>OX438884.1:15047500-16297500 GCA_949315895.1 Anania crocealis | reverse complement strand
TACTGATGCTAGTAAAGCTTGAGCCACATGGTCAAGCTTTATATACTTTACGGTACAGGCAGTAGTTACTAAGACTCCCTGATCTAAGCTCGTTCCTTTGCAATCATTCCGTACTTTGGGTGCCAATACCTTTTGCGGCTTTTGTACTGTGGTTGTCAAACTTAATTCTAGGTTGTGTAATCCACGACTGCCGTCACCAAATTAGGAGTGACGCTCATATCCTTCTTTCTAATTTGTATAGAACCCTTCCCCGCGTTACTTCTTTTAGAAGCGGTTGGTTTCGCTAAGCTACTGCTTCTGCTTTTCTTACTAATTTGGGAACCTTCTTTAAAACCTACGGATCTATTCATGTTGAGCCATTTTATTCATTCCCATGATACGAGGGCGGCACTGCAAATTTCGGGAATCAAGGAAGTGACACAACATTACTATTTAAAAATGTATTTCTTGCTTTTCAAAGTATTCTCCACGAAATTTGACACATTTTTCCATACGACAGAACCAATCATTGAAGCAACCATTCCATTCGGAAGTTTGGGTCTTCAAAATGGCCGTTTTGTAGGCGTTCACAGCTTCTTCAGGTGATGAAAATCTCTGACCACGCAATTTATTCTTTATTTTAGGGAAAGTATAGAAATCATTAGGGCTTCGGTCGGGTCGATACGATGTTGTATACAGCATTTGAGGATCCTGCGTGGAATCTTTAGAGAGTTCTGACGCACCAAGTAACGCGAGCCGCTTTTTTGCTCTTCACAAAGCGAATCTATCGGGAAAACAACTTTTTTACACCTAATTGTTCATGCAAGATTATTTGTATTTGACTCATGCCAATGTCTAAAGTTGCCCGAATTCGCGGTATGTCACATGTCAATCTTCCTCAATCAGCTTACGCACACACAGCATCAACGTTTTCTTGAGTAACTGCAGTTTTTGGATGACCTTGACGGGGATCATCACTGAGCTTGACACGTGCACGTTGAAATTCAGCAAACCAGCGATAAATTGTGGTTTTGGATGGGGCTTCATTACCAAATGCAGAAATCATCCGGTCAATACACTGTTTTTGTGTTAAACCACTTCGAAAGTCATAATAAATCATCGCTCTTGAATTTTCTCGAGTCAATTCCTTTTTCTCAACCATAGTGATTACTTGCTCAGTGTTCTCAACGACTAAACAAGTTTGACAAGACCTTGTGATAAGACCGATAATCTTTTTTTAAATAAATAAATGGAATTAGATTTTTAAAACCAAGGCGTTTGCAATTAAAAAGATTTTTATATGACAGGAACAGTGAAAGCATTCCATTCCCGATACTTTTAGTGCAGCCTATGTATTGGCATTGGCATACTCTGCCTATAGTGCACTAAGCTGTCGACAATGAGTTGAGGGTACACAATGAGTTAATGGCTCATTGAAAGCCTTGATGTTATGTAGCTCCAAGCAGACACGTGTAGCTGCTTCTTAAACTTCTGTAAAAGAAGCTCAGATAAACCCTTTCTACGTGCAAGTTATTGACATAGTAAAACCAATGATATTTAAAAAGTAAATACTTTTAAATATCATTGAGTAAAACAATTTACGGAAAATGTAGAAGAAAACAAATTACTTTCGTTTTTTTTTAGTTTTTTAGTCACAAAAACAAAAAAGGCTTGGCGACACTCGTGTTTTTCAGCGAATCTTTCCAGTAACTTGAGAGAGAGGGGCGCTATCGGAAACCGGCCAGAGCATGCCTAAAACGCGGAGTAGCAACGTCACCTTTCCGACTTAGATGGTTTGTTGTGCAGTTTTATCTGTTTAAAATAATAAATATTAATCAGTTTATTAATAATTTGCGCAGTTTTCTTCTGTAAACCTGTGCAGTGATTTTAATGTTTGTTAAAGATGCCCATTGTAACGTGCGAGATATGTGGACTGAGAACAAGTCGGGTAGTAGACAAAAAACGAAAATTTATGGCTCAATTTCCACTAGATGAAGATCGGTAAGTACATTTTACGAATTTAACTATACTCCTAATCAATGTGTTTTATAATTTATTGAATTTTAGGACATATTTCCAATTAAAAATATGGGAATAATGTTTTACAAAAACACTAGTGCAGTGCAATTTTCTATCGACTATCGATGAACCCTATCTTTGATTCAGTGCTATTTATAAAAAAAGTTTATTTACCCTACATCCCTTTAAGCAAGATCCCTGTTTAAACCTCCATATCTAATTTCATTAAAATCAGTTCAGCGACTAAGCTATGACAAATAGGGAAAAAATAGTTTTTGCATTAAAGATTGTGCTTTAATCATTTTACTTTGTAGGTGCAAACATTGGGTTAAAATAACAGGTAAAGAGGATTTGGCCTATGTGCCTATAGAAAAATTGCACCAATTGAAACATATATGTGGACAGCATTTTCGACCTAAGGATTTTAAAAATAAAAAGACACAACTTAGAAGAAATGCTGTTCCATGTATCGGGATTACGGCCGAGCCTCTGAGCGATGAAATATTGTGTGACTTCCCGCTCCATTTACCTAAAAAAGCTGTAGAAGGCCAACACCTACAGTTAGATGCCACCGAACCTTCAATACTGCAAAGTTTAAAAGGTTTGTTGCAGTTTCTTTTATATTGTATTATTTATCCTAGATGCTAGACGAGAGGTACATATCATATTATTATTAATACGACAATATTATTTATTTTTTTACATAGAAAAACTCATTGAAGACATAAGCTAATAATTAAATTTACATTTCCAGACTTTTCTGCATCCATAGTACAAGAACACAATTATTGTAAGAATAATGATACAGGCAAGAATTTTAATATCAGAATATTGAAGGAAATTAGAAATAATTAATTTAAATTAATTTTAGTTAACTTTTTAATAGCATAAGATCTCAAGTTATTACATACACACATATATTATGGATATGATTTTATATGTGTGATCGATCCTTAAATCAGAGTGCGTGTTTCTTTCTATAATTATGTGCTTTACTGATTTTTCTTACATACCTACTGTAATAGTTTTCTCACGGATTTGCATAAATTTCAGGACCAACCCTGCCGACTGCATCAGTTATTATGGGAAGAAAAAGACCCTGCAGCCCAAGTAAATCTTTTCACTTGATTTAATTTTTATCGAAGTACTTTAATATTTTAGACATACTTACATAATTCCTTTCCATGTGTGTTACAGAACCTTCCACATCGACTCAAAACTATGTATTACCCACCCAGGAAACTGCATCAGATACTAGAAAAAGAAAAAGATCGTGGAGCCCTAGTGCGTGTTTCGACTTGATTTAATGTTTATTTAAATACATTAATATTTCAGACATACTTAAATAATTCCTTTCCATGTGTGTTACAGAACCTTCAACATCGACTCAAAACTATGTACTACCCACCCCCGAAACTGCATCAGATAATATAAAAAGAAAAAGATTGTGCAGCCCGGGTGCGTGTTTCGACTTGATTTAATTTTTATTTAAATACTTTAATATTTCAGACATACTTAAATAATTCCTTTTCGTGTGTGTTACAGAACCCTCAACATCAACCCAGAAGAATGTTGACACACCTAGAAAGAAAAAATTAAGAAAGAAGTTGAAGGAACACAAAATTAAAATAAAAAAACTTCAAAAACATGTTAATCAAATTGGAAAGCTCAATTCACCGATACTGAAAAGCTTTATTTCTGCTTCTATTAGAAACAACAAACGAAAACCGCAAGGTAAACGTTGGACCAAATTGAATAAAAGCATTGCCATTGCTATCTATAAAAAGTCTCCAAAAGCATACAGGTATCTTAAGCAGTTATTGCCAATGCCAAGTGTTAGAACATTACAGACAATTTTGCAAAATATCCAAATGGATCCAGGAGTATATCCAGCTGTGATTTCTTATTTAAAAAAAGAAGGCGAAAAAGTATCTGGAAAAAATTAGATATGTGTTGTTATGTTCGACGAAATAGCGTTGAAGAAAAGATTAATCTACAATGTTACTTCTGATAAAGTTGAGGGTTATGTGGATTTTGGAAAGGAAGAAGTCAGAACTGGGGAAGTGGCAGATCATGCGCTAGTTTTTATGCTGCAAGGTATACACAAAACATTTAAACAGCCTATTGCGCACTACTTTGTCAAGGGCACAATTTCAACACAAAAATTAGCCATTATCATAAAAAATGTTATCAAAATTGTAAGAGATGCTGGATATACCATAGTAGGGACGGTATGCGATCAGGGTCCAACGAATGTTGGAGCTCTAAACTTGTTAAAGCGCTTTTGTGATAACCCTGAAGATTCCAATTATTTTATGGTAAATAATGAAAAAGTTTTTATTATATTCGATATAAACGTAGTGATTACTTGCTCAGTGGTTCAAGACTTCAAGATATGGACCAATTGCTAATTTGACCGAAAGCGATTTTGACGGTTTTTCAGTCACTTGACCGATTGCGAATTTGACCATTCGCGACAATCGCGACGGAACGCGCGTTCACCTGACCTGACGCTGTTGGACTTCCACGTGTGGGGTAAAGCGAAGGACCTAGTGTACGGACATGACGGCCACACAATTTGCACCGTGGAATAGTTACAATTGTACGTGCCCGAATTGTAAACGAGTTCGATGTTAAGTCAAGTGAAAAAGATGTGCTCGTTTCAGTTCGGAGGCATTGCCTAGACCGTGCTAGGACGTATTTACAAGTAGAAGGCCGTCACGTCCAACATTTAATCTAAATAGGTGGTGTAAAAATGTAAATATGACTTGTGATTATCAGTGTAAATACGAGTATGACTTGTGAATGAATTATGACTTTTAAACACCTCTTGATGACCTCCGTGGCGGAGTGGCGTACACACCGGTTTTCAAGGTGTCGCCTGCTCCGAGGTCCCGGGTTCGATTCCCAGACGGGTCAATGTAGAACAAAAGTGTTTTTCTACATTTTCTCGGGTCTGGGTGTTTGTGGTACCTTCGTTGTTTCTGGTTTCCAAAATACGAATGCTTTAAAGAGTTATTCAAATTGGGATCAGAACAATGTATGTGATGTTATCCACATTTATTATATTATTTATTTATTTATTAAACACGCCAGGTTAATACAAAAATAATAGCAACCTTTTCCATACCTTTACCTACATAATGATTTTACGATTTGTATTGGCTTTTCAGTCCAAAGATTGAAAAAGTGTGATGGAAAGTCTTATTTCTTCGAAGCGTATGAACATTTACAAATAATTGCTAAAGAGTGTTAATGATGTGTTGTTTATTTACCTAATAAATTAAACTTAAACGAAACTGTGTTTTATTGGATTACAATACAAGTATGCCTAACCATACTCATCATAATCTACAAGTAAGTTCCTGTAAGTGTTATCTGCCAGAATCCTTCATATTAAATTACATACTTTATTTTAATTACTCGTTGGGTAGTGCTTACTTAGTTTACGTCATTTCGTATTATGTATCTGCCCTGGCATAATTTATTAGCACTGCCCAGAACCTACTTGATGATTATAAAACTGGTTTTTAAACTCACCAGCTGTTTAGTCACGATCAATAGATGGCGCTGTCCGCTTTTGAATCGCTCTAGAATTAGTTTTTTTTAAATAACTAATTCATTGAGGTGTCGAATTAAGCAGTACTTACTACGTAATGCTCGTATACACAGAACACAATGCTAGTATACTTCTCTCCCCACGCTTCGCGCACCGCGGCACTAGCGCTGAATGCTTATGAATAAGGTGTGGGAAGAGTGGGACATTGGAATGAGTGGACGGAGCCGATTACGTAGGGATCGTTGAGAGTAGCCAGGATGCTTTTTAAAATTATTATTTCTTTTGTTAGAAAAAAATAAAATGATAACTAGCCATATTTTGTTTAGAAAAAAATATAGGAATATTTTTATTTTATTTAGAGACTCTGTGTAAGTCATGTTATCGGAAAGAAGGTGACCTTATATAATAACTTATAAAATTAATTAATATACGTACCTACTTAATTCAATCCCTCGATTGTGAGTTATTCCACTTCCAGACACAATGGGGGCTATCGCTAGTGAATTTGCCACTAGAGGCGCTAGTGTCGCGTGAGGTCCAATATCATTCACTTTGTACTGGTTTTAGCGGACTTTGTTGCATAAATTATAATTTCTTAAATTTACCTGCTGGAAAGCGATCTCCTTCGTAAAATATCGCAAATATGGATTATTTGGCGATTAATGTGAACGCTTTAAAAGCAGAATTAAGAAAAAGCGCAAAAATAGGCGGCCTCAAGAGCAACTATTTCAGAAGTTAGTTTGTTGATATCAAGATAGTTATTTATAAACAATATAACCTTAATTAGATTCAAGATATAACACTTTGTTTCGGCGTCAATCGCCTTTGACAGCTATAACTCCGGACCTCAGTCTACAGTGGCGCCAACTGGTGAGCAAAGAAACGGTAGTCCCCATTGAAATCAATTGTTATCGTGGCAACCGAGTGCCTCCTGGGGGTTGAGGTATTAATTGATATTATTTATTTGAGGTTCCCTAAAGATCCAAACTGTCCAAACATAAAAGAAAAATGGATTGAAGCAACCGGTAGGTAAAATTGTTAACTCGGAAAAACATGCACTATTTGCTCTGAACATTTCTCGGAAAATTATTTATGTTCTAAAATATCGACACTAACAAGTCTCGATATTTTTGTTGATTATCGTAACTATCCCACCCCTAGTTATCAATGGTTTTTATGTAGCATCTATCGTCGCGTAGCGGAACGATTTGATCGTGAATAATAGGCATCTTGTGTCGGGTAGCGGAACTATCTGACAGTGAAAGGTAACCAATCGCTACAAGACATTCTTAGTGTGCGTGATAATGTGATATAATCGCAAATGTGTTAGTTTGGTTACACTGGTTTTCTTTCATACAAATAGGAGTGGCTATGGCCATGCTACTTCTTTCGTTTTTTATGTTTTGTGCCCTGTGGGTTTTCAGACAAATATCATCATCATAATCATCATCATCATCAGCCTATCACAGTCCACTGCTGGACATAGGCCGCTAGTAAATTTGCCACTAGAGGCGCTAGTGTCGCGTGAGGTCCAATATCATTCACTTTGTACTGGTTTTAGCGGAATTTGTTGCATAAATTATAATTTCTTTAATTTACCTGATGGAAAGTGATCTCCTTCGTAAAATATCGCAAATATGGATTATTTGGCGATTAATGTGAACGCTTTAAAAGCGGAATTAAGAAAAAGCGCAAAAATAGGCGGCCTCAAGAGCAACTATTTCAGAAGTTAGTTTGTTAATATCAAGATAGTTATTTATAAACAATATAACCTTAATTAGATTCAAGATATAACGCTTTGTTTCGGCGCCAATCGCCTTTGACAGCTATACCTCCGGACCTCAGTCTACAGTGGCGCCAACTGGTGAGCAAAGAAACGGTACGCCACTTAGGTCGATCAACAGATATGATAACGACAAATATGAGTGGATATAAATAATTTCATGTTCGGAAACCATTTAGAATTATTACAGAAACGATTGAAAGTCATGAAACGTTCTTCTTCTTCTTCTTCTTTTTTATGGCAACGAACTTGCGTTTTCCGCAGTGGGTACACTGTTCGGCCAGTATCACGTGTGCAGCTGTTACACGACAATACGAGATTTTTACAATACGAGATTTTTACAATATTTTAAGCGTACTTATCATAAAGCTTACAGGTTAATTTTATTAATGTTTATAAATTTAGATAAAGATTTTAAAAGTGTGATATTAATAGAACGAAGGATACATTTAATGTTAGTTGGACGAGGAAAGGTTTTAGGAAGAAAATCATACAACGAGGAACTTAATCTGGGGCAATTAAAGAAAATATGATTTACTGTTCCTTCATCAACAAGACCACATTCACATATGGAGCTATCCCTTATACGCATCTTTGCCAAGTGTACTGGAGTACAAGAATGGCCTATGCGAAGTCGACACACAATGGAAACAATTTTTTTAAGAAGATGAAAATATTTGAAAAACCAAGGTCTAGGGGGAATGACTTGTTGGATGTCTGCATAATACCTACCTATGCCTTTCCGTTTCGAGTTCTCCCAGTGAGTATTCCAAGAAGTGAGTAGGTGAGACCGGGAAAGGCAAGCAACGTCGTGGGAAAATAATTTGTAGTGGTCTAAGGAGCCAGTGGTGACAGCATTTTTGGCGCATGAGTCAGCTGATTCATTTCGCGGAATTCCGACATGACTAGGAATCCAAGCAAGGACTATGTTCAAACCTTTCAGTCTGCAGGTAAAAAGAGCTTTTCTTATATTGAGAATAGTGGGGAACTTTGTTTTCGATTTAAAAGGGTTCGCTAAAATTGATTGGAGGCAGCTTAGAGAATCGGTGAAGATGATAGTATTATTTAAACAGTGAGAACTTACGTACAGGATTGCTTCTAATATGGCTATAGATTCTCCCGTAAAGATTGATGTTGATGGGGGGCATTTGAAACTTAAGGAGATTCTGTATGTAGGGATCCAGACTGCCGATCCGACACAACTATCTTCAGCGAATTTGGACGCATCCGTATACATACAAAGCCAGCCCTGCCAATGTTCGGAGATAATATTTTTGAATTCCAGAGAAGCAGAACAGGAGTCCTTAGAAATACCGAAATTAAGAATGATAGGGGGGTCAAAGGTTAATGATTCAAAGCTGTTTGAGTAAAGAGGGTTTAAAGAATATGTTGATAATGGTGAAGGGAGAGGGTTAAATTTTTGAAAACTAAGGAGGATGCAAGGAGTATTTTGAGAATTAGATTGACTACTAAATGATGATAGGAGGTTAAGTTTAGCCAGTAGGGGATGGCGAGAATTCTGGGCAACCTTAACAAAAAACCTGTCACTAAGATACTGTCTACGGAGATAGAGGGGAGGATCTCCTCCTTCAATTTGGAGAGCATTGATGGGTGAAGATTTCATTGCTCCCAATATAACACGCAGACATTTGGATTGAGTTTTTGTCAGTTTTTCAAGAACAGCTTTACTACACGGGTCTAAAAGAAAGGATGCGTAATCGAAGTGGCTGCGTACGACTGCATTATATAATATTTTTTGGGAGTAAGGATGGGCACCCCAACAAGTACCTGAAAGCTGAAAAGGATATTTAAACCTTTTTCTGCTTTCCCGAGGATGTAGTTAAAATGCGGAATACCAGTCAGTTTTGAATCCAAAACTAAGCCCAAGAATTTTACTTCTTTGCTACATGGGATAGGATCTCTGTTGAGTGAGATTTGTATATCCGGAATATCTCGTTTGCGAGTGAAAATAACACAACTACACTTTGGAACAGAAATAGAGAGACCATGGTTAGATAACCAATTGTCAAGGTATTGTAGGGCAGAGTTTAGACGAGATGATGATTCTGAAAGAGATTTTGAGGAGATGTAAAGAGCAATGTCATCGGCATATTGAAGAATGTTACGGAAGGAATCTACAGTTTTATCTAGGTCATAAGTATAAATGTTATAAAGCAGAGGGCTCAGTACGGATCCTTGAGGTAAGCCTTTCCAAACTAGACGAGGGGGAAGAACAGTATCCTGGTTTCTTACTGATATATATCTAGACATTAACGTGTTGCAGATGAGACGAACCAACTTCTCCGAGACACTCAGCTGAAGCAATTTATGCCTGAGTACTGGAAGAAGGACGTTGTCATAGGCAGAGGATATGTCTAAAAAAATTTCAACAAGGTACTCCTGATTTTTGAAGGCCAACCGAATATCTGTAGTCAGGATACTTAAACTGTCTGAAGTACTTACGCCCTTGCGAAAGCCAAATTGTGTCTTAGACAGAACTGCATTGGATTCCATAAAAAAATCTAGTCGGTTCCTGATCATATGTTCCATTATTTTGTGAAGGACAGAGGAGAGAGCTATGGGTCGGTATGAGTTAGGGTCTGAAGGATCTTTTTTTGGTTTAAGGATGGGGATTACTAATTGATGCTTCCAAGAGTCTGGGAGAATTCCTTCGTCGAAAAAGGAATTCACTAAATTTAAAAAATATAATTTTCTCTCTTTCTGGGATTTGATAAGGAAAGAATAAGGAATGCCATCAATACCAGGAGATGAGCCCAGTCAAGGTTAAATTAAGTTCCTCTAAAGAAAAAGGATTATCTAAATAATTTGAAGAAGGAGGAACACTAGCAGAGGATGGGAAACAATCTATATATGGAACATAAGGAGGAGCTAATTTGTCAGCAAAAGATTCCACCCATGTCAAAGGGTCGTTTGGCGGAGAGTTTAATCGAACAAGAGACTGGCGGTATCTTTTTATCTGCTTCCAAACTAGGGAAGAAGACGTTCTAGGTGACATGCTCTCACAAAATTTTATCCATCCTGTTTTTTTCTTTTTTGATAGAAACTTTCGTGTTTGAGCAGCTACCTTTTTATAATTGATATAATTCTCCATAGTCATTGCCTGGTTGTACCTCTTTTCGGCCCCTCTACGTTTCTGAACCATGGCGGTACACTCAGCATCCCACCAGGGAGTAGAGATCTTACGGCACTTTCTTTTTAGGGGAATGTGGGAATCTGCCGATGATTTTAAGGTATCAACAAAAACTGAATAAGTGGCAAGGGGGCTTAAGTTATTGCAATTTTGGATTGACTCTAATTTATGTTTGACTGAAGAGGCGAAAAAAGCCCAGTCAGCATTATTAGTTTTGTATTTTAAGAGAGGAGAGGGTCGAGAGAGTGAACTAGTTTTTTTCGGGTAAAGTTAAAATAGCAGGAAAATGGTCACTACCGAAAGTACAATTTAGGACATCCCATGAAAAGAGAGGCGTTAAATTTGGAGAGCAAAGTGATAAGTCCACTGCAGAAGCCGAGTTTTGAGTTGGTAAACACCTTCTCGTTGGACGGCCATCATTCAAAGTACACAGGTTAAGGTCGTCCAAAAGGTCCATCAGCAACAAACCAGGAGAATCAATCCTATAGGAGCCCCAAGTAGTATGATGACAGTCAAAATCACCTAGCACGAGAACAGGAGGGGGAAGGGATGAGATTGCGGAACGCAATTCATTAAGCGAGGATGCATTAGGATAAGGGATGTAGACAGACAGAATAGAAACATCAAGTACTCGCACTGCCACGACATTAATGTCTTGGCTGTGAGGGGGGACGTGGATTTGAGAGTAACGGAGGGAGCGCCTTATAAGAAGGGCACTACCCCCGTAGCCATCGGTCCTATCATCCCGGAGACACGAGTAGCCTGAGACACGAAAATGTGAATCAGGTAGTAGCCAGGTCTCCGAGACGACCGAAGGAGAAAATTTATTAATTAAAAAAAAAAAATGGTTGCCTGTAAAGTCGGTTTTACGGGCGAAGATTTTACGTGACAACGTCTTTTTCTCGGTAGAATATTTATTGATATGAATATAATTAAATTGCACAATAGGAACAAGGAATTGAATGAAAATAAGAATTGCACAAATTTTAACTATAGAAAATCTAAGCACTTCACATTTTCACTACAGACACAGCTGACGATACTTTAACCACACGTGTGAACTTGTATTATGACGCTTTCTTGTTTTTCCAACGCCAAGAACATTCGAGAAAGACAAAGACAGAGACACAAGCATGCGCCGATTCAATGCGCCTAATTCTCTAGTGCTGCGCGCGCGGCAGACCGATCATAGTTGAGTGGGAGAGAGACGCAAAGCATTCGGCGGGCCTCTCTCTCGTTCGGTGACTCATCGTAACGTTACCGAGCGTTACACTTTTTCATAAGTGACTCCCAGCCGCAACCTAATTTAAGACGTTGTCACGTCAAAAGTTTTTTGGCTCTAATGCTTTGGCAGTTCCACTGAACTACCGTTGATGTCATTTTTATAGTTTTTAGTCAAATAAAATTTCAAAATTTGGGAGAGTTTTTTTTGCAACGTTGGACGGTAAGTGAACATTTTGGCCGGAAACGATACGGAGGACCAAGGACAGCATAAGCTCCAGGAGTTTATTGTTCTCCTCAGAAGCAAATGGAGGAGACGAATTTGAGTTAAGAGCACATCCGTTAGGGAGAGCAGAGCAACAATCACCAACTATAGCTTGGTGAGCTTGTCGGTCATAGCTCTTACCAGGAGTAAAAGGACGAGTAGGGGCACGTGAAATTGTTTTTCTATATGAGGTTGATGATTTTTGGGAAGGACTTTCGGGAAGGGTAGGTGTATAAGATTGTTGTGGTGTGGAGGATTTAGCCATGTCCGCATAAGACCTGCGAACTGGTGGATAAAAGGATGAGGCTTTTTCATACGAAACATTATCTTGCGACATGACCAGCTTTATAGATTTTTGTCTCGAATGCTCTGGGCATGACCTATTCAGGGCATAGTGTGGGCCTGAGCAATGGAGACATGTTGACTTGTCCTCTTCCACATTGCAGCTTTCAGCTGAGTGGGGTTTGGCGCAACGATAGCACCTCGGTTTAGAACGGCACATTGCTTTCACATGTCCAAACCTGCAGCAATTCATGCATTGGATAGTAGGGAGTTGGTACGTCTCAACAGGGATAGACGGGTGGTAAACAAAAACTCTTTCAGGAAGAACCTGACCTTTGAATGTAACCACAACAGACTGAGTGGGTACCCATGATACTTTATTATCCGTCACTTGCTTTCTATTTAATCGTCTAGCTTTTGAGAGAATTCCACACCCAGCTGGGACAGTCAAAGACTGCCAATTCCTCCATCGTCCAATCCGAAGGAATACCTTTAATGAGGCCAATGCGTGTCACGTTACATAAAATATGTTGGGATTGATGCAACGTATTTATAAAGAGACAGTAGTTCATTATTAATGAAGTTGTTTGCTGCGGAAGGGGAGCTAAACTCTACGGAGATCCTATTCCTTCCTATCTTTTTTACTCCGTCCTAGACTACATTCGAGATCTTGTTGGTCGCTAAGAATCTGCCGAACCTTATGGGCTGGATGAATGTTGGGGCTGAGGGGTCAGATTCAATTCGAGAAACGTGTACAATAAAAGGGCCTTTATCTGTGTCATTATACGATTTAGGCGCAATTACAATGGATGGGTGCGTGTACATTGGTTGGGATTGGGAACTACCACTAGGAGAACTAGAATTTGTCGCGGAGGGGTCGGTAATAGACCTCTTTGCGGGTTCGGCAGCATCATCCGTCTCGAGACGACGTTTAGTCGCCGATTGAGAAAACACAGGCAAGGACAGCTCCATAGGCGATGGGGTCCGATCCGGCGGATCCGGGGGATCAGGGGGAATAGGGTCCATAATATTTTAACTTACCATATAAATATACCACCACCCTAGCTAAAATGATAATTAGGCTTATTATATATAAAAAGTGGAACCACTACTAAATACAAATAATTAGCGAAATTTCTACAAGCACCTGTAATAACCACACTCGCAAAAACTACCCTCCAAAATGTCTTTCCGTCATGAAACGTAAACTAGTTACATACTCTTTGATAAAACGTTAAAATATTAAACTTGACAGATTTGTTGGTTGACATATGTCTTGTCAGAGATCAGATGACGTGTAAAAAAATGGCAATTGACATGTTGATGCCAAGTGGTGGTGGCAAAATATTTTGTTTGTTGTAGATTTTTTTTATAATACTCGCGAATTAGGTCCATTAGTTTGTTCCAAATCTAGTTTTTGAAAGAGTTTCTCTGACTTTAGGCGAGACACCATAAATTTTATTCATGTACGCAGAGAGTGGTAAGCTATGGCGGATGTTAAAAAAGTCGATAAATCCCTTGAAGGCGGACCATTGGATGATGTCGACACAAATATAGCAGTACCCTCGAGCGAAGTGTGTAGTGTTGTTGGAAATGTTATAACGCCTAAGGTAATAATGTTGTAAATTGCCTCAAAAACAAGTATATATTTGCAAAATTTTCCAATTTTAATATTATCTCCTTGCATAATCAAATAAGCAAGGCACAGTCTCAGAAGAAATGATATTGTTTCTAGTTATTAACATATAAATCAAGTGACATTTAATAATATGTATGTAAACGTTCCAATTAGAGGACATAATATGTTTGGTTAAATATATTTGGAATGAGGTTCTTGGCTGCTCTTTTAATCACATCTATTGCATTCATCTTTATCTTCAAGAAAGGTCCATTTAGTTGACAATTCCATAAACACTCTAGAGAATATAAAAAGGTTTCTTTTACCATTCTTAAACATATTATTTTAATGTTTTAGACACAGCGTGGATCAACATCATCAGATAGACAAGTTAAATTTGAACGAGCTCAGAAAGCTTTAGAGAATGCTGCTCTTGTATCAAAACGCATCAAAGAACACCGTAAAGCCACTGCTGAACTACTGGGACGTCCATTTGGTATGGCTTATTTAGATGATTATCAGAGATCGGAATAGGTAGAGTGATTTTTGGTACTTGCACCAAAACCACGCCCAGAAATAATAACGTGGGAGGCTTGATTAGACACCCCCCAAGTGTAGGAATTTCAAACCCCCCCCCCCCCCTGCCGAAGATTCAAAAATCATTGAAACGTGTAGGTATTTTTGGATTAAAGTTAATGGGGGCTAGATTCTAAGCGGGACGCAAGTTTAAGAAGAAATACCTGGCAACGGAAAGTCACGAATTAAGCTAAGGAGTAAGAGCATCGGGAAAACTTGTATTAATTAAGCGTAAAACTGATTGAACTAATGGCAAACATCTTTTAGGTACATTCTCTGTGGCAGTAAAGATGAAATAAAAGAGATAAAAATCAACATTGTTTATTGTTTAACACTCAGTAGAAATATCAAAACAATAAACAAACCGAAATAAGTGAGTGAGCTACTGGCGTGTTATCAACGCACACGCCTATTGTTTCACTGTTAGTGCAGTATCCATAATCCTGTGATCTAATTGGGTGTTGCACTAAGTTAAGCGCTCACATAAGGCAAAGGATTATTTAAATAAAGCATATAGATTATTTGTAAACATTTTCCAGAACACATTATGTGTTATGTATGAAACCTTTGCTGCATTGGGTAGAATCATATATAATTTTATTATAACCAATGTAGGTAGATTTACATCTCTATTAATAAATTAGTTTTGCTTCAAACCTCAACCGTGTTATATCTTTTATTGGCGACTGTGACAAATTATTGTAATTGTGTTGATAATGGCGACAAATTGTGCAAATCTAGTGTTTCCCGGACAATTTAACCCTAAAACGGATAAGTGGCGCGACTACAAAGAACGGTTGTTGTGTGCTTTGGATGCAGCAGGTTATGATGTGAAGACAAGTGAAAAAGCTCGTTCTTTGTTCTTGTCTCAGTGCGGCAAAGACACTTATGCGTTAATTGCGTCGTTGTTAGTGCCAAATAGACCAACTGATGTGACTTTCTCAGAAATTTTTCGTGTTTTGGACCAATTTTACGAACCGGAAGTTAACGAGATTTTACAAACGGGAAAATCCACAAGCGCCTACAATTGCAAGGAGAAAGCATGCAGGAATATATAACAGATTAGTGCTCGGTATACGTGATGACCGCTTGAGAAGAGACCTATTGAAGACAAAGTCGCTGACTTATGAGATGGCTTTACAGATATGTCTTAATTATCAAGCGACATTTTCTGATTTATACCCGGATAGTGCAGATATGAAGCAAACTCCGTCCTATGTTTCTGAACCGATGGAAATTGGTAGAATAAAGTCCAATGAGTGTGTACATTGTGCTCGCGTACACAAGGCTGGCGAACGATGTCCTTTTACTAAAGCGAAATGTTTTTATTGCAAGCGATTCGGACACATTTCGCCGGCTTGTGATAAGAAAACAAAAAAGGTGCAACAAGTTACAGAGGATTGTAGTAGCGAAAAGTCTTTAGAGCCACCACAGAATATGAATGGTGTATATAATTGCTCTGAAAACTATCAGCCGCAATAACAGCACATTTGACTATTAATGGTGCACGATTGACTATGGAAGTCGACTCTGGCGCCTCTAGGACTATTATGTCGGAGAACACATTTAAACAGCTATGGGTTACACCTCCACCTCTGAGTTCTACCAATGTAAAGTTAGTTACATGGACTCGTGAACCTCTGAAAGTAATTGGTGTGGCAAATGTGCGTGCTAAATTAAGCAACAAAGAGGCCCAATGCGAACTGATGGTTGTATCTAGACATGGCCCAAGCTTGTTAGGAAGAAATTAGTTCGAGCCTTTGGGTGTGTATGTTGCAGGATTGTGCTGGTCTCAGGAGCAGATAGAACCTTATAGACAAAAATTCCCGGAGTTATTTAAAGATGGCTTAGGAACATATAATGGTCCAGAAGTAACATTGAAGTGGCGCCCTGATGCAGTGCCGAAGTTTTTAAGAGCGCGACCGGTACCATTTCCTTTGAAGCAACAGGTCAACGATGAATTGAACCAGATGGTCAAAGATGGAGTTTTAACACCTGTCAAGTATTCTAAATGGGCTACTCCATTGAGAATTGTAAGAAAAGAGAATGGTTCGCTCCGTATTTGTGGTGCCTACCGGTCGACAGTAAATGCTTCCATATATAGTGACAACTATCCATTGCCAACTTCATCCGAAGCTTTTGTAAAGCTAAGTGGCAAGAAAATATTTAGCAAACTGGACCTCAAACAAGCGTATACTCAGTTAAAAGTTGACGAGGAGACGGCGGAGCTATTAACGTTAAATACACCGATTGGGCTAATGAAAATGAACCGCTTCGCATTTCGTGTTAGTGCATTGCCTGGAATATTTCAACGTGTAATGTCGTCGGCTCTTGCTGGCATGGAAGGCGTGGCCTGTCTATTAGACGATGTAGCTCTGACTGGAGTTACAATGGAGCAGCACAATAAACGACTCTATGATGTGCTAAATATTTTAAATAAGATGGGCTTTCGGCTGAATTGTGATAAATGTGTTTTTGCTGCCGACAGTATTAGATTTTTGGGGCATAAGATTGATGGTGAAGGGCTGCACCCGTGTCCAGAAAAAGTAAAAGAGATTAAAGTGAAACCGGCTCCGACTAACAAAGAGTCACTTCGAGTATTCCTTGGGTTGTACAACTTTTATGTAAAATTTCTGCCCGATAAAGCTACAATCTTAGAACCACTATACCGTCTACTAGAAACTAAAAGGCCGTGGTCATGGGGCAAAGCAGAAGAAATAGCGTTTGAAAAGGCTAAGACAATCATTGCTTCTGATCGCACATTAGTTGGATATGATTTGAGACGAGATTTACGGCTCATTTGTGATTCGTCAAAATACGGCTTAGGAGCAATTATTGCACATGTAATGGATGATGGTACTGAAAGACCCGTAATGATGGCATCAAGAACATTGCAGCCACATGAGAGACGGTATGGTCAAATCGACAAAGAGGCTTTGGCAATTATGTTTAGACTGTCAAAATTTCATGAATATTTAGCTGGGCGAAAGTTTTGTATAGTGACGGATCATAAACCTTTAGTGGGATTATTTAACCCTATGAAACTTATTCCCGATCAAATTTCACCGAGGTTGTTGAGATGGTCTTTAAAGCTAGCCTGCTACGATTATTCGATTATATACAGACCTGGAAAAGCGATAGGCAACGCAGATGCCCTTAGTCGTTGGAATGCGCCAAACACGTCTACTGTAAAAGAAGAATGTCTAAAGGATGTGTTGTTATTAGAAGAGCGACCCAACGGCTGGGAATTGGACGCGAAGAGAATTGCTAGAGAAACTAGTAAAGATCCATTACTGCAAAAAGTTATGTTTGGTGTCCTTCATGGCTGGCCACGAGTAAATAGAGATCCGAACCTACAACCATTTTGGACTCGCAGAGAGGCTCTTTCACTCAGTAAAGATTGTTTACTGTGGGGTAATAGGGTCGTTATACCAAAGATACTTCAAAGTGAAGTCTTGGAATTGTTACATATCCCACATGCGGGTATCTGCAAACAAAAGCCTTTGAGCGTGGCTATGTATGGTGGGTGGACCTGGATAAAGAAATTGAGAGAGTAGTGGCAGAGTGTGAGCAATACCAGGCTGTGAGAAATAATCCAGCTAGAGATCCACAGACATGGATTCCCACAGGAAAGTCTTGAAGCAGAGTGCATGTAGATTTTGCGGGCCTTTTTCAAGGAAAAACCTGTTGTGTTGATTGATAGCCACAGTAAATGGCTAGAGGCCGAAATTGTTCCGTCTATAAGCATTGCAACTGTTATCACCATCTTAAGAAGAATCTTTGCATCTCAGGGGTTGCCTGATGTACTAGTGTCAGATAACGGGCGGGCTTTTACTTCAGAAGAGTTCAATATGTTCCTGAAGAAAAACTCAATTAAACATTTGTATTCACCTCCGTACCATCCGGCAACAAACGGTCAAATTGAAAGGGCCATACAGAGTTTTAAAAACAAAATGAAGAAAATGGCTGATTTGGATATGCCGTGGTCGGAAAAACTCCCGAAAGCCTTATATTACCTGCGTACTGTACCGAATAGTTGTACAAATAAAACAGCAGCCGAGATTTTAAATGGGCGTAAATATAAAACTGCGGTGTCGGCACTTCACCCTGATAATTCCGAATGCATAGCTGATCAACAGTTAGAAGCGGCAGCTCATAGACTGCCTAAAAGGACTTTCGCGGTAAACCAGTCTGTGTCAATACGTGTTTATGGTCCAGGAGAAAAATGGCAAAAGGGTATAGTGGATACTGTGGAAGGTCCGAGTTCATACAGGGTGAGAACAGAGGATGGTGAATTACACAGAAGACATGCCGACCAAATTATAGCGAGAAGAGTCACCCAAGATCAGTCAATTCAACTTCTCGACCTGTCATCTAAACTAGAGTCTTCATTGTATCGTTTTATGGTACGATAAACTAATCTTTTGGTTATATTCAAATTTTTCAGTAAGTCGAGAATCTGAATTGGCGCGTAACCGCACCGATGCAACGCATTAACCGCGACACGGTCTTCTTTAAGTGTCCACTCCATATTTAATAACCGGTCAAGTGCGAGTCGGACTCACGCACGAAGTGTACCGTACCAAAAAGGCCAAAAAATCGGGTTTGTTGTATGGGAGCCCCAATGATATTTAAAAAGTATAGATAGGTTATACCCTTACTAAACAAACGAAATATCTGTGCCGATTGCGAGGAACAGCACACATGCGTAATTCTTATTTTCACCACATTGCAAAGTGATGTGAAAGGGATGACATAATCTATACAATACAAACAAAAGAGACAGTATGATAATCTCAGTTAAGCCAAGTGCAAACTAAACGTCACTTGTTGACCAATCACTGCACGCTTTTCAAAGATTATTGACCAATCACTGCACGCTTGTCAAAGACTAATATAAACAACCAAAACAGAAGGTACAAAAAGATTTGTACCTACAGGACAGGTAGTTTAAGTAAGGACATGTACTATTTGTAGTAATTGTCTATTGCATCGTGTCTGTTTAAATTATCTATAATATATTTTTATGTAATTCAAAAGTAAAGTACCTTAATATGTAAAAAGTAAGACTACTGACTGACTGATTGATTGACTGAGTGACATATTATCGATGCACAACCGAAACAACTGGGCGTAGAAAGCGGGGACTTGGTATATAGGTTCCTTGTAAGATCATTAAGACATTACTTTTGTACTACATGAAAAATTCAAACTATTTTAGACTAACTAAAATAACAGCACAACAAGGAAAAACATTTATTAAATAAAATAAAAACATACAATAACAATAAAAATGTGCAAAAAATAAACTTAAACCCCTTCAAAAAGACATAACTTGTTTCTTTTTTGTCTCATTGGGAGCTTGTTAATTTCGGGGTTAATTTGTGTGCGAAATGAAGACGGACGGACCATAACTTTTCATTACTGTAGAATGCATTTACGTAGGTTTCACACTTATTTATATTTAAAAGATTTTGTGAAATAAAAATAACAAAAATAACAGTCATTTTCGTAATAATCTATACATTGACAATATTCTACACATTAATTAGTACGCATAGGTTGGTATTCTTTTGTTTGCAGATTCTAATTCTAATTTCAATAACTTTCTTAAATAAATAGGCTTTATAAAACAGCAAAAACAATAAAAACAGAAGTTTTTATCATTCGTTTACCAATTCGGACCGTTAGGTATTAAACCTATGCCAGCGCTTCTATACTTTCTAACCAACTAATCTATGACCGAGCACGTGTCGTTGTCCTTGTCACACTCGTGAAAAAAACAATTTCTTTCTCTTTCGCCGTGGCATCCATATTGTATGATGTATTTTAAGTAAAAATATTAAGAATTGTACTGATTCAATTATTATTCTTGATTACTTACATGTAGAGGTGCGCAAAATCGTTCATTGAAGTGAAATGAGTGATACAGTTCAGTGGGAGTTAAAGATATGTATCACTCATCTAGTTCAATTAGTTCATTTAGTTCAGTAGATCTAGTTTGATTATCTAACTCACTACTCCTTCATATTCAGTTCAATAGCATTGCATAAATGAATTTATCGTGGACAGATCTATTCTAATGACTACTAATTTAATATTTAGAAGATTTTAGCTCAAGAACTATGATATACAATCGTATTATAACGTAGTATGTACATAATGAATACCGAAAATATCACATAGAAAATTGATTTTCCTTCATAGTATGAAGGAACTATAATAAATCAATCATAATAACAAAATTATAAAAACACTAAAAATCGCCTATGACATCCATCTATCATCGTCATTAATATTAATAACACTCAGCAGGTACTGTAACCATTTTAAGTCTTAAATCATAAATAATAAAGAATATTTCCGTGTGCACTGTCTCAAATATTAAGGAGTCAGATTAGGCGCGAAACCGCGAAACTAGCTTGAACTGTGCATCTGTCTCGCTCTTACAGTAGGTACTGACAAATATGTCCATACATTTTACTCTCATTATCTCATATCACTCACTGAGTTACTGAACTAAATAAACTGCTTTGGACTAGAGTGAGTGAGTGATACATATGGACTAGATAGGTGAAGTACTTTAATTGTGTCATTCATTCAGGAACTACCCAAGTCTACTTACATGTAATACGAGATCCCCTGAGCTTTGTTTACTTTTTTATAATAGTTTGTACACATTCTGAATACACAAGATGGCATTTTGAAATATTTTCAATCACTTACAGAGATGTCACACTCGCTGCTTAGCGTATTGCGGACTGCGGGCAAGACGTCACAATTGTGACGTTTTAGGGTTATGCACAATGCACGCACGTAACATATCTATTACTTTTATAATATCATTGGGGAGCCCCCTTTAAATATTTATTTTATTTTGTTTTTAGTATTTGTTGTTATTGCTATTTGACTATGTATGTGTATTATTTTACCTAATTAATGGAACCAGTTTGGTTTTAAAAGTATTAAGTGGGTAACAAAGGGGCAGTGTGAAAATTACCGGGCCATGGCAGAACAATGTTTGGGAAACACTGTTTTAAACTGTTCTCTAAGTTATAAAATTGAAAATACAATTCCTTGAATAAAAATTTTAAAAGCCTGAGGTGAGACTACAACCTACAATCTTTTACTTACTGGGCAGATGCTCTAACTAATGAACTACCAAGACATTGTTTGTGACGACTAATTTATTCAGGGCTTTTTATAATGCATTCGCATTGAATCCCCTAACTACCTACCCTATTTATTAATAGTTGTCAATGCACTTTTTGGCTCACTGTGCAGCATTAGGATTTTAATCATCTCTTGTTTTTCTTAGATATTAATTATTCTGCTGTTCTGAATGAAAAGATGTTAGGAAAAAATTTTGTAATACACAATAATTTTACAGAGGAAGATGATATTGGAGACTCAGCTGAAATGGCATCCACCATAAGTGAGAGGACTGGTTATTCTGTAGCAACTGACACCTCAACAAATATTTCTGTACAAGATGCCTTAAACAGTTAGTAGTCATACCTATTTAAATTTTATTCTTTAACACCACTGCTATACTGAAAGGTATGGTACTATTTTATATTTGTTTTTTCCAGTACCTGGCATAAGTGAGAGTTTAGCTAATACTCTGAAACAGAAAGAAATATTAATGGAAAGAATCAAACAGTACAAAGAAATTAGTAAAAGACCAGCCAAAATTTCAGCAATTAAAAAGGACCCTGTTACAGATTCTAAATCAGAATTGAAAAAGGTATGTTACGTCATTGTTACGTCATGTAAATTAGTTTTCAATTCTTTATAAATATTAATGTGATATATTCTTTTAGATTAGAGACAATAGTGATGTTACTCAACTTTTGAGTACTATTAAAGATAAAGAGAATGCACTAAGTGTAATACAAGTGAAAATGAAAGCTATGGAAACAACAATCCTTGATTTACAAGAAAAATTGAATGAAAAAGACCAAATCATTGAATCCAAAAATATGGCAACTACTTTGATGTCTGATAACTTAAGTAAAAAAGGTTAGTTATATGTATAATCATCTTTATTTTTTAAAACTTATATAAAAATGCGTAGGTACCTACTTTAATTCTTGTATTGATTTGTTACTTTTTCAGAAAAGGATTCTTTACTCTTACTTGAAGATACTAGGCAGCAAATGACAAAAATGCAAGAAAACTTTATAAACATGGAACTTGAATGGAAGGAAGAACGGACTAGGTTAATCAATGAAATAGAACTTAAAGACGAAAAAATTTGTAATCTATTAGAAGCTAATACAATCTTAGAAAACACTAGATTTGAAATAACTGTTGCTCACTCTAAACTGCTTGATGAGGTAGATTTAAAAAATAAACAAATAACTGAACTAGAAGAAAATATTAAAAAGCTCTTAAGTGAACAATCTTCTGAAGTTTCACTGCAAGCCAACGAAGTGTTTGAAGAGGAAGAAAAAGGGTCTCTAGAGATTACTCAAATGGTTGAGTTGTCTAAGAAAATAGAATTGCTTGAACAAATTAACTGTCAAATGAGACAAACTAATATAGAACTTGAAAATAAACTTGCAGTAGTAAATACTGACCCTAAGGCGGCAAGTGTTAGTTCACCAAGCAAAAAAGCTAGTCCTGTTCCAGGTCGCAAAGGCGGCAGAAATACGGCTGCTAAAATAAAATCACCTTGGAGTAATTTGTCATCAGAATCTTTACAGCAAGAGACTGGAGAAAAGAAAGGAAACAAAATTGAAATCACAAAGCTAGAAGCAGTGATACAATCTCTTAACAAAGATATTTTGGAGAAAGAGTATATAATTTCTCAAAAAGATGCATTCATATCTGAACTTCAATCAATAAAAACAATACAAGAAACCACAATTCAGGATCTTAAATCGGCGCAAGTTAAAGCTAGTCCTGATGTAGTGGATATGGGTATTGTTACTGAGCCAATAGAAACTACATCAATAAACTTAGATTTTGAGGAGCCTAAAAAAGCGCATGGATCAGATGTGCCAACTGGGGAACAGGTTTTAGACGTAAATGAATTAGATAAAAAATTTAAGTCATCTCAGGAACAAATACTGTTATTAAATGAAGAAATTGATTCAGCAAATAAAAATATGATAAAAGTTAAATCTAGTCATAAGCTGAAGATAAAACAAATGCAAAAAACCATCGATAATTTTAGTAAAGTATCAGATTCAAATGCAGAAATTGTAAAGTTAAATGAAGAATTGCATCAACTTACACAAAAAGTTGCTGAGCTAGAAGAAGAAAAAGGAAACTTACAGTTGCATCTAGTAGACTACGACAGTGGACGGCGTAAGTTCCTCTTTTTACCACGCTTTTATTAGCTTGGGTTGTATCTATGTATGAATGTATGTATGTAATGGAATCTTTGAGCATATTTTTTACCAATTTCTAGTAGTTTGATTAATTTGAAACTTTGCACACGTATCAAGGACCGATGAAAATGCAATAATTTAATAACAGTTTCCCAGTTTTTCTCTGTAAGAGGGAGTAAAAGAGATAGAGCTAGCGCGCGATCTGTATCAATTACGATTCCTGCATAGCTTTGGAGTTACAGTCGATAAGTCATTAGTCTTTTATTCCATTAAAAACAATAACGATAAAGAAGGAATCAAATCTTATAAACTAAACTAAAAAGTAAAAAATAAATTGTAGTTTAAAAAACTAAAAAACCACGCTCTTAAAACAAATTGAACTAAAAAATTAAAAATAAAACTGTAGTAATCAATTGAAAAATTCATATTATTGTACAAAAAGCGTGGGGGGCTTGATTTAGATTGTTGTAAATATTTTATCAATAATTTACTATATATGTGGATATCATAACAAGCGCCCCACGCTTTTTGTACAATAATATAAATTTTTCAATTGATTACTACAGTTTTATTTTTAATTTTTTAGTTCAATCCGTTTTAAAAGCGTGGTTTTTTAATTTTTTAAACTATAATTTTAAATATGTATCAACAAATAAAATGATAAAAGTGTCAGTGATTTTGAAATGTCTCACTGTTTATTCTAATCAGCTATGTGTGCATAATATAGTATAATCGTAATCGTTTTTAGTTACAGAATCAGATGTTTACAAAAAAATGATTGAAATGGAAAACTTAGCTGAAGCAAGATTAAAATCAATCAGTATGCTGGAATCGCAAAAATTCGATTTAGTACAAGGTACTTAATTAATTTTAAGTTTGTTAAAGTTTTTAGACAGTTAAATCTGGGTGAAAGTTAAATACTTCTGCTTCTTGTCAAATGGTTATCTTTCAAGGATGACTTTGTGTATGAGTTTCCCAAGTAGCCTAAAGCAGTTCTCTGACATTTTAGTATGATCCATGTTGTAAGAGAAAAGAGACCAACGGGCTTAGCATACCATCCGAAGCATGACTGTAACCCACCTGCTTTTTCCAGAACCAAACCAATTTAGTAAATATCATTGCATAATTAACCTGACCCGGAAATGAACCCGGGTCTGTTCAGTAGTAGGCAGAGTCACCAAAACACCAAATGTTCTTCCTGGTTTTGCCGAACAACACTTGATATAATGTTACTAAGACTAACAACTACTACTATAATATTCGTTTGACATAATTTTGGTTTCTCAAAATATTTGCTTCGTGTTACAACGATTACGCTTATATTCAAAAGGTATAATCATCATTTGACCTAATAGTCATTGGATGTGTTTATTGTTTTATCTAATAAAAATAAATAAATGTTTGACTAGCAATAGAATGAAGTGCTGTGCTTGCCGGCCGCTATTAATGATCACTCTTCTAACCTAACCTAACCTAAATGGTTTTGATAAGATTTTAAACACTTTGTGTCTTTTATTTAGCTTCGGTGTTTTGGGTATGGGTATTTCATACATTCAGAATTTTTATATTCTTATTGTTTTTATCTAGGTCAAACTATTAGTTGGTCAAACGTTTTAGGATTAAACATTATGTCTTATAATATCAGCCAATTAAAAAAAATGTAATGAAATTATTTTAAGTCGAAAACGTTTAGACGAATAATTCTAGCCAATGAAATTCGATGAAATGAATGTTTGTAAAGTGATATTATATCAAAAATTTTTCGGCAAAACAAGGGGAAGAACCTGCACCAAATTGGTCGTCAATTTTAACAATAATAATCCTATTTTTCAAACATCCTGATCATTAATACTCACATTAAAATTCATTGTTATCAAATCTAGTAAAAAAAATGTATTTAAATAAAAATACTTGTTGATTCTATTTCAGAGTTACATGTTTTGCAACAAAAGAACATGGAAATGGAAGATAAACTTGCTGATATATCACAACTTCAAAGTGAACAAGTATCTTCCGAAATAAAATCTGTGCAATTAGAAGAACAGATTGATGAACTTACAGCATCACGGAAAGAGTTAGAACTAATTATTGAAAATTTGAAATTAGACAAAGAACATTTAAATAGTACAATCAAAATTATTCAAGACGAAAAAGATGAGTTGGCTCATAAGTTAGAAAGCTATATGCAAGAAAATATGGAGCTTACCGAAAAACTTGAAAAGTTAAGTACTGAAAAAGTCAGTTCTGCCGAATCGATAGAAATAGTGGAATCGTTAACAACACAAGAAAGACTTGAACTAGAGGAATATAATAAAGGAATGATCGATCCTAAATCTGATCTTAATGTAGACCCATATAAAGAAACTGATGCTGTTAGCAATGAAAAGAGTATAGAGAGTTTAGTTGAACAGGCAGCAGAATTAAATAAAAAAATTGACTTGTTCAATCAAGAGAGACAAGAAGTAATGGATAAAATGAGTAAAATCCATGCTGAAAATGAAATGCTGCATGACGATATAGCTGAACATAAGAGTCAATGCAGTAATTTACAAAATAATATCGATGTATTAACTAATGAGAAACACGATCTATTAGCTTTAAATGCAGAACTAAATCAGCAGATTGAAGATTTAAAGCGGGAACGACTAGAAATCGTGAAAGAAACAATTGAGGTTCCAAAATCATTAGCTATGGAAGAAACTTTAGAATCAATAGCTGATACTCAGCAAGATGATAAAAATACGGGAGAAAAGGGAGTCAACAGAAATAAATCGGTTAAGCAATTAACTAAAGAAATATTGAAACTTAAAAATACCGTCAAAGAAAGAGAAGCTGAAATCGCGGATTGTCAAATGAAGATACTCTCATTAGAAGAACAACATCAAAAGCAAAACGAAATACTACAGACAAATGCGTCATACGAAGCTAAGCTTCAGTTATTAATCGAGGATAACCAAATGTTAAAGGATAAACTAGAATTAACTGAGAGTGATAATCAAATTGAACGACAACTAGAAGAACTCAAACATTCCAATGAATTACTACAAGAGGAATTGCAGAAAACTCGACAAGAATATAGTAATACTATTTCAATGCGTGATATGAGGTTACACGAATTAGAAAACCTATTGCGTGAATATGAAGCGCAAATACTAAATTATAGAAACACGATACAACAAAAAGATAAAGAATTGGTGGAATACATTAATCAAATCACAAAATTAAATGATGTTTCACAAAAACTAAAATCAACCATTGAATTACTGGAAGAGGAGAAAGCTAAAGATCAGAATGCTGAAATTTTAAAATCATTAAATAAACAAATATCAGCATACCAGAAAAAACTAACCGAATACGAAGAAAAAATAAAGACTTTAGAAGAAGAAAAATCACAATTAATGTCAGTTAAAGCGTCCTTAGAAAGCAAAAATATCAGTATTGAAACCGAATTGATAAAATCACAAGACCTATTAGTTGAAAAACAAACTCTAATAAAAGATTTACAAGCCCAACAACAAAAACATTCAGAAGAAGTTGCTAATGTTATGCTTCAAGCTAAAGAACGGGATGAAGAAATTCATGAAATTAAATTACAGTTGAGAAAAGAATCGATTGAAAATGAAAAACTACGTAATTCACTAGCGGAAAAAGATAAGTCCTCGGAAGATTATTCACACTACGTACAAGACACAACAAATAAAATAAATAAACTGTCAACTGAAAAAGATAATCTCTCTGAACAGTGCTTGACCTTAGAAGGAAAAAATAAAGAATTAATGGAGAAATTAAAGAAATTTGCTGTTAATATAAAGAAAAAGTCTTCCATGTATACTGAACTAGAAACTCAATTCCATCAAGTGCAACAGCAATTAAATTCTAAAAATGAACATTTAGAACAGCTTTCAATACAAGTAGAAACGCTGCCTGTATTGCAAGACAAATTAAAACACGCTGAAGAAGAGATAAATCGACTGCAAACACAAAAGGTTGCGATAGAACAACAAAAAACTGAAATGAAAGGTGATTTAGAGTACTTTTCAGAGAAATTGTTACGGGCGTCGGAAGAGATTTCAAGCTTGAATAACACATTAAATGTAACCCAAAAAAATTTAAGTCAAGTTCAAGAAGAAAATTTTAAATTGAAATTACAAATCGACCATGTCAATAAAAAAAATGTTGAACATGAGATAGAACAGAAAACCAACATGAATCTAATGACTAAAATATCTGGACTGGAAGCCGATATTATCCAAAAACAAGGCCAAATTGCAGAACTGCTACAAAGTTTAGAAAGTAAAGAACAAATTTTAACACAGGTACAGTTTGGGCATGATGCTAAAGTACAGGAACGTGATTTGTACATTGAGACTTTAGAAAGTGAAATAAACAAATATAGGACTCGCATTGGCCGACTCGAGGAAAGTATATCCATTATGGAAGATAGACGTCATTCTCTTGAGCGAAAAGCTGATCAGTTGGATAGCCAGTTACAAGAAAAACAAAAAGCTTACTCTGATTATTCCAGCCAAGAAGATGAATTAGTCGGCAGATTAGCTGTCCTCATGGAACACGATAGAGTGGTTGAAAAGCAACTTCATGAAATAGAACGTGAAAATAGACAGTTACAGGATAAGATACAACATTTAACTGAAGAGAATAATTATTTGCGTAAATCTTTGGCTGAAGTTCAGGAGAATTACAACACAATATTAGATAAAGCTAATAGAACTGATGTAGCAGAAAATATTATATTAAAAATGCAAACAGAAGTTCGTGACTTAGAAACGCAACTTAAGCGTGTAACACAGGAACACCAAATTAATGTATTACAAAAAAAACAAGATATTGAAGATCTTGAATCAGAATTTAATACGCAAATAGAAAATGCCATCAAAGAGAAAAAGATTTTGAGTGAAAAGTATGAAAAAATTACTGAACACATCAATCAGTTGGAAGCAAAGCTTCAAGAATATATAAAAGAAAATGAGCGGCTTGAAATCAATATGGAGGAATTAAATCGTATAAACCAAGACATTCAAAATAAATCGGCATTACAACAACAAAATACATCACCAGATTACACAGACCAATACATAAGTGAGATAAATAAATTAAATTCTCTCGTTAATAACAAAAACCACGAAATACAGGAACTCAATAACAAACTGCATTTATGTCAGGTCAATGGAGTAGCAACTATTTCTAATTTAGAGGGTAAAATCAACGAGTTAACTAATAAGCTGCAACAGTCTACATCAGATGTTGATCAATTGATTAATGAAATACAAATATTGAAACAAGACAACGAAAAATTGCAAAGCACGTTATTTCAGAAAGAAGAACAATTTAATGAATTGAAAGACAAGAAAAAAGTTAGGTTTGAAATGAATATTCCTAAAACTGAGGGCTTGATTATTTCTTCCACAATTGAAGCAGTAAACACAGAAGAACCAGAAAATATTATTGATTTGGAATCCCAAATTATTTCGGACATCTCTTCAGAATATTCAGACACTAAATCTAGTGACAGCAAAAGTATTGATACAGTAAAGAAAAACAAATTTGTCGTTGGCTGTGATGTTCCAGATACTAAAAATGTTTCTGAAGAAATAATAGTACCCAAAAAAGCATATCTTTGCTATAAAGGAGATCAAGAAGATAATCAAGCAGATCCGTTCAATTCTGACGAAGGCTGGGGTTTCGGCGTGACTGAAGAAGTAGATTCTGATGTGTTACCTCAATTATCTCATGTTAATGAACAAATTGACCAGTTACAAAAGGAAAACGATGCATTAAAAAAGGAACTGGGTATAAACAACACTAAACTTATGAAAGTTATGAAAAAATTGAAAGAATTAAAGAATAATAATGAAGTGTTGTCAAATGAATTAAAATTGTCGAAACAGTTATCTCAATCATCGTTCTTAGATAGCGCCATTGAAGATGAATTGCGAAGTAACATTTCAAAACTAGAGAATAAGATAAAAGAACTTAATTCTGATTTACAAAAAGAAAGACGTGACAAGGAAACTGTGAAAAAGCAAAATGAGGTATTTATTAATGCTAATGACAGGTTAACTGATATGAAAGAAAAATTAGATAGTGAGATTGAGTTATGGAAATTTAAGTTCAAAGAGGTTAACGACAAAATGTCAACATTACAATGGGATGCTGACAATAAGGATTCTCCGCAACATAAACCGAACGCGAGTAATGTTGATGTTTTGAATGATTCGAGTAAAAATGAAATAGTTAAACTAGAAAAAGAAAATGATGAATTACAATCCATAGTCGACCAATTAACGTCTGAAAATAGGGAACTATTGTCTCAAGAAGCTAAGTTGCGAAGTGAAATTGATTACATTACTCAACAGATAGCTCAGCAACAATCATGTCAAAATTGTGAAAGCCTTAATAGTCTTATTACGCAGTTGCAAGAAATGAATTCCGTTTTAACGAACAACAATGAAACTGTAAATAAAAAACTTAAAGAGGTCGAAGCTCGTTATTCTGAAGCTATTCAGATGTATGAAAATTCAAAACTCGAAAAAGATGAGTTTATTAATTTATACGAAAGCTGTAAAAATGAATATGTGCAAAAAAGCAATGAATTTGAAAACGAGATAAAAAATTTAAAACATTCCAGAAACGAAGCTATTATAAATTTGGAATCTCTCAAACAGGAAAAGGAAATTTTACATCAACAACTGCGTATGTATGAGGCGCAACAGGAAAAGTCTCATAATGAAGATAGCTTAATTTTGTCAGAAAAGTGTAATACTCTGGAAGAATATTGCTTACAACTAAAAGGTCAATTAAATGATGCTTCTGATAAGATTATTCAATTAGAGATCCTTAATCAAGACATCGTTCAAAAATTACAAGATTATGAAAATAAAACCAAAGATGATTTGCATCAGCAATGTTGTCATGAAGAATCATCTACAGCGAAAAATTTGAAACAACTAGAAACTAAAAATAGTGAACTAGAGCAAGCAATTAAAGCCTATGAACTACAAATTACTGACTTTTCTAGTAAAGTTCAAAACTTAAACACCGAAAATGATCAATTACTTTCGAGTCTGGCTGAGTTGCGTTCATCTATGACTAGCGTTGTTGATCAACGAGGCTTCGAAATAGCTGAACTATGGAAGCAGCATTTAGCACAAAGAGAAGCTGATTTCCTTAAAACTGAACAAGAACTTCGATCTGAAATTAGTGCATCTGAAGCTAAATATGAACAATTACTCGACACTGTTCAGTCTTCTAGTCAAGAGGAAACAAATAAATTAATAATGATGGAACAAGTCTCTTCATTGCAAAATAAACTTCAAGACAAAGAAAGTCACTTGCATAGTCTTCAAGAAAAATATTGTGAAGTAATGAATCAATTGGAAATGTTACGTTCTGAAATAGAAGACGAAAAAGTAATGTATGAAAATAAATTGCTTTCTCAACAAGAGGAGTATGAAAAATTAATACAAGATAAAGAAGATAACAATAAACAAAATATAGAAAGCTATGAGCAGAAGTATCAGAACTCGCAAAATGATTTGGCTTCATTCAGAGCAAGTAACGAAGAATTGCGTCAACAAGTAGATTACTTAAATAAAAAAATTGAAGAAGTTACATCTACAGTAGTGGAGTTAAATAACCAAATACGCGTAAAAGAAAGTGAAATACACCAGAAAACTCACGAATATACTATCTCATTAACTCAAAGAAATGAAGAGTTTGAAAATGTCCGAAAGTACCTTCTAGAATTCGAGAAAAAAGTTGAAGAGCTAAGCTTCGAAAAAGAGTCTGAACTTGCAGTTTTGAGACTAAAAATGCACGAAAACACTGAGTATTATGAAAAGAATATAAATGAAATGAATATCGAAAAGTCTAATTTGGCAGAAGCATTAAATGCAAAGATAATTGAATGTACAAATCTTAACAAACAGATAGCTGACTTAAATAAACTTCTAGAAGAACACTCGGCTAGAACAAGGGAAATGCAAACTGCCCTTGAAAACCAAGAGCTGGAAATAGTTACTATGAAAGATGAAATCACTACTTTAGAAACAATGATGCGAAAGGCTCACAGCAGAATTGAGAAGCATGTTACTTTTGCATCTGATACGAAGCCAAGTGATGATGGCGAGAGCCCAGAGGGCTTAGTTAACACAGAATTATTAGATGCTGTGCCGAGAGCAGAGTTGGATCTAGCGCTGTACATGTTGCATCAGAGAGATGTTCGCTGCGAGGAACTCACAATGGAGCTTACTCGGTTATTAGAGGAAAGAGATACTTTACAGTTGCGGCTTTCAGACAGTTTGCGTTCCAATGAAGAGATGAAGTCTAAAATAAGGTCGCTAGAATTAGATACGTCCACTGACAGTCAGGAAACAGTGTCGGAACTACCCAGTTTTAACTTAGAACGGGAACACTCGCAGTTCGTTGACATCCATCGAGGACAAACCTCTCGCAGTAGTAGCATAAGCGAAGTAGATGGAGACAAACCGAAGCTACAAGCAAAGTGAGTTCTTATGTTATTTTTTAATAACATATTACATAGTGTAAAGTGTGGTTCAAAAGTGTTGACAAAAAACTTAAAAAATCTGATCATTATAATTGAATTTTTTAATGCTTGAGATTATTTTAATACTTGAGATTATTTTAATACTTTTAATGAAGCCTTACTAATTAGGCCATTTACTGAAAACAAAAAGCTTTAAAATTTTTTAAGTATATCTTCGTAATATACCCATATTACGAAGAAATTCTTAAAAATTGATTTTATATTGGTTAAGAAAATATTTGTTTTCTCATTTGATAAATTACTGAAGTTTGTAAAAGTGGTTTGAACCTATAAAATATCGTTTAAAAGTATTATGAATACATAATTAAAATTTAACTCCATCCATCTCACACCTAAAATTTTCACTTTCAATCTTTTGTCGGGAATCAAGAATTGTATATAGTTGAATTTTGAATGAGTGATTCAAAGCTATCATATTTAAGAAAAATAAAATATAAAAACATTACTATTAAACTACTTATTTAATGTATAATTCAGTTGATTATAAAAAAAATCTCTTTTTTTTTCTTTTTTCAAACAAGTTGTTATTTAGGTTGTTGCACAAAATTTGCAAATTCACATTAAAAAAATTACTCTGGTAATGGAAATCTAAACAATAATTTGACATCACTTTTTGGACCAACCTTTATTTTTGTTTTAGACTAATTTGCCTTAATCAAAATGGAAAATGTTATTTTTATCATATTTTTCCTCAAAGCAACTTCTTGCTTCTTTCCTTTTAAAACTAGACTAGGTGTTCGAATTTTCCAAGCCGCTTATTACCGATCTCTGACGTGACATGTTTTGAAGACTACCGTCTTTCTATTGAAGCAGGGATTAATGGCTTCACGTGCCTTATGAAACATGACTAACCAGAGGCCTTACTCCGCAACACAATGTCCGTATATTTGAATCCATCCGTCCCTATCTATCATACCGATGTCTCAAAGTATCTAAAAGAGACAGATATATCCGTAAATACTAGCTTCGTGTTGCAGGGTAAGGCATCAGACCCTTTCCCTCCCCGTTCATGTAATGTAAAAATGCTAAAAGAAGATTAAAAAAGTTCATATCTCTATCATGACAGGCATATCCAATGCGATAGAGAGGCTGAAACATCAATGATAGAGGATAAGGGCACGATTAATTGAAGTAATTGAAACAATGAAAAATATATAACATTAATTTTGCGAAATCCTCTCGTGAACTTAGTTCAGAATGAGGATTGTTCGTACAAGCGGGTTCTTTGCAAATAGGCTAGTCCTGACTCCAGTAGCGGTGGTCCACAGGTATCGTATTAATCCCTCGTATGTGTATGTTTAGGGTTCACCCCAGACACAATTTGATTTCTATTGTTTCTGGATATGATGGTACATGTGAGAGGTAAAATTATTGTTTATCTGCCAGGTTATCTGAACTGCGCAGCGTGAAGCATAGCCGTGACGTTCGCTTCAGACAAGAGAGCGAGCAGCGGCAACTGGACTTGCGGCTGCTGCAGCGAGACGTGGCGAACCTACCGCCCGAAGCCGTCGACCAGCTGGCGCAGGCCCACCATACGCTCTGTAAGTAGATCACACTAAGATACAATCCTTGAATAAACATTTTTCGACTGCCTGAGGTGGGTCTACCCACAATCTTCCGCTTACCGGGCGACTGCTTTATAATATTAGTAAGGATAACTGATGTGGCAGACGTGTTTAAGCGATATAAGTAAATCTGCTGGTGTCGCAAAATTTGCACTGGGATAAATCTATGTGAGCTTATTATGAGAGTTGGATATTAGGGAACATACATCTATACTAATATGATAAAGCTAAAGAGTTTGTTTGTTTGTTTTGAACGCGCTAATCCCAGGAAGTACTGGTTCAAGTTGAAAAAGTAATATTCTGTTGGATAGTCCGGAAGGCTTTAGGCTATATAACATCACGCTGCGACCAACAGGAGGTAGGCATCAGTGAAAAATGATGCAAAAGTAATCGCGATCATAATAACAGAAATTGACGCTTATGAACTCGCGGGCAATAGTATTAAATATATGTATTTAGAAAGTGATTCTTTTATGTAATAGGACTAATTGATTTATAAACGAACAGCTAGATTTTTGGCCTGATATCCTTACTAATATTATAAATGTGAAAGAACTTCTGTCTGTCTGCCTAAACTACTAAACTGATTTTGATTAAATTTGTTACAAAGATAATTTGATTTTGTAAAAGAACATAGGCTATTTGATACCCCGTTTCTGAGTACAGGTTTCCAACCGCACGATTTAACGTGTAGTTCACGCAAACAGAGCCGCGGGCGAAAAGTTAGTTATGATTAAAGGCTATTCCCATGAACGTTTTATTTTCCTGTGCCTTTTTATACCAACCTGTAAATGGGGTAGGTGGTACTGGTTGTAAGTTTTGCCTTGACACAAATTTTTGCGTCACCAAGTCTTTAGACTTAGAAAGGGCCTTAGTCTGGAATCAATGCCGTATGTTGCCATCTTAACATCTAATGGCACTACCCCTTCTCTTCTTTAAGGGTCACTAAAGGAGTACTGTCAAAAGCAGTTGAGGACCCAAATTCGATAAGTGCGTCACATTGCGTCGTCCTACTTTACTAACTTTTAAATTTCTTTGCAGCTCGTGATTCCCAAAGCACATCGACAGTTCTACTAAACTGGCTTCGAGGCAAAAGCACGCCGAAAGTTGTGCATATGTAAGTCGAAAATTACTTTCACAGGACAATAAACATTTATTACTTACTAAAATTATTTTAGTGACATCTTTTTGCTTTTATTTAAGTAGGTATTACTAGGTATACAGAAAGATCTATATGGGCTCCTTATTAAACATATTTAACTTTATTTTAACTTTAAATGAACGATTTTCCCTGTTTAGACTTTTTTTGCATTTATAAACAAATTGCCACCACCTTACGACACAATTGTTAATGTTTGCAAAAACATTCTGTTACAAATTGTGCACTTTAACGAACTTGCCAAAACATTTCGTCGCATACGTCCCTGTATATCTCTTATCAAATATACAACTCGTTTACTCGACCTTTTGAGGAAATAGAACTTCAACCAATAATAATACTTAATACTGATTTATCAATCGGTTATGGTAGAGGTGTAACGTATTTTTTAAAATTATCTACTCGCTCCTAAATACAAGCATTAGTATTCTTAGACTGAGGATCAGGCTAGTCGTGAACTGATACAGTCAAAAATCTAATTTCATGAATTATTTAATCCAATCAGCAATTGTAATATTATTTGTGCAGATAGCGCATTTAGATGATAGAAATATCAAACTGTTTACTTAATTATGCTATTTGTTTTAATTTCTGTTTAGAGTACTGATACTTTTACTAGTGTGGTTACTTTTTTAATTTCTCTTTTTTTCAGCATTTACTATACATGACTTGATCCTAGATAACCTTACCAATGTGTTTTTGATCGTTTTGCAAACATCTGTATAGAACGAAAACGTGACTGACGGACTGATCTATCATCTCTAAGCTTAATCTAGGTGACATTATGTAGATGAAACTAGATGTTATGACTTAGCCGTATCCGATAAGTTCTTACTTTAACGTCAAATAAGTTTAGAAGTCGACAAGCATCGCGATAACGGTGTTGAGTTTTGTCGAAAATTAATAACAATAACGCAGTATTTATTAAAGTATAAACGCAGCTTTGCGTTATTTGAGACTTTACGTTTTCAGCGATAGATATGATTTGGCAAGTACGATCAAACGATATATTAATGCATTCCTTTTGTACATTTTATCGATTATTATTTCACTAGATTCGTAATTTCATTTATATCATTTAACTGTTCAAAAAGTGTATTCATGATAATTTTTAATTAGTGTCGTTTAAGTACTTTGTATCGAGTAGTGCCTTATTGGCGTCTTCTGAACAGGTCTTCTTATTGTTTTTTTATATTTATGTTCAGATAATAAACGTAGTTAACTTTACTTCATACATTGTAATGTACCGAAACGTGTCTAAAAACCAAATTGGATAATAGTATATTTGCATATGGCACTAAATTACTCGAAAAAATCATTCCGGTAAAACTGTCTAGGTAGGTAGTTACGATATGAGTTTACATCAAGTGCGAAGCAAAGGATAGAATAACTTACTGTATATTTAATGTAGCCAATGTCATATATTACCTATTACGTTTGATACAACAATAATGATATATCTTAAGAAAAACTTTATTTCGAAGCGTGTGCCTTCTCGTTCATAAACCAATTGTAAATGTTATTCAATTCATGTTATTATAAATTATTGTACTTGTATAATTTATGTATATAAAATGGATCCCACGTGGATGTGGATCTTTGTATATGACATTGTAGATTTGTTTTTAAATAAATGTTATCTCATCATAATGAAACTTTGCAGGTTTTATTTTACAGTCATATAGCCTAATGTACTTTTAGGGTTCCATACTACAAAAGGAAAACAAAAACCGTTCTTTAGGAACGCTTTATGATATCAAATTGAGATTAAGTCAAATTTACCCTTGGAACTGATTTTCTTTCGCAGTCGATCGATACGACTGCTGTATTTCGAATATTTGGAATTTGCATGGGAATTCATAAGGTTACGTTTATGCTTGAATCTAACTTATCTTTTTGTTAAGTAATGTTCTATACTTTCATCGCTTTCAGGGCATTCGGTGTTTGGTTATGAACTTTACTTGTCGTGCACTCAAATCAACCTATTAATTTTTCATGTTCATAAAAGAGACGTAAAATCTATAAATGTTATTCGCGAACAAGATTGTAGTAAAGTGCGTTACAAAAGGATAGGACCAAAGTAATGAAAAAGTAAATCATATTTAATAATTTTATTGTCTCTTTTTAAGTAGGTATTTATGTATTTACAACTCAACGTCTCGACTAACGTACAATCAAAGATAAACTTAATTTTTTATCTAATAATCACATATAAAATCAAACTCCCGCATATTTGCCTGTCATCATAACATATTTAGAATCTTGCTTCTATTAGTTTTATATATTTATATACTTAGAACAGGAAAATGAATAGCAAAGATCACTTTAATTGTAAGCAATCTTGCTCTAATTATCTACATTGCGGGAAATTCGGTAGGTAGGTATATCCTTAAACTTATAATTAAAACTACCTCATAACACAAGTACTTAAATTTCTTAATACACTATATCAAAAAGCCAGTCCAAAAGCCAAATAAGAAGCATTAATTAATAAGACTAACTTTGTAATGCGTATATTTTCCCACATAATTTTACATACAATCTAAGTCTACTTTTATTGTCAAATTTGAATACCCGACTTCTTCGGGCATCGGTTTAGTCCACAACCAAAACAATAATGTATCTTAAAACATAATATATAACTTTGTTACTGTAGAATTAAAATTAATATTTCACTTTTCGGAAAAAATATTACCGAAAATTACCTTCGATCAAATCCTCCACATATATTTTATTGCTAGAGTTAAACAAAATACTATAGTAGTAGTGATATGGCACCACATGCTTAGAGCATATTTATATTGAAATAATATGTACATATAATTCTAGAAATCTGTGTATCTACATTAATGCAGATACTAGTAGTTAAACTCTTACTTGAGTAGTCAGGTGCAAAGCGAAGCGTCAAGCTGACCTGACTTCCCAACTAGTATTGGAAGACATAGGAGTGATTCCTTGTTCACTGAGCTATTATTACAATAAGTTAGTATTTAACGGAGTTGTAGCAATAGATAAATAAGCTAAAGGCTGCTTCAACAACTTCTACAACAACATAATGCAAAATATATAGGTATCATGTACCTGCGCCACTCGTAGGTACTTACAAAACAACGTTTCAAACCGGGTGCACAATATATACCTAAACAATATTATATCACAATTTATAATAATAATCATGAATTTGAAATTTAAACTAATTGTCGTGATATTTTTAAGTACAAATAAAGTAATGGAACATGACTATTGCATACAATACATCCAAACATTAGCTTTTATAGGAACAATAATATCTGATTTTATATGACTAAGCTCTATTCTACTCCTTACAATGATCCCTAAATCACATTTTTATTTTTTTCTTACAAAGTAATCCTAAAACACTTTACATAGTAACCCCTATTCTTTAACATATTATGACTGGAAGTGACTATGATATGAAGTTCGATAACTTTCTAATAAATCTATCACATAAAAAGTTAATCTAATAACTGTTGGTATTTTTATCAAACAGGAACAAAGATAATATTTAAACCCCTTAAACACAAATCAAGAAAACATAATTATGAAAAATATACAGCCCTTTGTCTACTTGTATTTATTACACAGGGATAGATAAAGGTACTTTGAAGAGTTCTGCGGTATATGTGAATGTATGCAATGGGGACTACCGTTTCTTTGCTCACCAGTTGGCGCCACTGTAGACTGAGGTCCGGAGGTATAGCTATCAAAGGCGATTGGCGCCGGAACAAAGTGTTATATCTTGAATCTAATTAAGGTTATATTGTTTATAAATAACTATCTTGATATCAACAAACTAACTTCTGAAATAGTTGCTCTTGAGGCCGCCTATTTTTGCGCTTTTTCTTAATTCCGCTTTTAAAGCGTTCACATTAATCGCCAAATAATCCATATTTGCGATATTTTACGAAGGAGATCACTTTCCAGCAGGTAAATTAAAGAAATTATAATTTATGCAACAAATTCCGCTAAAACCAGTACAAAGTGAATGATATTGGACCTCACGCGACACTAGCGCCTCTAGTGGCAAATTCACTAGCGATAGCCCCCATTATATTTGACTCTGTAATAATATGTATATCATAAATATATAACAAACGAACATAATATTAGTTTTTACAATATTAGAAGCGTAATTTATTGCCTTCCCCCGAAATAAATGGAATCTGATAGAAGTTATGTTTTCCAAAAGCAATATTGATCTCTTGCAACAATTGGTGTAAGCTCCCCAAACATGTAAAATTACAAGTTCTAGATTGTACCTACAATTGTTTTTGTAACTTTGAACTATCTTTAAGAATAAATCCATCATGATTTGTAACTTACTTAAATAATTATTAGGAATTCAATTAACGTGATATTCATATACTACTGCTATGATAGTTTTATCATAATAACTAAATACTTTTAAATAATGACAAGTATCCGAAGTAAATCAGTTCATCATTCAAATCAAGATACTGTGAAGAGCTAACTTTGGTCCCATTCGATAAGTTTTAGGTAATGACTATGTGTAACAGCTATGTATTTTATTGGCAATATGTTATTCATTTATAATCGACAGTGCCAAGCAAGACAAACTTATTTTTAAAATTAAGAGGTAGATTGCAATTCAAGGAAATGTTAAACTATGTTCTGAAAGATGTATTCAAGTTAACTCTTTCATTGCGACGCCTCAGCTGGAAATAAGTAATATTTTTGTACGCTCTAAATAGCATTGAAAGCGTGTACGAATAATTCTAATCGTCTAAAAGCATTTCGTACATTGAGGCCTTGTGCGTAGCACTCAGGGCTTAAATTAATTCATAGTTCGTACTTACAAATACAACATACAGTAAGTAGGTAGGTAGGTACCTATGTTAAACACATGCCATTGTCAGTCTTGGTATCAGTCCTCGATCACGGTTGCACCTTCTAGATAAACGTTCTTAGTTTAAAGTATTTTCGTACTAACGCACCGTTATTAAAGCAATAGTTTCATTCCGTGGACACTGGAAACAGTTCCGGCCGCTTAAAAGTGTACGTCTCTGACGTCGGTGGGGGTAGCGGCGTTACTGTGGTCCTTATCCTGGCTGGGAGGGGGGGTCCACCCCGCCACCTCCCTGCTCTGTCCGTTTGGGGTAGCTATAGCGCGTTCCTCAATCATATTGTCGACCATTGCTTCAATTTGTTCAAGGCACGTCTGGAGGCAGTCCTGTTGAAAAGGGGAAAAATTAGTAAGTAAGAAGTAAGGCATAAAAGTCCTGGATGTGATTTTTGTCGTTTGCAAAAAAGTCTACAGTTCATGCAGGATACGTGTCATCCGACAACAGATTTCTACACACGCTAAGCTAGCCTCTGGGAAGACTAGAAATATAGCTTAATAAGTAGTTACCAAATCAATGCGCGTGAGCTCTTGAAGCCGGGCGAGGTGTCCGTCAAGCGCGAGCCCTCGCAGTGCCGCTGCGATGCTGCATGCAGCCAGCGTGCTCGCAGAGTATAGCGTGAATTGGTAATCTGTAACAATAGACAAATTACTGAGTAAACCGTATGACGTCATATTCAATAAAAATTACAGCAGATTAGTGCCGTTCCAGTAGGAAGACCAATTGGTCGTGTGAGTTGTGACGATTTGCTAAAGACCGCAGGCAGATGAATGCGGCAAGCTGAGGTAGCTGTAGGCTGATGATATTAACCCCCGTATTTATAAACAAGTAAAAGTAATTACTTGACTACAAGTAATTACTTGAGAGACAATTTGTATGCCTTAATCAAGAAATTACTAGAAGTTATAACTACCAAAAGTTAGCATTTTTAGCCAAATAATATGACTATTAATGGTGACCAATTTCTTTCACTTAAGCACTAGGTATGAACACTTTAAGTTATGACTTTCTTAAGCAATAAGTAATTACTTCTTTATAAATACGGGGGTAAGATCATGAAACCTTTGATTTACATAAATTAATAGAAAAAAATGTGAGCAGTCATTGCACTAATAATAATAATCTAGCCTCAAGCTAAGGGTGGCTAGAATCCGGTGCTAAATTATTTTTCTGCTTTTCGATTATACCTATCTACATGAGTATACACGGTGTCAACCACCTGTAAAACTAAGCACATTTTAAGTAACCATTATGTATAACACCTTGGCAGTGTTAAATATATTTTTTTTGCAAAAATTTTTTTTTGTAAAAATATTAAAATATGTTGGTTTAGCTATTTATTTTGAAACACGTTGTGACGCGCACAGATGTAGCTATGTAAGGTCCATTCAACCGAGACCCCGCTGCAGCAAAATAATTCGTCTGTGCGCGTCATAGCGTGTTACAAAATTAAAAGTATGAATCAAAATTTAATACATATTTTTCAAATAAATATTTTTAATTCAAAAATATATAACACTGCCACGATGTTGTACATAATGGTCTTATAAACTGGGCTTCGTTTTCCAGGTGGTTCAAAAAGCACGGTGTATACTATAGAAAAATCAGAACCATTTTCCCTCTGCGTTACTTAAATACAAAGTCCAACGATTAATCTAGGTAGTTATTGATTAATTTTAATAAAATTAGGTTCATATTAATAGACATAATTTTTAAGCAAGGAAAGAAAATAGTGTCTTATTTTTCTGTTTTTCCCGACACAGTTATCTGTTAACTGTAGTTACAACACAGTTCTCACAATTTCAATAACCTAATCATTTGTACGGACGGAGTGTTAATGCGTTAGAGAAGAGGTACATCCGGCAAAGAAAGAAATGTTGCTTTCTCTCTCGCGCGGGTTGTCAGTCCCTCTCTGGAGAGTTTAGCCTCAAAGGAGCCGGCAACCGCCCTCACGACCGCATTCCGCAGCCGCCCGCGCGCCCGATTCACTCGAATATTTCTCACGGACTTACTTTGGCGAAACCATTATGTGTATGTATGCAGCCGCACCAGCCAGCCAATTTGGGCTTGTCTCTCATGTTTTATAAGATGAACTGTTTTTCTTGAGAATAGTGTTTTTATAATGTTTATATCAAACGTAACAACAAATAAACGGGAAAAATATGCCTATTAATAATCATGTAAGTACCGAAACATTATTTGGTGTATTGAGAATTTGAGACGTGGTTAAGTCAATAATTATTCAGATATTTATGGCACTGACATCACGACTACATTAAAAATACCTACCTAGTTACTTCATATGTTTAGTTTAATGACTTTTTGATATAGGTACAAGTATTCGGAATAGGAACTTCCTGTAACACCTCCCCGTTGAAGGAAGGTAGGTACCTATACGATTTTATCATGAATCGTCAAATTAACAGGAAAACATCTGTTGACCTTGCGCATACTTGATTAATGTTTCTTTAATATTTTATTTGTTTAGTAATGAGAAATTAAATTAAAGACGAACTATGAACTGTGTGAAAAGATAGGTAATAGGTACGTTGTTCCCACGCTATTACATGGATGGATAATTACCGAGAGGCCGCGTAAAATCGCAAATGCCCAACAGACATGAGGACTCACAATGGGAGTGAAGCCTTGAAGAGCTCTCCATTCATTATTAAGTAGATTCCATTATACGCGGCCAACGTATGGATATCGAACACTCTTTTAGCTCATTTAAAAGATTTATTTTCATTTTTTTAAATTTGCATGTCGGCATACCCGAGATAAAGGGACCGGGCAAAAAGAACGAGTAAAAAGACTCGAGAAGAAACAACGAGAGCGGGCGCTCACTCGGAGCTTTTGCATAATCTGATGTTAATCAAGCAGAGCACAGCCCTACCGCGGCCGTTACGAGTGCGGCTGGCGATATGGCGGCTACGAGACATGCTTTCCGCATTGATTTATTCTTAGTTTTAGTAATGAACTTACTAGGTATTTATAAACTACAGAATTATTTATAGGAACAACTTAGACGTACACGCCAAAGCTCTGACTTTGCATGCTGCACGTATTCTAAGCATAACAAAAATATGGATCCAATTAATTAAAAAAAAAATGCTTAGTATAAGAAAAACGTAACTAGACGATTAATTTGTATCTGCTTAAGTACCACAGCCTTTGCAGGTACAGATGGTTAATTCGTTGAAATCAGGGTTTTTATTAGCACAAGCAAATTTAATGTACAAACATTAAATCTGTGGCATCGACTACACAGAGTTCATGACGGTTTAATAAGCTTAGGATTCGTGTGCTCATCGGCGGTGACATAATGGCTTTATTGCCCTTGAACATGGAGTAGATGCGGTAATAGACGGCGGCGATACGGGCGTACTCCGTAGCGCTGCACTGTACCTATTCGCGAGGTGAACGCTCTTGCGAGGCCGCGCTGTACATGCGCCTGCGCCAGCCGCGGCGGTGCCCACCGGAACCAACACCCGCGCGGGCCCCGCTCGCACTCTAGAACGACGGCATAATCGCTCACATGTGAAAACGCCGACCCGAGATAAGATACCTGCCCTCACGCAATGTTGCCATCCATACAATAACTCTATAAACTAAGTACCTACTCGTGTGAAATCGTTTCACTTAATCTAAGAGAGCGGTACCCACAGGCGCCTGTCAGCGGACGAAGCGACAATAAAACTTTTTACAAAAAAAATGTAATTTATCTCCATTGGTAGACCCTGCAAGACATGTCAGCTTTAAAATAACCCATTACAAATTTAATATCCCAACGAGTTATGATTCCAGAGTAAATTGTGCCATTCGAATAATGATACATAATGCGGGCTCGCTCGACACTTCTGAAGAAACGCATGTCTACGAGCTCGCCGCTTTAGGTTCGTCGTTTGCAATCTATTTATACTCATATACCTACCAAACTAAATTGACAGATCGCAATACCCGATTAAAGTATTTCATAATTTAGTTTTCCTCGATTATGTGGATTTAATATGTTATTCGTTAAGTAACTTGGCGGTGCTTTTATTACGGAGAAAACTGGACATATCCGGTGGTGATATCGGAGGAGTAAGTGAACGAGCTGAAGCGTGAACTTCATCAATAAAAAACAAGACAGCGGCGGCGAACAACAAAAACCGTTGCACAAAAACATATGATCCCATGAGGGTTGCGGGGGGCCTCGAGGTGGTGCGGAGCGCGCGGGGGAGTCCCGAGGCGTGCTGGAATGCGCTCGAGCGAGCGGCGTGGGAGGCGCCGCAGCCGCCGGCGCAGCGCAGGCAGGACACACACAGCCCAGCCCTCGCCTTGCACTATACCCTTGTTGTAAACAAACCTATTCTCATCTCGTTGCGGGGTGAGCTATAGCTGCTAGCAATCCCGCGGTCTGCGATTCCGCGAAATGTCCTCTCGCCTGAGGTGTTTTTGCGTTTTTATTGCAGTTGATTCGCAACTAAAAGGACTACGAAAAGGTTTTACTGCTTCGTACAATAGCATAACTGACGCTTGGTTTCTAGTTTTGAAAGCAAGAAAAATAATTTCATAGTATCTAAATCGAGACTTTTAGGTACAGTACAGAACAATTCATCATTCTACAATAAAACATATTTGTTCCTAACAAATATATGAATTTAATTTGTATTTGAAAAAAAATTCGATTGAGAAAATGCAATACTTACCTATAGGTAAATAACATATATTATAGTAATATACAATTTATCACAGTAACCGTTACTATACCTATATTAATACTCTAAGGTTACGACTGAATTTTTAGAACGTGACAAAAAAAAACTACTTTGAGACTTACTACTTACTACTTTAACTTTACTACATTTAGTTTTATTTTTATAATATCCAGAAATTTAAATTACTAGTTTTAAAATTAATAGAAGACACTCCTAAAAGGTTCAGTGACACGTGCCAAGCGAGAAAGGCGCCGCGCTGCGAGCCTTCGTGACATGACGTGGTATCTAGATGCTAATTACTGTCTGCCGCCGCAAACAAACGGCCCGATACTAATTTAAAATGTATAGGTTTTTAGGTGCCATATAGGCATGACTGAATAATGGTTATGTATTTCAGATGTGTGCAATATTTTAGTTTCCCATAATGTTATTATTACTCGTATAATAATATTTCGCTTTTTGGCAATGCCTGACAAAATCATTGTAAATTCTGCAACAGCAGCCTATACATATGTGCCTTTTTTACGACTGGATTAAATGATCCTATAAAATGAAAGTATCGTATAAGTTGATAGTAAAACAATAACTTTTTACCTCTAGCGGCAAGCGCAATGAAGGTCTGTGCGTGGCGTTGGACCATCTCTGTGTTGACGAGTCCTCGGAGCGGTAACCTTGACAGCAACAGAGGCAGGAAATCGTGAGCGGTTACACCGGCCACATCCCACTTCAGTTTTGACAGCACTAACAACTCCCAGCTCTGTTGGCAAACAAACACATTTATTATTCACATATCTATTACTTTTAAAGACAATATTGTTTAGAAGTTAGTTCTAGTTATCTTATATGTAGTGTTTAGAAGGATTAAAGTAACATTTTCGGCAGAGGATTTAGTCACATAAGGACATAATAAAAATGCCAAAAGGATAACAAGAGATTAGCTTCGTTATATAAAGTGTTGAGTGGCTAGGACAATAAAGTGGCATTCACGCTGTCACATCCGTCCCACAATCGTAAATAAACGTGCCAGTTTCGCCCGACTTCCGGGAACGCGCGTAGGTAGAGCCCACACATTTATAGTGCAATCAAATGCACAAAATGCTTTTAAATCTCACAAATTTTAATGATCTTAAATGTACCTATTTATTGTACTCTACAAACTATCATTTCAATTCTCTAAATCGAATAACGTGTCATAAATAATGCTTAATTATCTTAAAATATTTTGGCTCATGTCAAAATTAAAAGAAACAATCGTAACCTCTAAGCGAAAGTTATCAGTGTGTTATTCTCTTGACATAAAACTACAAATAAAGCTGACGCAGATTAAATTAATTAACTTTAATATGAACCTACGCTGGACTGGATACGTACTGAGTTGATAGCGACGGTTAATTTTATGAATAACTTGATTATTGAATGTACACATCACCCATACACGTAAGCGGTGCATGTGCGTTGACAGATAATACTCATGTTTACTTAACTCAATCGGCGGGGTCGCGCATCGCGCTACGTGCTCGCTCATCATATCCACTCGGTTTTATATCTCATATCAATGAATTAGAGTCTGATGTTGTACGGCAAGATGATTTGCTTAGGGCATATCGGGTTTATGCCCGAGGCGGTTGTGAATGAATGAATTCTCATCGCTGGAAGTCAACGAAAGAGTTCGCTTGTCAGAATGAGACGTTATGTCGTAGTAGCGTCAACATTGCTATATTTACTACCATTGATAATTTTTAGCTAATCTAACGTAAAATAATTGATTAAATTAGTTACCAAAAAGTTCACAGTTGTATTATACGAGTAGTTAGTTAGTTTTTGATTTTATATTAGGTATTTAAAATTTTAAACGTATGATTATATCGAACGGTGTTATACGGGTCAACCGCGAAACGAAGACTCAGACGTAGGCCCGACCGGTCGAAGAATGCGAAACAATGCGCTCATAAAGCATTCACCACAGATGCCACTTCGCGCTATGTCAGGCGGATGTGTCCACACTCAACTGGTCTGGTAAATCGTTATTAACACAATATGCACGATATGTACATGACATCATCTCGAATGCGTGTACCCCTACTATCAGCTAACCTCACGACATACTTCTCTCTCTAAAAGTTCTCTTATACAGAATCTGAGACGAATGGAATGCAGCTCATAAACTCCGAGACGGGTTGATTAAGAGAGGCCGGGCAGGTCAGGCGTTGGGTGCGGCTGCTGCGTGCGGCCTGCAGTTATCGAACCGCGTTACAGCCAATAAAGGGAGCAATGCAAACAGCCCTAGCCGCCCGCGACACACACGCTGAATTCCACACTCGGTTCCCAAGCTTTATCCAATTTCATCGAACGGTCAGAAGCGTGACTGCGCCGCTGTTAGAAACAATAAGCCCGGTGTCGCGTGGCCACTACGCTTCTGAGACTAAACAACTTCGGAATTTTCCAGATGCGGATAAGAACACGCATAACCGGCCAACCGGTCGTTAATGCCAAGGGAGAGTAAGGTACAAGACTTCGATTAGCTACAATGGCTCCCAGGCGCTTAGCTTCTAACCTGAAATTGCTTATCCAGATTAATACATTTACCGAGTAACTTTTTTTCTAGCAACTGACGTGATAGTTATCAATCGGAAGCTTACATACAAGCAAGCATTGAATACTAAAGGTGCACAAACAGCTAACGTGTAAGGCATACAAAATATCAACAGACTTACGTAATTGTCATCGCATACATATTTATAAATTGAGGATCACAAGTTCACATTTTTTTTTTTAATAACGTTCGCAAATTTTGCAGCTGAGATTGAAAACACAACATGCTCAGTCTACTTCATCGATTTGTAGCGATAGCATTCCTAATGGCAACATACTCAACATAGTGCGAGTGGGCCGATGGGCACTGCGCCTGAGCCGGCACAATGGTCGCTCTACATAGCCATGCGCAGCCACAAAATTTTCATTTTTTCTTCTCTGGCAACCGCGCCCGCATAGGCGACCCGCCAGACTGGTTAGGGACAGTTGGAATTTTATTACCAGTGGTTATTTTAGTGGCAAACTTGAAAATTCTCCAATTATAAGTATAATGATAAAATTGATGTTCAGTGCCGTAAAAACCATAAAATATTTATCGAACATATATTCAATTCGATTAGTTTATGTAAAAGATTTTTAGATCATACGGAATTTATTAATGCTAAAGTACCAATTTCGGTTAAGGTAAGGTAGTAAACAAGCTCGCCAGCATTTAGCGCTTTAGTGCCTTGTGAAGTCGTGAGATAGGTAAATACTAAATACGCGGGCCCCAAGCCTTGTGTTAATAATTATGGTATTCAGTACTTGCACTTTTAAAAACTCTTTTGAAATACTTTTTTTTGTTTCTATTGATTATACCGTATTTATTGATTCAGTCAGTAAAGATCAGTTTACAAATAAAACTGTATTTCTGCGCAAGGAAAATAAATATTTTGTACTTCTAAGTACTTAGCATTAGGTAGGTATCTGGGTGAGCTAGTTGTTACTAGCCCCGTTTACTTATCGCTAGCGAGCAAGAAAGCGGAAAAGGGTCACATACGCACAAATAAGTTATTAATTTAGTAATAAATAATATACAAAGCAATATACATTAGCACTAGCAACTAAATGAATGGCTTGTATCTATCATGTTGAGGTTCAGCAAGCTGTGCGATTTAGAGAACAACAATTGCTTTGATAATTCGAGAGATATAATAAAAATCGTCGGCTCAACAGTCGCAGCTTCTCATTAAACAAAGAGTGAGCTGTAGTTTCGATATTGAATTTTCTCTTTTGACAAACTGGCACCGCGGCCGCGCGGGTCGTAAACGTATGCTTCAATTATAATAAACGTTTACGGTGGTAGTGTAGATGTGAGAACGCGCGAGGTTTTATGGGCGCTGGGAGCGGGCGAGCGCGGGAACCTCGCGTTATGCCGTCTGGGATGCCGAAGCCGGTGCTTTTTTGCTTCAAGCTGGCTCGCTCGCCGACCCGATCGCTAACCCGAACACAACTCGCTACATTACTTCCAATAGTCATCACATTATACAGAATCGATAATTATGACTATGTACATGTGAATGATCTATCGCGCGGTCGATTAGTATTCCCATAAAAACTTTGTGTATTTCTTTAAGCCGGCCTGATAGCTTTGGTATTCGATACACATGGATGAACCATTAGATATGAGCATAATTTGAGTATGCAACAACTGTGACGATTCCGTTACAATATGCCACATGTACAACACTAAAGATGCGAAAAAATGACAGAAAGTTCTAAAAAGTTTAAAAGCACGAAATAGCTAGAAAACTAAAGTATCAAAGTCAAAGTCAGCGGAAATGCATGATCCATGTTCGAGTCAGTAAACGGTCTACGATATTCGTAGACGCGCTACGACTCTGCTACGAAATTCACAACTTCGTTATTCGTCTCGGGCTGACATAGGACGTATTGATTGAATAGATTGGTTCATTAATTTTAAAGTACATATCTTAATTTTTTTTTTATTGTATTCATTTAGGGTGCATAAGAAATGATAAAGTACAAGATATTATAAGACGTGAACATTTAAGGTGCAGCTTTATGATTTTGTTATCAGTTTAAATAATGCTACTATCGTGCAAAATTGTTGATAATGAATGGATAACTTAACAGAAATTTGTTAGCAGACAGAAAGATAACAAATTGTGTACTAACATCGGTATACTGACTGGCACTCACGGTTCATGTATAAAAAAAACAATAGTTAAAAATGTGTTATGGAATAATACTCTTTAACGAATCGATTTGAGCCGAGTGGAGTATTGCGTGGTGTCGCCGGCAGGGGCGCGGGCGTAGCGGGCGTCGCGGGCTTCGACGCGTGAGAAAAAATAAGCGGCATGCTTCGTCTGTAATTGGTCTGATTGAAACGCAGGCCTCTTCCGAGAAGCCTATTGACTGCCGGCTCGTTAGGGGACACTGTCCGCGGGCCGCAGAAATAGCCTCCACAGACCGCAGCCTGCCGCATTCCTCGACTGTCTAACAACACATCAATACCAACTTACATATCGCAGAAATCGAATACTAATAAGGCTAGTACCTAAGTTACTGTGCTTTTGTGCTATGACTACGATGGTCTCACATAAAAAGAAGGTTGTCTATTGAAGCAGTGGATTTACCTCCATAGTTAAAACTCATTAAAATGCTTTCTTTCTAATCTATGTCTATGTACCGAGTGGTTAAGTTAAATCTCAAAAAAAAAAACATGTGAAAGAAAAATAGTTTTTTTTAAACATTACTAAAAAGAGTTTGTACATAGCAGTGTTTTGGAAGTTTGTTGTTACTGCGCGCGTAGATTGCTGACAGACAAGTGCACTTGTCGGAATGCACTCGGTCGCACGCAACACCGCGCTGCCTACAGAAACGGGTCGTGGACTCGTGGCTGTAGCGAAGATGTGCACTTGCTATCTACGGGCGCGGGGCCCCGCCGGGTGGCGCAGCCCACAGACGCTACGTATCAACCAAATGCAAATACCTACTTAAATACATTATGGAAACTGATGAGTAGTGATGAGCTAATTCGTATACAAAATTTCTTAATATAAAACATCCACGAAGCCCGAGTCAGTTAAAATCAGTTATAATCAGTTTTATTTCTGCAAATAGGCCCCAGGAGGTGCTTTTACACGTCCCAATATTTAAACCTACCACTGCTTCGGGACAAGTCTGGGCTAGTGCCGAGAAGAAGCAGCTATTGTCAGCCTCTTTTTAAATAAATTTTTACAAATGTTTTAAGCCAGTACGAGCTGAGTCAATTTAATGCCATCCTAAATTTTTATCGTTTAAATAATCAGTCATTAACAGTGTGATAGCCCTTTTTCATTAAAATTACTTTGACATACGATTTAAGTCTATTTACAGGGAGTTCAGCAATACCCTGTGGTAATTTGTTGAAAATACGAATACAATTTCCCATAAACGATTTTCCTACTTTTCGCAGTCTGAAGCCTGGTCAGTCCTAAATGAAATTTAAAGTTATCAATTCCAGCACGCAACTGATTGACTTTTGCAACACTGTTTTATGTTTCTATACAGCCTATTAAATAAATTAAAAAAATTGTTGATATCACAACATTTTGACGTCTGTCATCAGATTTCATTACAGTTATTATGAGGGATATGAGGGTACATTCGTCGAGCACCGTCATTTTTGATCTAGCCCTAGATAAATGCAACCGTACAAATTATAGGTACCTAGATAAACTTATGACCAAACATACAGTATACGAGTACCCGACTAGGTACCTACTTATCTTTAAAAAATTTAATTTCAACAAACATGTTACGTAAATAGCATTATTTTTAATATTGTAAATACTGAATTAGTTTCTAGTTTATACGCACTCTTCAGCAATGTGAACGTATTATTTCAGTAAAGGCGACTAAAATGTGACTGATTCATGTCGCACTTGCTGCGATGGATAAAGCAACACATACACTAGCTAGTACATTATAGTACATACATTGCAGTAGTTTCTCATCATTTTTCAAAGTATAAATACTTCTGTGAAAATAAAGAGCTGATGCCAACTATTTTTGAATGGCTCGAAGACATTTTGATGTTACCAACCTACCTCTGGATAATACGAGAAGGGGATCTAATCTATTCTTGCAAAATTACAACATCAAGCTATTTCAGGCTGAATTTTATAAATAATGCACCATACGTAATATATGTATGTACATATGTAGTTGATAAAAGCGTTGCTAGTGTGTGAGGAATGAATACGAGTACCTAAGTATATCGGATAATAACGAATAGTGAATGACTTTTCATCATTGTTTGATAGGATTACTCGTACTTTGTAGTCAAGTACAACATTATAATCCGATGTAGTGGATACATACATTAATATCTACAATCGTAAATCTCAAATTCCAATTTCTCGCGGATGTTCAAATCTCGAATGATTTAGAAATCAGCAAAGTGAACGACACGAATGTGCTTGGAGTCGGTTGTGCAAATTCAGTGCATGCGCATTCACGATGCCGCGATGCAAAAAGCGGCCGCAAGAAACAGCTTGGGTAATGAGATCAGCTGTTCGCTAGACGAAGAAAGTTCATTAAATCTTCTTATTATCGGGCGGAATCCAGAGCAGCTGTCTAGTTACAGTACAGTCGGAAAATCTAGATGATAACTCAAACCTATTGTTACAGTTACAACCGTTTGCTAAGGTTTGGCCGCCATTTTTCATTGTTTGTTTTTCGCGCATCCACAATCACAGTTTGTTTGATGCTGGTTGTTCCAAATACGTTGACGATGTTTCTCAGACACACATGATAGAAGCACAATAGAACTTTGAAGAGTAACAGGGTGTACTTACGCAAAGATCAGCAAGTGTGATGCTATTGGCGGTGTAGAAGATAAGCAACTCAGCGGGTAAGCAGCGCGAGCTAGGCTCCCGTAGCTTGGATGCTAGCAGTAGGCACGCCGTGCCCAAAAGCTGGACCTGGCTCTTGCCCACCGCGCATATGCTTAGGAACCGATCCAAGTACGATATCGCCAGCGGGAACACCTCCTCCTGACAATTGTGATCTTCGCATACCTAAAAATAGAAACGTTCATTAGCATAAAATAACCAAATTAAGTTACAATGTTTCTTAGAAATGATTGGTTAATGCCGCCCCGCACCCAGGCCGTACCTACGAGTATATACACATTTTTATCATACGGAATTCCCGATAACCTATATATAAAATTGAAATACACGCTTATTGCGATAAGTAAGTACGACGCGCATTGCTTTCCTGCAGTTACGTTTCTTATCAGCAGGAATTGTTACTGTACGTAGGTAAGTAGCTAATTTAAGTGTCGGAAATGACCCTAATTCCTACTCCTTGCACAACTGCCACACTGTAAATACTTACTCTAACTAAAAGATTCTTTGTGAAATATTATGCGCGATGTGCGTGATTTGAAAAAACTTTTGCTAACCAATAATCGTTTAAAATGAGGGTGTGATATCATGAGAGCTGTGACTTGAAATTTAAAGGAAGCGCCGTATGATTAAGTGGTAAGTACTTATAAATAAAGTAAGAAGCGTCGTGTCATAATATCATGCATAAGACAGTCGGCAATTGGATTGTTCAGCACATAGTTTCGCACGGTAACGCGACGCGGCGGATGCGGTTCGTTCGACGCCGAGCGCCGATTGTCATGAAACTATCGGCGACGTAGGTAGATAGGTACTTATACTCAGCTGACAGTCCCACGGTCTTGAACGTCAGCTGTTACGAGCAACATTTCTGTGGATAATCCCGTGAGCAAAACTTTTTCTAGTTTCCGCTACCAATTTATAAACTATTAAGACAATGTGTCATACTCCTAACTTTTTGCACATAAACACGTTAGTTGTCTTGTAGATACAGTTAACAGTTATGCATCTTGCATTGTTTATCAATGTCTTTGATTGTATCTTTCCGATAGGTTATCATTTTTTATTTTCGTGTTTTGTTTTTATAGGCCGGCTGCCTTTTTAAGGGTTTAATATATTTATATATTAGTGCAGTTCATTAATTATAATAACTATGATGATAGTAAGACAAAGATTTGTGCTAAAATACAAGTTTGATAAATGGTTTGGGTTCCACGACCCTTAAATTAGATATATTTTTGAAACAAACATAAATATTAAGCAGACCCAATTAAAAAAAAGTTGCATGTACGCATTGTGTAATGTAATTAGTTCGTGTAGGTAGACAGCAGTTGATGCTCTTAATGAGTAGGTATTTAAGTACAGGCAACGGCAGGTCAACCTACCCAAAAATTTAAAAGTCATTGAATTGATTTTCAACTTTAAGTCCGACAAGTGGAGATCAATATCAATTGAGAAAATTTGACGTTTTGTGGTAGGTTGACGTGCTGTTGTCTGTACATAAAGTTAACGTCTCAAGGTGTCATTGCCCTTGCAGCCACATAGAAGTGTTTCGTTCGGTCTACTTGTACTGAAATGTGGTAGGTATGTGACTGGTTTATATGTTCCTCGGCACGGGCCAGGGTGCAGCCGGGGTGGTGCGCTTGCGCCGGCAGCGCCACTGCGGCGTGAAGTCAGCCGACTCGCGCAGGCCGGCCGGCTCCACGTGGCCTCATTGTCGCCTCACAGCTGATTCGCTCAAACCACCCTTCTTGACTAACGTACCGAAACCATCACACCTCATGAACATGTAGAATTTACTGATAACTCATTGTGACAACGTTCAATCAATGATTGAAACAATCATCAGATACATGAACTCACTGGTTATTATGATATTTATGTCTCGTATTAGGTCCATAACAAAGTTGAAGTTATGTTAGCAATAATCACAGGCAATTATTTGCACGAGGCATTCTCTCATGCCTATTAGCACAAGATAATAGTAGTGCGCGTCCGGTCGGCGTCAGCTGTGTGTCAAAATCAGCTGATTATTCAAATAGAACGAGCGAGTCACATCGGTCGGCGACCGCGACGCCCGCACGATGGGGCCCCTCATTTCTCGCACTTTATTCAGATACTGAACGTAGGTACCTAAACTGACGGTCAACCTACAGTCACTATCTGCTAAATTTAATTATTGCTTGTAATTATTATGTAGAATACTTTTACGTTATCGCAGTCACAAAATCTGATAAGATTCTATTAAGTTAACTTGCAAACGTGATCAGCTGATCATGTAAACAATGTCGCATAGGCTTAATTTGGTTGAACTATTACATCTAAACACTTACCACCATAAGGAAACACTTTTCTGCAGTATATGCACAAAACTATCACATTATCACCGAGGTACGGACGGGTAGTGGTCGGGGTCGAATGATCACAGCATGTTATAAGGGCAGGTCCGAGGACGGTGGCTATGGCATACCGGGGCCACCGACATCGTCTGCTACGAGGATAGTACCTACACGTGGCCGAAAAACGCGACAAAATGGCGAGCGTTCGGGCAGCGCGGGTGGTGCGGCGGGCGGTGTGGGTGCGGCATGCCGGGTGCGCTCACCTCTAGCATCCACTCGGCGACCAGGCGGCGCATGTGGGGACTGATCTCCGTCTGCACGGTGCCAAAATAGTTGGCGGTGACGGCGTAGCGCTCCTCAGTGCGCAACAGGTTGTCGAGGACCCGACGGCGCAGCAGCACCGGGTCGGGCAGGGCCGCGCGAGGCGCCGGGGCCGCAGCGCCGGCCCGGGGCCCGTCGCTGCCGGGGCTCACACGCTCTGCGCACAGCAGCTCCATCTCACACCGCACTGCGGCTTATTAATGGCTCGCTACGCGGTGTCGGCGACGTGTTTATGCGCGGACAGCTGATCGTGCGCAGGCGAGCGGCGTGCGTCGAGTACGTTGTGTTGCGACGGCGAGTGCCCGAGCCGCAGTGAGCAGTGAGCGAGCGGGCAGCAGTCGCGCCCGGCCGTCGAACATATGATCGGCGGGGCGCGAGGGCGGGGCGGTGCCGTTGAGGCCCGCACGCAGGTTTCTCCCGATTCGACGTTCAAAACTTCAAATAATAATACATAACGTGTCCTCTTGCTCGCTCGCGTAAGAAGCGCTTTTCCTTCCTTGTCTAAAAACTATTTACAAAATAAGATGGATTTCGAAGTTGGAACAGGTAGGTACCTTACTAGGATATTTTAGGATGAAAAAGCTAATTTTACATTTTTCTTTCGTATGGACACAGATTACCACCATATGATATTATTTAAATTTTCATTTTTGGTGAGGGTTCTAACAAATGAGTAAATATTTATTCATGTGGTTCTAATTAGTTCCTAGGTTCCTTAGAAAATACGCATAGGTAATTTTAAACTTTTTTAAAGTAGGTAGGTAGTAGGTAGGCCAACCTAGATTGGTACATACCTATATACCTAACTAGCTACCTACTTTAAAAAGGACCCAGACATTTTTATTTAATTTTATCTCGTCATCGCATTTCCTAAACCTGTTTTACCAAGAAAACTAAGCAGGGAAAATCCGAACAAGTATCTACCTAGGTACATAGTAAATTTTGAAGGAATGAAAAGTTACTTATGCTTATAGGTACCTACCTCCTACCTATTTTCCGTTCTTTCAAGACCTTTTTACTCAACTACGGCAAAGTTAACAGGAAGGGTTATGAGTTTAGCAGTCTATGTACCTATATGTGTGGGTATGTATGTAAGTATTTATGTATTTATGTGGGTTACACTACACATTTGCGGCTAAACTACTGAGCCGATATTGGTAAATAAGGTATCAATCGATTCCTTATTATAGACCGGGTACCGAGGCTGCCTGGCTACCTTTTGTTAAATAAAAAGCTAGATGTAAAATGCTAAAACAAAACTTTGGGGTAGGTACTTTGAAAAAAAAAGTTTGCAGTCATTACGAGTGTGGTATCAAATGAAAGAAGACAAAATTCTGAGTACAAAATGTTTAAGCAATACACCAAATATACAGGGTGACTTTGAAATCATTACATTTTCGTAGACGGTGTACAGTTATTAAATCTTTTCTATCCTCTTTTCCTATTTTTAAAATTTAAGCGCTAGTTTTTATAACACAACACGTCAGGATTCGGGACTGATTAACGCGCCGTGTCATCAGAATCTTATGCATGACACGAATAAATAGAAAGGCTATCGTCAATATGAGAACCTCTTCATTCTTCGGTTGATGTATACCCTTAACTTTATTTAGATCATATTTACCGTGGGAGTACCTAACTACCGGCCTAAAACATAATAACAACATCAATCAATCCTTCTCAAGCTCAACTATAAGAGTCGTAAGAGGCAACTAAATGAATAAGTACCTACTGCCATAACCTTGGCTAAATTTGATCACCTTGTCTTCACTTGGCTAAATTTGATCACCATATCTCGCCAGCCAAGCCTGGCGATTATGGCGAGTTCTTTTATAGTGGCTAATTAGTTCAATGTCCGCCCGCAGTTCTTGGGTTATGTATGATGGATTGATTTCGACTGTTGTTGATGATGATGATGATGACATTTTTAACATTACTTTGAGGGTACATTAGCTAACATAGTAAGGCAACTAAAAATAGCGATGACGAGAAAAAATATTTCTTGTTCCTTCATAAGTTGTAATTGTTTCCTTACATTTTAGAGGACGTTACAAAATTTTCGACTTTAAGTGTATTTTTACTACCCGTATCTTAGTCAGTGAAGAGTCATTAGAATTAATTATTCAACAGGTTCAAATCGCTTTAATTTTGCCGGGTTAGGTATGTATAAAAGAAAGAAAGAAAGAAAGAAAAATCATTTATGCATGAAACAGATGAGTCATTAGTGTCAATTTAATTGCTTGTCAATTGTCTTCTGTCTGATGAACGTATAACCCGGTAAATTAAAATTTCGTTAACATGCTAAACAGTTGTATTCTATGACTTATGTAGGTAGTCCTTTTAAATTGTTTTTTTTTTTAACAATCAAATAACGTTTGTTGTATTAATCTTTTTTTGTCTTGGTAGTCACTGCTCTGCAAATTCGTCTGCTTGGAATTCGTTTTAAACACACTCCTTAAAAATCACTTCAGATTTTCTCTAATATGTATCTCTCTATACTTAAGTAAAATTACATTGATACCCCATACATACTTTTTCATGAGTCCAACCGCAAAGGAACGATTTATGTACCGGATACCACCACCGAAACACCACCTCTTTATATGGGTGTCGTGTGAAGCGACTGAAGGAGTACTGCCCGAAGAAGACAGCAGCAACGTTTGCTCTCCAGTCTCCACATTCGGCCATACTGCTATCGATTTGGCAATCACTTGGCAGGAGGGTTGACAATCGTAGACCATTTAGTGGCGGAGAGAAAACGCTGCCCGTTTCTTCTGGCGGAAATTCCCTAAGACGCCCCTTACAACACTCATATAGGAAGAGAAGGGGCTGGTGAAATTCTTTTTTTCATGTCGATAGCGGTGCCGTATGGCACTTTATTTGAGAATATATATGTCGCAGGGAAATGGGGATATCAGGGATTTCATGAAGTAAATGTCAAATATTCTTGTTTATCACGTCTTTTTACTAAAATTATTTAGTGATATGACAAAATCTATACTAATGTATAATAATATTATTTAGCTAAAGAGTTTGTTTGTTTGTTTGATTGTTTGAATGCGCTAATCTCCGGAAGTACTGGTTCGAATTCAAAAATTCTTTTTGTGTTGGATAGTCCATTTATCGGGGAAGGCTTTAGGCTATATAACATCACGCTGCGACCAATAGGAGCGAAGCAACAGTGAAAATTGTTGCAAAAACAGGAAAAATTTTGATATTAATCGCGATCATAATAACAGAAATTGACGCGGACGAAGTCGCGGGCAACAGCTAGTACTAATATAAAGTCAGAGATATGTCATTTCACTAAACTGTGAATTAAAGAATACTGTTGTAGAAACAGGCTGATTACAATTTTGATATGAATGGGCGACATTGGATTCATTGTTACATACCTGGAATGGTTACTGGCATATTAACTTTTCTACAACATTAAAATGTACAAGTGATTTGTGACTGAGCGATCGTATTTTTGGTTGAAATTGAATTTTACTAAACCACTCCAAAAATCCACTAGCCACTAAAATCAATATTTCGCCACTAAATGGGGTGTTAAAACCACCAGTTTTAGTAAAATATTCACTAAGTTCGCTCCCACTAGTGCCCCTGTGGGTACTGGAGCGAGCGAGAGAAATGCTTGGCTCGATTTTTTTCGGCAGTATCCGCTTTTCTGACATTTTACTAGATTTAGTTTAGTGGAACGACATATCACTAATGATAATTTGGTATTTTGTCATATCACTAGATACTTTTTAGTAAGAAGACGTAACAAACAAGAATATTCGACATCTCCCGGGATTTCGTCATATCCTTAGGGATTTCATGAAATCCCTGATATCCTCATTTCCCTGCGACATATATAACATTCTTGAAACTTTAATTTTTCTTTAGATTTTGGAAAAATGGCAAGGCGTGAGCTGTTTGCCTTACCGTAGGTACTCAATGCAACCGATTTGTTTTAAAGATAAATTTAACAAATTATTTGATGCTTGACAGTGTAAATAGAGCTTGGGTCCCTAAATGTGTATACATTTTCTAATAGGTACCTAACCTATTGGACTTTTCCCAAACTGGGTATTGTGAAGTGTTGATTGGGTCTGAAGTTACCTCGCAGGGGTTCATTAGACAATTTTTATTAAGCTCTGTGCGAATTATACAAAAAAGCACAAACCCTAGTTACAGCAGGACTAATTGTAGTACGTGAATACAAAAATTACGTGTATATGGGTTTCGGTGCTATTGGACTTGTTGACTGACCATCAGGAATTACTATGGTAAAGAAGGCAACGTGACTGAGAATGCTTGCGACCAAAGAGGCAATCCAGCAAGTGAGGATTGGACCTTCTCCCAGGAGAAAGCAGTTCCGTGGGGTCACTAATGACTTACAATTTGCCCTGCGGTTTTATTATTGTGTTGGATTTCATCCAATGTCGGGGCTATGGAGCCTCAGAGATTCAGAGCTTTGTAAGGCGTAAGAAGAGCCTAAGCCAGTTCGCAGAGGCTCTGCTTATATCGACTAATATAAATGTGGTTTTGTTAGACTATCTTGCATCCAGCCATAATGTCATTCTTTTGTCATACTGTTATGTATGCTTTTTGAAACTTAAATGAAATGAGCTGATAAGCTGAAAATAAATGAAAAATAACGTACAAGGGCGACAATAATAAATAAAGGATACCACGCCGCGCCCTACTCTAATAGAGAAAATCAAAGAACATCATTTGTAATAGATTATCGTTATTCAGGTCCATCGTTTTACTTAAATAATGCATCTACTTTGTAGTTTCTCTATGTTGTTTTACTTCTTCACGGTACTAAAATAAAATACCAAAGTGTATTTTATCGTCCTGCTAAGATAATAGATAATAACTTGTGGATTCTCTCATGAAAATTTAAGAATATTACGCTATTTTTACTATTTTTGGTAACTTATTAATGAGTAAACCTGAACTATGAGGATTGAACTTCTAAAGGCTGATAAGATTAGAATGATGGTGATGAGCTTTACACAATGTAAAGCTATCTCAAATATGACTTTGTCTCATAAGCGCCTTCAAATGTTAACGATATGTTGCATTTATATCAAGAAAATGATAGCAGGTCCTAATGTAATAATAACTACCTACCTTGCAATATTTTTATTAACAGTGAAATTTGTAAAAAATAAAAATATAACTTGTTTTGCACGTTAGGAACGTGCAAAACAAGTTATATTTTAGCTCCGAATTTTATAGAAGTTTCAATAAAACGCGCAGCTTATTATAAAAATGTAATACCCACCAAGATTACACGTTTACAATATTATTTTACACCTCAACTAAGCTTAAAACATCTGAATGTTCCGTGATTCGTTGAAATAAATGTTCCGGTTTTTGACCCGAAAAATCAGCGGCTGTCTTAACAGAATTTGAGGCAAAAAACCTTTAAATGCTTTTTACACGTCTGCTGTGCACAATTTAATTCATGAACAATATAAAATGGTCGTTCTGAACATGATAATATTTTAATTGTTAAAGCAACATGTAACCATTCCTTTGCATTTATCATAGTAACTTAAAAATTGTCTTACATAATAGAACTTAGTGTTTCCCCATTTCATAAAATTAATAGACTCAGGCGTTACTTTGCGGAAATCCATAACTAATTATAGATTTAGAAAATTATTTTGCTAATGATTTCCGCTTGTTAACACCGGCCTAGGTACCTTTACCACACTACCCGCACTAACACTGATTCCTTCATGAAATAGTGCTTGCTCAATCAGTGTTAGTGCGGGTAGTGTGGTAAAGGTACCTAGGACGGTGTTAACAAGCGGAAATCATTAGCAAAATAATTTTCTAAATCCATAAATTTTTCCCATTTCTTATCATTTCAATGGCTTTGTAAATACAAGATTTACGGAACCAGCAATTTTGCATAAAGGTTTTCAGTTTTGACGACTTCCGTAGCGGATTGGAGTAGGTTCACACCGGTTTTCATGATGTCACCTGCTCCGACACTTTTTCTATATTTTGTCGGGTCTGGGTGTTTGTGGTACCTTCGTTATTTTTTTTACCTCCAGTTAACATATTACTATAATATGTTACGAAAAATAGGAATGTTAGACACTATTTGCTCTACTTGTGCATATATCAACATAATTTTATTAAAATTAATTAATAAGTACATTTATCTTTTTTTTTTAAAACCTATTCTCTCACAATATCAATTTTGTACTAGTTTGCTTATAAATTTGGGGGGGGATTCGAAGGCCCCCCGTGTTTAGGGCTTAAGGATAGTCTTAATCTGGCAATGCCTACTTATTATCCGCTCTTAGGATAAACACAAACATACATACATATTTATATGTTTTATGATAAATGTTGCTTGTTGTGTAGGGTAGAGTAGTAAAGCAGTTGGTCGCCACTTCGCAAGCCAGACATAAAAACATCACCGCAGCGGGCAACACTCAGTCGACTTCGTCACGGATTTTTAGATTGGAGCAAGAAAACACATCTAATTGACTTCATCGACCGAACGTTCATCAACTTTCCGCTTTACGCTTAGTTATAAACGAATTGTGGTAGGTGTACATATAAGGAACATTTGCAGAAAATACAGTCATGTAGTTTGTATCTGCGATGATTATAAAGCGATCGATTTATTTTTGAAGTATAACTGTCAACCAACGTCCATAAAAAACGTTAGCTGTGGCAATATGATTTCGATTCGATCAACTCTTTCGCGGTCTTTTTTGCTAATTCAAATCGGAGGTCTGCGCGGGCGCTGTGTGCGCAGGAAGTGCGCTATAACCGCGCACCATTAATCACCGACTGGTCGGCTTCCTCCGTGGACTCAACTGGTGAACATGAGGGCGACACTTTTATTGTTTCGCATATTTTTACTTTTTACATTTGGTTTGGGCGACAGGCATTCTGGACTTGCGGTAAGCAACTTTCGCGACCTCCTTTTAGGGTACAGTTACCAATATAAATTGTGAAATTTTAATGCTCCTGAACAGTAACTAACTGTAATTAATATTGTCAATAACTATAAAAATATTCAATCAGCAATCCATCTATTATACCTACCTTACCAATTGACGACTGGTGTATTGGAGTGACGATTCGCTTCGAACGGAAGAGTTCCGGGTTCGATGCCCAGTTCGGTTTAAGGCGTGCTGGCGCTCCTTGGTAAAATTTGTTGTCTGTTACCTCATTACTTAAGGATGTTAATTCCGTACGTTCTACTTTGGTGGTCTTGAACCATAAACATTAGTTGGTAGCATGATGCTTTTATTTATTTATTAAATTATCTTATTAAATAAACTGTTTGTGTATTTATGAGTAAGTTGACGGCTTGTAATACTATTGACTTACCATGTAATTGTAACCTGTAGAGTGTTCTAAGTATGTGTATCACTTAACTAATAGGTAATTTGTGCATTTTAAGATTATATGTAGTATGGGTTATCTAGAGCCATGGAAAAGTTACATCGCTTTCCTAAAATAAACCCGCTAATGGATGCCAGAGTGACTTCTCAAGACCTTTGACCGGATACGAGCTTAGTGTTTCCTTACGTGTATTGAAATGAGCCTGTGCGAACAATGAACAGAATTCCGAAACATAGCAATAACGCGCTTAGTGCGAGAGGGACATCACTCTTTCTTGGAACCACGAGGCTGCGTAGGGAACGCGGCTAAATGGAATGCAACCGGCACCTAGGGTTCACAACTTTAAAAGTGCATTAGATATTTCCCAAAGTGGCCTAAAAACTATTTTTGTCATTATCATAATAGTAAGTTATTTTGGGGTTCTAAATATGTACCTTATTTTCTATGAGTTTCCGATATTTTGGCACTGTTGCAAGCTTAGTAGGTACGCAAAACTCGGATGAGTTCCTAAATATTGCCAAAAATTTCAAATGATAGGTAGGCAGTAGTTTAAAATGTTGTCTGAATGTTGATTCTTTCAATGTTACCTTTTTAACATCTCCTGATTATGAAACGAGTTACTTAAAATGTATGATTATCCAGTAGAATTAATTGATTAAATTTTAATAAGCTCTTATCATTTGAAATTAAGTGTATGTAACACTTCAAAGTTCCGAACCATCTTTCATCGTTAGCTTTAATAAGGAGTTATGGCTGGAATAAAAAACTATAAAGGGTGTTAGGTAAAGGCTATAACAAGCCAAAACTAGCATATGTTAACATAAGCATATAAATAGTACTTTATTTGATATTTTAGCAACTTAATTGCACTTATACTTTAAAAAAAAAGCAATTTTATATCGGGGGGCACGGCAGTGCTCCCGCCAAGTCGAGCGCGAAGCAAACACTGCCGTACCATCCTTTACTGGAACTATTTCGCCGCATTTTCAGGCCCCTATTTGAGAACCTCTGAATAAGACCAGAACGCAGAAATTTTCGTCATCCAGTAAGCTATAATTACATACTTTAATACACAACTATAATTACATTTCAAGTCTGTAGGTCATTTAGTTCCGAAGTTAAGCGAAAGCAAAGTTTCGCATTTACGACACTCACTCACTCACTCATGATCAGCAAAATAGAACTAGTACTTCCCATAAACCCAGAGAGCTGAAATTTGGTACAGAGTTAGGGTTTAATGGCCACATAAAGGGAAAACTATTAAAACTAGGATAAGATCTGGAGTACCTGGTGACAACACAAGAGCCCAACCAAACTATAAGAGATCGACATAACGCCTTTACAAAAAATATTCAAATTGGTGGGCCGCTTCATTTGGTGTCTTAAATCGAGGGTCTGAAGTATCTGATGAAGAACCCTCAGCTGGTCTCAGCTGTATTAAAGATATAGTAATGCCCCCTTCTACTATTGGAACATAAAAAATTCGACTGTCATTGCAAAAATCCAGCGTAGTGGGACACATCTTCTAATCTTATCTAGCCTACAGTATTCCACTGCTGGGCGAATGCCTCCCCTTCTGCTTTTAATACGCATATAAATAAAATTAAAAGATAACTCAGGATAAGACTAGACTGGCTTTTATACTTAACTTATACTTACAAGTTTACAAGAAGAAATAGTCGAACAATTAACTTTATTCTACTCGAACATTACACAAACTATTTATTAGCCGCAATAACAGATTGGTTTTCTTTCAATAAATAATCTGCTTATGAATGTTGATAAGGCACAATTAATACATTTCAGACTTGGTAATCAAGTTACACATCTATGTGTGAGTAATACTATTGACGATCTTCATTTAAGTGAACAAAATAAAGTAAAATTTCTCGGAATTGAATTAGACAATAAGTTAACTTGGGCATCTCATATACAGCAACTTTCACAGAAACTTGGTGCAGCAACATATGCGATTAGGAAAATCAAAGAATTAGGAGGTATAAGAGCAGCAAAAAACGTTTACTTCGCGTATTTCTATTCATTGATGTCGTATGGAGTGATGTTTTGGGGCATAGCAGCAGATGCTCATAAAATCTTTGTCTTGCAAAAAAGAGCTGATAAATATATTTTAGGATTAACATACAATGACACTTGCAGGGATAAATTTAGGCAATTAGGAATTATGACGGTAACTAGTGAATTTATACATATATCAAAGCATTTTATACATAAAAGAGAACGTTAATAATATGACTAAAAAGGGTGACTATCATAAATATGCAACACGATACAGGAATCAGATAGCACTTCCCAAACATCGTCTGGTTAAATAAAGAAAGAGTTTTCTGTTTATGGGCATCAAGTTTTTAAATAAAATACCATCTGAAGTAAGAGATCTACAAGATAATGAATTTTGTAACAAAATTAAAACAATATCTACTTATTCTTAAAAGTTATTATAGTGTGAATGGAAGCTCTTTCGGATAATGAAATTTTTAAATTCAAATTTTTAAATTAATCAATTTTTAAATTTTCATATTTTTTATAATTAGTTTTTTCTAAAATTACTACATTATGGATTGCTGATTCGTATATTTTATTGACATTCTATTATTCTATTTAATAATCATGTTGAATCAGACGTAAAATATAAAAGTATAAGTAATTGTCACGATTGTATTTTAAGTAGTAATTTTATTTATCCTGCTTTTTTTTACTACATAATTTTTAAAATTGACGATGCTCCTAGATTGCTGATATTGTTTTAATTTTTAATTTTATGACATTTGATACATTAATTAGGTTATACTTGACATTAAAATTATAACAAAAATATGTGTGTCTATTTGAAATTGTAAATTGACGTAGGTACGAGTATCTAAGTGTAATGTTAATACGAAAATTTGAAATAAATGAATATGAATATGAATAAAAGTTAAAAAGATAAAAAAACGTGTCAAATAAGAAAATCTAATAAAATAAATCAATATGTCCACGTTTCTACAAAGGAAGTGAAATCCCACCAAAAACATTCTGTAAAAAACTAGCCAAGTCTCGATGGAGCTACTTGTTTGTCTCTAAAAAGTAATGAAATCTAGACAAAGTCGTGCCAAGTCTAAGGTTCCTTACTGTGATTTCTTTATTATTATAGTTAATGTTGTGTGACTTGGCCGTTGAACATTCTTTAGGTATATGTTAGTGGGTACAAGTCCATTTAGTTTACACGTAATGATATCAGTTGTAACTACCTGTTTGTTAAGCGAGAATGTAGAAAATAAAAAGTGTTTTTCTACATTTTCTCGGGTCTGGGTGTTTGTGGTACCTTCGTTGTTTCTGGTTTCCAAAATACGGATGCTTTAAATAGTTATTCAAATTGGGATCAGAACAATGTATGTGATGTTGTCCACATTTATTATTATTATTATTATTAAAACTGCCTGTCTGCTACGAGTATAGTATCTACGAGTGTTGTGCTCTAGTTCGCTAGTTATCCAGTAAAGATGGAATCAGCTGCAGCTGCAGTTGCAGTGATGTGACAGCCCTACGGCAAGCCCGCTGGCTGAACAACTCACTAGCTCGACTCAAAATACAGGTAAGTATCGGTTTTTAAAATCAATTACCTGGAAACAGCTATTCATCAAGTTGTTCTTCTAGTCGCCAAGGGCAATCAGTGTAGTAAATTTAAAACTAAGCTAAAATGATAAGTTAATTATAAGCCATACCATGTTGTCTAAGTATGTCTTAACCGTGTTTTTTTATTTTTCAATAATGTAACGTTATGTAAGGCGTAATTGCTGTTTATTGAAGCCTCATTTCAGCTTTAAACACCTTACATAAACAAATGCTCGTATTACTCTACAAATATTTAATACTATTGGTTTGCACTATTATTAGAATAGTCATCAAGAATAAATAGGTAGGTATGACTACAATGTGATGATGAGAGATTGCGAAGTTTAGTTTTAACAGAAGTCCGTTATTTGACATTTCACAATCGCCCTCCGGATATTAGTAATAAAAGTACTCGTACTCACTGTGTGTTGACTGTTAATCGCTGACTTACTGAAAAATCAGCTGATCCAATAACACGGTCTTTGTATGTGTACATTGTACAATACACGAAATGATTCGTTTGCGCAGTTTCTGTTTAATGTAACAACAATGAACTTGCCGATAAAATCTATTTATCTATATGGAACACATTCGCACGCATCCCATGTCAAACGACTTACACACAATAAGAACATAATTACTATGTGGTTCTTTTAATAACTACAATTATTTTATTTCTAGGTGAATGTTACTGCAATATGACTTTTTGTTCTAGTTTACGACTTTAATATTAGTATTATCTTTATTGTGGAGCTGGCACATTACCAAGCGTGACATTCTCATTTCTCTTAACACCCGCGTCCAGCAGTGGACTGATATAATAGGCTAGTGACGATGATGATGATGATATTCATTGTAGTTAACCTAAGCACGTTTTGATATCTCTAAATTTATGTATTTATCTTATTCAAATTAATTTTAGACATATTAATTAGTGAATATCCGTGTAATAAGTAGGGTGGAAATAGAATTGTCTCAGATGATGTTTATCGCACATCCTTGGGCAATGTAGGTATGTATTTTATTTATTACGGAAAACAATACACGTAGCTTAATTTGTGTCTATCTTCACATAAACATTAAAACTTTGACGTGATTGTTTTGAATAACACGATAACTATTACGGAAAAAAGTATGATACACTTAGGTTCGCATTTTATCGTAATTTAAATATACGCGAGGATATAGGATATACATTATAAACATCTTAATCGAAATTCTTGAAAGTAGGTATCTGAACTACTTCTAAAACATTTCATATTGTAGCCACCTAATTAAAAACACTAAGCGTGATACAAATGTTTTGGGAGTAAGGTAGGTACTTTTAAGGAATGCGACACAAATGTAGTTCACGATTCCAAAAGTTACGTAGTGTAACTACCTCGTTCACTGCGTTGCCGCGACTTTAAGTAAACTGTAATTAAATATTCAACAAGCACATAAAGGAACAAAAATTAAAATGCACATACGTGACAAAATGCATTCCAGAGAACATTCATTTGTATTAGTCGGTGCCGGAACAAAGAGTCGTCCGTCACTAGCGCTGGGAAGTCGAAGAAACAATAGTGTGGTGTGCTAGAAGCAAGAGGAGTGAAAAAGTGACGTTCGATGTCTGTGTCAGCTTCTAACGGTCGCTAAATATATGGCTTGGGGGGGCCGCACGAGATATTATAGTGTGTAATTTTATGATAAAATTATGATATGACAGTAAGTTATCTAGCTTGCGGTATCTTTAGGGGCTTTCGGATGATGTTTAGGAAAATGAGTTTATGTTATAACGGTTCTACGTTTAATAACCAATTTAATTGAGTCTAAACATTGAGACTTTACTTATTAGTTTTTATATTGGTACTAACATACTATTAAAATGCGTATAGTCTGGCATTTCTGGCGATGTCAAGGCGAGTCGCGCACCAGTGCCCAAGGCTCGCGACTGGCGCGTCGATGGACTATAGGCTACCAGACACCAGCATACCATTCACACATGATGTGACATTAGGTGCCATGTAAGTTTAAGTTAAATAATACCTTAGATTCAATTTATTGTAAAAGTGTACAAATAATTATCATTTAAAAAACGTTATAGGTAGAGGTAAATACTTAAGTTACCAAATTGAATTAGTTACTTTACTGTTAATGTAGAGCTTTACTCACCATAGCTATTAGCCAGAGCATAGTTTGTATAACAGCCTTAGTCATCATGAGTGAGTGGGCCCCTTTGGGCAGCTGGTACTGGTAGGGCAGCTAGGCAGTAGAGGCGGTAGAGACAGCTGCGAGCATTGACCTGCAAATGTTTACTGTCCTTGATCGGTTCGGCGCGGGCGGCGCGTCCGCTGTGACGTCACCGCGGAGGTGCCGATGGGTTTCAGGCGGAGGCCGACCGCCTCTGTAGTCTACTCCAATAAAATTGACAGAAACCAAAGCTTTTAAATTCTTGCGTAAACTGGGAATGACAACATTTTGAAGATTAGTGATGCGATTTAATGGAGAGGTTACGTAAGTATCCTTAAATACATCCGATTTATTTTAGACTCACAATCTTGAGTTTGTAGAGAAACTCAACATGATATGGATTTGATTCGATATCGAGCTGTTGACCCTATTTCAGTCTTTTAGACGATGATGGCACCAGTTAAATTGTAGTAGTAGTAGTGTAACTGTTGTATTGTTTGTTAGGGTGTTATTAAATAAGAAATGATTGAAATGTTTGGCTTGCATTAAAGCTTAGGTCTATTTATGCTTTACTAAAATGTTGTTCCAAAAGGCTTCGCCAAAAGTCCTTAAATTTAAAATTAACAATATAAAACTATATAAAACAGGGAGTTTAGAAAATCAGTTGAGAAATTTGATTGTATACTCGTATTGCAAAGGAAATACCTATACACGAGCTAGTTTGAAACTTAATAGAGAGTCAAAAAAGTGACAAAAGCGAAGTCAATGCTACTTCGACTACCTGTAAAAAGTCGTTCTGGCAAGTAATAATGATTAGCCTAAAGCAACACAAATGTTAGGTAGGTAGGTATCTAGCAGCAATTCGGTCAATGACACAGCAAATTGCTTTGCTCTTACAAGAAAAACTATGAAAGGCTTCAGCGAGCATTACTGATAAATTAAGTATCCATGGATTCTCCACAGTTTAAATTGTGGTTCGTGGTAGGTACTTTTATTTAGGAAACCTGTTTTGAATCCATTTTAGTACTATTAAGTCTCAAATTCATTTTTATCAGTTACTAGGTGCCTATCTAATGGATTGAAATCTTGTTTGATAATGTGAGCATGCCGCAAGTTTATACGCACGATTTCTTGTTCCAATGGTGAATTCAGTGCAGTGCAATACCCTCAGCGAAACAGCCCGCTGAGTCGCCGTTATTATTTGAATTTCTCCATGGAACGAACGAACATAAGAAGTTATGATAGTATGCATATAAATAAAGTAGGTAATACATTTACATTAATACCAAAGGTCGGTGGTTAGGTTAAAACCACTGGTTAATCGAGTGGGATGAGAAAAGAGAGTACCTACCTAGTATAGTTTTATCAGAATCAGAATCAGAAAGTTTATTTGCTATTTTTATAACTTTGTATTAGCAGCTCCTGATTCAGGAAACAAACAGGAATAGCGCGAGCGGCACCAAAGTCACAAAATTAAATGATATTTTAAACATAAAGTACTCATGTTGTTTAATAATTTCTGTAGCCTCATTGTAGTTTTATTTTCGAAGATTTTTTAACAGAACAAGGAATAGTAACCTAACTACAAAATCGACGAAAATACAAATGGCTGCTTAATTGGTTAAAATTGATAGAGACAAAATGTTTGTAACCAGGTAGAGGTGAAATAAAGATATTCCGATGTATTTTTATCATTATAGGTAATTACTATAGGTATACCTACAAAGCTTACTCAATTTTACTACTATTTGCACAAAATAAATTATGGTAAGGTACTGAAATAGGCGCACAGGTTCTTCACAATGAAAAAGCAGACAAAGAGTTCGTTGGAGTAGCCTGTGGAAGGCAGTACAGGGGCAGCAGGCCGACACCGGTACATCCACATAGCTGGGCGAGCCTCACGCGGTCGCAGGCGCAGGCGCAGTTTTTGCGGCGGGAGGCGCGCGGCGCGAAGGTCGCTCTGCGAGCCACGAGCGGTCTAGCATTCCAACCGCTATGAATGAATAGTCGCTCGACTGGTCTCGTGGCGCATACTAAATTACTTCAGATTAATTTGACAACAAACATTTAAGTTGGCAAAAACCGGAATGGTCGCCGGCACCCGCCCCGTGGGAAATGCGAACGGCCCGAAACGTTTGTCTCCGATGATTGCCTGATCAATAAGTACCTGCCCGCTTAATGGTCCTTTTATTTTACGCTTTTCGTAGCGTGATGTGCGGCCAATTTGCCTTGAGATTCATTTTGACACGACATCGTGTCTGAACACGCAATTTAAGCTGTAGTGCCCATAGGGTAAATTAGCAGGCGTTTACCTTCGTGTATATGTATATTAATTGTCAGTCGCAACACAACGATGATTGAGTTGAATACACAGTATACAATTAAAAGTTTTTAATACATATTTAATTGAATTTTTAGTGATTGGGATGAATCAGTATTCACGTGCCTGTTACTTACAACATAATGCAAAAATTTACTCTATTATTATTTATTATTAATTACCGACATTATTATGTTAATTTATTGTAATTGAGTTTAATAAACTATCATTTAATAAATAATTATAAAATATATATTTATGACAGATGTAACCTATTAATACCTACTCGGCGCTGGTTGTAAGCAGTGGCAACAATTTAATGGGAAGAATGAGCCAATATGACGTAGGTAGTACATATATTTTTTAAGCCTTAAAATTCATCTTAATATAAAAGCTGTCTGAATTATTATAAATTCCCAGTACCTACTCATATAAAATGTTTAGATTGATGATACCCGTTGATACAAATGTATGTAAAAACTTGAGAGGCCGGAAACAAGTAGCTATAAATTCTAATCTTCATTCTTGCTCGTCACATAACACGACCTTGGTTCTATGGGCCTTATGTCACGCAGGTATGAAGCTATAAAACTATTCCAAAGAAGTACGGTCACTAACAAATGTAACTTAACTTATTAGTACGTAAAGAAACTATGTTGTCGGATTTGTCGGTTGGACTTGATTTTAAAGGCTTAATTGAATACTATTTTTATATCCATACCAAATTACACCTTTCTAGTTTTGTATGTGAAGTAAGTACTACATTAAGATTAACAGACAGATAGACAGGAATTTAAAACCATAACTGAACATATGATTCTCTTTCTATATCTATGCTATGCTTGGAATTTAAAGTGACATTATTGTTACATTTGCGTCCGCGTAGGCGACAAAGAATATATTTACAAAACTCACAAAATGTTTGTGTGACAGCACGAACACGGATTTTGTTAAATACAAGTAGGTAGGTAAATACTAAATACTTATGTTACGCCGATACACACAAATTGAAAAAAAAAAGATTCTACAAATATAATTGGTATAATAAATAACAAAGAGTATAAGTCTGTATAGATATAGTATGGAAAATATCAGACTTTGTAAAAAATACTGCAGCAAAGCTTCAAATTTCCTTAGTAGGTAGTAATCCAAATACAGCTACTAATCGTTAGACTGGTCTTCAACAAGGATGTCAACACTCTAAGCCAGTGTTTCCCAAACATTGTTCTGCCATGGGCCATGGCCCGATAATTTTCACATTACCCTTTTGTGACCCACTTAATACTTTTAAATCCAAGCTATACAATTATCAATAGCAAAAAATATTATTATACACTATTTAGTCACTAAATTTTAGTGCGAACTTGCGAAGCATGGTGCTGCTGCTTATTTTTTACTTACTAAAGAATTCAAGTTCGCGGAAAATGTCGAAAGAAGATTTTTTACGATGCGTCGATCGATAGGTATTATTTTTAAAACAAGGCGGGAATGCACCCGGTATTTTATTTTGATGGCCCGGTACCGGGTCGCGACCCGGCAAATGGGAAACGCTGCTCTAAGCTAGGAAATGAACACTCATTAGTATAATCTGTTGACTATAATCTGACATGAATATTTAGAAAATACGTCTTCGTCGTTCTACTGTTAGAACATGGTTAGAACATATGAAGTCTTTTTTTTTTAATTTTTTTTTAATTAATATTTGGGAAACAAACAGTTATGTATAATATAAACTAAATAGCGTAAAATAGTCACATAAACCAATAAAGTTTCCACTAACATTTTGATCATCTTGTACTGTTCCTACAGGGATACATAGCCAACAAATACAATGTCTTCTCTAAAATTGATTACTAAAAGATAAAAATTATATTTTTGTGATAAATGACAGTGATTATGACTTTTGTGGGATTAGCAACACTGATGCAGAAATAATTATTGTGACATATGATTGGTTATTTAATAAAATTGGTACTAAGTAGTAAGAAGAGTAAAACATGTCAATATATAAAGCTGGGCGTGGCGTGCCTGCGCCCGCGGCGAGGACACTCCACATTTACAACTTTAAATTGTACAAGTTGTTAAGTAGGTAGGTAGGTGTACAGTACAACTATATTTAGAGACAGAACCCTACAGCATTTTTTTTCGCATTTATTATTTTTTACGATATCCCGGATTTAGATTTTATGCCCATAGCATGTCGAAAAGTAGAAATGTCTAAGTAATGGACTTTTGCTGCGTATTTTAAATAGTAAGTATTAGAAAGTTTAAAAATTATGATTATGTGATTTATTTATCTGTTTAGTTGGTTTATTTCTAAGGTTTCAGCATGAAATCTTCATTCACTCTTTTTATTACCATTTTTTAAATTTCTTTCTAGTTATTAATATAGGTACTTATCAGTTTCAAATCTTCTCTTAATTATCTTTAAAATACTGTTCATTAAACTTTTATTACTTAAAGACTTTATACATTTATCATCATTATTCGGGTATTACTCCTAACGTTAAGATTTTGCCATAATCGCCCATCTTGGCACGTAAATTGGCTAGTATTGGCTGATAGTGGAGAGAAGATGCTGCTGTCCTCTTATGGTGGTAATCATTTAGCCGCTTCTTACGACACCCTAAGGGAGAGAAGAGGAGACGCCATATTTTTGTAACGGCACCAAACGGCGGGTATATATCGGAACTATTAGCCTAAATTTTTTTCGCATATTTTTACTTTTCCTAAACGTGTTTAGCCTATTTTTACAACGCTTTACTGTATATCGCCGTATTATAATTTCCCAATTCCGAGATTTAGCCGAATATATCCTAACACCTACCATTTACAGTTCCAAATTTTTATTCGCAGAAAGTTAAAAAGTTCATCAATATTTTAAATAGCCATGCATGCTTGCTAAGAAGTAAGCATGCATGCAAGCAAGCAAGCAAGCATTCAAGCAAGCAAACATGCATGCATGCAAATAAGCAAGCAAGCATTCAAGCAAGCAAACATGCATGCATGCAAATAAGCCAGCATGCATGCAAACAAGCAAGCATACATGCAATCAAGCAAACATGCATGCAAAAAAGCAATCATGCATGCATCTAAACAATCAGACTTCCTTAACGGTTTCGGCGCTGCAATGGGGTGCTCCGGGCGGTTCCACGCCTGCTTATCGTCGCGCAGATGGCTTACGCTCACCACCACAGCTTCCGCTTTCAGCCGCGACGCTTCGCTTACAGCTTTCTGCTCCTCAGTCCGCGGGCCGCCTCGCCCCTCTGTGGCTACGCACTTTTGAATTACACTCTAGGGGTAGGTACGGCAGACAAGACTGCTTGGGGTTGGTTTGTGAGCGATTCGTTTCTTTAACTTTTTCGCTTTAAAATAGAGCTTTCAATACTTAACATTATGCCAAAAAAGATGCGAATACATTTTAGTGCATTCGATATTATTCATACTGAAATTAGGGATTTAAATTTTTAGACCAAACTGTGCGAAGTGCGAAAACAACTGTTAGACTAGACAATAATTATACGTTATAAGTTTAGGCCAATACGGTTTGGCCAAATGAAATTAGGACTTAAAATTTTAGGTGAACCGAAAGGCACCCCCATACGGCACTTAATTATACAACTAATCACGCCTAGAAACCTAACCATCGGTTTATTAATCAACAAGTAATTAACGAAATAACTGAATGATTGATGATAGTTTTACCTACGCTTAGCATTGCTTATAGCATTTCAATTAAATGTTTTCTTTGATCCGTTTTTAGGAATGGTTTGTTAGAAAAAAATATTTAACATATAGGTAACCAACGCCGTAAGGAGTTGTATATAGAGTTCAGAATATTAATTTATACTGGAACCGTAGAGTCCGTAGAAGTGTGAATGTGTGGGGTGATGATCTTTAGTAGGAGTCCAATCACACAAAGCCGATGACGCAGTGTAACCTATTATGTTATCAACGGCCAGTCTATCCGTCTATCGTGGGAAAAAATGGCACGCTTTTTTAAAACATGAACAAAATTGCTATTGTAATTAAATGTGTATTTTATATTTTTTCATCATTATAAAGCTTGAATTGATTGACGGGCACTTTACTACTTTCTGACCTGAGAATAATTAATTTAAGACTAGCCAAGATGAGCAAGTTATGTGCTATAGATCGATGGGCCTTTACAAATTGTATTATGTTTCGTGTGTGAATATTATCTCTACATCTTCGATAAAGTCAATAAACCTTTTACAATAGTAATCGCTAGGTACCTACGTAAATATAAATAGTACCCTGATGATTATGTCTAACTAACTGTTGCCTGTGACTTCGTCCGCGTGGAATTTTGAATTTAAAACTATGTTTTAAAATTATTCCACGGGAACCGTAGCTTTTCCCGGGATAAAAAGTAGCCTGTATGTTATTTCAGGCAATAAACTAACACCGTGCCAAATTTCATTAAGATCCGTTGAGTCGTGTTTGCGTGAAGGAGCAATAAACATCCAGACGTCCATACTCAGAAACTTTCACGTTTATAATATTAGTGGAAGTAGGACAGGACTAGCAGGAAGTAGGAAAATAAGACGTCAATAATACGTATCTGCAGTATGTAATGTTGGTGTAGTTTTTGCAGCAAGCCTAGGCTTACGGAAATTACAATGTTAAGCATCTCATGAGAACATTCAAACATGATTGGTAAGCGCGCTTGGCCCTGCAGAGCGACCGTGAACTCGCGCACTTGCCAGCCCCGTGGCGAAGACAACTTCCATTGTGCTACGATTTATCGTGAAACGGATAAATGTGTTATCAAAAATCCTTAAATGTAATCAAAAAATATCCATTTGTTTTTATACGAGTAATATCACAACAGCTAGGTACGAAGAAGTCTTATCTTAAAACCGAACAAATCAGCAAACATCACAAACAGCTCTCTTTACTTTCCCAACGACATGAGAGCACCAAATTCTAAAATGGAGTCGGAGATGGAATTTCGGCACAAAAAACCAATAACTCGACAGGCTATATTATTATTATAACAAAACGTAGCAAGACGGCGAAAAATGTTGATTCGTCTGAGGAATTCTTATCAACCGGTAGGTACCTATCTGACTGAACTCAGTTTCGGCAGATGCTCGCTAAAACGGCGCTGATAACTTTATGCGAGTAGGTACTTAGTTATGGTACAAAAATATTAGCACGTTCACCACAGAGGAAATGTTTGTGGGATTAGGATCCTTAGTACCATGGAATAAGGTAAAATTGAGTCGAAAGTCTTAAAAGCTTTTAAACATGATACTCGTAATATTAAGGCTGGGAGTTTGGTTTGTCATCTAGGTAGCCGTGAGCAAAATCCTCTATGCCAAACTTTTAACAGCTTGTATGTTAGTGATAATAGTACTGGGCAAAAAAGGGGCGTTTTCATCATTATCCCGAAACCACTCTTCTTTCTTAAAAGTTTCATGAAAAGACTCATGTTAAATAAACAAGTAGTGTGATACAGTTTTGTAGGTTACGGTTAGAACAGGTATTCAAATCTTTTGCGACGTTTTGCAACCCAGTTAAAAATGAGGACAAGTTGGCGTTTGAAGTTGATAGAATGACCATTGAACATTGTTAATATTAGTCACTGAATGAATTGATGCTATGTTAATTCCTATGTTACCCGAAAGTCTTTTAGTAGCGTTCAAATATAGGGTCATGGATTGAATAACAATCTTAAGTAACATCAGACAAACAGGAGAGATATAGGTACTTATCTCTGTGTTGCCTATAGAAACGACAAATAGTTATCATTCATAATTTAATATCAAAAATTTCTGGCTTACCTAGTTCTATTTGTAACCGGAAATCTTTTTTTTCTTCTTACTATTAAGTACCCGACAATTTTCGCCATAAACGGTTATTTTGGTAGAACTATTAACGCCTTGTCGATTTAGGCGCTCCAGCGACCATAAAACCGGTTCCAATCAGTTCGTCGAACAATAAAAACCGCTATTATTTCGGGAACCATGGGTTACCGATGGAACTCGACGTACGACGCAACTCAGAACTTTGATCACAGAAGAGAATAGTTTATGGTTAGTGTTAAGGTTTAAGATCTTTATTTACTTTCACTAAGAATTACATGTATTCACTTAAGTGAAGGTTTACCGCGGCCACACTGTTACACTGAATGAGTACATGTTGTGGCGTTTCGTCTGCCTCCATGCATCCTCTGCATAGATCTTTAATGAGACGATCTTAATGCCAAGATCTTTAATGTCTCTGGCTGCTACCGCCTGTGCCGCTTTGGTTATACCGACACATTCTGCTTGAAATATTGTGTTTAGTTTGGATAGGGTAGTTGATATTTTTATGTTTAGGTCATTCGATAATACACCGGCACCGGTTCTACTTGTGGTTTTCGAGCCGTCTGTGTATATCCTTATTGCGTTAATGCCGGAGCAATTTTCGTGTTCCGCGTGAAGTTGGATATTGTATCCACGATCGAACACGTGTTGACACATGGTCCTGTCCGTGGGTGCCTCGAGGAGTGGAATATCCTTGTGGAACCCCTGCAGAACACTTGAGTGTGTTGGCTCTGTGCCCTGTTTCCATATTCCATTTAGTCTGAGTCTTAGAGCGGCTGCCCTTGCCTCCTCTTGTATGACCAGATCTAGTGACCTTAAGTTTAGTATGTGTTCCAGTGCAGCTGATGGAGTAGTTCTCATACACCCTGTAACAGCCAGACTGGCTAGACGTTGTAGGTTTTGGAGTTTCATTTTCACGGTTGAAAGTTGTGTGCAGGGCCACCATACAACTGAGCCGTAAGTCATAGAGGGTCTGATGACTGAGGTGTATAGCCATAGCGTGATCTTTGGGTTTAGACCCCATCTTTTACCGAACATTCTTCTACATTGATTAAAAGCTATACAGGCCCTCTTTGTTTTAGAATCAATGTGACTTGCCCAGTTCAACTTGCTGTCAAGAGTTACACCTAGGTATTTCACTTGATTCAATATAGTAAGTTGGGTTTTAAATAGTTTTGGTAGCTGTAGTTTTGGTAACATCCTTTTGTTTGTGAAAAGTATGAGTTCTGTTTTTTTCGGATTTACTGACAGTTGCTGCTCGTCACACCATCTTTCTACAATCTGAAAGGTAGAACGCATTATGCTGCATAGCATGTTCTCAACGTTGCCACTTATCAGTATTGTAAGGTCGTCTGCATAACCAATAGTAGTGTAACCTCTGCCGTTTAGCTTTCGAGGCTATCTACCACTATGTTCCATAGAAGCGGGGAGAGCACCCCTCGCTGGGGGCACCCTCGGACTACCGTTGCTCTTGTGGTAGAATCCAATGCCATCCGAACCACCCTTTTACTTACGAGCTCCTTGATCCAGCTTCTGGTGACTGGATCAACTTTAAATTTTTGAAGGGCGTGGTTGATGCTGTTGTGTATGGTTTTGTCAAAGGCTCAGTTGATGCTGTTGTGAATGGTTTTATCAAAGGCAAGAGTTGAGTTTTTGTTTGTGATAGCCGACTCTATTTTATGCACTACTGTGTGCAGTGCCGACTCCGTTGACCTGCCTTGTCTATATGCGTGTTGCTGGGGGTGTATTGCTAAATTAATTTAGCGCTCCGTCCTTTAAGTATCGATCTACTAGCCTTTCAAGCGTTTTCAGGAGAAAAAATGTTAGACAGATGGGCCTGAAAGATTTTGCGATGGTGTAGTCCTCCTTATCTGATTTTGGTAGGAAGATCACCTTTGCCTCCCTCCAAGGTTTGGGTATGTGTTTGAAGGCTAAGCAGGCCCTGAAGATTGTTAGTAAATGTTTTATTACCAGATTGGTTTTCCATTGTAGTAAAGCCGCAAAGATTCCGTCCAGCCCTGGGGATTTGAAGAGCTCGAAGCTCTTTAGGGCCCAGGCTATCTTGTCCGCAGTAACTATCTGCTCCGCAATTTCCCATTCTTGACTTGTTGGCGTGTCGTAGTGTAGGTCTGACCACTCGGAGTCTGTTGTAAATTGACAGCCTGGGAAGTGTTTTTCTAGTAAGACTGCATTAGTTTGTTCCTCTGTGTTAGTGAAAGTGCCGTCCTCTTTTTTGAGAAAGCCCAGGAGACTGAGTTCATCCTTGGCTAGAACTTTCTTAATTCTCGAGGCTTGATTTGTTGAGTTTATGCTGCTACAAAAGTTTCGCCACGACTCCGTCACGCGGAAACGGACTCGTTTTTTGTTGTATTTTTGTGCTGTTTTATATTCAACCCAGTCCTCTATAGTCCTGGAGTGAATGAATAATGTCCTTAGTCTTTTGCGCAGTCGTTCGAGCTCTGGCCCCCACCAGGAGCTCTTTCCCGGCTTTTTGGGAGTGACAATAGGAGTTGTATTTTTGTCTCTATGTTGTTTGTGCTCTGTGTTGTGACTGGCATGTTTGTTTCGGTCAGTAAGTTTATGTACACTGTTATATCTGTTTTACGGGGAATACGATACGGAGCAGGGTCTGTTAAGTTGAGGTTTATTTCAAAACACACACGACTGTGGTCCGCAAAGGATGGCTCTTTTGACACGTGCCATCCGTCAATGTACTTTGCTGCCATGTGTGTTGCTAAAGTTATGTCGATTGTGGTTTGATACCTAGAGCTCACAAAAGTAGGTTTTGTTCCTTTATTTATGATGTTCAGGCTTGTTTGGAATACATTTTCAGTTAGTAACTCACCCCTTATGTTTGTGTCCTAACTTCCCCACAGCGTTGGTGTCTGCGGAGATGATTAGGTCCCAGCTGTGTGTGTCGCAGTGTTGCACCAGGTCGGACAGTTCCTTTGGGGGGAACTTTGGTTCCTAGAACCTCTCCCTCGCTCAGCATGTACACTGAGGCTATCACAAGGGCTGTTTGGTTTTCTGTTGGAATTATCACTACAGTGAGGTCTCTAGAACAGAATTATTATTGGTTTAGCAAAGTTGTTGTTATGTATTTAGGCATGTATATGCAAGTTCGCGGTTTGTCGATATTTGTGCCTACCAGTAACTTACCGCTGATGTTATATAGACGGCAGATTTTGTTGTTCCTGATCCAGGTATCCTGAATCAGGGCGAGGGCCTTGTTGTTTACCTCCAGTGCCCTTTTGCAGGGTGGCCGCCGCGATATGCTTGTGCTGGAGGTTGGTTTGGATGACGGTGATTGAGGTGGGGCTAGGGACTATACAGGACGTCATCTTCGTCGCTGGTATCTCCCTCTGCACTCGGTGGTGAGCTTGCCTCCACTCCGCTCAGACCCTTTTGGGGAGCTGAAGTGGACGGCTTTGGAGCTGCCACTTCCGTCGTGTCACTCGCTGGTGCAGGTTTCGTTTTGGCCGGTTCCGTCGCCACTGAGTCAAAGAAACGGATGTACCCACTCCCCACCATGTGGGCAATCCGGCGGTTTCTGTCAATTATGGACTGTTTTTGTTCTTCAGGGATTCCAAGAACTAGGTGAACTTCCTTGTCCTTGGAACCTTCCTGGAGCTGTTTGTTGTCCACGGTCATATCGAGGCACTGCCACGAGTCCACTCTGTACCAGGGGTTCTGGGCAGCGAGGGCTTTTTGTAGCGTGGCGGCCTCGGTGATGGGGGTGTGGAGAAGAAGCCTAGCTTTGAGCCCGTTCCTGAGTTGGGACTATTTTATGACCGTCAGTGTCGTTCCCGGCACTGGTGAGGTCATCGTTTTGACTGCATTTTCAAGCCAGCTCTGAGCATGCTCATTCTCGCACCACATCGCGAGAGCCCCCTCCAGTAGGAAGGGGTTCCCCCAAAATGACGGAGCCAGGGCGCTCGGAGACGGTGGAGATAGAATGGCTTGAAGGATACTGTCATCGACAGCCTCCCTTAGCCGATCCACCTGGGTTTGCGTGAGGTCCCTTGGCGGGACGGTGGTTATTGCTATTTTTAGGTGCGATTGACTCGCATCTGCATAGCTCACCGTCTGCCTCAGTTTGGCATCGGTTTTCGCGCGTTTAGCATTCCCCCTGGGAGACTGGGTCTCGTCCGCTCGAGCTCGCTTGGTGAAAGCTCGCCCTTTCGGGCCTTTACCAGTCTCACCAGGCTGCTCCTTTTCAGGGGCAGTGGTAGCCATTGCAGCGTACTTCCGTAAGCGCTTACCTCTCGCAGTACGGCACCGTTTTGGCTTATTTGGTTTAGTAGGTGGTGACGTTGGTGCCGCCTGCGCCGCTACTCGACTCGGTTGCGAGGAGTTTGGCAGCGCAGGGTCGCGCTGCGTTTCCGCTTCTGCGTTGGCGTTCACGTTTGTAAGGGGTTTCGAAGCATTCCCTCTCGCGCACCGGTTGTGGTTGCAGCGTTCAGGTTTGCCTTTCGGCCCCTTTGTTGAGTTGGGTTTAGTGGCTCCTTTGCAGGAGTATTTGTGTGCGACTACTATCCACTGCGACAGGGCAGCGTTTTCAGCAGTCGCTGCTGGCATTGCCTCTGCGAGGGTTGACAGGTCCAGGGATGAGCCTGAACCTGAGCACACTTTGTCCCCCCCCAGAATACGCGGGACAGACCGAGTTGGACTCGGTGAGGGATTCTTCACTGACGGGGCCAGTGGTACCCTCCTGGGGTAGTGCTTCTTTAAGTTGTGCTTTCATTTTGGGGGTTGGGGCAAAAGGGGGACTCACACCATCTGCTCATGGTGGTGTGGTACAACTTTTTGGGGAGATTTAGGGCCCCAGGGCTATGTTGGCCTTTATGTGGTTTTGCGCCGCCACGGTTCGGCTATGCGGGATTGGGCAAGGCATGAGGTTGGATAGGAGGGAAAGGGATTGTTTTGTGTGTGTCTTGTGTGTGTGGGATTCTGTGTGAAGAGACTGCAGGCATGGTGGTTGGTTATGTAAAAAAGGTATAGGTACGCGAATATAAAATCCGTAAACCTCGAATCCGAGAATCGAACCGGGTATATACCGAAATTTATAGTGTGCGGTCCGCTTGGTCCACCTCACCACTACACCAATCGCGCGTCCATGGTATTGCTAATCCTCAAACGTTCCTCTCTTTGTTTTTCAGATTGTCGTTGAATGTTTAAGGTAAAAATCATATTCAATCTATGGTAAAATCACACCATCACAGCTTTACATTGTTTTGCTCAGTGAATGACGAATTTGCATAATATAGAATAGAGGGTGTTAGGTAAATGGTATAACAAATATTGAGATTTCGATTTGTATAAAATTTATTTAAAAAAAAAATGATGATATAAATTTTTTGACTTCACCATAGTATTTATATGCATGTTAACCTAAGTTGGTTTCGGCTTGTTATACCATTTACCTACCTGACACGCTGTATATCACTCGACGATAAATGTGGAAGAAGCGAAAGATGTATGCCAGGATCGTAGTAAGTGGAAGGCCTTGGTCTCTGCCTACCCCGTTGGGAAGGAGGCGTGATAATATGTATGTATGTATGTATAAGTGAATTTCCATTACGGATTACAACCGGTAATGCCCCGGTGCGCTGTGCTTATTGGTGTGCACGCCACTGTAATACCTACACACTTCTTCAAAGTACTAATACGCTGTTGTAGCCTTACGAAACTCCTGAAGAGCGATTCTAACTCCTCCAGCAGGTTACCAAGATCTTATTATTTTCTACCGTGAAATATAATGAATTGTTTGATTCTTTATCAGAAAATAGCTTTCAGTGTTGTTGACTAAAATAATTTTACAAACTCCACATTTTTTAATTTTTTAAGAGGTACCTATTTAATTCTAGTACTAACTAAAAAGTAAAAAATATTGGCTTATTAGTTTGGGAAAGTTATAAAAACAAAACTAGTATATATGGGAAAGTTAAAATAAAACCGGCCAAGTGCGAGTCGGACTCGCGCACGAAGGGTTCCGTACCAAAACGGCCAAAAAAACGGGTTTGTTGTATGGGAGCCCCCTTTAAATATTTATTTTATTTTGTTTTTAGTATTTGTTGTTATTGCGGTAACAGAAATACATAATTTGTGAAAATTTCAACTGTCTAGCTATCGCGGCTTTTGAGATACAGCCTGGTGACAGAGCGACGGACAGACGGACAGACAGCGACGTCTTAGTAATAGGGTCCCGTTTTTACCCTTTGGGTACGGAACCCTAAAAACGAACCTAATATAATTATGTCCAAAAATGGATTTTAAAAAAGGGAGAGGCCTTTGCTTGCTTAATAAGCTAAACTAGTTAGGTAACTGCCTTACAAATGAATAATATTTATAGATCAAGGTCTGTGTGTGAATGGATAGTTTTTGCGAGCTATATGAGTTTTCCTAAAAAACATCATAAGAACTTGTAAATGCGTAGGTATAAGACATTTGAAAATCCTCAATTCCTAGATAACCCTAATATAAGGTTATGGTGTTTGAGATACCGCCTAGATTGTCTAGTTTTATAGGTTTCAAGAAATTTAAGAATTGAAATTTCATATTATGATACGGCACCTAGATACGAGTAGCTGTGCGCCATTTGCAATTCGGATGTGGCGGTGCGATCTGCTTCAGTGGATGTCTACGTCTCACCTCCCACAGCTAATACGGTTAGGTACCTCATAATATAATCGTTGATATATTATTCTATACCGGTTCGTTTTTAAATCTTAGCTTAGAACAGATTTCGGTTTTATTATGTTCACAAGGTTGCTTAAACGGCTTTTTAGCAGTGGTTCAAGTTCAGTTCAATTAAGTAATGATGAAACTTATTAAATAGGTATTTTATTATAATTATTCTAAATCCTAATATTAGTACGGTTTTCAGAACACCGAATCATGAAAATTCCAAATCTATAATAACTTGAAATATGTATTTCAAATAGGTACTTAGGTACGAATTCCGAAAAGGCACAAACCTGAAATACAAAACTGCACGAGTAAATCGAGTGGTTGACCGCTGCGCCTTATTACGAGTTTTTATCCAAAGACAACAAAAGGAACTATTTTGGAAGTAGATGAAAAAATAGACTGAATCATTCCTGTGGTCACTGTTAATAACCTAACTTAACCTTACCTTATACAGTTTAATATTACTGATAAAGTGAAAGAGAAGTTATTAAACCATTGGTAAAGAAAGAAGACCAGAAGTGTGACTCTATTATAAAATATAATTTGACTAGTCACTAAATATTTTAAAAATTAGCATGATATGCTCAGGAACCTTGTTTCTTTGTTAAAAATATAGGAAAAAAAAATTTTTGAATCCTAGTAAGAATTTCTGCCCTGACTCCTAAGACGAATTATGCTCTACCTATATTTGCAATACCTCAGATCATATAAAGAATTCTATACGCGACGTGAGGGAATGAGAAATCAGGAAAGGAAATAAAGAAACTAATAAATTAAAATTATTTACAGTTATAATTTTACATACGTTTTGAATAGCAGGAATAATGACAACTAAAAAAAAGCAACTTATGAAACGATGACAAGTAAAAAGGTTAAAAATAAAATGATAAAAATGTAAAGAGGTTCGGTTTGCCACATTCTCCCCCCTCGTATGAAATACGCAAGTTTGAGAATATGTGGCAAACCGATACGTTAATGTGGTACACATACGAGTAGTTATGCTATAATAACAAGTTTTTTCACAGGCCTACGCAACGTCCCCCCTTTAGTTGCAACGTCAACAACTCTAACGATGCCATCTCGTGCTGCAGGGTAGACCTGGGTGACTCTTCCCTTGGGCCATACACCTCGTGGTAGATTTTCGTCCACGATGAGGACAATGTCGCCGACGCAGACGGGTCTCTGTGTGTTAGATGTAGGGGGTCTAGTGTGCATCTGTGGCAGAACTTCTCGTAGCCAACGTGTCCAAAAATAGTCTGCAAGGCGGGATGCTTTCTGCCATTCAGACCTACTAACTAGGGCAGTATCGTTTAAAGCTGGTGTGGGTACCGTTATGGATGACGACTGGCCAATGAGAAAATGATATGGAGTCAAGGCTTCTTGGTCTTCAGCAGCAACACTAACATGTGACAAGGGGCGTGAGTTCACAACTGCTTCGGCTTCCATCAGTAAGGTTACGAATGTTTCTTCTTTAGGAGCCTTGTTATTGAGCGTTGCTCTGAGTGCTGTTTTTGTAGAGCGTACTAAACGCTCCCAACACCCTCCGAAGAACGGTGCTGCTGGTGGTATGAACTTCCATTTAATGCCTCGTGTTGCTACAAAGTCTTCAACGGCATTTCCAAAGAATTTTCTTAACTCCTTGCTGGCGCCGACAAAAGCTGTGCCATTATCTGAGGTGATAGTGGAAGGTGAACCTCTGCGTGCGATGAAGCGTCTAAGGCTCATTATTGCCGAGTCAGTAGAAAGGCTGTTGACGACTTCGAGGTGTAGGGCTCTCACCGTCAAACATGTATACAGTGCGACATACCGTTTCTCTCTTCGCCGACCAATTGTGACTTCCTGTGGACCAAAATAATCAAGGCCCACGTGCGTGAATGGTCTTTGGTGGTGTGCCAGTCGTTCTGGAGGTAAGTCTGCTGTAGGCGGAGACGAAGGAGAAATTTTCCGTAACTGGCAAAGTAAACACCTTTTAGCAACGGTTCTTACTGTAGGTCTCAGGCGCAATATCCAGTATCTCTGCCGAATTTCATTAACAACCGTCTCGTTATTTGCATGCGCCATCTTCTTGTGGCAATGATGAATTAGTAAACGTGCAATGGGGTGTCGTCCATCAAGAAGTACCGGATTCTTGGTGTCTTCGTTGATGTTCGGAGCTGCACGAATACGGCCGGCCAGCCTCAAAACGTTGTCCTCTCCAAGCGATGGTGACAGCTTTAGTAAGGCGCTGTTCTTGGGGAGGTCCTGAGATGCCAGGATACAGCGTAATTCTTCGTTGAAGCTATCCAGTTGACACTGTCTCAGTATGTGTTTTTCGGCTGTTATCATAAGTTCGGCGGAAAGTGACGGCAAATCGGATGAAATTGTTGACGGTTGCATCCCCATAATGCGCTGATGTGATGATGAATTACATACAGATGAGTTTTTTGATGGCGTAGAAAAAATGATTGTTCGGGATTTTGAATTTTGAGCATGAGGTTCCAAAAGCTTTTTAAATTTAATCGCGGCTTGGTGAGCTCGTGCTGTTGACCTTACAAGACGTGTCCAGTCACTAAACCTATCTGGGTTTGCTACAACTGGTGTTGGCAAGAGCTCACAAATTGATGTGAATCCCACAATTTCACACAAACTAGATGTTTTTAACTCTGTGAGAACTGGTGCGATTGCTGTTGATGGTTCAGTAGGCCACATGTCAGAATTTTGTAACAGGAATGAAGGCCCAACAAACCATCTTGATGAGGACTTAATAGATCGTACCCTAGTGGCATCGTCAGCAACATTTAAGTCTGTTGAAACCCAGCGCCAATCACTGACGTTAGTGTTCTCAGTAATTTCACCTACGCGATGGGCTACAAAAGGCCTAAATGTGCGAGAGTCGGCTCTGAGCCAACTAAGAACTGTACGCGAATCACTCCAAAAAAATTCCCGTACCGGTTTGTTTCTGTGGCTGTTCTTAATTGTAACGGCAAAGCGAGAAGCGATGAGGGCTGCTTGGAGCTCTAATCGTGGGATTGAAACCGGTTTTAATGGGGTGACTCGAGCCTTGCTACCGATGAGAGCAAGCTTAAAGCTATGGTCAGGTAAAATGAAGCGCCAATAAGCGACGCAGGCAAACGCCAGCTCGCTCGCATCAGCAAAAATATGTAACTCTCGTTCGAGGATGTCTATGTTTAGGTAACAACGTGGGATGCGAATATTCGCGATAGAAGTCAACTCAGCGAACCAAGTTTGCCAATTATTAATCTCAGTTGGTGAAAGTTGATCGTCCCATCCGATGTTGTTACGCCAGAGAGCTTGAAACATGATTCGACCCTTAACTACAACTGGGGCCAGTAGACCTAAAGGATCATATAATCGCATCAACTGCGATAGAGCGTTACGTTTGGTCAGTTTAAAAGGTTGAGATAAAGTATCTTCATGTAAACCAGTTCTAAAACCTAAAAAATCTTCATTAGGATACCAAATTACTCCTAAAGCGCGGACTGGGTTGCCTAAAGAGACTTCAGTAGAAGAAACTGCGCGCAAATCAGCAGGGACAAGCGCAAGTGCCCTTTTATCATTAGATATCCAACCTCTCATTTCAAAACATGCCGCTTTGTGCACTTTGACAATATCAGCAGCCAGGTTCGCGGCTTCATGAACGTTGTTAAGACTGCCGATATAATCGTCCATGTAATGGTCATGGACTATTGCATTGGCCGCCTCAGGGTACAAATGAGCTAGGTCGTTGGCGTTCCTATTTTTTATGTATAATGCTGTAAAAGGGCTAGAGCATGCACCAAAAATAACTGAGGTCATTCTGAATTCCTTTATCGGTTCTTCAGGGTTTGGTCTCCATAAATAGCGAAGAGCGTCGCGATCTTGGGCTCTTACTTTTATTTGGGGGAACATCTCTTTAATGTCAGCCGTTAGCGCGATACGGCCTTCCCTAAATCGGAACAAAATACCTATGAGCGACTCAAGAAGATCGGGCCCCGGTAGTAACAAAGTATTCAGACTGACCCCATGAGTTTTAGCAGCTGCGTCATGTACCACACGAAGTTTCTTTTTTTGAGGGTGGCTCACACCGAAATGTGGCAAATACCAGCGAGGTGAAGCCTCTGCAGTGTGAACGACACCTTTAGAATTGTCAAATGAATGATATGTGTTAACTGGACATTCTTCTGCGTAACCCTTGTTAATCATCTCAGTCATATATGTTTTGTACGACTGCGCGAAAGCACCATCCTTTGCCATACGTCTTTCTAAACTTTTAAATCGAGATTCTGCCTGATAGTAGCTGTCAGGAACGGTGGTGCTATCGTGGCGCCATGTTAAGCCTACACTAAACCTACCTGAAGGCAAACGTTTTGTTGTTGTATCGAGAATATTATGAGCGCGCTGATCTTCTGAGCTAAGACTGTTTTCACGTTTAATTATGCCAATAGAATCGAGCTTATATTGTTCTTTAATTAAAAACTCCAGAGAATCAACGGGCTCATCTTGTTTGTAGTTAAAATTAGTACACACTGTGTGATTGATAAAAGTTGTTGGTGTCGTTCGCTTGCCTGTTGAACCGTACAAAGTCCAACCTAATGCTGTAAGACAGGCAACTGGTTCGGAGCGGCGACCCTTACGAACCTCGCGAGTTATTGACAAGTACCAGTCCTCAGCACCAATTAGTATTGTAGGTACAGCGTTAGTATAAGTAAGAACATTTGCTAAGTCGGTTAAATGATTGTATTTAACAACTTCGGAACATTTTATGGATTGCTTGTGCAGCGTAAGTGAGCTTATAGCTCGAGCATTTGTAATACTATATGTCTCATGTGTATATCTACCCTTAATATTAAAAGTAACATACGATATGTTTGTGTCCGTCATCATGCCACCCACTGCGTTTATCCTAATTACATCTGCTGGACCCGTTACTCCAATTTTGTTGGCCACCACCGAGTCGATAAGTGTGGCGGTGCTGCCATCGTCTAAAAGCGCAAAGGTATCTACTGAACCACCCGGACCGCTTACAGTGACAGGTACAATTTTCAATAATGTATTTAAACACTGGGGACGTGTGGTTGACAGACCTACGACTTCTTCTGTATGAGGTATCGATGGCGATGGTGAGGTGGCTGAACCGTGCAAGAGCGAATGATGGCGGCGGGTGCAGCCATCGACACCGCATGCAGGCGCTTTACAAGTGTTCCAAGTGTGGCTGGTGCCTTTGAAACACCTGTAGCATATTTTCTTTTTGCGGATCCAACGCCATCGGTCCTCAACCGACATTTCTATAAAAATAGTACAATCTCTGATACTGTGCGATTTGTTACAAAAAATACATTTGTTTTTAGGTTTAACATCATCTATTGTGTGTACAGCTATCTCTGAGCGTGATAAAGGCTTAAATGTTGACGTTTTAGATGATGAACTCGATGCTAGACAGTCAGGTGATAAACCGTATTTAATATGACGTTCGAGTTCACGTACTAAAAAATCACTTAATAGCTCTAATTTACTTTTAGTTTCGTTGCTCTCAGATGCAAAATCCGTCCACTTTAAACGGATTGTGTAATTAAGTTTGTTTAAAATGCAGTGAAACAATTCAGGAGAATGTAAATACTCGTTCTTATGTAACAATTTCATTGTAGCTACACAATTGCGTACCCGAGATGCGAAATTGGGCAAACCCTTTAAATCCAGCGTGAGATTGGCCAAACTCTTCAAAGATGACACCTCGTGGAACACAATTAGCTCGGGCCGTGCGAAGTTGTGCTCGAGGAGCTGCAAGATATCTTCAGGCACCTCGGCAATCAGCAACATCGACGCGACAGCTTCCCGCGCCGCGCCTTGCAGTGCGTGTTGAATGCGCGTGACGTTTTCTAAAGGAGAATAAAAGGCTTTGGTTATGTCAAAAACACGTTTAAATTGTAGCCAATGCGATGGATTGCCTGAAAATTTTGGCAAATCTATATTGTTTTGCTTTTTCTGTTGTGCCTGGCTGGCAACAAGATCTCTTGTAGCTTTGGCAGAGTCCGTGACAGCCTTAACCATATCGGTTAGTTCAGTCGAAAGCAAGTTGTTGTTGTCATTATGTTGGAAAGCACGGGTGGTAAGTTGATTTTTTGACATTGCTCGGGCTGCTGTGGGTACGACTGTATCGAGTGGCAGCTCCACATTACCCTCGTGAGCGTTTTGTGTGCGTGTGTCTATGTCGCACTTCGATGCAACGGCCTGTGACGTAGTCGGTTGTAACACCTGTGACTGCACTTGTGACATCGTTGCGTCGTTTAAAGGAATAAAATCGTTTACCTGTGTTTGTTGTGACATTTCTTTTACCCATGTTTCCAGCCTTCGAGACGACCAGGAACGACGGCTCCTTAATGAGCGGCGAGAGGCACCAGATCCGGCTCGAAGGACCAAAATATACGCGACGTGAGGGAATGAGAAATCAGGAAAGGAAATAAAGAAACTAATAAATTAAAATTATTTACAGTTATAATTTTACATACGTTTTGAATAGCAGGAATAATGACAACTAAAAAAAAGCAACTTATGAAACGATGACAAGTAAAAAGGTTAAAAATAAAATGATAAAAATGTAAAGAGGTTCGGTTTGCCACAAATTCCTTTATATGATCTGAGAGCAATATCTGTAATGCTTGTTTTAAATAAAACAAATTACTAATGTAATGATACAACAATTACTTACGTATTATTGATTGAATACAAGCGATGTTTTGGACTTTTGTGTAAAAGATAAATTTTGATAAAAAAAAACAGATTTTTGGTCGCACTAGCAGGAATGCGTCATCAAATTGGTTTCCAAAACTGACTCTATGGCTCTCAATTGTAAAAAAAAAGTGTAAGGTCGATTTTTCTAATTCGAATTTCGATATGATAGTGACGCGCAGTAATCCTAACTACGGGATGTACGAGTACCTACATTACATGATTTTATAAGTACGTAAAGAACAAATTCATATCTAAAATGTTTTGTATTGTGTTAGTAAATTATAGGTTAGCGTTCAATATGATAAAATATTTAATTGGGGAATTCAAAAGTACGCGGTTACTTTATTTCTGCTGGAAATGTTTCCATTTACTTTGAGATGCGGTGACTGCAGATATCAAAGATAATAACATTTCAACTTATGGTGTACCTACTGACGTGACGTGTGTTAAGACGTCAACAGAATAACTTCTGCCTCATTCTCGATAGGCTATCGAAATTAACAAGTAGATAGGTAAAAATAACATTGCCTATTACTTTGTAAAATTGCTTACTACTATTAAGTAAGTAATGATTGGAAACATATTTTCATAGTTTGGAAAGTCCTAACTACTGTATGTTATTTGGTTACAGAAAGAAAGCGAAGCTGTAAGCTTCAGTTCAAAGCTGTAGTTTCCGAGTGAAAATATATTATTATCTAAATGTGTGTTAAACTCTATTGTGTGATTGATTATTCTTCTTCTTAACGTTTGACTATCGTTCAAGCATAGTTTGCTGTCGGAGTTTACCAGCCGCCTTTTACAGGCCTCTGAAGTCTAACTTACTTTTACGACGTCCATCTTGTGACAGACGTTTAATATGCCTATCGAAGCACTACTATAGACCCTTTCCAGACCCAATCCAATTTAGAAAAGATAATTTCCTAAGTTGACACAGCCGGAAATCGAGTAGGCACCGACCGCATTAAGTCTAATAAATGTGAATTAGTAGCAGCGTATGATTTAGCAGATGTTTAAGTACTTAGTTGTTAAATTGAAAAAATGGTATAAAATTTTATTTGTTGTGTATTTTTGCACTGTTATATGGTTTGAGTTTGTAAATTAGGCCTCAAGTAAAAGTTCTGCTAACTATTTAGTTTAGCTTATCGGCGAACCGGCAATGTCGGTCACAAACGGGCATAGGGGCGTTATCGACGACGCACGCTGTACCTATTAATAATCTAATGTGATTGGTTACACATTTTAACATAATACTAGTCCGTCGTATTGAATTACATCAATAAAGTTTAATGTCGTATTTTAATTTGTGTTTGTAGTCGACATGACACGGCAATACATACTGTAGAATGTGAATGACATTAGGCGGCTATATTTAGTTAATTTTGTTCGCATAATCGTAACTCAATGGAGTGGTCCGCAAAAAGTTATCGTCGCGTTAAACGAAATTCGTGCAAGACAATTAATTAAGAGCTATTAATCGTCGATTCTCCTTAGGCATTCTGCTTGTCGAAGTGCGTGTACGTCGAAGGGCATTGTTTTCTCAAGGCTGCGCGATTCGATCAATCCGGATCGGTAATGACATTGTGGTTGTGACTTGTAAGCGACGCCCGAGACGGTTATGCGGATTCTTTGCGTGTCTCAAGCGATTGGTGAGATGTTAGTAATTATGAATTTGCTTATGGATCTATAATCAATGAACCCACGAGTATGTAGGTAGGTATATAATTTATATCCACACAGTTTTTAAGATTGTTTATGTCTTCTGTCTGTAATGGTACCTATTTTTGTTTATATTATTTAGATAGTTGAAGCTAAAAACATAAAGCTTTTGTTACCAAAAATTTTATGGAAGAAAAGTTACCAAATTTGAGTCAGTCCTTGACATAAAGCTAAATCGTTACAGTTGCAGATTCCAGATTGCGTAAAGTACATCACACATGGAAAATTGCATTCGCATTTTTGAACAAGTTACCACAACCTATCGCTGAATTAGGTAGGTACATATAAAATTTAAACGAACATTAAATTAATTTTAATGAAAAAGGGCTTCTACATACACTTTTGTTGGATGCATGGAATTAAAATGTCCTGGCTCGCATCGCTCACTCGCTCGCTGGTTTATATTTCTTTTGAACAATCATAATCAAGAAATGACTGACTAAAGTGGCAGATATTCTTGCTCTGCTTCTTCTCGGCCAGAATTGTCCGGAAGCAATGATAGGATAAAATATTGGGAAGTGTAAAATGGTCTCCTGGGGTCTAATTGCAGGAATAAAACTGATTTTACTGAATTGCTCTGCTCCTTAAATTACGAACGTCCTTTTTTATTATTGGCTTGAAAATTACAGTTATTATCCCTAGACTTAGTTTTGGTCTGTTTTTTTACACTGAGATGCTGAGGTACGTAAAGATTTTGGTCAAGGCACAGATTTTTTGTTCAAAGCTAAAGAATAGGTATAAAATATGTAATAGGTAATGATATTGTACCTATTATTCAACATTTAGGACTTTACGATAAATGTTCCCCGTTTTGAACTTGGTTTCCCTTGTCAATAGTAGATAACGTAGGTAGGTATACTGATTTAAACTTTCATGGTCACTATCACTAGAGTTATTTAATTCGGGGTTTATACCATGTACCTTATTTATTATGAGTTTCCGATATTTCGGCACTGTTGCAAGCGCCATGATCACGGGAGAACTGTTCCCCGTTAGTTCATAAACTCATAATAAATAAGGTACATGGTATAAATCCCGAATTAAATAACTCTAACGTAGGTAGGTACCTACGTACTTTATAAAATATGACTACTTATACATTTATAGTACAAATATCTTTCTGATTCTTTTAAGTATATTGTTAATTAAATTTAGTGAGGCATGCCTTATATATTGTATGTTTTGCACATAATAAATATTTAGTTACTTTGAAGGTTAAGAAACCCAGACATCGATGATCTCATTGGAAGGTAAATAAAAAAAATATGCACATATTCTTAAACATGTTATGTAATACTAAAATATTTACATACTTTCTTATAAGTGCCTTACTTCTAGTTTTTTGAACTTACAAACATAATTAACTACTTTATATTTTATTTTGTTGATTTATTACAATGCGTACGTATTGGTACGTACCTACAAACAATATGAGCGATCATGGATAGGCTAACTAATTAATTAAGAACAAAATTATTAAGACCATCCATAAATCGATATTTGGAATGAGTCAATTAAATTTTTCAATGGCATTTTTCTATTGTCTCAACTCATGTCTCTTTAAGTTAGTAGACTTGTTACATATTTATATCATGAAAACGCTTAAACGTTTTATTAACCCCTAAAAAAGTAATTAGGCAGATTGTGGCGTTGTTATTTACTTAAAAACATTTTAATTGGTTCATTATAAGGAACGGTATTTGTATCCCGTACAACTGCTTCTTTTTCTCCGCAATAGCCACAATTGCCCCGAACGAAGCAGTGGTAGAAAATAATCAGGACGTGTAAAAGCACCTCCTGAGGCCTATTTGTAGAAATAAAACTAATTTCACTAACAACTAGTAAGTTTGCTAAGCCCAAAATGACACAATAGTTCAATTGAGGAATAAATCATAGTTAGTGACCTCAACTAGTGCAAATGTAGAGTTTATTGACCGAAAATGCGGAGACAGTTGGGCAAGAACTACCTATATCCTGTGGGGTCAGGGCACCGATTAGGCGCCGCCCGCGCTGGGGACCATCCGATGAGCTGGCCGAACGGACTCATTTGTTAGGTTAATGTGTTTTTTTGCCTATCTATAAGTTAGATACTAGTGAATTTAATCCAATACAAACATCTCGTACTAGATGATTTATTACACAAACATCATATACAGTTCATTTAATGGTATTGTTAGAAGTAATTGCTACATCTAACAATGTTACAACAATAAAAAAGGTTTAGCACGAATTTAAGAATGTAACGAGTTACTTTGAAATGGCTTCAATGTAAGTAACTAGTTTGATTGTTGGTTTTTCCGACGTTATTGATTAAGACATGGTTCTAACTAAAGTGCCAAATACTTTCAATGCTGAAAAATCTGTACTTACATAATATTTATTTTGTTGTATTTGAATTATTTTAGCAGCTCATTTATATGTAATTTTCAAATAAGTGTTTTTTTATCAACGCATACTTCAATAATACTTAATATTATAAAGGGGAAAGTGTGTGTGTCTGTTTGTTTGTCCGTCTTTCACAGCAAAACGGAGCAACGAATTGACGTGATTTTTTAAGTGGAGATGGTTGAAGAGATGGAGAATTACATAGGCTACTTTTTGTCTCTTTCTAACCCCCCACCTTCTTACAATGGGGGTTGTAAGTTTGTATGAAGCATTCCGCAATTTTTAAGGTACAAGCCAACAGCTAAAAATTGGTCCGGGTGCCTTCAGCACCCGGCACGGTCCGATCGCGCCGCTAGTACGGGGCCCCTGCGCGGGCGCCCGGTGAAGCTGTAACGGCCTTTTGCCACAGCATAGGTCCTTTTAAATAAAAAATAAAAAAAAAAAATATTGGTATGCGGACTATTTGTGACTAACAAAATAAATCATGAATCGTTTTTTTTTGGAAATCCGCCCCCACCCCGTTCAAAGAGGGGGTGAAATTTTATTGTCACCCCGAATTTAACGCGAGCGAAGCCACAGGCAAAAGCTAGTATAGTATACAAAAAGTGTGAGTGCATATGTAAAAAAAACCTTTATTATAGGACGGTGTAAAAGCGATCGGTCATCAATTCTTTTAGTGTGCGTTCAATAGGGAACCCTAATTTTGTATAAACTGGTAGGACTGTTTCTGAACACAGGTAAGGGTACCAAATCGAGTAATATTGCATGAATTGCATGATTGTCCTTGTAATCCAGAGTCACAGTTACGTACGGATCTTTAACGGCCAACTTAAAGTAGTATATTAACTCGTATGGGCGGATTTGGTTGACTGGGATCAGTATCTATCTAGTGAATCCTGACTACAAATAAGATAAAATACAAAAGAAGAAATAATATATTGTAATGTAATATGTAATGGTTTCCTTTACCTCTCTTAAATTTTTAGCAGGTGCCAGAATCGCGCACTGTAATTATTCCGTCTGAATCAGGGTGTTATCCCGAAAAGTTTACTAGATATCGATGGACACAGTAGTTGCCCTGACCGCGCGGTAATTTCGCACGCTCCCGCAATAGATTATAATTGAGTTCGATGACAGGAAGCAACAGACCAGTATTGAGACTTTCATGGGAATTCGTTTTATATGTTTTGTTTTATTTTATTTGTTTTATTAGTTAACCCATTTATAAACATTCTAAGACAGTCCAAAGAAGACTTTAGATACCAACGAAAGAGTGTAAAAATGTTACATTAGGATAGAAATAAACTTTACCAATCTCCTTGTCACCATTCGGGTGAAAAAAAACGATTCCCAGTTTTCAGTTTTTAAAATGTTGGGGCATCGAAGTAAATCTTTGCCATAGACTACACATTTCCAAACTTGTAACTCATGATATTACTAGAGTACCTATCTATCTACATAAATTTTGAAGCGAAGACCAAAAGCAGAAGATAGTTAATGTCAAGTTCGATATTGTGTCCCTAGACTACGCCGTTTAATGTAGGTACTGTTTAATATTATGTATATTTGTATCAAGTTCATAACAAAGGTTTAATCCAACTTTTTATCATCATTGCCAAAAATGTAATGTTTATGTGGCGATTTTAATGAATTCGTTATAACTACTCGTAATCTATAGTTGATTTGGAACAAATGTGTAATATAAATACATTGCGTTGATATTAGTGTTGAGGTCCGGGAGTACAATGAACTCTTGAGGAGATGACAGATGGTTAGCAGGACTATTTGCGTATTGTGCGCAGACGCTATCAGGCAGGATACCTACTTACAATTTTTGCCCATATTTTTGCCTACACGTGCTTTAAGAGTTACAATTTACATTCATTTTACACCATTACCTTTTTCCTATTTTATTTTCTTATATTTAAAAAGATAATATACCTACCTACATTGTAAAAATCGGCCTAGTGCGAGTCGGAGTCGCGCACGAAGTGTTCCGTACCATTGGTTAGGTAGGTAAATAGTTGATGCATAGTGCCTACCTGTTAATAATAGGGGTTAAAGTATAAAATTGCCGATTTGTACTGAAAATCAAAATAGTTTATTTTTTAATTTTTAACTAATTTATTTAATCATAATAGTTACCATTATTATCTATACATTGCTGCCATCTAATAGGAAGGTCATTTATGCCTTTGTGATAGAACTCTGAGGATCTAGACTGCACAAACTGTGTGAAAGCATTTTGTACTGCCTCCTGGGAAGAAAACTTCTTGTCAGATAATTGTCCAAATCAGGAAAAAAATGGTAGGTAGTCCGTTGTAGCAAGGTCTGGCGAATACGGAGGATGTCAAATGGTTTCTAATTGATTGCAGTTCCTGAAGGGTCAAAACGGTTTCTCGTGCTGTATGAGGTCTCGCGTTGTCATGGAGCAATAATGGTGAAGATCGATTCATGACTCGGGGCTCTTTTACTGCTAGTTTTGCCAACATTGTTCGGAGTTCGGCACAATAGACATCTGCCGTTATTGATTGACCAGATCGGAGAATACTATAGTGAATAACACCATGCTGAGAGCACCATACAGTTACCATTACCTTTTTATTGGTAAGTTTTGCTTTAGGACACTGTTGTGGCGTTTGACCTGGGGTCAGCCATTGAATTTTTCTTTTACAGTTATCATAAAGAATCCACTTTTCATCACATGTAACAATTCGATTTAATATTCCTTCATTTCTGTACCGATTCAACAAGGCAACACAAGTTTCAACACGCGTTTCTTTCTGCACAACAGTCAAATCATGAGGTACCCATTTTTCGTATTTTTTTATTTTATTGATTGACGCAAATGAGTCAATATTGTGGGTAAGGTTACGTTAAACCATGCCGCTAATTCCTGGGTAATTTGACTAGGATCGGCTTCCACCATCTCTCTTAATTCATCGTTAATCACCTGTGTGGGCAGTCTTCCTCGTGGCTCGTTCTTCAAGTCGAAGTTTCCATCACGAAAGCGTTTAAACCAAAATCGCACGGTGCGTTCATTACCAGATCCCTCTCCAAACGCAACATTGATATTGCGGGCTGTTTCTGCCGCGTTACTTCCGCGTCGGAACTCGTATTCAAAAATCACTCGAATTTTCGCAGTATCCATCTTTCTTGTCTAAGTTAAATAACAAAAACAATTGAAAGTCGATATTCAAATGTTTCACATTTTTTAAAAGAAGAACATCATAGAAACCATGTGAAAAAAGTTTCATTCGAAAACCTCAAACCATGAAGATTCTAATTTCTAAGTCAATTTAAAGAACCTATTACAATAAAACGGCAATTTCATATTTTAACCCCTAATATTTATTGATATCGAGCAAAAATAGGTAAAAAATTGCGTTTTTTGTATCGGAACCCTCTTAAATATTAATTTTAATTTCATTATGCATTATTAAATTAAAAATACAACTGAGTGTTTCGTGAATATTTCAAGTGGCTACCTGTTATCATTGTTGATAGCAAAAAAGGGCAAAAAAGTCGCGTTTGTTGTATGGGCCCAACCTAAATGTTTATTTTATTTTGTATTTTGTATTTGTTGTTATTGCGGCAAAAGAAATACATAATTTGTGAAAATTTCAACTTTCTAGCAATCGCGGCTCTTGAGATACAGCCTGGTATCAGGCAGACGGACAGACGGACAGACAGCGAAGTCTTAGTAATAGGGTCCCGTTTTTACCCTTTGGGTACGGAACCCTAAAAATTAAGAAAGAGTAAAGCCAGTCGTCAAGTAGTGTCATCGGGTTAGGCTTGGAGTTGGCTTGGAAAATCACACTATATGTTAAAAAAAAAAATGATACTGAATATAATAATGAACATTATTAGGTACTCCTTATACATAAATGTATGGAATAAATGGACCTCCATGGCGGAGTAGCGTACGCATTTTCAAGGTGTCGCATGTCTTATCCTATATTTTATCGTGTCTAGGTGTATGCGGTACCACCGTTGTCTGTGATTACCACAAACCAAGTGCTTTAAATAGTTCTTACTTTGGGAGCTGAGTATGTGATATTGTCCACATTTATTTATTTAAACTAATATTATAAAGCTGAAGAGTTTGTTTGTTTAAACGCGCTAATCTCAGGAAGTACTGGTCAGATTAAAAAAAATCTTTTTGTGTTGGATAGTCCATTTATCGAGGAAGACTTTAGGCTTATATAACATCACGCTGTGATCAATAGGAGCGAAGCATGAGTGAAAAATGTTGCAAAAATAATCGCGATCATAATAACGGAAATTGACGCGGACGAAGTCGCGGGGAACAGCTAGTTAATCATAAGCGTGAAATGATATTCAAAGCTCAAGATTCAATAACATACGTCGTCGCCTGAGAAAATAATAAAACATATCAATCGTAGCAGACAGATGCTGGCTTGTAGCCTAGAGCCTTTATTTAGAGGAAAATAGTTTTGATTACAGCGCGGGCGCCGCTGCCCGGGGTGACGTCGCAGACTTCAATTTTCGGCACGATCCAGCTGCGCCCGTGGCGCTTCTTAACCCTTCTTCACGAGGTTGTTTGAGCGCATACATAATTATCTTTAGCCTATCCAGTGATTTACACTAATTTTGCAAAGAATTAAAATAAAATAATGATGTTTATTTAGGTGCGTGCAATGGAATGGAATAAAGTAATTGAATAACGTAGTTTAACTGTTCAGTAACACCTTGAAGCAAATTAACTCGATACTTATATTATTTTAATTATCCACTATTTTCATTCTGATTAACACCGATATGAATGCAATGAAGCTGTGCAATGAAGGGTCAGGTACTCCGCATTGTTTTAAGTATAATTAATTTAATCATAGGAAGATTTATTATTAAACTTTCATGAAACATTATCCTTTCCTCCGTGGCGAAGTGACGTACCTACACATCTTCAGGGTGTAGCCTGCTCCGAGGTCCCGAGGCCCGGGAGGAGGTAGAAAAAAAAGTGTATGTCTACATTTTCTCGGGTCTGGTGTTTGTGATACCTTCTTTGTTTCTGATTTCCAAAATACGAGTGCTTTAAGTAGTTACTCAAATTTGGAATCTGAACAATGTATGTGATGTTGGCCTAATTATTGTTATTTATGGATGATATACGTAACGCATAAAGTTCCTTATACTTTCTTCGTTTACAAAGATCACTTTTATCTTCTCAGATTATCTTAATTATAATAACACCACTCGCTAGCTTACATCACATCCAGAGCAATTATCTAATAAAATACAGTACATGAATCATATAGATCAAGCTATAGACCTTTTCTAATTTTCGCTATGTAAACATATAATAAGCTGCCACGATAATTATATGCTGAGCGGGGGAGTCCTTTTTGACACCTTTTTATTTGTAATGTTTTTGTGCAATTGTTTATCAAATGTGTGTCAAATAAATGTTTCTTACTTTCTTTCCTTTATATAAAATCTAGAGTTGTAGAAAACTTGGAAAACACAAAATAATAATTTAAGATAACCATGCATGATTGAAATAACTTCCTTGAAAGAATAAATTTCGTTTTATTATAATAGAAAAATTTTCATGGTTTTTAATCAAGTTTGTTACCATTGTTTCTTTTGTAGAGTAACTAAAACACGGTCCTATTGTGTGTTTGATAAACGACACCACACACTGTGGGATAGGCTGAAAAAAATAACAGGCATTTATTTATTTTACAAGTACCTAGTTAAACAAAAAACCTTCAAGATTTTATATTTCATCATTTCATTTCATATCAAATCCTTTTAAAAATCCTCATGCAGTTATTGTAGAGTGAAGAAGACGCACAGCAACTGAAATATAGTATGTTTAAGTTGCGGTTTGGCATGTTTCGGTTGGCCGTCGCGTCGTTTGATCCGACTGTTATCATGATCTCGAGCAAGGCTGCGGCCGCGCTCCTGGCCGCGGCCCCAAGTCGTGACGCCCGTTTGTTATACTTAATGGCAGACAAAAAGAAAACTGCCTTCCATTCTTCCATTAACTTTGTCCAAGTGTGCGAGTGTCGGCTCGCAATTTGCTTGCCGCGAATAGAATTTGTCTAAAGTACCTACTATTGTGAACGTTTTTATATCCGTGTAGATACAGCATCGTCATTTTGAGGTCGGTCACTAACAATTAATATTCTAATGGCGTTAGTACACATATAAGCGCGGCTACTCATGTTTATCTAAGGCAATCATTACCAGACTAGTAGTAGAAGAAGAGGTATTGCTCCACGATGAAGTAATTAGCGAAGGCATATGGTTCGTCGCGGGGGTCGGAGGATCAGCACATGTCGCCCACGCGACACGACGCCTCAAAACCGTGGCTGCGATAAAAAGCTATCGACGGTGCCGGCGTGAGAACGGCGACACGTGGCGAGACGCGAGCTCATTCATGCATTTGATTCATAAACGCGCCCTAGCACATGCAATTATCTCTTTTCGCAGTTCACTCGTCTCACAATCTGCTTTATAATTGTCTGCTGCTCGATCAATGTTCGATGTGTGATTGATTAATGAATTGTTGTATTTGAGTCCTTCTAATGGTTAACAAGTATTGTCCATGTTAACTTTAATTAAGGACATCTTTTTAGGTCCAGTGAATTAACATAGTAAGAGAAGACAAGAGCGACCGAGCACGATGCATGGAAGCTTCTCCGGCGCCCCGCTCTCCATAAATCAGGGTCGATTGAGGTCGAGCCGGACGCAAGTTATTTTTAAAATTGCGTGCACAATATTATGTGTTTAGGTGGAATATGATAATTGCGGCTGCGAGAGGCGCCGTAACCTGACACCGACTATGGGATTACAGAGCGCTCGCCGCCGCGGCCGCTCGAATCGCCTGATCGAGCCTTGTTATGGAATGCACTGCACAACTACCTTAACTAAAATTCAGGGTTATATTTAGTTGCAATTTGAAAACTTAAACCAATTAGAGCTTTTGAAAACTCTATGTAATAAAATTAGTCATATAGGTATCCGGAATTAATTTATTATTACATTGATTTTAAAGTGTAATGTTTACGTCTAATTTTGGTCATGTAATGTTATTGTTGCTTTTCTTTGACCATATTTAAAGTCAGGTAAGGTAGTTAAGGCTGCAGTGACAAGCATGAAGACGCACTATTTCCAATATCTGTTATTATTAAATATGACAAAGAGCCCTCGCCGGCAACAATTAGAAGGGAATGTAACCGAACAATGATAACAAAGCTATTATAGCAACTATGAATAATGCTACGATTAGAAATTAACATAATATTTTCGGTCGCCTCCTTTAGAGGTGGCCGCGCACAGGTACATGCTATGAGGGTGCAGAATTCTTTGAATGGGCAGTCAATCAGAGACGATACATGCGATAATAACACATCGTGTGAGCGCCCCAAGTTTCATTTTGTTTCAACGATACTAATATTATTTTGGTGGACTTCCAAAGGACCTTCTGATATCAGTGTGCACTCTGTGTACTCGTGATAAGGAATACATTCGAGTGAAGGCGCATAGGTGCGAAGGTGAGCTCAGCTACTATCAATCAGCACGGCGCCATTGAGGGTTGGCCGGGGCTCGTGAGAAACCGTAAACACTTACCCGCTTTATCTGATACAGATTTTTTTCGCTCAGCAGCGGGTCCAGTCAATTAATGGATTGCTCCGTTACGTGGTTTATTTTTATCTTTCATGCTGCTTAGCATTAGAAGAGACTAATTTATTTAGAAGGGTTTGACAGGTAAGGTATTAGAATGAAGCAAATCGCCAGCACAAAGGAATGCCTGTCTTATAAATGAACAAACGAAAGTAATGCGTTTCTGGGGGATGGCGGCTTCTCTTCGTTGTCGTGTAGGTACTCAAGTACAAGAAATTTATAAACAATAACTTAATGGCTTTTCATAAAAAAGCAGAGCCGATTGACTCGTTATGTTATATTGATTTGTACAGTCGTTTGTAAGCATTTTAGGATTGAAGGCAAATATTTGTCGGGCTGTGGTCTGGCCGGGCGCACATGTGCGCACAAAAAGCGGTGCGTAGAGTGCGGGGAGCGTGTTGACAGTGCGCATAGCTAGCGAGGGCGACCACCCTCCAGGATCTCCTTACACCTCTCCCCGTATGAGCATAGCATACTACCTGTTTGTGGCTCATAAAGCGACCGATACCACTGTGTACTTATTTACTGGACCAACTACTTAAACATTCTTACAAGTTCCAATTTTGTAGAAGCATCAGTTATAATATTCACACTAACGTTGAGTAGATATACAATGAAAAGGATTATAAGGACCTCCGCGCTCGTGTGAACGCTTATCTAAAGGAAGCAGTTCTTCTATTTTAATAAATATTTAATTTAGTCGGAAAACGCGTGAGAGACACCGTATCCCAGGGCATCCAGCCGCAATCGTAATGACGTGTAAATCTCACTGATTAGATACCATCCCTGGGAACTGACAACAAAATTAAATAGACGACCGCATTTTCCGGTGCTCTACATTCCTGCGGTAGTATCGACTTTACGCAGACTGTTTAGTCTGTGTAGAAAGTTCTTCTTTATATTTGCCAACAGTACCTACTGAAGATAGGGTAAACAGAATTCGAAAGTCTGGAAAATCATTCCCGGGTCACACGCTTTGTTATTGATTATTAGACGGTGTATTGGTGTCGGTTCACAAACAAACCCTAATTCTGTTTACCTAATGAGATGTGTCGACTGCACGAAATCCATTCTCACGACCCGACACAAGAAAAAAAGGAATTCCCAAAATTTTAACGCAATAGATACATTGTCTCTACATAAACAGCGGTTAAATTTCATCGTAAGAAAAAAAAAGCTAGCTGTTATTGTATGGAAATAGACTTGGTTAATAGAAAATAGATGAGTCTTAAGTTTACCCTTGCAATATAGTTTGTTTCGAATATATTTATTGTTTATTATTAAGAATGCTGCAGCAAAACACATTTTACAAAATATTTATTTAAGAAGTTGACATATTATTCCATTAACAAATAAAATTTGCGATCATATTTGATGATCGTGTCTACTTTGAACTATGTTTTATTACTTGAATTTGATAAAAACAATGCGTATAGAAAAATAAAAAAGCCGTCTCAATTTACCATCTACCTCAGGAATGCTCATTCGTCGGCGGCCGCACTTTACGCCTCCTTTCAAAATTGATTGCACCTTCTTTTGGCTTTGGTCTTTTAACAAGTATACTCCTAAATTGTAACAAGTTATTAATCATACCGACAAATATTCTGGTTTACTTATCATAACCAAGTCTTTGTTGTTTTATGAAATGGTGTAGTTTTTCACGAAACGCGATTCACACCAAATGACCATTAAAAAGTAAGTAACAAAATTTAAAATAAAAATATGTCACGATAGATAATTATTAATCAAAAGAGACAAGAGTGGGATCTGCGTTGCACGAAGTTGACATCAGTAAATGAAAAATTCCTTGATCAATTAGAACTACTTATTAAAATGTAGGTACTTTGGTAATAAATTAAGCTCGACTATATACATATTAATGTAACTTTCAAATAATTTAACCTAATCGTCAAATGAGACGTCTGAAAAAACACCATCTGCTCGTTAATACTTCAGTGTTAAATTGTGTGAGTCAGCGGTCCAAACGAACTGCGCAAGCGCCGCACGACCCTTAGGCTTAATATCTCCAAATTGATCATGCGTGCTTATTGCTCAAGCTAGCTTTATCTACATCATCGTACGATACGACATTTTTGAGAGCAGTCAATCTTTTTTTGTAATATTACCATGATGATTGAATATTGTAATTTCACTGTAGGTACATCATGAATTGAATAGATCCGTTTGAAGGCTATTAACAATTTATTAAATATTGCAAAGATACTCGTATGCAAAGGCACAGTTAAAGAATTTAAGATTTTTATAAATTATAGCCAAAATTGGAGCAAAGACTCGTAATTTAGCCAGATTATGAAACTGATGAGCCATTAATGATTCGTGCGTGTCATTTGCTTGTCATCCATCAGCCATTGGATTTTTTATACATACGCTAGTATTTTTTTGGTAGATTTTTTATTTTGAATTTTTGATGTACCAATTTTAGCAATTTGGATGTCACTACTAGAGGCGCCTAGAGGTCACTTCCAATATAAGCCATTGTACGCCATGAGTCAAACTGCGATCGCCAACCCGCCTACCATAAATTGCGATTAACATTACAAGTCCTCATTTTGGAACAGCGGTGGTCTAAAGTCGGCAAGATGATGATGTTCTTGATCTCTTCTATGCTTTTAGTAATAACACGGCCTATAATTATACCTTAGAGGCCTCCATCACTGAATTCAAGTTACCATAGCAATGATGTGTACAGGCATGATCACCACACGCATACAAGATGCAGGTAGGGAATCATAAATCCGAGCAATGTTCAAAAACTCGAAACTAATATTTCCCGACTCGAGTATCGAAACCGGGATCCCGAGTATTTAAACCACTACTAGACCAATGGGGCGTTAACAACTGTATGCTTATATCTTTGATTATTTATCCAACTGCTCTAAGGCTTATATACAAAAACAAAGCTAAATGTTTTTTCCGCTTTATTAAAGGATAATATGATTATTTATTATAAAGTATTTGAAGCTTATTTTAACAATTCCAAATAAAACATTGCATTTGAAATTACTGTAAAGTTCAGAGTGGTGACGTGACGAGGTGCAATGGAAACAAATCAGCCGGCAACTGGTGCGTAATGCCGCAAAAATGTCGCTCTCTCGTAATTAGCACTAGATTCCCAAGACATTACACAAATAGAATTGCTCTCTTTATATTTCCAGCTACTTGCTGTGACGCTAAGGGCAACGTTCGAATTCACAGTGACAATAATGGTATTAAAGGTGCCGACACTGATAATTTTTCATGGATCATAATTAATATCCAGAATCACCACTGATATGTTACACCTTCAATTATTTATGAACTGATTCGTAGATCCAAAAAATTATACTGCCCTATAATCAAATAATCACTTTACGATATAGATAAAGCAAAGAGCTCTCGCCATTGACCAATGTGTGTTATAAGTTGTAGTACGTATAGCAATATTTTTTAAAAGTATGTAATTCATAGATAACAAACTCTCAAACAAAGATTACACAACTTTTTACTGCTAACTTGAAAACGTGATTCGTATAAATGGACCGAGCCCATAATAGAGTCGGCAGCAGTTAAATCCTGGTCACTCAATTCTATGTCCACTTCAGGGATCTACATAACGGTGTAGGACGTTAATATGCTGAACAGGCAACCTAACTGTAGCTCCCGGAAGCATCTCTTAACGCCAAACTGCAATCCTTTTTGATCGGGTTAAACATCCTCTCCGTACCACCTAAAGGCAACGTACTCGTATTTATTTACCAAACTAGTCGTCCATAATAACGGAACAAGCAAGATCAATAAATAAATCCATTCCTTGTATTTCTCACAGTTCGCCTCGTGGTTCGACAGTGCTGAACCTCATTCCATTCAGCATTTGTCCTGCTCGCGCCCGCGGTGATGCACTCGCGCCGTCCTTCACAGTCCTTTTCAATAGAACCGCCCTCGGGAGAGGTTTCCAAGAATTGGACTCGTGGCATTTTTTAGAACGCATAATAATTTGATCGGGAAATATTTATGGAAGGGGTGGCCGGAGATGGACCAGCCCGACGAGTCAATTATCAGGAGGTCGCGGCGCGCCCGAGCCTGAAAGCCGCGCAATGGGTGGCTCCAACGGCGTTAGCCTACAATTTATGACGGAGATACGAAAGGGTAGAATTTCACATCGTCTCGATTATTTTTTTGAAGTGTTGGAGGCAGGGTTGAAAAAAAAACTGTTTTTTTATATTTTTATGAAACAAACAGTTCAAAATGTTTAAAACTAGTGTTTTTTTTTGTTTATTAAGGTATTCATTAAAATCAATTATAGCAAATAATATTTTTTAAACTATTTCCTAATTAACATTATTAAATATATTTAACAAAACGATAAATATTTACTTTCTGTTGCGTATCAGGTACATATCTGATATAAATATTAAAAATTATAATAATTATTATTAATCAATACAACTTACATACATTTAAAGGTAAGTATAGTATGTATGTAGGTACCTTCCTTAGTTAGTAACAGCCTATAATTATCCCACTGCAGGGAAAAGGCCTCCATAATTGAATTCAAGTTACCACTGCAATGATGGGAACTGGCATAATCACCACGCTTGCCAAATGCGGGTTGGTGATCACAAACCCGAGCAACGTTCGAAAATTCGAAACTATTTGTTGCCCGACCCGGGGATTGAACCCGGGACCCCGAGATCTTGGCCCGGTATTTAAACCACTAGCTCAACGGGGCGTTCCTTCCTTAGTTATTAATTCATTATTAAAATTGTAACTGATTGTTTTTGATTAAATAAAGAACATGTTATAATTTCAATTTCAAATAAAGTTTTCTTTATCTTATAATTAATAATTTATATAAAAAAACAACAAAGCCTCAACTTCAAAATTTATTTTAAGCTATTTAGAGTCCTACATATGTATTCGTTTGGATTTATTTCCATTAATTTGCAATTAAATTTTGAAAGACTTAATAAAAAACATGGTTTTATTTCAAACTGTTTTAAACACTGTTTTAAACAACTTGTTTTAATCATGCCCTGGTTGAAGGATCTCTTGAAACGTTCGATAAAGAGCCATTGTTGTGATATAAGTACGAATTCAATTCATTTGGAATGTGACGTCAGATCCACATATATTTTAAGATTAAGATATTATTTAATTATTAAAATCAATAACTTGGTCTCATATTATTCGTTAATTATAACAAAAACAATATTAAAATACAAATGTTGCTGTATTATCCCCTCGAAGAAACAAAAAGTTTATTACAAATGATTTATAATCGTATCATACCTTGGTATAAATAAATACAATTAAGTATCTTTTATATTAATAAAAAAATCACGAAGAACAGTTAAAATATTAAAAGAATTTATTGACAGAGCTTGACAGCTACGAGTAATTATACACCGTATCTAAGTTTTTTTGGAGTCAAAATGCGGAACAAAATTTATTCGTAGCAACACTTGCTACGTCAGTTTGCTACGAATCTCGTAGCATTATGTGGTGAAGGTAGTATAATTAATTTGGTTTTTCCTCAAATCTAATGAATTAAGTTAATTTTAACATTCAGGTAGTAATTATTTATAATTTTTGGTGAAATGTTCACAAATAATGTTTTTGTTTTATATTAATCAGTTATCAGAACCTTTTGTCAGGGTAATTTTATTTATAACACGTCTAGGAGAAAACTGAAATGATATTATAATATGAAGTGTTCAATTAATCGTTCTTTGATAACGTACTTATTACTTTTATAACAGTTATTTACTCTTGTAAATAACAATTCGCCAAATCCCATAATCAGTCTATGATGGAACTGTACTGCACACATTGTGAGCAGCGAACATAGAGAGTAAACTATGAACTCTCTTGGTGAATAAATCGACCGTGGAGCCGACATAACAAGCGATAACACGACAAATTGTACCGTATTGCAATTCTGCTAATTTGTCGTAGCGGGGCGGGGTGCGGGACGCGGGGCCGCTTCCGGTGCATGTGCAAGACAATGCTGAATGGACCCATTAATAGCACAAGTGAATGAGCGTAAGAACACATGTGCGACCCGCTACCCCACGACTCCCGCCCGGACATATGCCCATCGATACATTGTCTTATGCAAAAGGACGGAACTTTACGTTCATTCATTAATTTGTGTAGGATTTCGGAGAATTCCCATTTTACGATGCGAAACAAAATATGTAGCTTATTTCTTAGAACGGAAATTGATAATGCACTGGTAAACTTTGCACTTCAAACTTCCGAACCCATTCAAAATGATACTGATACTATTTTTGAACAAACATACTTACTTAAATTTTAACAACACAATATAAGTCAAGCTAGAACTTTTACTTTAGAAAACATAACACAGGGTATAGTATTTATGTTTTGGTATTTTTTTTTGTTTATGGCATTATTCTAGTTTATACTAAGGTTTATACCTATTATGATTTAAAATTAAGTAAGTACTCAAAACGGATTCTGGAAGAAACAACATACTTAATAATATTGCGTTCCTTTCTTATTTCAAAGGTATGTAATTTTTTAACTATCGTTTTATTCAGAATTATTCGTCATTTGGTTAAATAATTTACTTGATTAATTTTTAAATTTTATTGGACGCTATAATTAATTAGCTTTCGGTAACCAAAGAGCTAGAATAGCAACTACAAATACTTTTTTCATCAATAACCTTTACGTGGAGTTAAGTATTATTTTTAGATTATTGTCAATTTTAAGAGATAATATCGCTTCCTGTTCTCTATTACCTACTTTTAGTAAAATAAACGCTGGCGCGTACCTGCACTACAATGGCAGGTACGGTGGGCCTGTCAATTTGTCGGTCGACTCACCGTGACCGTTATATTGTGTCGGAGCGACACGCAGGCGCCAGATATTCTTGCTCTATTGTACATTGTCCATTACCTATTCCCTAACAATTGAAGATACATCCTGGGAGACACTTTACTGACAGTACTCTGTACTAGCGATTGAGACGGAAGGATCCGACTCGGTGGCGCTTCTACGAACCGTCATTGACTTGGAGCCGTATTTTCCAAATGACAATATAAACAAAAATAACACTGAGTGGGAAAGTTTTTTTTCACATGGCTGATTTAGCCACTGATAACGGGCGTTACATACATTACGTTTGTTAGTATACGTTCGGTATTGGGTTTATCAGCGTATCGGCCGCCGGATATGATCTGTCTCGCCGCCATCCCGACTCTTATCAGCATAGACTGAATAAAGTCTATTCATACCTAATCATTTATGTTATAAGTATGGTCGTATGATTTGCAACTTGAGCTAATCAAGCGACCCGCATGGGGTCCGAACTAGACGACTTAATTGTCGACATAAATAAACTTAACGTAATGACTGGTGGTGATACATTTATGCCCTCAAATAGTGGTCACGTGCCTTGAATTCGCCACAATTGCCTAGCCATGCGAAATTAGGGGTACCCTGATCAGCTGAATGGGATACAATATGACGTGATTATTATACTTACTTAAGGATGTGGGGCCATTTTAACATTTAATTTTTCTATAATGTAATGGTACTGACCGCATAATCTAATAAGTATATTGTAAATATTTACTTAAAACATACAGATTTTGTTTATAGTAAAACAATGATTATATCAACAACAGCTGTATTAGTGCAGGAACGAATGATGAAAAAGTTACAATTTAGATAGCAATAATGGTATACCTACTTTACTGCCTAACAATTATAATGAGCATATAATAAAAACAATTTGATTCCAAAATGATATACCTACTTATCCAAAGTTTGCCAAGTAAGACAACATATATTTTAATTCATAAGCTTCCAATGACGATACCCGTAGTGAAACGAAGTCAACAATGAATTGGAATGTTAAGTAGATAGAGAATAGAGCATAACGGGTGAACTTTTGGAAGTAAATGGTTTTAATTACCAATTAAAATTTCTGTACTTATGTCCTGGGACGAGTGGCTTAGACACCGGTTTTCAATGGGATCAAAACAATGGATCATCCATCCTTACACCAAACAACATTCATTAAAAGAGCAATTTTTTTTTCTTTAAAAGTAAATCTAGTCTAGGAATAGTACCTACTGCAGAACCAACTTAGTCCAGGGATAAACCAAGGGACCTTCTTTCGCTAAAACTGTTTATATTAGGAGAAAAAACTCAAACGAATAAACAGCCAGTGGTAAACTGGCAACAACAAAGGTAGCATAGTTGTGAACGAGAGAAGATGAACCACAACTTTCGGTACGCGTCGACTCAGTTATTTTGCCGTTTCCTACTCTTTGATTATAGGTTTAGGTAAGTTTCTACAAAACCTTCAAATGCAATGATGAATGTTAACATGATGCATGTATTCTGTGGGACATACAGGTCGGATATTGACGTGATGATTGCTGCATTTCCCATGGAGTTATCGGTTGGCAGGACAGTGTTTCATGATAGATGAGCCACCTGTAGAATTGTGCACTGCATAGTGTATATGAAAACCAATAACAAATAAGATGTTATAAGGATAAAATGTAATAAACAGATAAAAGGTTTTCCCAGAAAAAATATTTTAATATGACTAAGCAGGTACTGTATTTTGTTCATTATTCACTACTCATTGAGGTAACCGTTCTAAAGAGCATTGTGTATGTAAAGCCCCAATGCCGCAACAATGGTCTGCCGTTAAAAAAGAAAAGCAATCCAATTTAAAACAAATGATAAACAATTAGGACTATTACAGCGGCGCCGCGGCGATCGAAAACAAAGCATGGCGAGATGAGTTCTTTCTTGGTTGCGCATACGCATATAAACACGTAACAAAATAAAACGTAGACGACATTCCCTCGGCGAGTGCCGTGGCATATTTTACGCATAAATTTATTTTCGGGTGGTGGGATTTACCTCCTAGTGGTCCACCCTGGGCATCGGCATCTTTGGTTTTCTGACCAATGATGACGGCTAACAGACCCCTCTGCGGTGGTAGGCTTCGTAAGAGGCCGCCTGGATGCTACCACCCTCCTGCTGGAGTCCAGCACCAAACAGTTTTTCTGTGTTCCGCTGGTGTGTGGGAGAACCAGTACCTCTGGGTAAGCTTGCTCCATCTTAGGCTTCTTCTTAAACGTATACTTAAGTATGTAGTCAAGAGCAAGCCCATTATTTATAAATAAAAAATACCGGGCTCAATAAGTGTTTGCTCAATCAGTTGGATTTTTGTGACCAGATCTTCCAGATCATTGCAAGTACGTAACTAGTTTCAACTATAATAAAAGAAATAAAAGCATTGAACATACATTAAGTTCCATAGATTACGTTACAAAGTTTGTGACAAAAGAATAATAGGTGTTTGAAAATTTTTCACTTATTTACATTATTTCATCATTGTTCATAGAAATCTTTTCCTGGCATAATAACAAACACGAACAACCAAATCGATGGAATATTGAATACTCGTATTTAAGTAGGCTTAGGCTTCTACCGTAAAGTTAAGTATGCAGTCAAGAGCAAGCCCATTGATTTAAAAAAACAAAGTAATGATATAAGAACACAAGGAGAAGAAGATAGATTACAAATAAAAATCTTTAATGGATACTTTAAATCTCTTACCAAAATAATCGTAGAAGGAACACCGTTGTTTGTAATATATTACAATAAACGTTTTCTCTGCAGGGGGCCTTGCGATCGAGAACATTTTGTTGTTAAGAAATGAAGGGATATCGTCAGAACAATAAACTCACCGCAAAGTGTGGAGATAGACGATCATTACGGGCGCTTCGAAATGAATTACGGCGAACTCGTTTATTTAAGACCACTGCAATTGCTAGCAACTTTAACATTTTTAGAATTCAGTTAATTTTTAAGCTCAATTTCGATTTAAACTATTGAATTTCGGTAGCCACCTGAAGTACGATCGACCGTGGGAGCGGTCCTGGTGGTATTCTGTACTAATGGATCCTCCAAATCGCGTTATTACTATTGTATAATTGTTGACATTTTTTCAGATTTGGGACAACAAAAGTATTAACCGCGTTGTGTAATGGGGCAGGAGGTGGCCTTTATTGCACTTTTTGGACACATTTATTTGTGTCGTTTCAAGTGTGGGATGGAATTTCGTCATAGAAGTATTTTTATTGTTAGGAATCTGGCGGATTATAAATTGTGCAATAAAGATAAGGTGATACCGACACCATACAATACATCACATAGTGTATGATATTTGTACCTGTAGAGGCATATTACTCGTAAAATACTTTCTTCTAGCGCTTATTCCGTTACTTAGCATGATCCGTGATGCGGAAAGTCTAGTTAATACATTTGGAGCGATGGCCATCAGACCTTCGTATATCGTACCCTGGGAACCAGACCATTTTAGGACAATGGCTACACTTCAGTACCTGCTATCGAAATTATTATTTTTCTTCAAAATATACTCTAACCATCAAGGGATCGTTTTCATCTTATAAGAATTTAAAAAATCCTTAAAGTTTACGCTGTGAAATGAATTATTTTAACGCAACTAGTTAGCCTAGTTGCTCATCGTTCGTAGGAATCTTGAATTGTTATGAAGTTAACAATTTTATTACTTATTTGCATTGGGATATCGACTGATCGTTAGTACATAACCAATGCAATATTTGCGAGAGATTCGACATCACGTCAAGTATATCTACAGAACGCGACGCATACCTTACAATTTGGCAGATTGGCCTTGCAAAATAGCACCAAAAGCTTAGATACATGTGAATTAATACATTTAAATAAATAAATAAATGTTGTTCTGACCCAAAAGTGAGTAACTATTTAAAGTACTCGTATTGTAGAAAACAGAAACAAGGAAGGTGCAACAAACACCCAGACCTGGGAAAATGTCCGGAAATTGAACCCTAGGAGCTAACGACACCTTGAAATCCAGAGTGTACGCCACTCCGCCACGCAGGTCTTGAAAACATTTATAGTTATATACGTTGTAGGGCGGCTAGGGCGCCGAGGGCGGGGGCGCGGCAGCCCTTGCCCAGGAATGCGACACCACAAGTATCACACGCCCAACATGAGTTGGATCTTTTTTAAAGGGCACGATTCTTGGAAGTGTCCCGAGAGCGGTCGGAGGCTGGCGCTCGCCGGCCATTGTGGCGCGCGGCTATTTTTGATCTTATTGTTAATGGGACGCTAAGTTTTTTTTCACGGTGTGCTCGGAAAAAAGGTATCATCAGACCCCAGCGGAAACGTTACGAACCCTTGTGATGTACCTAAAATGGATATACGTTCCACGAAGAAGGTGTTATTTTAATCGTAGGTCGGCTTTGTTGTTCAGGAATGTAGATGGCCTGTCATAATTTTAATAGGCAGTTTCTCAGACGCTCCGTGAACCTGATGCTGTACAATTCCAGAATGAATATTCATCAGACCTCTTCTGCTTGCTAGCCTAGCACTAAGATGTTAAACTAAAATAAAACAATTGACGTCTTACAATACGAAGATAAGTCATGTCGTTTTTACTACGCATGTCTTGAAGTACTTTATGTAGATTTTTTTAAATGTAACCCTTAACATCCCTCTGCTGAGTAAATGAGTGCCTATCGATAATGCCTGGCAGAGTGTTTGCTCCATAAAAGCAACACACACCTTGCGTCTAGAGCGTGTGCAGAAGCGTTTCTTATGGCATCTCTCTTTTTCTGCCGGTAAGGCTAAAATACTAAAACCTTTTCCTGTATAAGACTTTCGTTTCCTGTATAAGTTGCTGAGAGGTAAAATTGATTGCTCCGAGTTGCTCAGACGCTTCCGATTTCGCGCACCTTCTAGAATGCCTCGTAAGAGTGTTACTCCTTTATGCCCACCTTTGCGACGGACAGTTTTGGGTTCAAATTCCCCTGAACCTAGGTTATGCAGAACCCTTAACTCGTGCAGTGATCTGGTTGATTTGCATCATGACAGGTACTACAAAGCAGTTATACAATTCTTGAAATCAAAAATTTGATAAAATTTAAATCTTCCCACTTTTTGTAGATAGGATTGTTTATGTACATTTTTTTTCTACTTGATAGTGTTTAAGATTTAGAAGTTAATAGTCCATGTGGAGCTAACCTATAATTGTCTGTTGCATTTGTTCATTGTTGTGATATTTTTGATGTATAATTATTTTTATGTATGTTGGTTGGTCAAAATAAATAAATAAATAAATAAATAAAAGCGTATATCAGGGAAAACCTTTCTATTTCGGTGTGTCTGAGGTATTTTCGATGTTCACTCACTGTCCCAAATGAGCCATCATCAGGTATCATGAATAGGGGAGCATTGAACGAGCAGCCATAGAAACAATCTCCGCGCCTTTGTGTACGTGTAGTTATAAAGGCCAACTTTAATGAATAAACCGCACACGACGAGCTTTATAATCACATGATAACCGGTGGCCCCCGTGTAATAACACGTCGCTCTTCGAGAAACAAATCTACATGCGTTCATATCATCGAATTATCTTATTCCACAAAAATTCTCATGAATTTAGAGTCTTTCGCTAAACATATTGGCATATACCTATGTTTATATCCGAACTTACATACCTATACGATAAAGTTATCATTTAAGAGTATAAAGAGGCCGCAAAATGTGAGGTCGAAAGGCATTTTTTCACAAGTCCCTCCGGGCTCTACTTCCCATCTCTGGCAAGGCATAATGAGTGGTTGTTAAAATTATGAATGGAACATCTTCTGAGAAGCGTAGTGTGCAGTTACTCGTGCGTGGGTACAGAGGCGCACACACGCGTACGCTGTCTGGAAGGGTTAGTAGGTTCGGGTGGGACTGATGCCTGCCGACGAGCGTTAGAACAACATTCTCGTTTGCCCTGGCGTTCGACGTCGTTTTACGTAAGCACAGTACAACAAACACGTTCTGGCGGAATAACAAGTAACTACTTATTTACTTTTCCTACTTAGATGCAACAAATTGCTTCTATAATAATATTAAATGATTTGCACCCTACATTGATTTTCTGCCAATTTATCAACTAATATGGAACGATTATTAGGTCTGGTTAGACAAAAAACTAATAACTAGCAAAAGGAAATTAAAATATATACTAAAAATATCTTATATTTATGCAAACAACCATGAACAAAAAAACATGAAAAGTTTATTCGTATTTAGAAATTATGTAATAATATTTTTTTTGGTGACGTACATATATGAAGTGGCCGTTTTGTCTGCACAAACGATTACTTATTTATTGAAACCAAAAATTGCATATCGTCGTCCTGTTAATTATCTTTACTTGTTTATTTATTTGAAATATCAAACATTGCACAAACATTAAAAATGTCACTAGGTACATATCAAACTTTGACTCTTCCTGCCATCCTTAGGCTCTCATCATACGCAAAGCGAATTGTGGGTGGTCCCAAAAAGTTACAGAAACAAAAACATTCTACTAGAGATGGTTTTACATCTGGGCATTTATAAATCAAATAAAAAGGCCAAAATTTAACACCTATTTTTATACTTTATTTGATATTTTAGCAATTAAATTGCAATTATAGTATCAGTATATAAACTTGAAAAATTATGTCTCGAACCCGCATCTCCTCTCGGTGGCTTAATGGTATAGCACCCGCCCGGCATGCGAGGAGATGCGGGTTCGAGTCCCGCCTGAGACATAATTTTTCAAGTTTATATACCTATTTTTACATACACATTTTGTTTAAAATGATACTTACCTCCAATTGATGTGAAATAGATATGGAAATCTTTATTGCAATAAAATATTTAGCTATTAAAAGTGTAAAAAACAGTATTTGTTTACAATTGTATATATCCATTCCTTTACTCCTAATAACAATTAACGTAACAACAAAATACGTGTATGTGCAATATAAATAAGCCTGGATTAGCCATGGATAGTTTCGATTATAACTATCTATGTCAATAACATATGAAATTAGTGAAAGATTAAGAAGGAATGTGGGAGATACTGCGGAGCTCAAACAAAGGCCGTGTAGGTAGGTACCTCGGGAGGGTGCGTGAGAGAGGATAAGAGGCTTGTGTGAGTTTATTGAAGGAATTTAAAGGTCCAATTACTAGCGAGCCGCCTTCCATTAACAACTTTATTTATAGTAGGATGAATAACTTGCGGCTTTTTAATCAATCATGTGGGCTACCTAGAGACATCCGGTGCATACGACTATTGTCCACTAAGTGTTGATCATACCGCCATAAAGTATGCATTCGCTTACAGCGTTGGTGTTTAAATGAAATGAAATTATCCATCACTGCACAGTCGGCCGAGTGGAATGCTGTCATGCAAGATAGGGCTGCCATCCGTCCAGATATATTGGGACTGTCACCGTTATTAAGTCCTTTGCCCCGCCCAGACATCCCAACAATTTCAAAATGTTCCAAACTTTATATCTAGACGTAAGTACACACAAAACTAAATATTTTTACTAACGAGAGCATTCCTTTCGCGCGGATAAGTTCGCGGGAATGAAGGGATAGGTTACGGATTAACTACCTACTTGAGAGTGTATAGCAATACTTTTTTGTTAAATATTAATAAAAATATACGACCTTTTTAGAACCCTTCCAAAGGGTTCCGACAAGATAAGCAAATTATGGTCACCTTATGCATACTGCTCACGCTACAATACACATTATTTGTGGCTGCAATTTGGTGTACTCATTTATCTAAAAACCGCACAATGAAGGTGACCTCGCTTAAACCGATTAATATAACCCACCACTTACTTGCATAAAGATATAAGTTTAAATTATTTAAAAAAATGCTGCACTGGGTGGGACTGCAAGGTTTTGCGTTTTGTAGATATCTATAGATACCTATATAATAAAAATAATAAGGATGTATTTAAAATTTGTTCGTCATTCTCTCAGTCATTTGCAAAATACACTCAAAATTTAACGTCGTTAAAATAATGTATGTGTTCTTCTATCTCCAAACAAATGCTAGTGGTCCTTACAGATTTTTTTGCAATTACTATTATGCTCGCTAAAAAGTAATACTTCCAATCAGCAGCAAATTAAATACCATCAAGAGATAATATCCCGTATTTATCCTGCATTATAAATTTGATAAAGTAATAAATTTCCGTAATTAGTAGATAATCAATCATGCTAATAAAACTCATCTTACTAATTTTACCACATCCTGACTTACTTATCTTACCTACTCTTACCAATATAATCAATTATCTGTGCGTTCCAGCTTTGCACGGGTTTACCAACAAAGCTAATGCAAACAAATGTTATGTTTATGACGACCCTTTACATGCTTTTCATATATTTAATTTCTAAAACAGTTTTTTTCTATACATATAAGTAATTATGAAACATTATCTTCCTTACAAACCTTCTCCTGACCATTACAAACATAATCTAACAACTAGCCGCCGCGGTCCCGACTTCGCACGGTGGACATTTTTTTTTATAAGGTTGCCTTATATTTTCTAGCAATAAATATAGCCTATGTCACTCAGAGTGAATGTAGCTTTTTAATGGTCAAAGAATTTTTGACAGTGCCGATCACAGTAGTTTTTGAGTTTATTCATTACAAACATACACACACAAACATACAAATCTTTCCTCTTTATAATATTATAAGTGTAGATAATTATCCAAATCGTTTTAGCCAAGAAGTGATGTTCGTATACATTTCGCCAATAGATTTTTAGATGAAGCACTTAGCGAAATGTATGAGAGAAGAAAAAGATAGATTATAAAGTTAGGTTGAATGTTTTTACTCAATCAAATTTGGCATAGAGATACGAGATAGCATGTAATAGTATGTTACTTTTTATCTCGAAAATATATTTTGCCGTGGAAAAATTCAATTCAAAATTCTACGCATACGAACACGGCTAATAAACAATAAATACGGAACGTATTAGTGGTATAATATGTTAGTTCATAAGTAATAAATATATAAACTGATACCCTCCTTATTGCCTTTATGAGGACAAACAATAATAGGTCTGTAACTAATTAACCACTAGAGCAATCAGATACTTCTGTTACTGTGTCAAACATACTAGATACATACTACAATTGGATATTCATGGGTTATAAGAATTTGTTAGTTATCTGTTTACAATATTTGCATGAATTTTTAAAATCTCTTGGTATCTCTCTTCCATTTTTAGGGTTCCGTACCCAAAGGGTAAAAACGAGACCCTATTACTAAGACTTCGCTGTCAGTCCTTCTGCCTGTCACCAGGCTATAACTTAAGAGCCGCGATAGCTAGACAGTTGAAATTTTCACAAATTATGTATTTCTGTGGCCGCAATAACAACAAAAACTAAAAACAAAATAAAATAAATATTGAGGAGGGCTCCCATACAACAAACCCGTTTTTTTGGCCTTTTTGGTACGGAACCCTTCGTGCGCGAGTCCGACTCGCACTTGGCCGGTTTTATTCTGAATTAATGTGTCAAGTTCAGACTTCAAAATAAAAAATAAGAATGTGGATTATTTTACTGCCCGTTTTGATTAATTTGTGACATTTATGAGCATTCCAATCATCGTACAGATAAATATTAATTAAAAATTTTGTTTTCAATCTAGTTTTTATTCATTTTATTCACTAAAAGAAAAACTAGAGTGCCGTGATAGAGTATAGCCTAAAGTTGATCCCATGAAAATTAAAAAAAAAATACTTCTGATGGTAGGAAAATACAGCTGACAGCCTTTAAACATTAAAAACAAAAGAAAAACGCGGCTCATATAAGTTGGTGCCAAACAAGAAATAACCGACAACAAAAATAAAGTGATTAAATATAAGTGACTTGTTTCGCGCTTATCGTCGGTCAATTTTTGTGAAAAAAAATTTTTTCTATATTTTATTCATTTCCTACGATAGATTGCTGAAAATTGCTTATTTTTTCCAAAAAATCATCTAAAAAGAAGGATAACTTTTTCATATTTACATACTTAGAATAGTTATTATTCTAAGTTTACATACTTAAAATGTATTTTTATTAATTGAAGAATTAGAAGTTGTAGTGGGTGGATTCATCTAAATTAACCTATTATACAGCTATTACTGTCATATCTATGCACCTACTCTGTCAATTAGTGCAGTTTCAATCTATTGTTAGATTCTCTTAATTAAAACACCATTAAATATTTTCCTGTTTGTACCGAGGATGGGAATAAAACATTACTTACAATAAATGTTTTAGAATTCCGGTCAGGCAGATATTTTTCTAATTCATAGTAGAGAAATATCTTCACTTTTTAACCGACTTCCAAAAAAAAGGAGGAGGTTCTCAATACGACTGTATTTTTTTATGTTTGTTACCTCAGAACTTTCGACTGGTTGAACGGATTTTGAAAATTCTTTTTTTGTTAGAAAGGTGGTTCTTCCCGTGTGGTCTCATTTTAATGAAGTCATGATCTGATGATGGAATTCCGGGAAATCGAGGAAAACACTCAAATTTTATAAGCACGTATTACGTTTTTGCATTTCTTTCTTAAGGTTTTTAGTATTTGCGTCTGATACTCATCATTTCATTTTGATGAGCTGATGATGGTAGGAGGATTATTCTATAAATATCATAGGCGCGTATAGTCAGATAGTTGGCTTCTTTCAGGTTATTTACGTGAGCTGATGATGGAAGGTCAAACTCCTAAGCAGTTAGGAGTTGGAGGATGATTCTTAAGATTTTATAGCGATGAGGGGGGGGGAGTTTCTCAAATAATTCATACATTTTCATCCAGAAATCGTCATCACTATTTTTATGTAGGTACCGTTACCGGCCAACAGAGGAATAATAACTGTGTAATTTATTTGACACTAAAAAGAAAAACATACTTACCTACATTATTTTTATAAAAAATTGAACCAACTTAAAAAAAAACACTCACTAAATAGTACAAAATAACAAGAAAAAAGTTTTGTTTTAAAACCTATTTACCTAGTCACAATATTATTTTAACTACTAACAACCAAACAGATTGAAGTCGGTGCCGAGTCCAGACAATACAAAAATAATTATACAAACGAAATAAAACAAATATAGAATTTAAAAAATAGCTTTGTTGGCGAGCGGCAACCAAGAGATTGATAGATAGATATACTCTTTATTGCACACCATAAAATAAACACACGAAAAAAAGACTTGGAATTGTACAATTTAGACGGTGATTGATCTAGATGATTATACACCTATTCTATCTATTTGGCTCGGCAAAGACTTCGAACTGTTTAGTTGTTAGTAGTTAAAATAACATTGTAAGTAGGTAAATAGGTTTTAAAATAAAACGTTTCTCTTGTGTTATTTTGTACTTTTTGGTGAGTTTTTTCGAAGTCGGTTATTTTTTTTTTGTTTTTATTTCATTACCATCAGCCTATATCAGACCACTGCTAGACATAGACCCTTAGAGTATAAATAAAGGGAATATAAAATACCTATATTAATACTCTAAGCATTAGACCTCTTAAAGAGGGGGGTACTTTGCCACAATCGCTATTCCTTGTCAGGCTCGTTGGTGATCGTTGATTAATTAGTGAAGAGCAGTTGCTGCGGCCTGTCTTAATCTGGAATCCTTAAGGCACCCCTAACGATGCTTGAACAACAATGTATGGTGCTATTTAAGACGACACTGCGTTTTTTTTCCTTCTGGATGGATATAACAATTTAACATTGTGAACACAGTTTTATTAAGTAACGTAAATAAATGCATAAATATTTGAAAACCATGAATTAAAAATACAGGATTTTGGCCTAAATGATATGTAACAAGATGCGGCCTCAATATACGCAAGTAACACTACAGCGGTTAAAAAAAACATCGTTTTGAAAATTTAAATGATACAAAATGATCCTTGAGTATGTTGTAATTGACTTTAGTATGGAAATGAAAATATTCAAAATAGTCTTATATCATTTCTTACTTTAGTACTGTATACCTGATCCTTTAGTATTTTATAAGTTTACGCATTTCTGATTGTAACACTATGTGTAAAAACATGCGTAAAATTTATATTTTAAACAATCTTAGCTAAGAACAATGAATGTCACATCAGTAATCTTCAACCTTTGGGTCGGAAGCAGTCCCATACAGTTTAAAAAAAATCTCAAAAGTTGCAAGCTCGTTTTCAGTTGATTAAGCTGGCCGAACAATCGGCTTTCACCGGGGCCGGCGCGCGACAGATTCGGGCGCCCGGACAGCAGCCCGGCGACTAAGGCACCGCCACCGCCTCACGCACTCCCAAAAAACACCCCGAGACGTAACATAATATTTCCCGAGCAGCCTTTTATTTATTAGCAGAGAACTCTAAGGCCGGCGCCGCGACAACTCTACTTCCCAGAACCGAACCTCGGTGTGGCGGCTCGAAGCCGTTACATCTATGAAAAAACAATATTTATGTCGATGAAAAAATCGGGATACAAACCGTATTTATCTGAAGACCGTGAGATATGCGCTTTTTGTACGAACCCGGTTTACAGGAATCCGCAGGTACCGCCTATCTTTTAAGAGATATTAATTTGCTAATTTGATGGTCAAGTGGGCGTCAGTCGAGACAATTTAACTATACTTGCGAAGTTTATCAGGTAACTGAAAAGCAGAGATAAAGTTCAAAACCAACCTAACTTGAAACGAATTCTGTGTTAACAACATCAATAACCCAAACTAAAAGAAGTATATAACTAATAAATTAAGCATAATAAAAAAGCTTGGAGACATAAAAATGGTTGCTTGTTTTAAGCTGACTAAGTCGCGGTCACCGGCAGTATTTCATCTTTTTGATTTAAACGTAACGAAAGACAAAAGAAGATTTTTGCAACAATGTCAGCAGAGGAGGGTTATATTACAGTTTGTCTACATTATTCTGGTAATCCTATTTGCTGGACGTAGGTAGTCTCGCACCACTGAGGACCTGCTGATGCTTTGTTATACGAACTTCTATGAAAGCCTGCAAGAATGACGACACATTTTTATTGTTGTCGCCGGATCATCCAAGTACACACTTAATAGCTTTTTTTCCAATCAATTAATTTAATACTATAAAAAGGCAGATACCCTTCGTTTACTGGGCAAGCTTAAAAAACTTGTATCTACAGGGTGGACTTATATTGGTGGTAATTATATAGCCTATTAAACGAATAATTATACAACTATGTCGCGGTGCGTCAAGGCGAGGGAAATAAAATTACAATTATTCGTTGTGATCATTCGTAAAGAAGGTTCAATAAAATGAGAATTTGCTTTTAAGTTATCTGGTAAGTTAACAATGTAAAACATGCAGTTACGAATCAAGATCCAGTTATGATGTAGTTAAAACAAGTAGACTAGGTAAAGTTTAATTTATCGAGCCAGTAACATGACATGCAAGTGTGACATCGTCTAATTGGCATTATGGTCAATGAGCGTCTTGAAGAGTGACAGCTGAAATGATTACTGGTTCGAATAACAAACTGATCTTTAATTAATTTTGAACCATGATAGGATACCTTTTCATTTTACTTAAAGATAACAAAGAACTACTCCAAAATCACAACGTAAGACATTGGACTCGCTTCCTAAAAAGGCACCGAAGCAGAAAATGTTACTTAACTTATCAGAAATATCGCTGGAGTACATAACAAGTGATCCAGTAAATCAGTATCTGTGAGTATTGAATCCACCTGTATAGAAATAGAGCATAGCAACAAATAAGAAAGCGCCGCGTGAATGCTCTCGACCCAACACCATAATAAATGGCTGGCTGAGCAACAAAGGGCCGGAACGAAGGAATTCGGCGCTTTGGCTGCTAAGCCGATTGTCACCATCCCGCTATAATCCATTTTTATACAGCACTATTACAATAACACTGAGTTTTTTTTTGCATTAATATATTAATGAAAGTGTCACCTCTAAGGAGGGGCAACTTATATCCATGTTCCAAGATTACTCTGACGATTTGAGTGAAGCTTGCTTTGATATTTTAATTATAAAGTAACAAAGTAAAAAAGGTTTTATTTTTTTATATAAGACAGTCCCAGAAAATTTAGGGTAGTTCAGAGAGCTATAAAATCATCATATTTAATTTGCGAACAATTAATGAATATTAGGAATCTTAATTAAGTATTAAGTACAATAAAACAGCTACGATTAAAATAAAACTACCGATCTGCACCGTTTTCGCACGACATTTACTTTCAACAAATCATCATTATTGCTTAAAACATTATACAGGGTGAAATTTTAACCACCGTCCAAATTTTAATATATCAATCTACAAGTCAAAAAACAAATGACGTAATTTTTCTTTTAGTATAGATTCTGTACGAAAATGACAAGATAAAGCACTTAGAAAATGTCCGCCATAAATCTAAAATTTTTGATACGGCCGCCTAGCAACACTTTTTTTACGCGTTGCGCATCTCATTCATTCATTACGATACTATTCATAAGTTTTTGATTTTCCCTTTATACCTTAACAGGTCTAGGACCGTGAAACTATGTCACGAAAAATATTTTCGGGTGACATCTTGATTTACATTTTTTACTTCATAAATAGGCTCTAAATACGATACGAAAGTAGTTAAAATTTCATCCTGTATAGGTAGTTTAATATTGTTTTGAATTCCACTTGATTCCTATATCGATTAATAAAATCTACTAAAAGATCTAAGCGTACAGAAACATATAGTCCGAAAAATGACTGTTTCATGCTACATAGGTACATCTGTATGAGCTGAGATATGTTGACATAAGTAGTTATTCCGAATGAGAAATAATCTGTTGCCTAGTAGCAGTGGTTTTCAAGGCGTGTCCAGCTCTGAGGTCTCGGTTTCGATTCCTGGACGGACCAATGTAGTGTCTGTGGTACATACTTGTTTCTGATTTCCACAAAACAAGTGCTTTAATAGTTACTTACTTTAAGATCAGAACAATGTATTTTATACTGTCCACATTTGTTTATTTATAAAAAAAAACATATTTCTATGGTCTCAAATGTTAAAGTTTGAAATCGGATATTACCAGGTAGATTTTATTTGAAACTGAACGGAATTTCTAAATATTATTAAAAACAATAACTATTACATTTCAGTTCGACATATCCATACGCTACCCTACGTGTTCACCTCAACAGACGTGCGAGGGTTCTCTGGTCGGTCGAGGCAGTATGGTATGGCAAAACACGTACAGATGTGTGCTTGGATAATCACCTTCCATAACAACTCATTTGAATGACTATATTAAATTTTCAGACAGTTCCGCCCGTGAGGTTTTTTTAGACAGTCATTAGGTAAACAAAAACAATTGTACGCGTTTTCGCAAAGATGGGTAAAAGATAATTTCATGAGTTGATAATCAAAAGTATAACCACTATGGTCAATAAAAACAGCTAAGGATTTTTCTTACAGAAAATATGACTTATGATCAACCGGCCAAGTTAGTCACCCAGTGTTAGGTTTCATAGAGCATTGCATTCGTAAAATTATCTTGTCCCACCGGCTCGCGCCCTAAAACACGAATAATCTCATCTTCCCTCCTAAAACTCTATGAAACGCCTTTCAGGTGACCCTCCCCGATAGTATTTCTGGAACCGCTTCTGTTTTTGAGAACCGGGAATTTCGTTTTTTTTTCTAAAGGAACCGGTATTTCCCCGTTTTTTTGGTACTTAGTAGTTTTCTATAATAAAACGAGTGTTATGCTTAAAAAAACACAATCGAATTTTTTAGTTCTTGGACTCCTTAAACTTTTTGAATAATCTTAAATATTTTTCAAAGAAAAGAATAATTAACCGATTTTTTCAAAAAATAAATGTAATACTTATCCTCTTCTGAGCATTCACAAATATGACTTAACATTTTAAGCTAAAAACAAAATGCAATATATTTTTAACATAAAAATAAGGGCGCAGGGTGTCAAGTGGTCAACCTCGCCCTTGGTGCATCCGGGGCTTTCTTTGACGACCGATCGATGGCGGGTTACCATCTCTAAAATGGTTAGGTTTTTCCGACCGGTGGCAAGCAGCAGCGCCTCTGGTGCGAGATCACCAACACGCCTGCCCAGCGTGGTGATTATGGGCATAAACACTTATGGTAGACGTCACAAATAACTAAGGTCTTCAATCAGTACGTCCTACCATTTATGACCTACGCTGCGGAAACGTAAACACTTGCCAGAGGACTAGTTCAGAAGTTCAAAGTCGCTCAGCAGATGTCAACTATGAAGAATGCTATCCTCGGTATCTCGTTAAGAGACAGGATACGAAAGAAACACTTTAAGATGGTCCATTGTTTTTCAATCGTTCTGTGTTAGGAGCATGCACTGACACTCTCAGCTTTTATAAAATAACGAAGGCCTGGGGTTCACAGACTCTGTTCCGAAGCAGTAGTAAGTTAAAATATTGGGACGCTTTAAAGCGCTTCCTGGCAGCCTATTTGCAGATATAAAACAGATTTTACTGATTAAGTATTGTGTTCGGATCTCCTTATTCTCAGCCATAAGGAATATATCATCGACAAAGCTAAGTGTTAGGTACTCGCCATCAATGTAGATGAGTTTTTCCTGAAAATTTCTTCCAATGCAGCAGTGATTTTTGTCGCAGATATGTATAGTTTTTTTTTTCTGACTAACATATAACTGAAACCTTAACGGAAGGCTTTATTCAGTTAAACCGGGCAGATATTTAGCAAGGGCTGAGGGCGCTCAGCCTAGGTCCGCTAGGGGTCTCCCCAGTGCCGGGGTCTATACTAGCGGACGTGATCGGGCCGGTGTGATTGCAAAAAGCACCCTACCAAATGGCGAACCCACCGGTGGTGGCGCCGCCGAAACCGGAGATGCCGTGGCATGCCGGATCACTGTCGGGCTCCATTCTGGCGGGCCCGATCTGGGAGGGGGGATCGGACAGCAGATATGTATAGATACGAGCTCTTAAAAACTAAATATAACAGAAAGAGATTGATTTGGAGCTGTAGTATTTAGGCAGTTTATAGCTAGAAACATTCCATTGGTGTAGCGGTTTTAGTAGGTATTAGCTAGGCTAGGTCGGGAAACAAGTTTTGAATTTTAGAACATTACTCGGGTTTGTGAACACCGACCCTCATTTGGCAAACGTGGTGATAATGCCTGTACCCATCATTGCTTGCTGTGGTAACTTGAATTCAATGATAGAGGCCTCCGTGCAGCGAGATGCGAGAGCGTCTCAAAATTATTGCATTGGTTTACAACATACATATATTTTTTTGGTCAATGCAAATAAAACAAAATGTGTTACATTTACCATGCCCAACGTAAGATTTGTAATTTTAATGAAAAAGGGCTATTACACTTAAACCTTTTGTAAACATTTATTTAAAAAGAGGCTGACAATATAATTTTCATTAACTAATCAACAGCCAAACATTAAAATCCAAGCTGTTAGCTGTAAAATAACGATACTTCCATACAATCTTTCAGCCCCATACAACCCATTTTTTTTTCATTAAAAAGTAGTCTATGTCCTTTATCGGGCTCTAGATTTCATTTTAATCGGTTCAGTAGATTTGGCGTGAAAGCGTGGCAGAGAGACAGAGCTACTTTCACATAAATAATGTTAAAAATAATATAATAATATTATTGCAAAATTTAGGAGGCAAGTATTCAATTCAATGACAAATTAATCACTACAGCACAAAATTGACTGTAATTTGGTACCTACTTCTGTTTTTTTGTTTTTCTCACTCTTTTAATTCAATTAAATTAATTAATTTAGTATTTCGAACAACTTGGATCAATCTGTTAGTAAAATACAAATAAAACTTAGCCTATCGTTAGTGAGATATTTTAAGCATTAACATATTACGATTATAAGCATTATTAACGTATGAGATAATTTGCAAGCACTTCTTTCTTTCAAATGTTTATATGTGTTTAAGAGTTTATTTTAATAAATACTGACATGCAGTGTTTGCCTAAGCATATATTGTACTGTTAGTCTTTGTTTATTAGTTAACTGTATCTAGAAAGTAATACTGTATAATTGTTGGTAAACCAATAAATAAAATAAAATAAATTATATAGGGATTGGTCTTTCCATTGCACGCTGTGAGACCTTGAGCCCGTCCAATAGGCTACTTAGTCAATAAGTGACCTAGTTTCAGTTTTAAAAGGCATCACCGAAAAAGGCCCAGGCTTTTAAATATCGAACGATGAATTTGATTATGGTATCAAATGCTTTTAAGGAAACCGGCCTTCACACTCACCACCCCTTCTCGCCCTATTTGAACTCCAATCTATACTAGTACTAGCTGACCCCGCGAACTTCGTATCGCCTCAGAATAATACATAATTGGATTTTGACGTATGACGTCACACAATGTCATCATCATCATCAGCCTATCACAGTCCACTGCTGGACATAGGCCTCTCCAATTGCACGCCACTTAGGTCGATCCTCGGCTTCTCGCATCCAGCTCCTGCCAGCCACCTTGCGCAAATCATCACTCCACCTAGCCTGAGGGCGTCCTACACTACGTTTGCCGAGACGCGGTCTCCACTCAAGAACTCGTTTACCCCAGCGGTTGTCGGTTCTGCGGCTAATATGGCCAGCCCACTGCCACTTCAGCTTGCTAATCCGGTGGGCTATGTCGGTAACTTTAGTTCTCTGCCGGATCGCCTCATTTCTGATTTTATCCCTAAGAGAAACTCCGAGCATAGCTCTTTCTATATCCCGCTGAGCGACTTTGAACTTGTGGACTAGCCGTACCGTCAGTGTCCACGTTTCGGCTCCGTATGTCATGACGGGTAGGACGCACTGATTGAAGACTTTCGTCTTGAGGCATTGTGGGATCGACGATGAGAAGACTCGACGTAGTTTCCCAAATGCTGCCCAACCCAACTGAATTCTTCTGTTCACCTCATCCTCAAAGTTGTTTCTACCTAACTGCAATGTCTGCCCGAGGTACACGTATTTCTGAACAACTTCGAGGACGGCGCCGTGCATCGCAATCGGTTGCGGTAGTACATGTTCATTGAACATAACCTTGGTTTTATCCAGGTTCATTCGCAAGCCGATGCGCACAGAAGAGTCAGCCAGGTCATTCAGCATCTGTTGTAGGTCCTGCAGCGTTTCTGCCATAATGACGATGTCGTCTGCAAATCGCAAGTGAGAGATGTATTCGCCATTGATGTTGATGCCTCGTCCTTTCCAGTGCAGCGTCTTGAACATATCCTCCATTACATTTGTGAACAATTTCGGGTAAATGACGTACCCTTGTCTCACTCCTAGATGCAACGGTATAGGTTTTGTTTGCTGATTCTGTACTTGGACGGACATGGTGGCGGCTTCGTAGAGACATCTCATCACTTGCACGTACCGCCAATCTACTTGGCAACGCTGCAGGGACTCCAGAACGGACCAGATCTCTATCGAGTCGAAGGCTTTCTCATAGTCCACGAATGCTAGACACAAGGGCTGATTGTACTCTTCGGTCTTCTGTATAATCTGCCGCACAGTGTGGATGTGGTCTATGGTTCCGTATCCGCTCCGAAATCCAGCCTGTTTCGGTGGTTGGAATTCGTCAAGTCTTCGCGCAAGGCGGTTCATGACGACTCTTGAAAACAGCTTATAGACGTGGCTTAGAAGGGAAATGGGTCGATAGTTCTTCAGCATGGTCTTATCTCCTTTTTTGAAGAACAGGACGACAACGCTCCTACTCCACGCCTCCGGAGTTCTCTCTTCAAACAGGAAAGCGTTAAAAAGCTTTTGAAGCTCCCTCAGTACGGGTTTACCTCCAGCCTTTAGCAACTCTGTTGTAACGCCATCCTCTCCAGGGGCTTTTCCATTTTTCAGCTGTTTAAGAGCCATCCTGATTTCGTCAATGCTGACTTCTGGCAGGTGTTGGGTGTAGTGGCGTGTTAACGCGGCTCTAGGGTCCTCATTTTCGGGATCAGGTCGAGATGCATGCGAAGCGTATAACCGGCCATAGAAGCGTTCTACTTCGGAAAGGACTGCTGGCTTCGAAGCAACGACTTCTCCACTTGCTGTGGTCAGTTTCGTCAGGTGGCTTCTTCCAAGAGATTGTACGAACTCTTTCGACCCCCGATTTTGCTCGATCGCTCTTTCAATCGCAAGAGTATTGGAACAACGGAGGTCGTGTCGTACGAGCTTACTGATCTCTCGGTTTAGAGCGCGCTTTCCTGACGAAGTAACGGGTGGGTTTTCACGTCGTTCCTTAATCAGCCCTAAAGTTCCTTCCGAAAGCTTTGACTTCCTGCCCTTATGCTGCATTTCACAAAATCTCGTACCTTCTTCCCTGAGGATTCGAACCACATTTTCGAGGTTCTGGTTTACGTCTGTTGTGGTTTCCACGGCAGCGAGTCGGTTTTCCAGGTTTGACTAGAACGTTTCAGATCCTATCATGGTTTGGAGCAAAGTAGGTCGGAGCCTTGAATTCATCAGACGGACACGTTCAGCCTTAAAATCGATATTCAGAGAGCCTCGAACGAGTCGGTGATCGCTTCCGGTATTAAACCTGTTAATCACGGAGACGTCTCTGAATATATGCTTCTTGTTGGTCATGATGAAGTCAATCTCATTTTTCGTCATAGTGTCGGGGCCTTGCCACGTCCACTTCCTTTGAGGCTGTTTCTTGAAGAAAGAGTTCATCAAGAAGAGCCCCTCCCGTTCGAGGAAGTTGACAAGCATTTGTCCCCTATGGTTTCTGCATCCAAATCCATGGGATCCTACTACCGATTCGTTGCAATTCTGTACTCCCACTTTAGCGTTGAAGTCCCCCATAACAACGCTGTAGTGAGTCTTAGTGGTGAAGTGGAGGGCCTTTGATATGTCATCAATCATATCCTCCACCTCTTCGTCCGAATGTTTCGAGGTCGGTGCGTACGCTTGAACCACCTTGAGGCTATACCTCTCAGTGAGCTTAACAATAAGGTACGCTACCCCGTTCGACACACTGGACACTTCCACAACAACGTTGTCAGAAAGGGACTTATTTACCAGAAACCTAACGCCACCTTGGGATTGTTGGTTTCCCTCACGAAAGTACATTAGGTGGCCCGACTCGAGGGTTATGGTGTCCTCCCCCTCTCTTCGGACTTCACATAGCCCTAGGATATGCCACCTAATCTTCTCAAGTTCCACCTCAAGTTGAGCCAGATGCGAGTCTAGCCGTAGCATGCGTCCGTTGTACGTCGCCAGGGTCAGTTGTTTTTGGTGGCCTCCCGTAACCCGGAGATTCTTCGCACCCCCCGTCCCGCCGTAACCGTAGTCGCCACCATGACCAGGAATAGCGGGACCGCCGGGAACTGGGGGCCGTGGCTTTTTGTGCGTCTGCATAGGAGGTTATGCCCATAATCGCCACGCTGGGCAGACGGGTTGGCGATCGCAGGGCGTAGCTTCTTGCACCGATGACGCTGCTGCCCGTCACCGGCCCGGTACACTTAACTACGCCTTTCGTTGGATGGTTATACCGCTGGTCGGTCAATCACCAGAGCCTCGTTCGTCGTCCAGCAGGATGCACCGCGTGCAGGTGAGGTTGGCTTGGGGCGGAAGATGGTGGTTCACCCCTCTACAGCACACAATGTCATTGGCATCAAATATGGCGTTTACCTTACCATGTTACACAGAAAATTTGCATAAAATAATATTGCGACTATAAATTGAGATGTAAACTATCCTATCTTTCAAGTTGGATCAAATTGCACACGCTGTGCTAATCAAATTAGAAATCGGTTCAGTAGTTTAGGAGTCCATCACGGACAAACAACGTGACACGTAATTTTTATATATAAAGATTATAAAGCTGAAGAGTTTGCTTGTTTGTTTGAACGCGCTAATCTCAGGAAGTACTGGTTTGAATTGAAAAAATATTTTTATGTTGGGTTGTCCATGTTGGTCCATTTATCGAGGAAGGCTTTTAGGCTATATTATAACATCACGCTGCGACCAATACGAGCAAAGCATCAGTGAAAAATGTTGCAAAAATAATCGCGATCATAATAACAGAAATTAACGCGTACGAAGTCGCGGGAAACAGCTAGTACTCTATATCTGTGTGGGGAGACTACAGTCGTATGGCCAGAAAAAGACAGGTGGCAGGAGCGTGTTATCTCCACCAATGGCCAAAAGACGGTTGCCAACTCGTTTGACAAGCGGCCAATAGGGCAAAATTCTCATTTTACAGAGGCCTATTTTGATGACGATGATGATTCAAATTTTACAATGTACAAATACACAGTTTAAAGACCTTTGATTTTTTAAATTTTAACCACCTTCTAAATTTTAATATATCAATCTACGAGACAAAAAACAAATGACGTATTTTTTGGTTTGGTATAGCTCAGTACAAAAATGTCAACATAAAACACTTAGAAAATGTCTGCAAAAAATCTAAAATTTTTGATAAGACTGCCTAGGAACACTTTTTTTTTACGCGCCCGATTCGCATCTTATTCATTCCATATCAGGCCTAGGACCGTAAAAATTGAAAACTATACTGCGAAAAATATTTTCGGGTGAAAGCTTGATTTACAGTTTTCACTTCATAAATGGGCTCTACATACGATACTGAACGCCTATAAAAATTTTGCAAAGTGGTTAAAATTTCATCCAGTATAAGTGTGTTTACTGGAACAAAGTTGCGGAATAAGCTGGTCTTTGATAAAAATTTTGCGCTACCTTTAATATTAGCTTGATATTTAGGCAGATTTACTGACACGCCTAACATTAGACTACTTTGAAGAAACACATTCAATTCAAGCATAAATATTCTGTTATAATTTAGAAAGATGACTACAATATCGGAGAATAACTCGTACTATGAGTTTGGGGTGGTGGGATGTACCTCCTAGTGGTCCACCCTGGGCAACGGCATCTTTGGTTTTCTAACCAATGATGACGGCTAACAGATCCCTCTGCAGTAGTAGGCTTCGTAAGAGGCTGCCTGGATGCTACCCTACCACCCTCCTGCCGGAGTCCAGCGCCAAACAGTTTTTCTGTGTTCCACTGTTGTGTGGGAGAATCAGTACCTCTGGGTAAGCTTGCTCCATCTTAGGCTTCTTCTTAACCGTATAGTTAAGTATTGACGACCATTTGGATTAGCGGTAGTAAACGCTGCTTCTGAGCCAGGTTCGATCCCCGCACAGTACAAATATTTGTGTGCATGAACACGTCTGTTTGTACTGGTCTGGGTGTTTGTGGGTTTCTATGTATTATAAGTATGTATTTACAAAAAAAAAGTATATAAGTAAGTTTATCGGTTGTCTAGTACCCCATACGACAGGGTACTTAATAGTAGCTTAATTTGGGACTAGATGGCTCTGTGTGGCCCAGTGAGGCATGTCTTAAATATTTATTTATTTTATTTAGTCAAGAGCAAGCCCATCTTTATATATAAAAATTACGTGTCACATGTTTGTCCGCGATGGACTCCTAAACTATTCAACTGATTTTTATCAAATTTTGTACAATGTGTGCAGTTTGATCCAACTTGAAAGATAGGATAGTTATTGACTCAATTTATTGGCGTATTATTTTTTTATTGCACATTATTTGTTTATGGCAAGGTAATTTGCTAAATAAAAATGCCATGTTTGATGACAATGACATTTAAGGCGTCATTATCAAATTATATTTTATTTTGAGGCGATACGAAGTTCGCGGGGTAAGCTGGTTATTTATAAAAATAAAAACTTACATTGAAGATCGTCTGGATTCGGATCGCTGAGGTTATAGATAGATAGATGAATAGTGGGACCTGTCATAGGGTGACAAAATTTTAAAGATACAAATGGAATGGAAGAGAAAATAATGTCTTCACTAATTTCGTAATCACGTATATCGACTAAAGTGAAATTACATGATAAACGACGTTATGAACGTATATTATGTATTTCAAACTAATTGGAAAGTTTAATTTATTTATTTCAAAAATTGCGTCAGATCCGAATTATGGATAAGGTCACTCGCAAGTTAATATGAAAATAGGTACAATTTTTTTTATGCTACAAACTTTAAATTTGGCATGGAGGTGTTGACGTATTTAAATAAGGACTATTAGTAATAGTTTATAATACTGCGAAGTTGGGGTTATCAGCTTAGTTTTATTATATAAACTTCACAACACTTCTATAAATTCGTACTCCAGAATCTGGAGGTAGAGCACAGTTAATTAGGACATAGTAGACTTAATAGACCACATATGGTATTTATTAATGTCGACTGGAGGTCAACAATAAATCTTTGTTGTTTCATGATCATTTGAATGATTATAATTTGCATACAACGTATATTTACTTAAAAGTATTTTATTTGTACAGTATTTTATATAAACAATACACACCATCCTTAAATTACAATTATAGTCGTAAGTCATTGTGAATCACTATCACTGCCCGAATAGTTGGCTAATAGTGAAAGACCAGTAGTGGAAGGAGCTGTTGTTTCTTCATTTTTAGCGTCGTCAGTTTTATGATCTATTTTTGTACTCACAATATTGTCTGACTTTGATTGCGGCTTACTGGCTTCTGCCGTGCTGCTGGTTATGGCTGTCTCCGTTTTTTTACTTCTCACCAGGCTGCTCAATGCTGATTTTTTGGTAAACGCGCCTATACTTCTGTTCCATGATTCGTTTTTCCTAGTTTCTGTACTCTTAGATGGTGTGATCTCGATTCTAGAGGTTTTCGCTGGTGGACCATTTTCATCTTGCACTTCCTCAACTATCTCCTCAGCAACTACTTTATTTGTTGATGAACTACTAAATTTTATGGATCTGAAATCAGAAAAAAATCTTTTGTAGTACTTATAATATAGCTTGATTAGAATGACAGTTCTCACTGAAAGAGACGACGTAACTTTGTACTAGCGTCATACATTTGCAAACGAAAAAATATTGGTAACTGGCATGTTAAGAATATTTTTTATACAATTTAAAGCCACACGTTCCAATCATTTACATAATCATTAATAGTATAATAGCCCTTTTTCATTAAAATTACTATGATATATGATTTGAGTTTATGTACTGGGAGTTCAGCAATTGAAAGTGGTAATTTTTTGAAAATATGAATACAATTTCCCATGAACGAATTACCCACTTTTCGCAGTCTAAATCCTGGAACGGCAAGTTTATCTTTATTTCGGGTATTGAAATTTTGTACGTCACTATTTTTTAAAATATTTCTCTAGGTTTTTACGGACGTACATAATGTTTTCGAAAATGCATTGAGATGCAACTGTAAGTATGTCGTTCTCTTTGAATAGCTCTCTTAGAGAGTTACGGGCTCGAAGGCCATAAATAGCCCGCACAGCACGTTTTTGCAGTATAAAAATAGACTCAATATCTGCCGCTGAGCCCCATAACAGAATTCCGTATGACATTATACTGTGAAAGTAGCTAAAATATACTAATCTTGCCGGTCCGACATCAGTCAATTGTCTTATCTTTCGCACAGCATAAGCAGCAGAACTAAGTCTTCCAGACAGAGACCTAATATGAGCACCCCATTGCAGTCTAGAGTCTACAGTTATACCTAAAAAGATAGAGGAGTCTACTGTGTCTAATGGCTCATCTTTTACAATAACATTTGTGGCGGAAAACCTAATATTAGGCAAAGTAAATATAACACATTTTGTTTTTTTTTTGCATTGAGCAAAAGATTATTCGTAGCAAACCAATGCAATAATTTAGAGAGGGTATTGTTAACATCGTCAAATGAAGATTTGCCCCTCTTAGTTTTAAATATCATTGATGTGTCATCTGCAAACAATACCATCTCACAAAGATTATGTAAAAAACAGGGAAGGTCATTTATATAAATTAAAAATAGCAGGGATCCTAATACTGATCCCTGAGGGACACCCATGATGAGGGCTGACCCCAAGGACTCAGTTCCATCAATGCAAACTTTTTGTGTTCTACCTGTGAGATAAGAGTTATTTAAATCTAACGAATTATTTGAAGCACCATAATGTCTCAGTTTTTTGATTAAGGTTTTATGGTCCACACAATCAAATGCCTTAGACAGGTCACAAAAAACACCTATAGCATCTAACCTACTCTCCCAAGCATCAAACACGTGTTTTAGAAGTGCTACTCCCGCATCAGTGGTATTTCTACCTTTCCTGAATCCATATTGATTGTGATGTAATAATTTATTCAAACTAAAGTGCGATAAAAGTTGGCTAAACATATTTTTTTCAAATATTTTACTTAGTACTGGTAAAACAGATATTGGTCGAAAATTAGCGGGATCACATTTCTCGCCAGATTTAAATAATGGAATGATTTTGTTAAACTTCATTAAAGGTGGAAACTGTCTATCATATTGATGATAGACAGTTTTGTCATGTTAAATGTATTGACATTTGTTGAAAATTAGTGCGAGATGAGGAGCTATTGAATTTATAATTGTATTGCACGGACCTAAAAAAAATACGGACGTAACCTCGTCTAATCATTTTTTTGATATTGTATAACTTTATTCTGTTTAATCGCTTCATAAGTTTGTGTTTTTAAATAAGATATAATTAAGACTTAACATATTACACGCTGAATATCAGTAAGACATGTTGTTACTTACTAATAATATGGACACCAAGATTATGTTTCTACAATGAAATTTATCTCACACATGTTTCTGTAAATAAATGTATCTTTATCTGTATCTTTATCTTTAATCATGAGTGAAGCATGATAATGGTCGCCCGTTTATGCTGTGTGTGTGATTTAAGGGTTGCCATATAAAGCATCAGTTACCCTACTGTTTCAATCGCGAGGTGGAACCAATCGGTCCCAGTTAACTTAATGTAATATACATATTATTATATTTTTATCAGAGATTTAAACGGTTGACCTATGTTGACCTACCTAACATAATTTTTATGACCACTGTGATAGAAAATAAGACACATGTTACGTGTAAAGAAATGTTTTTTTACACATCACATTATTAGTGATAAGTCGCTTTAACTTGCCAACTGCACTAAATGGACGCGAACAGGCGACATGACCCTAATTCAAATACAATAAAACTTACTCTTTTTGGAATAGCATACGGAACCAAACAACGTAGCCCCTTAGCTGTAGTCATAAAATCTATGTCATCAAAATGTGCACTGCACACGGTACTGGCAGATGATGGGTTCCAAGCCAACTGTTTTCTCCTCTGCAGTTTCGAATAACTAAAATCCAGTCATCTCTACGCTTTTTATCTCTAGAAAACCTTTTAAAAGGACGCATGAGATATTATATATATATTCAAATTATGGGATCTTTTATTTTCCTTTTAAGAAACGGCACCCAAAACCTGACGAAATCAGATTTCACAGAGTCACATACATAGTTTGTTGCATAAAAATACAGATTTCCCCACTTTTAGGGAAATTTTCCCGTAAATAAAGTGACAACACTGTTGCATTTTACTTTAAAACATAAATAAGGAAAAATATCACAAATCGTAATAATTTACGTATGATAGGTGATTCCATGTGTTTTTTTACGTTTACTCATGTAGTTTTTACACGATTTCACCACACAAGAGGGCATGTTTTAAAAATAAGTCGTAGATGCAACGTACGCACTAGTACGTGTCACTGGCGTTGTCACAAGGGACGAAATGGCAGCGGGTTGTCGGACCTAGTGTGTTTGTGTAAGTGTAGATCATGTACAACAAACGAAATTGTAGTAGCTTGGATGCTTCACATTTTTTTAGTGTGATGTTACGTCCGTATTTTTTTTTAGGTCCGTGTTGTATTGATAATATGAACGGAAATTCCCCAAAGATCTTCAGTTTTTTTCATATTCAATTCTCTAAAAGTTTTTATAATTAAATCAGGGTTTATATGTCTAAAATTAAATGAAGATTTGCACTCATCTACAACCGACTTGAGAAGGGATTCAGCTAGATCAGCGGAAGAAGCAAGCCCTTCAGTAGTTGAGGAAGCTATATTCGAAAAGAAATTCTCAAATGTATTTGCAAGCTCTGTGCTCGTGTTTATTAACTTATCCCCCAATTTGAGAGAGTAAGCAGGATTGCTTGGTTTTAGTCTACATGTTTCTTTATTTATAATATTCCAAGTAGTTTTCGCTTTATTTTTGGAAGCTGAAATTAAATTATGAAGATAAACTGACTTTGCTTTGGCGCATACTATTTTAAATAATTTGGAGTATTTTTTAATATGCTCCATAATGTTGTGGTTTTGAGATTCAGCCTTTAGGCTCAAATCATATAAGTAATGTTTTCCTGCTTTTGTAAATACCAGGTGTAGCCCATTCATTAAACTTACAATTCTGTTTGTTTATTTTAACTTTTTCTGCTTAAAAAGATTATCAAATTCCTTTTTGACCAAACCAAAAAGTCCTTCATATAATTGATCAACATTCTGACTACCAGGCTTAAGCAAATTCACACCCTTTTAATTTTTTTTTAAATCTGTCTATTTTATTAATAGTAACCGGCCTATGCACATAATCTACTATGTTTGGGACATGATGGTGCTCAAATGATGCTTCCTGTCCACTATGGTCTTAAGTTAGACAATTCAATATAGTTTTATTTAACACTTTACCATTCCAAAAAATATTATCTAAGCAAGTAGCCGACGTGGGTGTTATCCTGGTAGGTTCATTAAAAAGATTTATTAAATCACTAGCTGTTGCCCGCGACTTCGTCCGCGTCAATTTATGTTTTTATGATCGCGACTATTTTTGCATCATTTTTCACTGATGCTTCGCTCCTATTGGTCGCAGCAAAGCCTTCCTCGATAAATGGACTATCCAACACAAAAAGATTTTTTTAAATCGAACCAGTATTTCCTGAGATTAGCGCGTTCAAACAAACAAGCTTTATATTTTACTAGCTGTTCCCCGCGACTTCGTCCGCGTCAATTTCCGTTATTATGATCGCGATTATTATTGCAACATTTTTGACTCATGCTTCGCTCCTATTGGTCACAGCGTGATGTTATATAGCCTAAAGCCTTCCTCGATAAATGGACTATCCAACACAAAAAGAATTTTTCAAATCGGACCGGTACTTCCTGAGATTAGCGCGTTCAAACAAACAAACAAACAAACTCTTTATAATATTAGTATAGATATGACTTGAATAGATTAAGAAATTGGGTGGTCGTCTGTGTATCTTCTAATATATTAACGTTGAAATCGCCGCATACAACTACTTTTTTACACGATTTCGATAGCCTTCTCAGAGCCTCATCCATAGTGGATTCAAAAATATGGTAATTAGATTTGGGGGGGCTATACACGCTAATTATTATAAATTGTTCCAGCTCAACACATGCTAGCTCAATAGTTCGTTCAACCGAAAGCGACACAATGTCTTTGCGTTCTTTAAATTTTAAATCATTTTTTACAAGAATAAGTGATCCTCTTCTTGCTGCAGACTCCCTCCCTTATGAGCGAACTACCGACTTTATAATTTTCAATGTTTAACATTAGTTCATGTTTTTTAATCCAATGTTCTGTGAGGCAAATTACATGCACATTAAAATCTTTTAATAATAATCCTAAACCTAACTCTTTGCCGGCCAAGCCTTGAATGTTTTAATGAACAACATTAAAATACATATTCGGCCTAGCTTTTGTCTTCCCTCTTAGTTTAAAGCCTCAGAAGTTGTCAAAGGAAAAATACTTGGATTAGTACATTTACTAATCGGTTCACTACAAAATTATTTTGTTTTTATAACAAAACTGTTAATATTATATGCTAGCAAAGTTGCTATTTGTTTTTTTTATTTTGTTTTGCAGGTGTATAGAGCTGCCAGTCAAAACACAATCATTTTTTGTAAATTTGTTGGTGTCAAAAAACACAAATTTTTCATTATTTTGACAAATATTAAATATAGTAAAGTATTCAATATGTGAATACTGTTATTGTCATCATAAGTGTTATTTTTATAGAAGGGGAAGGCACAGAGGAAATTTTTTTTTACATTAATTATAAGCTATTCTATGCAAGTTATGCCTCGAAGCAAATAGGTTTCAAGCTCTGTTACACAAAACTATCACCATTGTAATGTTCACTTCTGAGTTATCAGGAATCTTATTGCATTTAATAACGATAAGAAGTTACATCAAACATCAAATATTCTTTGGAAACCTATAAATTATATTGGATACATACTTGATGAATTCATTATCTTCTCTTTCTTCTCGAGCCTTTCTTTCTTCTGCTGTTTCCGGTTGGTACTGTTTGAGCATGCCTTCATAGTCTACAGTTCTTTGTCTACGGTTCAGCTCCTTCAGCTCTTCCAAACTCTCTAACAGCTCAATTTCTTGTCTTGATTGTTCAGTTCTGTACTCTGGAATCATTTTACACATTAAAAGCTACACAATGAACCACTTAATAAATATAAGTACTTATTACTGATATAAACTTTCATGGTCACTATCTATTTGATTCGGGATTTATACCATGTACCTTATTTATTATGTCATGAGTTTCCTGGAGGAGTTCTCCCGTGATCATGGCACTTGCAACAGTGCCGAAATATCGGAAACTCATCTATACTAATACTATAAAGCTGAAGAGTTTGTTTGTTTGTTTGTTTGAACGCGCTAATCTCAGGAAGTACTGGTTTGAATTGAAAAATTCTTTTTGTGTTGAATAGTCCATGTATCGAGGAAGGCTTTAGGCTATAAAACATCACGCTGTGACCAATAGGAGCGAAGCATCAGTGTAAAATGTAGCAAAAATAATCGCGATCATAAAAACGGAAATTGACGCGTACGAAGTCACGGGGAACAGCTAGTAATAAATAAGTTACATGGTATAAATCCCGAATCAAATAACTCTAAGTACTTAATTTCCTACAACTAAATTTTAAAAACAAAAAAATACCAGTGTTTCACTAAAAATATTCAACTCTTTCCTATGTTTTATGAAAGGATTGGCACAAACCTTAGCAGTTGCTAAATAAATTTTGATTTATGTATAAAAAGCCCAAGTCTTGTTCTATAACTAAGTGACACATTGTGACCATTTTACAGAAATCAGGCTATGTAGTTTCAAAACATTAAGGTATTTATTAATGCCCTATTTGTCTAGTGGTTTGAATACTAGGGCCAAGATCTCGGAGCCATGGGTTCCATCTCCAGGTTGTACAACAAAAATTTCGAATTTCTGACCATTGCTCAGGTTTGTGATTACCAACCCGCATTCGGCAAATGTGGTGATTATGTCTGTATCCATCATTGCTATGGTAACTTGAATTCAATGATGGAGGCCGTTTCCCTGCAGTGGGATGATTATAGGCCGTTACTATTAGACTGTTACATTTTCATTAAGCATGCTTATGGCTTATATTTATTACAGCTTTGTTTTGATTTCTCACCTAATAGCTTCATAGGGTTATTTGCCTCTTCTTCTTTCTGTTCTTCCTCTTCCCGTTTGGCCTGCTCTTCTGCTAGCTTCAAAGCCATGAAATTCCTAGTTGCCCCTGCTTCTATTTCATAGTCCGTGTTCTTTGGGTCCGTCTTAAAAGATATCTCTTGCAGACATCGAGTGCACTAGAATTTGAAAAGTAAGCAATTGCAGTAGGGTTTGAAGTAGTGTTACTTTATTTATAATTATAATATAATATAATCTATATTTTCAACACAAACAAAATACAAATAACAGTAAGGCTACATTTTATAATGGATACAGTTGGAGTTTGTGTGAGACTGAAGCCTGTGAGATTTGAAAATACATCTGTTGTACAGGTCATCAGTCAGTCATCATTATTTATAATTATGTTACTATGGTACTAGTAAGTCTTGTATAATATTTTAAACCTGTCTACTGACTGTTCTACTAATCAAAGATACAGTCTCAAAATCAAGTAAACAATTTAAAATTACAGTACACATTTTCGAAAGGAAGCTTTAGCAGTACAAGTATTTTTTTCATAGTTATTGATATTGTTCTCAGCCAAAAGATACCAATTGCTGGATGTAGGCAAAACCTAAGAATTTTGGCCTCCAGCAACATCCTGCAACTTTTACCAAAATGTCAGACCATCTGCTGGGAGGATTAGCCACAAATTTTTGTTTGTGACGATTCCAGAAGGGTATTATGCATCATTTTTTCTGTTGTCTACTGTGCTACCCCTACTCTACTAAAACAAAATTTCTTCTACCCAAAGGTTGTCTACCACATAATTGTACTTTTCTCTTGTTTGTAATATTTTGTTCTAGTGTTTAGTGAATGTGTAGGTAAAACTGGTTAATCCCTCGATCGTGAGTTATTCCAGACACAATTGAAATCAATTGTTATCGCGGCACGCGCGTGCCTCCTGGGGGTTGAGGGACTTTCAAGGTAGGTATACCTTGATATAGAACCTGTAAATCCTAATGCCAAGATAATCCTCATTCTCGACGTCTTCTTTACGGGCGTTAAATTTCTTTCCCTTGTAGATATATTCGCCACAAGTGGCGCAGCGCATGTTAAATGGTGCCATCAAACGTACGGTGTATTGGCGGTTTTTAGCCAATTTCATGCGAGGGATCTTTGATGGATCGAAGTCTGGTGGGTAGTATTTCTGAAAATATAGAACATATACAAAAATGAGTGCTTTTAGGTCTAAATGAGATTAATAAGTAAAGATAGCATTCTTGGTTGTTTAGGTATTGAAAATAATACTTACGTTTAAAACTTTTCTTTCCGACATTTTTTATGAGCTCTAAGTTTTGAATCACACAAAAAATTACCAGTCTTTTAGTTTAAAACTAATAGTAATAAATAGCGAATCACAAGATTTAATCAACACATCACTTTTTTGGTGTGTGTGTGAGACGTGAGACGAGTGACGGACGGACACTGTTTTTTTTTTTCCTTTAATAAGTTTAACGGCCTCGGATACTTGTCCATACAGCCAATTCTTTAGTAAAATTTTCTTTATTTTTGCATTAAAACGTTGATGTTAGACTTTTTAATGCTTCGATGGAGTTTTTGGAGACAGTCGAAAGATTGAAGGAATGTAGAGAAGTCCCCAAGAAAGAGGTGAACTGTTCGCGTTCCCGCGCAAAATTCACGGTCCACTTTTCTTGGTTACGACCCATACACCATCTTATTTCACCGGACTGTATATTGTTCACTCGCACGACACTTTGTTTCGCAAAATAACACCACTTTTACGACCCAAAAATCGCTATAAACAATAAAAATTCGATAAAATAAATGGACTCCAAACGTATGTCACGAACTCCCGCCAAAAAACCCCGACGGACACTGAGTACTGACCACAGAGAACACAATTTGCTAGTACTGACCATAGATTTAATATACTACTGTTAGATTGGCAATGAAAAGAGACAGAATATAATGCAGCTATATGATAGAACGAGATAGATCACAAGGCCGTTCACGTACACGCTAAGTACCCGTAGTGTTTTTCTGAGTTCTGACGTCTGTCAGGCGCAACACAATATTCCCTTTAGTTTTACTAGTTTCATTTTTATTATTGTAAAAAAGTGTCGAGTTGATGTATTTTCATTATGGTTACATGTTCAGTACCTGGAAGTAACTCATCTAAAAAAGGGAACCAACATAATTGTACATTTCACACGTCAACACACAATCGCGATTATCAGCAGCAAAATGCAATGTTTCAGAGCTTTGACTAAAATTTTGTATACTAATTGATAGGGCATTTCATCAGAAGAAGGATTTAAATTCATATGAATTCAATTAAAAATAATATCAAATACGTGAATTTCAGCAATTACTAACGTCACTTTTGTATTTTAGTGATTGACCTTGTCGATGATATCTTATCGACATTTCATTAGCTGACATATTTCACATTGTAAACCGCATACAGCCTAAATTGTTGAAATAGTATAGAAATGGTTGAAATTGCCTAATAGAAAAGAATGTTCGCCCAATAAATATTCGAGCATTTGCAGTTTACATTTGGACCCTAAGTGTTTTTAACACAGAGGCGTTCAGGCTGTAAAATTACGCTCTGGATCAATCTCCATATTGTTCAAGCCCCCATCAATCCCCATTAGTTAAACATTAAATATATGTATATTTAGTGTACGTTTGTAATGTGTAATTGAAAAATAAATATCAGTTTGATTTCAACTTTGGCGATCGCGATCGCAAAATGAGGCAAAATTTTTAAATACTGGCAAGTAATGCCAACGATATTTTTTGTAATAAATTGATTTTGTTCGGGCATAAGTAATTATAAAATAAAAAACATATCTAGGTATTTACTTGCAGTTTTTTGGCGTTCTTTTAATAATACTAATAAATAAGTCACCTGCGTCAACGTAAACTGTGTCGATGGAATCGATATCGAAAGCTAGCAGACAATGCAGTACTGCACTATTTATTTCACGCACATGCTCACTTTATGCACACTAGCGTAACCTAGTTTTGGTCTCGTTTTCAGGATTCAATTGCCAATCTATCAGCTATATTAAATCTATGGTACTGACTGACGGACGCGACTTACTTACAAGTTAACAACAACACGATGTCATGTCAATGTCAATTTTGACATTTAGGCAGGGCTTTTGTCTTGTTTGTTAGTGGTATCCTTAGAGCATTTCAATTTTTTCAAAATTTTGTAAAATAATCAAAGGTGGTATCCGTCGAAGCTGCATATCATAAATACGAGACCTTAACCTTTACCTAATAAGCCTAAACTAACCTAACTCATTGAAATGTATGGGTGGTTTATACATTTCAGTGATTACAGAAGTTTTACGCGAGAACGTGGATCAGAGTAAAGTGGGAGCGCCTTTCCTTATTTCTCACTTTTATTTGATTTATCCTACTCACTGACACATTATTATCACAATGCCACCACTTTATTACAATAAATGCCGCTTATGATAGTCCATCTTTCTCTTTTTGTTTCCCGCGCAAAACCTCTTTTCAGCTTATTTTTTTTAAATATAAATTTAACGGCTTCGTGAAATGAACATTTTTACTAAAGACTAGGCTGTATGGACTCGCATACAGCCTAGTCTTTAGTAATAATGTTCATTTTTAATATATATATGAAAAATTATAAATACTTACATAAACATAATAGCCTAACCTAACCTAATCCTAAACTAACCTAACTCATTGAAATGTATGGGTGGTTTATACATTTCAATGATTACAGGAGTTTTACGCGAGAACGTGGATCAGAGTCAAATAGGAGCGCCTTTCCTTGTTTCTCAATTTATTTGATTTATCCTACTCACTGACACATTATTATAACAATGCCACCACTTTATCACAATAAATGCCGCTTAGGATAATTTCACAAAATTACGAAACAAAGCTATCTTTCTCTTCTCGTTTCCCGCGCAAAACTCCTTTTCAGCTTATAAATGGAGCCATAGACAATAATAGACAAACTTACAGCTCAATGGGGACTACCGTTTCTTTGCTCACCAGTTGGCGCCACTGTAGACTGAGGTCCGGAGGTATAGCTATCAAAGGCGATTGGCGCCGAAACAAAGTGTTATATCTTGAATCTAATTAAGGTTATATTGTTTATAAATAACTATCTTGATATCAACAAACTAATTTCTGAAATAGTTGCTCTTTAGGCCGCCTATTTTTGCGCATTTTCTTAATTCCGCTTTTAAATCGTTCACATTAATCGCCAAATAATCCATATTTGCGATATTTTACGAAGGAGATCACTTTCCAGCAGGTAAATTAAAGAAATTATAATTTATGCAACGAATTCCGCTAAAACCAGTACAAAGTGAATGATATTGGACCTCACGCGACACTAGCGCCTCTAGTGGCTAATTCACTAGCGATAGCCCCCGTGCCTTAACTAGTGACGTAGGTATTTTGCTTTGATGGCCCGGTACCGGGTCTGTTTACGTCCTACTTTTCTTAACGGCCACTACCTTGAACGACCACCTTCCTAAATTGACCATTTCCCTGAACGTCCACAATTCCGAACGTTTATTCTCATTAGTCATTACGTCTTCTTTTCTGAACGAACACGTCTCTGAACAACGACTTTCCAAAAATTACCATTTCCCTGAACGACCACTAAATAAAATGTTACAATGTGACACAAATGTACAATAAGGCGGTCTTATTGTTAAAAGTAATCACTACCAGATAACCTTTGGGTAATTTATTAATTTGTTAATTTATTTCATACAATTTTATAATAATATTTTTTAATTTTTAATTAGTAAAGTAATTATTAATAATAAATAGATATATTTATTGACTAAAAAATGATAAATAATTAATTTATTGATACTAAAAATAAATAAATACATGAATTATTTATTTATTTATTTATTCATTAATTAAATAATAATCATTTTTTTCTAATAAATAATTAAATTATTGATTGAATCATTTAAATAAATATTCTAAGTAAATAACTTATTAATTTAACTTTTTCAATAAATAAATAATAGGGGTTAAAGTATGAAATTGCCGATTATTTTCCCACTTTTTATTTTGTTTATAGCTCTTAAGTATAGTCATATTATTGCGTAATTCTTTTTGTATTGTATCAAAAACTAAATAAAGTAACTTTCGACTAAAAAAAAAATGCAATACTAGTGCCTATTACTTCAAAGGAAGTCGTTGAAAAGACCCCTTACAATGTGTCAGCTGACCCTCTTGCTTCAATTAAGTATATTTGTATTATATACTTTGATTTTCAGAAATTTAAATACTATAATGCGTAGCTTTATAACTATCTAACTTTCACCTTTAATTGCATCGAAAACGGTTCAGGCGTTTTAAAAAAAACTAAAAAATTGTTAGTATGGAAAAATGACTTTTCTCGATTTCGTCCATACAAAACGGCAATTTCATACTTTAACCCCTAATAATCAAATTATTTATTGAATAATTTGCCATAAAATGCTTTTGTTAACGTAGGTGCTGAGGCGATAATATTCGTAGCCCTTTTCTATCAGGACACGACCACGACCGCGTTTAATTATTTTAGAATCGCTTATTTTTCGTCACTTTTACTTAACCAACACAATGGGGACTACCGTTTCTTTGCTCACCAGTTGGCGCCACTGTAGACTGAGGTCCGGAGGTATAGCTGTCAAAGGCGATTGGCGCCGAAACAAAGTGTTATATCTTGAATCTAATTAAGGTTATATTGTTTATAAATAACTATCTTGATATCAACAAACTAACTTCTTAAATAGTTGCTCTTGAGGCCGCCTATTTTTGCGCTTTTTCTTAATTCCGCTTTTAAAGCGTTCACATTAACCGCCAAATAATCCATATTTGCGATATTTTACGAAGGAGATCACTTTCCAGCAGGTAAATTAAAGAAATTATAATTTATGCAGCAAATTCCGCTAAAACCAGTACAAAATGAATGATATTGGACCTCACGCGACACTAGCGCCTCTAGTGGCAAATTCACTAGCGATAGCCCCCATTTCAATAATCACAATTGAGATCAACTTTCAGTGACAACTTAGTTTTTAATCATCGACATGAAGTGGCCATTATTTACTTGATTAATTTCTCTATAAATTTTATTTTATTATGCAAAGGTTCAAAAACTTCAAGGTATGGAACCTATGCACATCTCAACAAAACTTCTGAGATCTAGTCCCATTTGTTCTGTTAACCGAATTAGTGGGGAAAAAAATCCTATTAGTTCTGTCAACAGAACTGTCCAACAGAACTAGTGGGAATAAAGGTTATTTTCCTCGTGCCTATCTATCTCACAATTTAAAAAAAACTAACTGGGCAAAATGTCTCCCTAAACAAAATTAAATTGGGACGTTCAGATAAATCGTCATTTGCTGAAGACGCTCCGGAAAAGTGGCATTCGAGGAAAGGGAAGGACAGGGAAAGAGACATTCGAGGAAAGGGAAGTACAGGGAAAATGACGTTCGCGGAATGCGACTCGCTCAGGGAAAGTGACATTCGAGGAAAGGGAAGTACAGTTAAAATGACGTTCGCGGAATGGGACTTTCGGGCAATAGGACGTTCGGAGAAATACTGAGTTGACATTCCGGCAATAGGACGTAGAGTGCCTAAAGAGAATTATCCACCAAAATAATGTAAATTATCAATTAATAAAACTTTGTGTTTGTGGTACCTTCGTTGTTTCTGGTTTCCAAAATACGAATGTTTTAAATAGTTATTCAAATTGGGATCAGAACAATGTATGTGATGTTGTCCACATCTACACAAAATATTAAAGTGAACGAGAACAAATTCAACGAAAATAAAGCATTTTAGCGGTGACGACTTTCTACTTAGGTATTTACCTGTGAAATGTACAATTTTCTGGATTATTTCTGATATTAATACATCCGTGGGTGACAAAAGTGAAAAAAGTAACATACTTTGATTAATTGTGATAAATGTTTTATTTTTACAATGATTTACATTTGATCATTCTACATTACAAACACAAACAACGATAATCACTTTCACTTTTACAATTTATTTTCACAATACTTTTAATAGTAAATGTGTGCCCCACAATATTAGAAGAACAGAAATTTCCTGAAACAAAGAAAATATCAAATAACGCTGAGCTAAGTAAAAAGTTTTATAAAAATCGTCATAGTTTGCGCTTACGGACATGAACACTTGTAAGAACTATCATAACATTTTGAAGTAAGTAGGTACTTATGCCAGGACTGATCTCTAGTGACAAACTACTGATTTGTGATAGATACCAACCGCTCCCTACGATTCCCGCCTGCTGCGAGTTCATGCTCGAGCGCAGCAATTTTCTCTTCATGCCTTGTACGTTGCGCCTGTGCGCGTCGCTGCTGCTCCTCCAACGCTAACACAATCTTTTCTAGTCGATGGATCTGCTGCTGTTTGTTCTCCAACGTTGCAAATAGCTCCTGAATTTCCTCAGCCTTCGCTGCAATCTGTTTGTTGACCTGGAAATATACAGCATCGCAACTTGACAAAATAAGCAAGGATTTAAGCACTGTGCCCTTGCGCAACATGCAAACATTCAATAAATAAGTCGTTATGCGCGATCGGAAGCGGACGTGTCCGTTGCATAATAGAATTATTTTAATTCGCGACTAGCGCAGCCAGCCAGCGCGCGCCGTCTGTTAACAATGAGTTCGCAACAACTGATTGCTAATGAATTATTGGCGTTCATACAGCATGCCATCGAAACCATGGACGAGGTCAGCATCATGCAGATCTGCAAATCTAATTTCAAAGAAGAAGAGATTTGCAGTGGCAAGGCGCTCCTGTTCCAGACGCTCGGGAAGAGTGCCCAGATGCCGTCTCGCCGGAGGGACGGGGGTGAAAAAAGTGTGCAGGACATAATAACCCTGCTAAAGGAGACAGATCCTGACGAAGTGCCTGCGTTCGTGGCAAAGGAGCTACACAAACTGCCCCCTGTCACGTTCGATCACGTCGACGTCACCAGGCTGTTGAGGGACATCACGTTCCTGAAAACAAGTCTGGCCGAAGTGCAAGCAAAGTTGGAGGCCTCAGAGAACACCATAGGTGACTTACGTGCCAAAGTGTTGCTATTAAGCAACACCGCTCCGGTAAGTAGGTCACATGAGGCCTGCAATGTCAACACACGTCGCGGGGCGCAAAATGCATCGGTCTGCAGTTTTGGGTCGGCGCGAACTGATGCGTCACCCGTCGCGGTTACCGACATCGTCGCCGCTACTGCGCACCCCGCCGCGCGCCCCGCAGCACAGCAGGACTCATCGCGCGTTGTGACGTCAACCCCGACGCGTGCATATGCTGCAGCTGCCGCTAGGAAAAGCAGCTCCCTGGCGGCTCCGAAGACGCTGGCATCACAGGCTGATAAGTGTGATGAGGAGGGTTTTACGAAGGTTGAGAGGAAGAAAAAAAAGCCCGCCACTCGCAACCAGTGCGGCAACGCACCGACCGGACCGAACCACCTGCTTCGGCCTGCAATTCCAGTGACGCTGTTATACGTGTCCCGGCTTCATTACTCTACAAAGGTCGAGGAGATTGTGGAGTACATGCGATTGAAGACCAAATACTCCTTGAGGGTTGAGCGTTTGGAATCTCGACACAACACGAATTTCAATTCGTTTGTGGTTAGGGTTCCGACAGGACAGCTGTCGACCTTCATGCAGGCAGAAATTTGGCCGAAGGGTGTTGTGTATCGTCGGTTTCGTGGACGGTTACCTGACACCAAGTTGCGTAACACAACGCCGTGAAAATTATGTGTTTATAGTGTAATTTATCTTGATATAAATATTGTATGTATGTTAGTCTTTAAGGTATTTATTTTATGGGCCTGTATCTTTTTACTCTGTTGCCTGAAATAAATAAATAAATAATAAATGTTCTTCTGTAACTGAACTGAACTGATACAAAAAATTTAAAATACGTAAGTGATGGAACGAAAAGAATGAAACGAAATACTTAAAAAAAGAAAAAAAAGCCCTACTTCCCCCACAATGTTCATTCGGTGCTCTAGATCCTGTTGTAGGGTAGACAGTTCTCGGCTTTGTTCCGTCTCCTTGTTCTTGAGCATGTTGATCAGCTCTTCTCGAACCTGTGTCATTTAGTATATTATTATCTCTTTTTTTTAATAATAAACCCTACATCTACCAGTGTAGTAAGTAGTCTAGTTATAGTCAACTAGGAAAGACCGTGAACCTTTATGACTCTTGCCTGGGCACGTGATGTTTTGTCTTGCTGCTCCAGTTGTTGTTCCTTCTGCATTAGCATCTCTGTCAACTCCTCGTTGCGATGCACGGCTTCCAACAAACTCATTCTTAGATTCATGATCTGTGAATTAATGTTTTGATTCGTTCATAATCATTCGATCTGTGGCTGGTTAACTGTAACAAATGGCATCTGAATCTGTAAATACCTCCTGCTGTAAATCTTGGTAGCTAATACCATTTGGAGCTTCTTGGCAGTTCGCCACTGCACGATTGTGAGCTTGCAAGTTCCTCACATATTGTTCGTATTGGACGACCTTTTGTTCACTAATAACAAAATAAAAACCTAATTATGGATTGAGATAATTATTTTGCTAATGATTTCCGCTTCTTAACACCGGCCTAGTAACTTCACCACACTACCCGCACTGACACTGATTTGAGGAAGCACCTGCACCACACTACCCGCACTAACACTGATTGAGCAAGCACTATTTCATGCAGGAAAACCGCCCTCCCTCAAAAATGCATGCAGTACAGTTAATGCAAATCTGGTGTTTATAAGATAGACTGTAGGGAGTGTAACTCGTCTTATATAATAGGACAGACCGGCCGTAGTTTCAACACACGTTATAAAGAACAAATATCCGCCTATCGAAATAATCACCCAGAAAAGTCTCATTTTGCAAAACATCTCATAGATTCGGGACATAGTATCCCAGACGATATTTTTTCAATTTTGTTAAAAAAGTTTAAAACTGTCAGTGAGTGTTAGAACAATTAGAAATAGTAAAAAAAAAAAAGATAATTCGCTTACATTGTTGATAAACATAGGTCAGTTTCGTCACTTCCCCACTACTAAATATTTTTTCAATTTCAAATCACAATTATAATATAAATTCAAATCACAATAATTATAATTTAAATCAACCTCAAACCAATTTCAATACCAACAGGGTGGGCGGGCGGTTTTCCTGCATGAAATAGTGCTTGCTCAATCAGTGTTAGTGCGGGTAGTGTGGTGCAGTTGCTTCCTCAAATTAGTGTCAGTGCGGGTAGTGTGGTGAAGGTATCTAGGCTGGTGTTAAGAAGCGGAAATCATTAGCAAAATAATTTTCTTAATCCATAATTAGTTATGGATTTCCGCAAAGTAACGCCTGAGTCTATAATTTTTTTTTAATAAAAAGCAATAGAAGCCAGTATTAATATATAAAATATAAAATATATAATATACACCGTAAAATTTTAGTGGTTGTTTTCCAGCAGTAAAATGATTCTATCTTAGCAGTACAATATATTTGTGTAGTTTTTTTTTATTCAAATAAAAAAATAGCAGTTTCACGATTGTGATAAACGAAACTCGAAAGCAACCTCGAACCAATGGTACCAGCCGCGCCGCAGCCGGTCACCGGCCGGGGTCATTGCCCCTCGCGCGGTGCAGTTTATGCTGTATTACTTAGTGCGTAGAGCTTCTTTTGCTTTGAACATTGATTTCGTGCGGCAAGCAGTACCCAAACACGTCACATTTTGTAAAGCTACTATCGTATCTCACGCTTTTGAGTTGATGATTATTTTTTTGATTAGTTGAGAACAACGATATCTTTATTTTCAAAAAATAACTCGCATGATTCGATGGTGCTACTAAAGGTAAATCGTTCTGTTGCGGGAAAACAACCACCAAAATTTCACGGTGTATATATAATATATAATATAATATCTCTTACTTCAGTTTTATATTTTTTGTTAATTCTCGTACTTGTATTTGCATCTTGCCTATAATTTCCTCTTTACTTAACAGCTCAGCGGCTAGCTTTTGCTGTATCCCTACTTTGTTTTCAGACTCCTGGAATAGATAATCTTTGAAATGAATGAGGTATAAAAATCAAAACATGTTTTAGTTGTATTCACCTTGAGGATATGGTAAAAAAAAAATCAGGAATGTAAGACTGAAAAGAAAATACTTTTTAAATTACAGCTGATAAAGAGTTTTCTAAATCTAACACGAATAAACTTCTAATTACCGTAATCTTAGTCATTGTTTCCAAAAATCGCACTTTTTCTCGTTTACACGCTGTCACCTCTTCTTCAGTCATTCGAAGAGTATCTTTCGTGGCATGCAGCTCTGCCCATAAGTCCATCTCCCTTTCTGTCGGCAACTCTATAAACAATACTCAACATTTAAGTTATCGTTTTTACCTAAAATTATTATAAAGTAGTATTGCCTTTTACCAGGATTTGGTCTGCTATTTTCGAGATCAGTAATTTTAACTTTAAGCTGTTCAATTGTATTCAAACTTTCAGTCAACGATATTTGAAGCGCCTGTTTTTGTTCGATTTCATGCTGAGTCAATCTTTTTTGCTCTTCAAGAACGGTCTTAACATCCTTTAACTGGTTTATTAAATCTTGTACTGTTGCCTTGTGCTGGGCAGTCATTGTTTCGATTTGTTCTTTAAGTTCAGCCATCCTGTCCAATGAAATCGTATAAAGATAATCATAAATAAAGTAGTCCAATGAGAAAATAGTAATATACAGCTGTTGTATGACATTAAAGAACAAGGTTACCATATTTGCTTGAAGCTTATTTGATTTAAATTGTAGCAGTTTTTTGCTTCTTGTAGCCTACAAGAAACCTTTAACCATGTCAGTCTATCCGTCAAGTAAGATATCCAATATCTTACTTATTACAATATCGCAAATAAGTATGATAATCAAGGTAACAAAGTGGTAAAATAAAACCTTGTTATTACGTTATTTCAAGGAATCCATACATCCCCTAAATGTAATGGAGTCTCGATGCTTAAATTGGTCTTATAAATATGTATCACTGATTTACAAAGTTGGTAACTGCGTACCGGAGACAAGGAGGCGTCTTGGAATGGCTAAAGACGCGATGACTCGCATGAATTTTATCTGGAAGAGGAGGGGCATAACCACCACCATCGTAAGTCCCGGCTAGTACACGCTCAAGTATTTCCCATATTTCTGTATGGCATGTGTTGCTGAAGCGCATGTTGAGAATACCCTGGACCGCTATGCGACCAATGTATCAAACTTTTTACAGCTTCGTGTCTGAACCCGCTTAAATCCACAGTCTGTCAACAGCGCATATTATTCTTTTTCGGCCACTTAATGAGGAAGGAAGATGAGAACCTTGAAACACTAATCATTGTCGGAACCACGAAGGCAGACGAACTCGGGGACGGTCTCCAACTAGATGGAGCGATCAAGTGAAAGGCACATGTGCTATTCCGGTCTATAATTATCTGCGTGCTAAATTTCATTTAGAAACATCTATCCATGCCATCCAAACTTGAGCATTTATAATATAAAGTTGAAAGATATTTTTTTTACGTAGAAGAATATTAATTACTAACTTCATATTTCTACTCAGGTCACAGAAAACATGTGTAGGTATACATACCAAAATGACAGATAACTCATCGCGTGGGGTAGGTATGTATCGCCTTAAGTAATTCTAATTAAGTAATAAAGTATCGTGAGTTTAAATAGAATAATACATACTCTGCTAGCAGAGTATCCCGTTGTTGTGCTATATGACCACTGGCTACTTCGCCAGTTTTAAGTGACTCTTTTAGTTTCCTTGCCCGCGCTTCTAGTTGCACTTCTCGCTGTCGACTCTAAAATAAACAAAATACATTTTAATCAATTTCTACACCAGCAAATCACACCTTACAATTTTTGGATATTGGTGATAAATTGTATATAAATTGTATAGTAACTAATATAATATTACGACGCTACGTTATAATCACCACATTATCAGTTAACATAAGCTATGATTATTAAATAACACAATATAGGTTAATATAAAGAGAATATAACGACATTTTGATTGGTTCCGACGATTATACCAAGTATACTTATACATGTTTAAAAGAAAGTCGTGTTAGTTACACCACTAACTCGAGAACGGCTGAACCAATTTTTATGATTTCGATGTTCTTGGATTTATCTTCGACGAGAATAGGATTATAAGTATTTAAAAAAAAGTTGTATATAAATAAATTGAGAAAATGCATTTCTTGACATTTGCTTCCAACCACGCCATATTTGATGATATTGATGATAATGACATTTAAGACGCCAGAACCTAGGCGATAAGTTCGATGTTCGCGGGGTCCGCTAATCTAGTCTATACAACGTGTTCCTTTTGATATCCCATAACTGTAAGGTTATGTTCTATAGGTAAAAATAATATAAAATACCCTAGCACATGTGGTTCAAAAATCAATAGTTTCGAATATAACATCAATTTTAGTTAAATTTGCTAAAAAAATTGTAACCGGTATGGCGAATCCTCAGTTTTGCGAGACGTTGGCAAACTTAGACTTAAAGTGTAGTAGTAAAGTAGCGGGAGAACGTAACTGGTAAAAAAAAATACGTGTGTGGGTGTTTCATTGATAAGTAAGTAGGTACGAGTAAATCGTTTTCATTCAAAAGTTCATTCATAACAAGGTAAGGGTGTTTTACATAAACAGTCGTGACTTTTTAGAATTACTTCGTATTGAAAAATACAAAAAAATAATAGTTGAAATATAATTCATATGCAATTTGATTCTTTACCATGGTTTGTTTATTGCCCTAGAGTTATGGGATATCAAAAGGAACACGTTGTATTGTATATATAAAAATGAATTGCTGTTCGTTAGTCTCGCTAAAACTCGAGAACAACTGGACCGATTTTGCTAATTTTGGTCTTGCAATATTTGTGGTAGTCCAAGGTTTAAACGGTGAGAAAATATGGAAAAATTGCGAGGAAGATAGTAAAAACATTAATCTCATATTCCCATACAAAATGTTCGACATCAAATTTTTCAGCCACTCTAGCGAAGGGTCAGTTTTACTGTTGTTAGGATAGGTGATACGAAGTACACCGGAGATAAAGATAAAGAGATAAAGATACATTTATTTACAGAAACATGTGTGAGATTAATTTCATTGTAGAAACATATTCCGGGTCATCAAGTTTATAATAAAAAATACCTGATCTTCTAAGGTCTTCACAGTTCCAGTTAAACTGGAAATACTTGCTTCTGCCTCCCGAAGCTGCCGGTCCATTTTACCAACCCTTGCGCGAGTCTGACGAAGTTGCGATTCTGTGGTTGATAACTTGTCTTTGGTTGCTGCTCGAGCTGCCCGCTCCTCCTCTAATTCGCGACGTGTTTCCTAAACACATTTGCATTTGTCTTGATTTGATAACAAGATAAAACGTTACCTATGCTGTTTGTTCTCCTTTGGGAATGGTTACGTTGATTTAAGAAATTGCATCTTGTTTAGGGCGATAGATAAAGGAACAAATAAAAGTTTTATCTATGTAAAGAGCACAAGGAAAGTAAAATGTTACAAAGATTAAAATCCCAACGAGTTTTTTCCGTCTCCTCTTAATTCACATTTTTAAACCTAGGTAAAAAAATAAATAAAAATGTATAAGTACAAGTAGATAAATAAATTCGTTGCATACTTCTAACATCCTCATAGTCTCGCTGTCGCTTCTTATTTGACGCAGATCGTTCACAGCAGCGATGCGAACCTCTAACTCCTGCCTTAGTTGTGCTATCTCCCGGACCAGGGCTTCGCCAACAGCAACGAGGGTGCTACGCTCGCGACATGCTCGTCTGTTATCAATAAATAGAAGTACTTAAACTATGTATTGCCCATGAATTATTTTCGTCTAATTTCCTTTATAAACAAAAAATAAAGGTTGTTAATACCCCACGAATAATAATTACTGTTTAATTTACATATTTTTGTATACATATTATGTAGCTAAATGTAAACTTATTCGTAGTGATAATTAGATCAAGGAACAATTACCCACCAATTGCCAAACTGCGACCGCCCGTTCCGCCTGCCACACATTATGACGATTACGGCAAAAACCTGAAGAGGACTCTCCAAAAAGGTTTTTTTTTAGTTCAAAGGAGGTTCATCTCGTTTAGCATTGGATTGAAATTAGCAGATGATAATGATTATTTACAATAGTTAGTTAATTAGCTAAATGAAAATAGGATTGAAACAACTAGTTTACCTAGATAACTGTATGACAGTATCAACCACATTGTCGGCACAGCTTTTGAGTTCCCGCAGCGTTTCACACAGCTCGAGTCCCTGCGCGTTGTACTGAGCAATTTTTTCAAGTGACTCGCTGGTAGTTTCTGGCTAAAAGTTATCAGATAATTAAAAAAAACTGCATATCAATTGTATAGCTGCAATTGATTAAAATCAGTTTATGAATTGCTTACGTTTTTTTCTAGAAGATTCTTTACCCAATCGATGAGTTCCTGGCGTGCAGTGAACGCCTGAAGACACAAGTCCGCAAATCGTGATGGAACTGTGATAACTTTTGCATCCATTTCAGCTAAGGCACACTCATCTGCAAGTCACCTCTATTAGTTCTAAAATTACACTTATTTTGTAAAATATTTACAGGGTAGATACGTGGAGGTTCTGACGGAGGGTCATTAGACCACAAGATAGGGATTATCACCAGCATCATAAATTGCTATGGTAAAGTCAAGTCTTCCTTAAGGTACCTATTCTGTTTTTTTATTCACAATAATTCGATACTGAAATTTTATATGATTAATTATCATAATAAAAACCCTTTTTCATATTTCATGATAGGTATAGTAATAGCACAGTCTAAGACTGTGGTAATAGATAGGTACTGGATAATAAATAACATTGAAATGAAAGATTGCGGATTTAACTAACTCGCGTTTTTAAGGGTTTTACTTTATATTTCGGTTTCAACCCAACGTTTTCACGAACGTTGTAAAGTTGAAACGCGTAAAGGTACCTATTAGGTACTTGTTTTCATTTTAATGTCATAATGTGCGCGAAAATTAATGAAACCAGTAAGTAAAAACTTAATAAAAGATTGCAAATTATTCGATGACAAGCGTATTCTAACAAAATATAATCATCATCATCATCATCATATCAGCCGAACGACGCCCACTGCTGGGCATAGGCCTCCCCCAAAACAAAAAAAAAATAAATATATATAAGTAGTACCAAATGGCATTATGGTGTTGATGAGTTCCGCAGCGCCATCGGTACCAGCAGACGCGGCAGCATCTCGGCAAAGCTGGGCTACTTCGTCAGCGGCCCAGTCCGCCACGTTGAACACCACCAGCTCCTGCTGCTGTAGTCCCTCCCCGCTTCCCACGCCCTCCTGGCACATGCGCTCGCGCAACCCGCGGAGGCAGTCGAACTCTTCCAGCACTGCTTGCTATAAAAAATATAAAACTACAACACATCTTAAACTTTAAGGACCATGTTTGAAAGTAGGCTAAACGCAATGCACTAACTAGGATCTCCACCCATCCTATCCTAAGTACCTAAGTGCTAGTCACGTGCGTTATTTGAAAAGAAAATAATGTTTACCTGTTTCAAGTCAAGCTCCTTTTTCATATGCTGAAATTGTTTCTTTTTTATCGTGTACACGGATTTTATATCCTCGTCTTCTTTGATCGATGACTTCAGCGGACTAAGAACTGAACTCTGAGTTGTATTACTTTCATGTACAGGCGTGTTCGGTCGATTTGGTGTCGCTAGCCTTTGGGGTGTGTTGGGGCGACTGACTGGCGTACTGTGGCGAGGATGCACTGGGGTGGTAGGCCGGCTCGGTATTTTTGGCGTCTGAGGACGGCTGGATTGGAGACTTTTCGGTGTTTGGGGACGACTGTTCAAGGCTGGCGTATGTGGTCGGCTGCGCGGCATTTGCTCTACAAAATATTATCTAAATATATTCCGTGGTCTCAACATGATATTTGTTATTATTTGTTCAATATTTACCAGCTACTCTATCTATGCTTTCGCTATTCATGTCCTCGTTGCATTTATCATCTGAAATATAATTAAAATAAATATATCAACTACCCACAAGACACATTCAACAAAACGATTATCAAATATGAAATATTTACCAAAATTGTCCGTTTCATTTTGCTCCTCTAAGTCAGCAACATTGCTGTAGAGGATTTTGTCGTTGGCCGTTATTTCCTCTATTAATACAAGGGACACATTCTCCTGCACCGTGTAAGTATTGACCTCTTGTTTGATTGGTATCTATTTTGTTTGAATAAAATAAATTAACAAAATATATGATGCACACTCTTTAAAAATAGCTTACTATTCTATTTCTTAGGTTAGTATGTACTTACAGAAATATTATCTTCAACATCAGAAGTTCGGTTAATCTAACAAAAGAAAAAAAATATAAATAAAATTAAAGGCAATTTCGTAATATAAGATATTAAATATGAACTCACTTTGATGTCAGACTTTGAGTCACATCTCGAAACATTACGAAGAACGGGACTCTTTATCTGTAAAAAAAAATTAAATCTAAAACTAGACTACATAGCATTGCCTAAAAATAAAATAAAATAATCTAGACTGACTAAAATTCATCACCTCCATCAGTGGACCGAGCGTCTCCAAAAAAACGATATTGCCATAAACGCCACTGCAGGTAGGTGATTGGCGGTATGATTTTTTAGGTTAGATACGGAGATTTTTTAGTAAGCAACAACCCAACACATCACCAAAACGAATAAAATAAGAAGTCCGCCGTCTGGGGTTTTTCGCCATGTCACACTCAAACCGCGCCGTGCAATGTCAATATTTTTAAATTGTAATTATCAATCCAAAAAACTAAACGTGTAAACAAAATTTAGTTGGTCTAGCGGTTTAAAATTTAAATAGGTACAGGGCCACGATCTCGGGGTTCCAGGTCCGATCCCCGGGTTGGCCAGCCAAAAGTTTCGAATTTTCGAATATTGCTTGGGTTTGTGATCGCCAACCCGCATTTGGCAAGCGTGGTGATTATGCCAGTACCCGTCATTGCTGTTGGAACTTGAATTCAATGATGAAGGTCTTTTCCCTGCAGTGGGATGATTATAAGCTGTTACTTACTTACACAAAATTTCAGCTCACTCGGACAGACAAATTTATTCAGATTCCACCCGAACAAATATAGTAAGTAGTTAACATGCAATTCAAATTAAGTAGCAAAGTCGAAGTTTGTTAAAATGGCTTAAACTTCTCTACCTTAGCTGAAACAGGCGAGTTTGAGGTGCGGGTAGGAGACTGCCTTTGCGCGTGCGGCTGCAGCAAGTTCCTATTAGTAGCATTACGAGCGGCGCGGGCAGCTGACGCTGCCGTAGGGCGGGGCGTCAGGCGCGGCGCTGAGGTATCTTAAAAATAACAAGAGACACTTGCATGGTACCACAACTTTTACAAATTGTTAACTTTAATCTTAGATTAAAATAAAAAGAGGAAGATGATTGTACGGTTTACGTAAACTGCGAAATCGGCGCACCGCCGCGCGTTGACCTCATTGTCGTATCAATCATACATAGCATTTTTTATATAATTTAGAATTTAGTTATGTGACCAGTACTCGACGAATCACCAAAACCGTCGCGCGTGCTCATCCATACCATCATCATTCAACCATTATAGCATAGTAGTTGATGTGAATTTATCTTACATTTACTTTACCAGTGACTTTTATTTACAAACTATCATTCTTTGGATGTGCAGTCAATAACCGTACATTTAAATGGTCCTTCGATACATAAAGGAACTGTTCGCGAGTGTACATTAATTGTGACCATTAATGTACACTCGCATTAAGTGTAAACCATAGTGACTTAATAAAAGCTCGTGGAGTGTTCTGTGACAACCAGCAACCTTGGATTTTACCAGTCTATACCATAACCAGTTACCAGCAGTAGTGGGTCAGACCGACTCGCACCTCGTACCAGATAGCAGCAGCAACACCAGGGAGTCACGCAGACTCTTTACACCAGCAGTAAACCGTTCAACGAAACAAAAACCAGTAAGATCATTCCATCATTCAATAAATCTCGATAAAATGGAAGCGTTATTGGAAACACAAAACCAATTGATGGCGGGCATGGACCAACTTATGACCAATTTCAAAAAGGATAGCCATGATCGCAAGACACCAGAAAGCATCAAGAGAAGGCTAGACACTTTAGACTCGTACTGGCAAGAGTTTCACTCTAACCACGTAACTTTGTGTGCTCATGGGGAACAGAACTATGTTAAAGACAATGATTATGAAAAAATTAGGGATTTTTATAATCGGACAAGACAATTTATTTCAAGCTAACAAACAGAAACCAGTAGACCATCTACACCAATAACTCTAAAACCAGCTACAACATTACCTCAACCGAATATCCCACATCTTTCGGCCAATCCACCAGTCGCATCTGTAAGGAAGTCTGAGGGAACCAGCAGTATGCTTGATGAAATGCTGCGGAAACAGACCAGCAACTTCAAAGCATTCTCCCGTACTGTATCTAATATCGATATGCTGTCGCTCTGTGAAAAATGGGACTTTGAAGAAGATGTCTGGAAAACCATTCAGTCGCGATGGACTGTAATTGATTTGTTACATTGGGAGATCGACAGTGAGTTAGACGGCGAAAATTCGAGATACGAACTAGAGTTTTCGTAGCACGTAAAAACTTATAACTATATCAAAAAAGCAATTCATACAAAAATGTGGTCGGTTTCGCATCGAGAAAAAATGACTCCTCAAATGGAGATACCAATTTTCAACGGAATTTACCAGCAATGGACAGCCTTCAAGGACTTATTTCAGGAGGCTCTCTATCTAGCGCTCAAAAGCTTCAATTTTTAAAAAGCAAAATTAAGGGAGAAGCTGAAAAGCTTGTGCAACATTTAAACATAAGTTCAGAAAATTACCAAGTAGCGTGGGAAATACTTAACCATCGCTTTAACAATACAAAGCTGCATCTTTACATCTCACGTCAATACCTACCTTATTAAATACCAACCATGCAAAATCAATTGTCATCTCAAATCAAAAGACTGCATGACACTACCAATGAATGTCTGCATGCTATACAGAAGTTAGGCGTCGATATATCAACATGGGGTCCGCTCTTGGTACACATGTTAGCCGTGTTAGCCCAAAAATTTGACGCTAACTCTCATAATGACTATATTGAGTCACTCCGAAATTCGAGGGAGCTACCAACAATAGAAGAATTTCTAAGCTTTCTCGAATCCAAATTTACATCTTTAGAGGCATTTAGGCGTAAGCAAGACGTCACCAAGCAAGAAAAGGGACGATCTAAGAAACCAGTTTATTACCAGTCTAAAAATAACCACTTTAACTTATTCAAACCGACGTCATCATACACAGGTAAGCTGAACTGTCACACTATGCTTCAGTCCCCAAAAGGTCAGCGATGGGTCTCGGCGATCAGCTCCGTTAAGTTTGATTGATTCAGTGCGAAAAATTGTTAGAAATACCTACTATTCTGTCCATTTATTTAGTGCAACCACTCAAGTCACCAAAACAAGATACATGGAATAACTTTTCAGGCTTGAGCACTCCTAACAAATCCTTTTCAATATTTTCTACTGAACAAATACTCGTAAGGCCATTTTTGTTGTAAATTAGGTATCACCATATTTGCAACAAATATTTTCATACGAAACCATTCCTCAGTAAATGTATTAAGTAAAATAATCAATATCTCAGCCAAACGCCGCCCATTGCTGGACAAAGGCCTTCCCTAGGATCTCCAAAACAATCGGTATGGCTCCACCCGCATTGCGCCGTTCGCGCGTTCGGTGCGCGCTGTCATTATTCCAGCACCTTCTCGCCTCCATCCACCAACTCTTTTTACCGAGTAGGTATATCCCGCCTATTGCCACATCAGTTTAGCAACTTTTCGAGCGAGTTCGATTATATTAGTTTTCCGACGGATTGCCTCTATTTTGATTCTCGCCCAGGGAAATACCAAACATAGCTCTCTCCACTGCCTGCTGTGTGACCTTGAACTTTAAGAAACTTTTTTCAGTTCCATAAATCAACACTGGCACTACGCACTGGTCGAAGACTTCCATCTTGACGACCCTGGACTTTTGGGCGTCAGCTCGAATCATAGCTCAAACCTTTAGAATTTGCAGAATTTGTCACTTGGGAACGAGATATAGCTAGGCAAAAATTGGGATTTCTAGAAAAATCCTTATCCGCAATGCGTTGTTTTTCCATAGTATTAAAATGTTCTATAGGGGTAATTGCTATACTCTCAACGCGAACGCCACATTAAACTCACTCACAGCGCGTCGTCGCGAAACGAAATTCTGTAACATAGGAAACGAAGCGACCACGCACTGCACATAAGTACGGTCAACCAACAAACGCTAGGTTCTAATAATCTTTTCTCTCGTGAAACGTAAATCAGACGGATGATATTCATACAATGCCAATGGTCCAAAAACTCTCATTTCACTTCCGCTGTCTTACAATGGGAAACTATTACAATCAATATTACAATGAAACAATTACATATTGAATCTTTGTGCAACAACCAAGATTCAATCACACTTTCTGCGCACCACACGCACGACAAATGTCAAAGAGTTCATAAACCTAGTCCTGTTTTAAATAATAAAACTCTACAAAATACAAGAAAAAATTAAAACCGTACTACTTAATGATTTGATACAGATGGATGCTACTTAAGTATTTTTTTACCCTATTGAAATCTAAAACTTACGAGGTTTATCTTTCTGCGCTTTCGGCGTGGTCGTCATGCTGAGCGCAGGAGCTGTTTGCAATTTATCAACCGCCAATTAATAATACTTCTTATAGCTTTTTACTATTGAAGAAGGGAACATTTACAATTTTGATAATAATTATCGGTATATAAAATTTTGGCACGGTATTGATTATCTAAACTCGAAAACAATTGGCAGTCGAAAAATATGGCATTTGAATCAAATGATTTGACAGATGATATAAAACTAAACTATTTTATGTTAAGTTTTTTCACGTAACAGGCACTGGCAAATGACAATAAATCTCCTTTTCTAAACATCATGTTCTTTTTTTTCTGTCCAAGTTTCTGACACACTAAGACTTATGGTATCAATCAACCACTTTTACTTTTAGAATGTATGCCTAAAATGATGAAATTTTTGTCTAGTAAAGGATATAGCAAAGGTTTATTTATACAGAAAATCTTGTATTGTATAAATTCAAAGTTATGTAAAGTAATATGTCACATTTAGATCCTGGTGAACCGAGGGTGCAAGGTATTTCCTAAGTATTTCATTACTCAAGTTTCTAAACCTAATTAACCAATAATTTGCACAACAGAACTCTATACTCAACTACTTTAAAGTGTATAGTATGCACACATAAAATAATTGATTAATTAACGTGAACAACATCACATGCATTGTTCTGATCCCATGGTGAGTAACTATTTAAAGCACTCGTTTTGTGGAAATCAGACAAAACAACGAATGTACCACAAACACCCAGACCTAAGAAAATGTAGAACAACCCTCTTTGTCTACATTGACCCGTCTAGGAATCAAACCCGGGACCTCGGAGCAGGCGGAACCTTGAAAACCGGTGTGTACGCCACTCCGCCATGGAGGACAGAGGTCATCAATCCTCTTAGAGCTTCTGTGTATTCTTCGTTAATGAATCGCATGAATCGCCTTTGCTATTGAAGGACACCCACCCACCCACTTTGAGCTAACATAAAACTGCTTAACTGTATTGTAAGTTTTTTTATTTTAATTTTTACATCTAAAATTATCTCCTTATCACATACTTTTTACTTGTTGTATTGTGTAACAAATAGAATAGAATAGGAAAAAGTAAGAGTTGTGTACTGTGAACATTTTCATTCATATACAGGACCGACAGTGTAAGCAAACCACAATAGTTTTTTGCTTGCACGTTCGACCATCTCTGAATCAATTACTATCATCGATTTTCTTTAAAATTTACTGCTTATATTGTACATCAAAATGAAATTGTTATGAAACTCAGTAATTGGCTTAAGTATCCACATAGACAATATAGGTAGGTAGTATTAAGTTTCCTAAATTGTAATAAAGCTGTTGAGTTTCTCAATAAAATAAAATACAATAAAAAAATAAAAAAAATAAAAACTGCGCTGCCGAAGTGCAGTGCAGAGCGTGATGCTTTTTCTTCGCAAGCCTCTCATAAAATTAAATGAGCAATTTATATGCCTAATATAATTCCGTAAACACTCAGTGCTTTTTGCATTCCAGACATAATAAATGCCGCAAGAGGTCCGAATAGGTGCCGCATACCTCAACGTCTACCTTCGGTACGGCAAAAACCACCATTGTACAAACCGAAAGCAGCTGCCAATTCGAAATCTGTGGTAAACTTCTTACATTCTGCAAAGAAATATTTAAAAAATATCTGTTTAACTATACATATTTACTGATTTACCTAGGTTTTAACAACTTTACAGATTGTGTCAGCTCAGCAGCCTCGCATTGTATCTAGACCAAACTCTCGTCCACAATCTGGGGAAGTTAGTATTTATAATGTTAAATGTAGTTTAAACAACTATACATACAGATCAAATCTTTCATGGTCACTATCGCGAGAGTGAATTGATTCGGGATTTATACCATGTAGTACCATGTGTTTTATGAGTTTCCGATATTTCGGCACTATTGCAAGAGCCATAATCACGGAAGAACTTGAATGAGTTCTTTCGTGACACCCCGAATCGATTAACTCTAGCAAAAATACATGCTTCAGCTGACAACTCTTATGGACTGTATTGGAAAAAACATCGTCTATCGTATTTGATTTTATGTAAAGAATAGGTAAAAGAGGACAGTACAGACCTCTTCAGAAAAAGCTATACTTAGTGTTGCACAGGAGAGCATATACCTACCCCTCGAAATTTAAACAATTTGTAGAAAGCAAGACCGAAATCGGCAAACCGTATGAAAGATGAGATGTCATTAGCAAAGCCAATGATTCCTGTGACCCGAACGTCGCGGCCCGAGAGAGAAAGACTTCACCCAGCACCAAGGGTAAATCTAACAAAATAATTAAATTATACTTATTTATAAATTTGTTCACCTAATGTATATGTATAATGGAATGAAATCGGTGACATGACGTGAATTAAATACAAAAACTTTGACTTTGTAATTATTAATTTACAGAGACCTTCGACGATCCCCAAGAGGGTACATGAAAATATGGCGCCTAACAAAACGTCGCGACCAATAATGGTAACCGTACCTGTGACGCAGGTTAGTTGTTAAAAACTTAATTAAAAAAATTGAATGCCTGTTTTCGATTTTATAACACTACCCCACGTATGATGTGCATGTGGACCAAGGGACCAACCCTGGGATTCGCAAAAAAACTTTACCAATGTTCTCTAAATGTCTTGAAACAAATGTAGAATAATGATCCAATAATTTGTAACACCTATAGTAAAAAACATACAGCCCTTTGTGTGTGGTCCCTCAGTCCGCACAAAGTGTAACCGAAATCTCGGAGAGGAGTTTAAAAATTAACTTGCTTTTACTGCAGATTTCTTGTAAATAGTTAGCTAAGCCTGCTCACCAAATATCAGGACACAAGGTGGTAAATGCATGAAACCACCAATTAATGGTATAGCGCTGCACCTGGTATGAAGATGCGGGTTTGAATCCGCCTGAGACATCACGGTCAGTAATCGGTAGTTAAATAACACTGCCATGATGTTATACATTATGGTCACAAAAGGTTGGCATCGTGTTCCAGGTGGTTGAAAATGGGACGCATAAAAATGAAAAAAAAAGAACTTGTTATTTTTTCCTTTTAGTGTTTTTTTTATTTAATAGATACGTGATTTTAAATAAATTTGATAATAAACGATTATTTGAATACATGTTTTTAATAAAGTACACATTTTGTTTGATTACGCGATTTGTGTGGTCACCCTTCATGGCGTTTTCATAGTAATAAAACATAAACTGATTTTGTCACCAATTATGCAATCAATAGGTGTTTTAAGTGTTTGTTTATTCTGTAAAAACTTTTCACAAAGCAATGAATACATTCAAGTTACTAGTCTTCGTTTAATAAAGGAGTTATAACAGGTATATACGAGAGTTAGCGTGTGGATTGAGGGACCAGCTTTACACAACCCTATTTCAAAATTGCTTCAATGTATCTGCTCCTATTTCTTATTACAAATAGCTTTTAGAAATTTACGAACTCCTTAAGAGGGTGGAATATGGATTCATTGATTTTATAAAGCAATATTGACCAAAAATGTTTTTTGTTTTGTGCGAACTGAGGGACTACAATAAAAACCTTGTGGTTTCATGCATTTACCACCTTGTGTCCTGATATTTGGTGAGCAGGCTTAGCTAACTATTTACAAGAAATCTGCAGTAAAAGCAATTTAACTTTTAAACTCCTCTCAGAGATTTCGGTTACACTTTGTGCGAACTGAGGGACCACACAAAAAGGGCTGTATGTTTTTTATTATAGGTGTTACAAATTATTGGATCATTTTTACATTTGTTTCAAGACATTTACAGAACATTGGTAAAGTTCTTTGCCAATCCCAGGGTTGATCCCTCGGTCCACATGCACATCACGTATGTATTCACACCGGACGACGATTTGTGAGGAGGAGGCACCTACAATCTAGTGAAGGCCACGGGAAGTCGCTGGAATCCGCTGTTAACGGGTGACGCGGTAGGTACCCATCATTCGTGGAGGTGATCTTGTAATTTTATTCAACTTTCAATGTATTGGAATTCAAAATTTTTGCATTAAACATTGCGCGAAATTGAAGGACTATAAAATTGAAATGAAAGATAAGTTTACGGACTTAGAACGCGTTTATTTTTGATTTAACCCGACGTTTCGAACCCTTTTAACTGTCTACCCGTGACCATGAACGCTGTAAAGGGTTCGAAACGTCGGGTTAAATCAAAAATAAACGCGTTCTAAATCCGTAAACTTATCTTTCATTTCAATGTATAGTGTTCGCGTAAACTCAAGAAGAAAGAAGACAGTATGGAGACAGTATGGACAGTAAGAAAACAGTATGGATTATAAAATTAGTAATCATTTTCAACTTTCAAGTTTATGGTTCGTAAACGGAATCTTCAACTTCCCACTGCAGGGCAAATGCCTCCATAATTGAATTCAAGTTATAGCAATGATAGGTACAGGCATAATCACCACGCCTGCCAAATGCGGGTTGGTGATTTGGGCATGTAATATCGGAAGGTTTACAATTCCGATACTGAATTCCGATATTAGATCTCAATATCGGATTTCCGATATTAATATCGGAATTCGCTTTTTATATTTTATGTATGTTATTCGAAAGGTAAACGAGCAGACAAGCCACCAAATGGAAAACGTTGTAATTTTGGATTAAATAAAAAATAAAATAAAATAAGTCTTAAATTTTGGCACAAAATGTAGGTACCTACATGTTAATATTTTTCGTTCTTATTTTCTATTACTGTAATCAAATAAACTATGAATAACCATTTATATTAGGGGTTAAAGTATGAAATTGCCGTTTTGTATGGACGAAATCGAGAAAAGTAATTTTTCCATACAAACATTTTTTTTTTTAAAACGCCTGAACCGTTTTCGATGCAATTAAAGGTGAAAGTTAGATGGTTATAAAGCTATGCATTATAGTATTTAAATTTCTGAAAATCAAAGTATATAATACAAAATATACTTAATTGAAGCAAGAAGGTCAGCTGACACATTGTAAGGGGTCTTTTCAACGACTCCCTTTGAAGTAATAGGCACTACTATTTTTAAGTCAAAAGTTACTTTATTTAGTTTTTGATACAATACAAAAAGAATTACGCAATAATATGACTATACTTAAGAGCTGTAAACAAAATAAAAAGTGGGAAAATAATCGGCAATTTCATACTTTAACCCCTATTATAACTTCTTATAATTTCAAATATGAAGGCAAAATTAGCAATTAGAAATAAATTCTGATCTTTTGAATTAGACAACCATATGGATCAGCGGTAGTAAACGCTGCTTCTGAGCCATGGGTCGCGGGTTCGATCCCCGCACAGTACAAATATTTGTGTGCATGAACATGTCTGTTTGTACTGGTCTGGGTGTTTTCTATGTATTTAAGTATGTATTTACAAAAAAAAAGTATTTATGTAAGTTTATCGGTTGTCTAGTAGGGGTACAAGACAACCGATAAAAACCGTATGGGGATACGACAGGGTAATAGTAGCTTAACTTAATTTGGGACTAGATGGCTCTGTGTGGCCCAGTGAGGCATGTCTTATCATCATCATCAGCCTATCACAGTCCACTGCTGGACATAGGCCTCTCCAATTGCACGCCACTTAGGTCGATCCTCAGCTTCTCGCATCCAGCTCCTGCCAGCCACCTTGCGCAAATCATCACTCCACCTAGCCTGAGGGCGTCCTACACTACGTTTGCCGAGACGCGGTCTCCACTCAAGAACTCGTTTACCCCAGCGGTTGTCGGTTCTGCGGCTAATATGGCCAGCCCACTGCCACTTCAGCTTGCTAATCCGGTAGGCTATGTCGGTAACTTTAGTTCTCTGCCGGATCACCTCATTTCTGATTTTATCCCTAAGAGAAACTCCGAGCATAGCTCTTTCCATAGCCCGCTGAGCGACTTTGAACTTGTGGACTAGCCGTACCGTCAGTGTCCACGTTTCGGCTCCGTATGTCATGACGGGTAGGACGCACTGATTGAAGACTTTCGTCTTTAGGCATTGTGGGATATGTCTTATATATTTATTTATTTATTTATTTATTTTTACTTGATCATTTTTTGTGATAGCAAACATTTTCAAGCATAACAAAGCTATTAATTAGTTTATCACATATTTGTCATTATTATTCTCTATCACTTATATTAAATTGGTAAAATAGACATCAACATAAATTTTAACCCCTAACATAAATGTTAAAAAAATCAACAATTATAATCATCAAAATATAATCTATTTTTTAAGCGATCATTTTTCTTGGTAAAACATACGTTCTCAAAAACGACAAAGCATCAAGCATTTTTTCGGACAGTGAACTTCGTATCTTTCATACGAAACCAAGCGACGTGGGATAGACGTGGTCATAACCGATGTCTTAGAGGACTTAGATTATGCCGATGATATTTGCCTGCTGATCTACACGCACCGTGACATGCAATCCAATATCGACGACTTACATTGAGAAGCGGGCATTATGGGGCTTAAAATCAACTGCCGGAAGACCCAAGAGATGCCACCTGGAGTTGAAAATCGCACACCGCTACGGATTGGTGCAGAGGATGTGGTACGAGTTCACAATTTCACTTGCCTGGGGATGGTCGTGTCTACTAACTAGAGGTACAGAAGAAGACATCGCTTCATGCATTGCATTCGCGCAACTTCGACCTGTATGGCGGTCATGGAAATTGACTCGAAAGATTATGATCAAGATTTCTGGATCCAACGTCAAATCCGTATTGCTATATGGGTGCGAAACGTGTAAGGTCACCGAGTCCATCTCGCACAAACTCCAGGTCTTCATCAACCGCTGTCTTCTCCAAATTCTCGGTGTGTACTGGCCCAAGAAAATTTCCAACGAACACCTGTTGGAACGCTGCCGCGAAACCACGATCGATCTGCTGATCGATCGGGGGCTCAAGCACCGCAAGTGGAACTGGATTTTCCACACTCTCCGGACGGATCCCGAGCATATTCCCAAGAAGGCTCTGGATTGGAATCCCCAAGGAAAACGTAAACGTGGCCGCCCCAAACAAGCTTAGCGTCGCACTGTAGCTGATGAGGCGAAACAGATCGGCAAGACTTAGAGTGAAATGAAACGCGAAGCTCAAGACCGAACGCGATGGAGGACTACTGTGGACGCGTTCTGCCCCATCTCGGGGACCTAAGACATTAAGTCAAGTAATAACTATCTTATTACAAAAATATTCTGCTAACGAAAAGACACACTCACTTTCAACTCTTGTAGGCAAAACTGATGACAGAAGTACATGCCTGTGTCAGATATACTCCTTTTTCTCCTAGGGCGACAGGTTTGGACTTTAAAGCTCTGTGGTTATAGCTCAAATTTTATTTAAGATATAGGCTTTTATAGAAATACCATACCTTTTGGTGCTCATAAACACTTTATGTATTAATTCATATAGAAACTATCTGATTACGATATTAAACGATATTGTATCATCACTCAATATCGGAATTGTAATATCGGAAATTCGTTCCGAGATTCCGATATTGCGAGATTCAGAGATTCCGATATTCATGCCCTATTGGTGATCACAAACCCGAGCAGTGTTCGAAATTTCGAAACTTTTTGTTGCTCGACCCGGGGTTCGAACCCGGGACCTCGAGATCTTAAGCCCGGTATTTAAGCCACTAGACCAACGGGGTGTTAGGAACAAATTATAATTAGATAAAATAGTTTTCCTGCTTACGTGTTAATAACTTATAGAGCAATACTTGATGCGTTTTTCGCATATTTGCTTCGTTTTTCAGAAACAACCTACCAAGACCGTTTATACACATCGAACTATGACGTGTCTCCCTGATCAAGTAAGATTTATTATTATTAAGTAATTGGTGCACCATCGCCGGTGATTATTATTTTGCCATATTATTATCACTCATCATTGGGCACAGATTTAGTGTATCTTTAATTTTAGGAAACAATTAATAGGCATGAGGATTTGGAGTTGCGCCAAAGTGACTTACTAGAAGGTGCACCTACTTACACTGATTTAAACGAAAAAGGTATCATAATCACAATGTATTTAGTTCAATAAGAAATAAAAAAATCTTTTATTTATTTTGGCACAAACAGTAAATTTACGAATAGGTTTAGAATTCAAATTGTGAAATTATGCATAAAGAAAAAATAGCGCCGAAACGAAATAAAAGTTGGTTCGAAAAGGTTTCTATTCTATTTTACAAATAGGATATAAATAATAAAATGAGTTTTAAACTTTTCAGAATCTATAACATCGCGTAGTGAAAGAGTGACACAACTAAAAATCACCTGGCAAGAGAAAATAGTGCAATTTGAAAAGATGAAGAATGAACTTAATGAAAGACAAGTTAGGCATACAATTTCATTTGAAAGATATTTAGTACTATTTTTCAATAACTCTCTCTTTTATTCTGCATAACGCATCATCATAGTTTAGATACATGTTGGGAAACCGAAACTAGAAAGCGCAACTTACAAATCATAATGATCACGTGTATCTGCTCCTATATTATTATGATACTATAGATTTAGACAATATGCTTAAAACACCTTCATAGGAATAGGTACAGCTACTAATACTGATAATTATAAACAACATTACAGAAAACAATTATGGAGTTGTACGCATCATTAGGAAAGACCCATGACAAGATGTCAGCCTTAGGGCAGTGTACAAGCCTGCCGCCGTCAGAAGAGCTACGCATCATGAATGTGGCTAATATGACGCCAGAGCAACTGCTACAGCTATGCGCCAACTCGAAACATTTTGACAGCAAACAGCAGTACGGAGGTGAGGTAACCACACAAGCGCAAGGCTTGCATCGTATACAAATTGTATCAGAGGAGCAATGTATGAAGCAATAATATTAGATAGAAGCAGTTGTTCTATACTCTTGTAAAAGCTTACGACTGAATTAAAAAAAATAGAAAATGTATTTCCTCAAACGTTTTTCTTACCGCGCCATATTTAATGACAATGATGTTTAAGACGTGAAATCAAAAAAGGCATTTCACTTTTAATTTGGTTGTACCCATAGATTTAATATAGATGATAGATTGACAATTGAATCCTGAAAACGAGACCAAAACTAGGTTACGCTAGTGTGCGTAAAGTGAGCGTGTGCGTGAGATAAATAGTGCTGTACTGCATTGCCTGCTTGCTTTCGATTCAATCGACACAGTTTACGTTGACGCAGGTGACTTATTATTTAGTATTAATAGAAGAAGACAAAAAAAACTGCAAGTAAATAGGTATGTCTTTTATTTTATATTTAATTTCTCCCGAACAAAATCAATTTATTGTAATAATGTCGTAGGCTTTATTTTACAATTTTGCCTCATACTTTATTCTAATAATTTCGATTATTAGTTTTATTAATAAGTATTTATAGTTCAACCACGTTGGCGAATCAAAAGTTTAAAATATGTATGTTTAGCACCTCCAAAAAGTTCAATTGAATATCTATTGTACTCAAGTTTAGTGTATTTTTCTTTTTTTTAATAACTATCCTTTTTATAAGATTCTGCAATAAATCATCTGAACAAGACTCCTTTACGGCAGTAATATTATTTTGAAGCGATGAAAGACTAGTTTTTTTTTATCACTCCTACAACTAAGCAACTTTTTCACAAGCCCGTGTCTTATGTGCCCTAATATTTTAAAGTTTTTAAGCTATTGCATAGCTTCTATCGCGGGCCTTGAGCGCGGGGACCGAATCCAGAAATTCCGTAACGAAAAAACCTCACGCTCCCCACTTCGACCGGCACAGCGGTGATACGGCTGTTCGACGAGGTGCGTGCGGTTTGACGAGGCGTTTGCCATTCGACGAAGTGGGTGCCGTTTAACTAAGTGGGTGCCGTTCGACGAAGTGGATGCCCTTCGACGAGGCAGGTGCCGTTCGACAAGTTGGGTGCTGTTTGACGAGTGGGGTGCTGTTTGATGAGGTGGGGTGTTGTTTAACGAGGTGGGTGCTGTTTGACGAGCGGGTGCAGTTTTACGAGGTGGGTGCTGTTTGACGGATGAGGTGCTGTTTCACGAGGTGGGTGCTGTTCGACGAGCGAGGTGCTGTTTAACGAGGTGGGTGCCGTTCGACGAGCGGGGGGCGTTTGCCATTCTACGAAGTGGGTGCCGTTCGACGAGGCAGGTGCCGTTCGACAAGTTGGGTGCCGTTCGACGAGGTGGATGCCGTTTGACGGGTGGGGTGCTGTTTAACGAGGTGGGTGCTGTTTGACGAGCGGGTGCTGTTTTACGAGGTGGGTGCTGTTTGACGAGCGGGTGCTGTTTTACGAGGTGGGTGCTGTTTAACGAGGTGGGTGCTGTTCAACGAGCAAGGTGCTGTTTAACGAGGTGGGTGCTGTTCGACGAGCGGGGTGCTGTTTGACGAGCGGGGTGCTGTTTAACTAGGTGGATGCTGTTTGACGAGTGGGGTGCTGTTTAACTAGGTGGATGCTGTTTGACGGGTGGGGTGCTGTTTGACGGGTGGGGTGCTGTTTAACGAGGTAGGTGCTGTTCGACGAGCGGGGTGCTGTTTAACGAGGTGGGTGCTGTTTAACGCACGCAAGCTATGCAATAGCTTTACCGCGGCAGTCTCCGAGTGCCACACGTCTTTTTTTTTGTCTTTAATATCTAAGCGTCTTTTAAGGACGTCAATAATTTTCATCATTTCTTTTTTCCTCGGGCTTTTGTCTAGACCTGAAACGTGTGCTGTAGAGCTACTGGGTACAGGGGATATGTCTCTGTAGACAGAAGTTCGATACTTTGCGTATTTCCTTTAACACAACCTGCAAGTAATTACATAAAGCTCATGTACTTTTCTAAGGCTTTATCAAAATTATGCATAATATTGAATTGAACTTAAAATAAATTTATTTTTTTCTATCCGCGGGTAGCGATCGTCGATCGCGATCGCAAAAGTTAAAATAACACTGATATTTATTTTTCAATTACACATTACAAACGTACGCAAAATATACATTATATTTGGGTGCCCTTCGGTTTGCCTAAAATTTAAAGTCCTAATTTCATTTGGCCGAACCGTATTGGCCTAAACATATAACGTATAATTATTGTCTAGCATAACAGTTGTTTACGCAATATTATAGTATTGTCTAAAAATTTAAAGCCCTAATTTTAGTATCTCTATATCGAATGCACTAAAATGCATCAGTACCTCTAGCACAAAAAACTTTCGACTTCGAATCGTTTGCGTATCGTAAGCAAACGACACAAAGTTCGTGCTTTGTTTTGTAGTTCTCGTTTTGACCGCGCAAGCGCTGTTTAAGTTTTCATACTAAATATTTCGATGGCGATACGAACACGCAAACGATTCGAATTCGATAGCTTTTTGTGCTAGAGGTACAGTGGGTCTAGCACAAAGAACTATCGACTTCGAATCGTTTGCGTATCGAAAGCAAACGACACAAAGCTTTGTTTTGTAGTTCTCGTTTTGACCGTGCGAGCGCTGTTTAAGTTTTCATACTAAATATTTCGATGGCGATACGAACACGCAAACGATTCGAATTCGATAGTTTTTCGTGCTAGACCCACTGCATCAGAAAATTACACTATGTATTGATAGTCCAATTTCTTTTTAAAACTGAAAAGGTGAAATAAACGAATAGCTCACAAACCGACCCCAAGTAGTTTTGTCTGCCTACCTCTAGTGTGTAATTTTAAAGCGCGTGGGACCGCAGGAGCACCGCAGCACTGAAGCCGTCACGGATGCATGCATGCTTGCTTGTTTGTTTGCATGCATGCTTGCTTGTTTGCTTACTACATGCTTGCATGCATGGCCGTTTGCTTGCAAAATATTGACAAACGTTTTAACATTCTGCGAATAAAAATTTGAAACTGTAAATGGTAGGGGGGATTAGTATAATATGTTCGGCTAAATGTCGTATTTGCAAAATTATAATACGGCGATATAAAGTTAGGCGTAGTAAAAATAGGCTAAACACGTTTAAAAAAAATTTGCGAAAAAAATTTAAGCTAAAAGTTCGTGTGCCAATGACAATTATTAGGAGTACCTACAAAAAATTCGGCATTCCGATATATACTCATTATATCTTATGTATAACTTACGGGCATGAACAATATGGGGATTGCTCCAGAACGTAATTTTACAGGCTAAACGCCTCTGTGTCAAAAATACTTTGGGTCAAAATGTGAACTGCAAATGCTTGATTATTAATGGGCTTCCATTCTTTTCTATTAAGCATTTTCAGCCATTTCTAACGTATATCAACATTTTAGGCTGTATGCGGTATACAATGTGTCAGCTAATGAAATGTCGATAAGATGTCATCGACAATTTCAATCACTAAAATACAAAAGTGACGTAAGTAATTGCTGAAATTCACGTATTTGATATTATTTTTAATGTTGAATTCTTATGAATTCAAATCCTTATTGTGATGAAATACCCTATCAATTTGTATACAAAACTTTAGTCAAAGCTCTGAAACATTGCATTTTATTGGTGATAGTCGCGATTTTATACTTACGTGTAAAATGTAAAATTATGTTGTTTCCCTTTTTTAAATGAGTTACATACAGGCCCCTAATTCGCGTAACCAAATCGTATCACAATCGTAATTGAACGACAGGTTTTTGACAGTTCTAGTATGGGCTAAATATCAAAATCGTCCAATTCAATCACGATGGAACTGCGATTCGGTTACGCGAATTAGGCCCCAGGTACTGAACATGTAACCATAATGGAAATACATCAACTCAACGCTCTATAACAATGATAAACCTGAAATAAGTAAGAGTAAAGGGAATATTGTGTTGCGCGTGACAGACGTCAGAACTCAGAAAAACACTACGGGTCCATAGCGTGTACGTGAACGGTCCTGTGTATATATCTCGTTCTACTCGTATCATATTATGGCTGCATTATATTTTATCTCTTTGCATTGCCAATCTAACAGCAGTATATTAAATCTATGGTTGTACCAAGTCAAGAAGCATTAGAAAGAATATTGATTTACACTGTGCAATCTACACTGAACGATTTGCATCTAATGTTAGTCGTTTCATTAAAATTTGAGTATTTAAATATTCTAAACTGAATTTGATGCGGCAATCTTAATTATTTGAAGGCGATACGAATTTCACCGGGTAGCTTGTAACAAATCAACGCCGCATCAGTAATTGTAGCTGTGCGCACTACACACGGTGTAAAAAAAAGTACGAGCCAAATTCAATACTGGAAAAATAGGAAAAAAACCTAGAAAATATTTTTTTGTCCCAAAAAGTTTAATTGTTTTACAGAAAAAAATTCGTGTAGCACGAATGTAGCACGAAGAAAGCAACGAAGCAGGAGAAACATAACGTTGCTATTACAATTTAAACCAGAAAAGCGACTGCGTTTCTAGTTACGTAGTCAAACAAATTAATCAATACAAACTAATGCGTAACTATTTAAACAGGACTCTGATTTTCCTTTGTTTCTTTATGGGCTTAAGAGGAAACACAAGGGCCTTTTTTCCATACAAACGTAGTTCCCTGTTTCCTCCCTGGATAATGCCAGTAGAGCAATAATATTTAGTGCAAAAATCTATAGCCACTATTAGCATGTTTCTATGTTTTCCTTTTTTCATAAATTAATTAATAAAAGAGATATGAGCCTTCAAAAATCAAAAAAAATCGCCAATTTTTCTGCTGTGTTCAAACATCCAGAAAACAAATTTTGTTAAATTTTAGAAAAAAAGCAAAATATACGAACACAGCCAAAGCCTTTCTTTAATTTTTAATAGTAAAATTATTTAAATCGATCTAGTTTTAGATTTTGTGTGTTTTTAGTAGGTATTTTCGGTCTCTATCACGCTCTGCGGGGAAGGCGTTAGGGACTGCGCGACAGCAATAGATTTTACAAATCTCTCGACCTTAGTGTTTCCTCATCATACTCAAATACATTAAAGATTGCGCGCCCATCATTCATTCATAAACAAGCTACAAAAAAAACAGAATAACCGTTACCACCGTTGCACTGGTCGACATTTTTATTTGACCTTTCTTTGATTGAATGTTTTAACATTTTTGATATTGTATTTTGACGGTCCCAATCCCGTGAAGTACGAACCATGACCAATGATGGGTAGTATAGTACTCTGCCCGCACCTGCACACCAGAGGTCTATCCATAACATCGTTCGTAGATTACTAGAATGCTCTGCGTGCAGGTAATGTATTGATGTATAGGTTTTGCTGGATAGCATCACACGATGTAGCGGCAACATAGTGTTCTATGAACTATCGAAGGTTTTGTTGGCACACCGAGCGAGACGCTGCGCTTTGGGGCATCGAAGTAAAGCATTGACACGCTGCGCCTTGCTAGTGTAACACTCAATGCGTCTAAGTCAATCCACAGCACAACAACGATGACTTTCATTTAGCATTTAACAAATAATATTTGTCAATGCAGAACTTCCATCAAAAACACCGGTCGCCATTGACATGAATAAACTATACAATATGCCATCAAAGTTGGTTGGAACGTGTGAACAAACATTGGTAATGAGAAAAGAAATTATTGAAACATTGGAAGCTATGACTACGAGAAAAGCAAGTTTCTGTTTATTTGATAATTTTCTCACTTAAATTCTTAATTGATATTCGTTACATGATTTTATTTTATTTAAAGGATATCAGCTTAAGTCAACTAATAAAGAAAATAAAAGAATTCAATGCAGAAAATGAAATGCTTGCTTCCACTTTAGAAAAAGTAAAGAAAGAGTTTTTTGTCGAAATGAATGAAATTGTTGACTTTATCAGAAAATGCATAAATGATACTATGAGCTCCCAACTACGCAACGAAGAATTAACGTATGAAATATCGGAATTGAATGCACAGAAAGATGATCTAAGGAAACAAATACACAATTTTGATCATCTTAAGTCCAGCACTAATAAAAATAAAGTCGAGGTATACCATGCCACATTTTAGTTTATTCCATTCTTGATTTTTCGCTACTTAAATTAATGTGTATTTCACAACCAGTGTGTGGCGTTCATGTAGGTAGTTAGTTGAAATAATTAAATTGAAAACAAATTAAACCAGTCCAGTAAAAAATAATGTTCTAACATTATCTTTTGTCAGGAATTAGAAAAACAGGTAAAAGAGGAAAAGTTAAAACGGACTTTTATTAGAGATCGTCTTACACGCGCGGAAGGACAGGTGAAAATAAGCGCTGAGCAAGTGTCTCAGCTAGAAGCTACGCTGGAACAGTCTCGCTCCAAGACCTGGGACTTGGAACGTACGGTACAGCAACTGCGGGAACAGGTTAGGTCTACTTCAATTAAATAAAAAAGTATATAATACGTGGGTATCACTGAAAATGTTTAGAACTGGCCAGTTAGAAACATTGCTAATGAAAACATTTTTGAATTTCAATTTTAGAACTCTTTGGTAACCTAATGTAGTATATATTGCATTCATCTGTCATTTGTTTTTGTGAATCAGCGGCCAATCTAAAACTCTTGTTACACGTGAAAATGAACCTAACGTAGGAAAATTTCCGGTCAATGATTTATTATGACTTTCGTGTGGGCTTACTCAACAACGAAGCTAAGAAAGGCTGCGATTAGCATTTTTTAATGAAGCCCCGTCTCTTGCTACTACATGGTGGTCCAGAAGGCTATTTACAATTGGTTTAACAAGTTTAAGCGTGGACGTAGCAATCTCAATGATGATCCGCGTGAGGGACGTCCTTTAACAGCGACTACGGAAGATAACATCAGTGCTGTGCGACGCATTATAGAGGAAGATAAGAGAGTGACCTATCAGCAGATACAGGCAAGCCTAGGCATTGGTATCAGTGGGTGTTTCCTTTCGAGGATCGGCCAACTAAGGTAAAGAAAGGAAGAAGTCAAGGAAAAAGGATGATTACCTCATTCTTTGGTCGGAAAGGTCATTTCGCGACAGTTGTGGTAGAAGATGGAAGGACAGTTACTGCAGACTGGTATGTCAATCGCTGTTTGCCTGTTGTCTTGGAAAAAATTCGACAGCAGCGCCCTCGAAGGAGGATCCTCCTTCACCACGACAATGCTTTAGCGCACTCCGCAAAATAACTGTTGAGTATTGGACTATGGCAGGTGTCGAGATAATGAGTCATCCGCCATACAATCCTGACCTGGCGTCCTGCGACTTTCATTTATTCTCAAGAACTAAAGATAAAATTGAGAGGTATTCGCTTTACGAGCCCTGAAGATACGGTGAAAGCGTACGAAAATGCCATAGAAGAGACCCCTAAGGAAGAATGGGTCCACTGCTTTTCTCAGTGGTTCCATCGAATGCGACGATGTGTAGAAAGGAACGGAGATTACTTCGAAAAACAATAACAGTATTGGCCACTTTCTACATTTAGCCGTTTTTCATTTTCTAAACATTTTCAGTGTTACCTAGGTGCTATACTTGCACACGCATTACTTGTGAGCTATTTTTAAGCTCTACCAGTGTAGGACCATGCATTTTGTGAATGATGATGAATGTTTTGTTTCAGAATCAAAAATTGCAAGATGATTTTAACAAAGAACTAAATAAGTTTACAGAATCTATTCGAGAAAATACTTCACATTTGGAAGAAATTGCTGAAGCTCGTGATAAGTTGCATGCTGAGTAAGTAATATAAACGAAAAATGTAAGCGATAGAAAAAAGTTACATTAGCTTAGTTTTCGAAGGACACAATAAGATTTTCTTTTTGGTGCGGCGTGTTATAGTTTAGAATAGACGCTTGGCCACGTACATTTATAAAAGCTGGTAAATATTTTAGGAAAGAAGATTTAGAAAATCGTCTAATAGAATTATCTACTCATTACAATAAATCACTCGAACACGTTAAGCATGAAATGAATGTCAATGTAGTTAAACTAATAGAAATAGAAAAACAATATGAAGACGAAAAAGATGCAAAACATCAGTTAGAGGACAAGGCAGAATCTCTTTGCTCACAACTTTTGGAATCAGAGCTCAGATATAAAGATTTGTGTAAGAAAGTGCAAGAAAAAGAGTTACAGCTTTGTGAGTACATATCTAAACATATAAAATACATTTATAACAGACTGGAAGTGTTCATTAAAGATATTAGAATAATTTCAAGAGCTTAAAAGTCCAAAATAACAATTTTTAGAATTTCTGTCTGTGCATGTCTCTCTTAAAGTTTGTACACGCATCACGCAAAATCTACTGCAACGCAGTTTTCACTGATGCATTGCTAAAAGTGTACCTACATTAAAATAAAGGCTCCATTTTATTAAATACTTATATAAGAGTGTACGAAGTTGGATAAATTGAGTAGTAATAGCCTATAATTATCCCACTGCAGGGAACAGGCCTCCATCATTGAATTCAAGTTACCACTGCAATGATGGGACAAATTGAGTAACCTGACCTTATTTTATTACTTCCTATTGAGGAAAAAATAATAATTTGCGCATATTGTTATTTCAAGGTGAAGCTAATGAGAATTACAGAGAACTGGAAGCTACTAAGCATGAGCTCGAGATAACAAAAAAAGAAATGGATACCTACAGGAATCGTCTTGCTGAGCAATGTGATATCGTAAAGGAAATCGAGGTAAACGATGCTAATATTATACAGGATGGAATTTTAAACAGCTTCCAAATTTTAATATATCTACGAGACAAACAACATATGACGTATTTTTTCTTTTGGTATAGCCCAGTACAAAAATGTCAAGATAAAGCATTAGAAAATGTCCCCAAAAATCTAAAATTTTTGATACGGCCGCCTAGCAACACTTTTTTTACGCAATGCTCATAAATCAATAATGACATACGTCATTTGTTTTTTGTCTCGTAGTTTGATATATTCAAATTTGGAAGGTGCTTAAAATGTTATCCTGTATAGTTTGAAAAACAATACATTTAACATTACGTATTAATTTTTCAGCGCAATTTTAAAGAGACATTGGCGACGGAACAGGAATTACGCCAAGACATAAAAGATAAGGATGAATACATTTCAGAACTAGAAAAAAAAGTTACTTTGATAGAACAACAGCTACATCAAAGGTAATATAATAATAACTATAATAATGTTTTATTTTTATTTAATATAATATGGTAATAATAAATAAAATAAGACTAGATACACAATCAATGACAGAAACGCATTGATGAAAGCAACTGATAATAGACCCTTGAAATATTTACGATTTTTTTCTAGTTAAGTATGTAGTCAAGAGCAAGCCCAATAAATTATATTCACCTTTCCAAATAAATAATTAAATTAGAATAAAATTGATATTGAAGGGATTATTGTACAGCAAATGTGATTTTATAGATAATGGTACGGAGCTGTTCGTGCACAAGACCGACTTCCACTTTGTCGGATTTTACATTAATAATTATGTTTTTCACAGTGAAAGTAAAATGAGCTCCTATGAAGAGCAATTAACGTCTCTGAAAGAACATATATCTCAATTACAAGAAGATTATGGAGAATTTGAAAACCTTAAAGAACTTCATGAAATGGTAAATGATTAAATTTAAAACATATCTACCTAGCTGGTTGCCTGAATATATGCAAACAGCAGCATGTATGCGGGCTAGCGAGCATGGATGCAGGTAAGCAAACATCAAATTATGCATATGCAGGTGAACCGGCATTCATGCAGGCAAGCAAGCATGCATTCAGGCAAGAAGGCAAGTATGTATGCATGCAGGCAAGCAGTCAGGCACAGGTACATACATACAGTGAAGCATGCATGCATGCATATAGCTTAGCACTTCTCCGGCGCTGCGGGAAGTGCAGTCCTTCCGCCCTTGCGTAACAAATCTGTGAAAGCCACACTCGCTTTCGCAGCTTGGGCTTGCTGTTCGCCGTCACGGCGACCAGCCTCAGCAGCTACAGGTTGCCCGGCCGCCCAAGCATCGTTACTGCGAGCAAGGACTGCTCTCCCGCTGCGCCTCCGGCTTTCAAGTTGCACTCTAGTATCGGGCAGACAATAGCACGTTGCAAAGAACACAGCTATTCGAAATAAAATAAAAAACTTAATTTTAACAATGTATTCTTGGATATGAAACATTCGTACTAAATGTTTTTCAGGCCAATAATGAGGTTCGGATATTTTTAATTTTTTTACTTTCTGATAAATGGTAATCATGGTTTTGAATAGTCGGACTTTCGATTCTTCGGAACTTTAATATTTGGAGGTTTTAAAATCGGAATATTGAATTTTAGAATTAAATAATTCGAAATCTTTAAGTGTTCCAGTTTTTCATATGTCTAATTTTATTATTGCTTTATTTTTAGATAAATAAACAACGAGCCAAATTATTAGAAACAACAAGGCAAAATGGTGAACTTGCAGAAGCGTTACAGAAAAAAGACGTGGAGCTAGAACAACACGTTGAAAGCGAGGCGGGACAAGAACACGTGATAGAGCAAAAAGATAGATTTATAAAGATGCTATCGCAAAAAGAAGAAGAACATACTAATATAATTAAGTTACTTAGAAATAACTTGGAAATGCGAGCACAAGCAGACATCGATGTAAGTGTGGATTTTCTTTTAAGAATACAAGGATATTATTTATAATTGAAACTGTAACGATCACTTTATTTCAAATGGTTAATTGGAAACATATTTAAATCTGTTTTATGAAAATACTAGCGCTACGTCTGTTGCTTTGTTCATTGGGAATATCGCACTGAGCCATATCGCATTTCAGATTATACCTATGCATAGAAACATTATATCGCTTACCTTAGAGATCACATAAAGCTCTTGAAATTTATTCCAAATTAGGAAATTATTGATTCACTACTGTTTCCAACACCTAGAAGGATAATTATGAAATAAAAACTATTTACATTTTTGGGTCTCATGCCAAAGCAACTTCCAAATTTCATCGAAGTCTTTTAAATTATTGATTACTCATACAAACTTCCACCACATGAGTAAATATCCCTACAGAGTACAAGCTTTCTAACTTTTAACTATTCTGATGAGGCTGACTGATTGCAAGTCAAAAAAAATAGGGAGTAAAAATAAAATACGGTAAGTACCTACATAATAAAACGTGTATTTCAAAAGGTATAAAATATAAGGTTTAGTGTAATTTGACAATACTAAAGTTTAATTCGTTTATAAATGGCTAACCATAAATAATTAATTTTTCTTTAAATATTTCTTATTTCTTTTTAACGTGTCATACTTCTGAATCTAATATACAGTTTCTTTAAATAATTGATCGGAAAACGATTGCATGGCATGTCAAAAGATAATACCATTTTTAATTTTGTTTTTATATTTTATTTCCAATATTTTGAATTCTCGGATCATTATTAAAATAATAAATATTTAAGACATGCCTCACTGGGCCACACAGAGCTATCTAGTCCCAAATTAAGCTACTATTAAGTACCCTGTCGTATGGGGTACTAGACAACCGATAAACTTACTTATATCCTTTTTTTTGTAAATACATACTTATAATACATAGAAAACACCCAGACCAGTACAAACAGACATGTTCGTGCACACAAATATTTGTACTGTGCGGGGATCGAACCCGCGACCCACGGCTCAGAAGCAGCGTTTACTACCGCTGATCCAAATGGTCGTCAAACAAAAGTAATCAAAAAAAACAAAATAATCTTGGTATGTTTTTTTCCATTTCACCAATAACATTAACATAATTATCTGGGCCTGGCGGTATTTTAAGGAACCCAGCCTGTACATTACCTACATTAAAGTCTTTACAATGATTCCCTATTATTGCTTATATTTATGGCATTTTCCGATAGGATTCCGATTTCTTGCACTTGTGTCGATCCAGATATCCGGCAACAAACCATAGCAGTGCGTAACTGACCCTTTTTATATATTTAGATTTAACACTAATTTTCCTTGATCAATATTATATTAATTGATCAATATTGTATTAATTTAATCATAGAAATTGTAAAATCACAATTCGTCAACAAAATCTTTCAAATAAAAGTCGTCTAATGCGCGCGATGTGCAGCCCTGTCATTTATACCGCAACTCGAAAACCAGTTCTTACCCCGGCGACGCGTAGGTGAACGCGTCGGTGAGATGTCACGCGCACATCGCCGCGCTATGTGTGAGTGGAACTACAGCGGGCCGCATATAGGCAGCTTGGATTCTGGTGGGAAATATTAATAATTCATGTGCTTCCACCTCCTATATTAGGATTGTTAAATACATAAATGTGGTTACCTGGACATCTAACTCAATATCAAATTTCATGTAAATCGGTTCAGCGGAAAAGGTAACAGTAGACAGACAGACAGTTTTGCATTTCAAATATTCATGTGATTATGTAGTGCAATTAACCTGCTAAGAAAAATACTTAAGTACCTATTGGCAATCAAGTTATGTAACGACAACATTATTTCTGTATTTCAGCTTAGTCAGCAATTGGCTGACAAAAATCTTGAGATTGATAATCTAGTGTCAAATCTTGAAACAAGAAAACAGCAGATTAGCCAACTGGAAAAAATAATATTAACGTTGGAAGAACAAAATCGAAAAGCAAGTGCGCATAAGCGGGAAAATCTGAAGAAGATACATTATTTGGAAAGTAAGATAGCAGAATATGAAAATTACCATAAGGAGCGAAAGCAAAGCATTGAAACTCCAGCTGAGAATCTTGATAGCATAATAAAAATACTTGAAGATGAACTAGGAAGTTCAGGTGGTCATCGTGCTCAGACAATGTACTTCTCAAAGAAAAGTAGCAATGGAGATCACGTCAATCAAAATAAAAATAGTAACCGTGCTTGTCGTGACCAAAACAAAAAATTAGAAAATAATAATCTTTCAATATATGAAGATCAAATTGCAATTGACGAATTTTCTAAAAAAACATATGAAGAGTGTAAAAGTGACAATATGGACAGAAAAAAAGCTATTGGAAGAAAAGATACACAGAACTATGTTTCAGCTACTAGGCCCGGAATAAATGTTTATGATTTACCTCCAACAGCTCATGAAAATTGTTCTTCTGCTAAGGCCAAAGTTCCATCTCGACCAAAGGACCTGTCAAGAAATTTAAATTTCATAACACCTATACAGCTTCTCGAAGACAAAAAATTTAAAATGTTTAAATTCGCTGGTCATAGACTTTGATTTGAATACCTCGTTGTTATTTTTGTTTAATTTATACTTTGGAATGTATTTTTCTTTTGTACGCCGTTGATTGTTAATAAAACAATTTATTTGCATAAATTATCAATAACTTTATTGGAAGACAAACAGTACCACATATTTTGTTATTAGGACATAAGTGCGGTCATCTTCTCTTGTTTATGCCAAAAAATGTCCTGAATCTGAAATAATATAAATTAAGGTTAATAGAATTGCTGCTACAATTAGGACCTTTGAAGGAGCATCCAACGCTCTGCTTCCGACCAACCTTCCCGTTCGTTAACCCATAGATCAAAGTTATACGCTAGATAGGAAGACACAGACACAAGTTAAAGGTAACGTAACGGTGATCGCAGTGGATCAGTAAATTAGGATGACTTTCATCGTCGTCAAATTTGTTTATAGACGTTAAGTATCGTATTTAGAGCCAATTTTAAATGTCGATGGTGGAAGCATCAATTAATGTAAGGGACATTTTGACCAATAAAAGTAAATAAAAATAAAAAATAACAACGCAGACACATTAACGGAACACAAGCAATCATCAACGGTGAGATGACGCGGACGGGGAGGAAGAACGTGCAGCACAGGCTCTCAGTAAGTTGCATCTTAATCATTATTTGACGGTTTATTTACTTGTAATATAATTGAAAAGTACAGAAAATATGCCAGGACAGCTATTGATAATGTTTGACTTTTTTATTTAGTTTTGATTAGTTATTATTACACCCTTGCATGTACAGAATACTTTCCGTCGTCGAATGACTAGTAAAATAACTCTAAAACTAAATACTATGTCCAGTATTCTTCCCCTTGTCAAAGTAGTAGAAAACAAATTCAACATGGTGGTCCAGAAGGAAAATTCCTTTTATGTCTAGAACTTGTCCTGTTTCCGTCTCAAATAATAACTAGGACGTTAACTTTTGCTTAAACAGATAAAATGTTTTATGCCTTACTAAACTTCGTTTTTCAGAGCCTCAAAGTTTAGTGCCGCCTTTTGATATAAAGTCTTGACAAATTAAAGAACTTGTAATGTGGAGTAAAATATTGTAGCAGGTAGGTAGATAAAACGCAGACTTACAGTTTAAACGTCTATATTGTCCGGTTCCACAATAATGTTTCTCACACAAATATATAAAGTTTAGAAGGCACAGATTAAACAAGAAAGTACATACACACGCGAAATATAGTTCAGAGAAGCACAGCGATAGATTTAACTAGAAATACATAGACGGAAGTAAAGTATATAAGCGAGAAAGTAGGTATATCGATAACACAAGTATTAGCTAAGGCAGCATGCGCTGCGCGTCGTAGATATAAAAAGGTACTCTGTGGTCGTAGTTAGATTAAGACTGGTGAGACCGGTGCGCGAGCGCTGCTGTTCGCGTATCTAGCACATAATTTTTATTTACAAATGTTCGCTAGAGAAACGGTGCAGTCGACATTCATATCGATATCGATATATCGATAAACTGGTGCACATTGACTATCGTATTTTATTTTGTGTATATAATTATTATGTAACATACTAATATGTAATTTAGATTAAAACAAATAAGTTTATTTATAAGTATATAATAATAATAGTATGAAAATTGTGTAACTTAGGAAAATAGTGTATTCTAACGTTATAACTATATAATAAAAGAAATCATTCGTGATGAGTTGCGTAGTGCGATTGAAGACAGTGTTGGCGAATTGAATCTTACTTTCAACACGGGTCTGAACCAGCTTCGTGAGCAATTAGGGTCATTCCAAGACTCCCAAAATTTTTTGAATGACCAATTTGAAAATATGAGCAGCTTCGCTTTGAGGTCGATAACATCAGTATTCGCCATACTAACATGGATCAGATGTCGAGAGAACAACCTTGAGGTTCAATGCGTGCCGGAGCATCGATCAGAAAACCTACTTGCCACTCCAAACAGTTATGTAACACAATTAAATACCCGATCAATAAAAGCGACATAGCCTTTTGCTCTCGTATAGCCCAAAAAGATATTAATAGCGTGAGGCCACGTTCAATACTGGTCAAGTTTACTACTCCGCGTTTACGCGACTGTCTTCTAGCAGTAGCTATCCAATACAATAAAGATCACAAAGACGAAAAACTTAACAGTAGCCTTCTTGGGATCGATGACAAGAAAACACGTGTTTACGTCACCGAAAATTTGACATCCTAGAACAAATCTTTACACCCCGCGGCCCGAATCCGAGCTAAAGAGTTGAATTATACGTTTGTGTGGGTACGAGGTGGCCGTATATATGTTCGCAAGTCTGAATCATCGGAAGCTGTGTTTGTGCGAAACGCAAAATTGCTACAAAAACTGACCTAAGGGATTGACTTTATAACTGTTATAATTATTAAGTGTATTTTAAGATTATCTTGTGTTAGACATATTCTCTTTAAAGAGCTATATAATAAAAAAAAAACTTAAATATTTACTATCAGAAACAAAGAACAGAACGTGAGAGGACTTAAAACCTTAGTTTTAGGTCTTAACCTTAGATTTTTTTCACAACATTGTAACGAGTGATTTTGATGTTATTATTTTGAGTGAGACATGGCTAAACGATAGTACAAAAGATTCTGAATTATTCGACAGTAGGTACCTATTTCGTATATAGACGTGATCGTGAAACTAGTGGTTTTCATAGTGGTAGGTCGGCGGGTGGTGTTCTGGTAGCTGTGTGGTGTGGTGTTCTCGAAAACAATAACCAGTCACTCATATTAGGCGATTTTAACTTGAGTTGTATACGTTGGTCTGGCTGCCCGAACTTGCCACTGACCGCTACTTGCGATAGCAATAGTAACTATAGTGAGTTATTGCTGGACTTTATTTCTTTTAACAATTTAACGCAATCTAATCATGTTCTAAACAACCAGAACAAGATACTGGATTTGATATAGTCAAGTGTGCCACTAAAAAACGTTCAACACTGTTTTTCACCTTTGATTAACGTTGATCCGTATCATCCGCCCTTGGAACTACAATTAGACTGTCCGAACATTACAACTTGCTTAAATTCAAACGCTGATCTGATATATAAATTTTACAAAGGCGATTATGAAAAAAATATTAATGTCCTCGATTCTGTTGATTGGAAGGAAGAAAAAGTGAAAAATCTAAGAAATCTTGCCATAGAAACCATTTAAATCTTAACTTCCCATTAAAAGATATTGAGATATAAAGAAAAAAAAACGTTTATTGGCCATTCTGAAAAGTCGTGTTTACATTAATTGATACTTCCACCATCGATGTAGGTTTAGTTGAATTCAATTTAACATAGCTTTGATGGCTACAGGCGTAATCTAACCAATGTTAGTGTGAAGGTGAATAATAGGTGAATCCTATGTTAGTAAAAAATTCGCGATGTCGCGACACAGTCGCCAAGATGCCTATAGCAGAGATTCGCCATTACGCGATGTAATCGATGCATAGCGTATAAAGTTTTTAGCCGAAAACATTTTTCGCGACATGGTTTTCATTTCTTACGGTCCTAATAGTAGAAGATCCGAACCTAAAACGACCTTCACCGAGCTAATAATAGAATGAAACATATTTTAAAACAAATTTAGTATATTAGAAAATATGTTAACACGTTCACTGTGGATCACCCACAATCGACCTGATGCTGTACCAAATCAATTTTGCGCACAGAAAAAACCGGCCTTCTCGCTCGTTTTTTTGGACAATTTTACGATTATGACAGAGAAAAATATAGGTTTACATTTGGGGCTAGATATGAAGAAATATAGGCAGCTTACTTACGTGGCAGGCCAATTTCGACCTCCGCCGCATAGGACTAAAAATAACTCAGTGCAACAGGCTCCCTGTTTCGATGGATGACCGGTGGCGACCTGTTGCTGCACTGTGCAGATGCGTACGCGTTGAGCCGCTGGTAGTGTTGTGCGTGCAGTCACGGGAGGACGAAATAAATACAGGCAAATATTTCAAAAAGAAGAAACTAAGCCATCCACCACCGAAATCACAATTTTGGAAAATCCGCCCTGCAAAGTATCAACGCCAAAGTACTATCGACGACAGTGAAAGCGAAGAAGAAATTTTCCCTAAAGGAAAAAATATGACAATCCTGATTGATGAGAATTTACATCAGTCCCATTGGAACACTACTTCTTGTTATAAAATCTGCCCTATCTATAAAACACGTAAGTTAATATTTAAATGTGTATTTAGATTTTAATTAAATATTAGTATTTATGTTTGAAAGAATTTAAGTTTGCGTCGTTGAGAGAGAGAGATTATTTTGTATTTAAATTAGTCAGTAACTGGTATAATAATTAAGAAACTTTATAGGCACTATTTAGGTCTTTTGTAAAGAAAAATTCTGTACTAATGTACACTCGACAGCACATCAAGTTAAACAGTTGAACTGCGATAACAGCTTTTATTACGTAGGGCATAAAGGCGGTCTCAAGGTCATCATGTATAGTCTGATGTGCCGCCGTGTGTACATATTTATTTTTTCATGTATATGAGTTGCCTTAAATAAATTTAAAAAAAAGAAACAATTTATTCAAATATTTTTTTAATGCAAATACCTAATATTAAGTATAATAACATTCTGTGAAGATAGTGAAAGAGAATAAATTTCTATTTTTTTTTATTACTATGTTTAATAATACTTATCACATTTTAATATACCTCTAATTTATGACTCGATATTTTATTTTCTTTTACTATCCCATCACTAAAAAAATTATACTTTGGTGCGGTATCAGGCCTTGTCGACCTGACATTTTCGATTGCTAATTTCTCATTTTCTGTTTGAAATATCCAGGGGCGCGGTCAATGTATTGACAAGTGATTCCTGACGAATTGAAAACTATAAAAAATATAAATATACTATACGAGTTGGCTAAGATAATAAAGCGTTAATGCCACTCGGAAGTGTCGGGTCGAAAGGGCCTGCTACGCACAATAAGAAAGACAAGTGTGTGCATTTTTGGACTGCCACCGCACCAGCTGAAAGTCATTGCTTTTTTTACGCAGTTAATGTGTTAAGAATAGGTTGCCTAAATCCTGGACAGACTATTTTTAATTATTAAAAAAAAAAACATTGTAACATCAAGATAATAAGAAAATTTTTACCCCGACTTACCTATAGCATCAAACGTATAGAATGTGCAGCCGTTGGGTTGCCTATAATAGGCATAAAAGAATATTTTTTTGCCTGCACAAGCTACTCGGTTGACAGGCATAAGCGGGTATGTCGATGCCAGTTACCTTCACTTGCTTGATAATATAAAAAAATATAGCATTGTTTTATTGCGAACACGTTGATATAGAATTGTCTGCAAAAAATTTGGTCCTAATCGGGATTTGCGAATTTTAAAGATTAAATTTTAACGCGAGTTTTTTGGCGAGTTCGCGAGTTAGTAATAGGATTGTGTTCCTCCTATGTGGTTGGGTTACAATTGCTTGATATCAACTGATCAGAGTGAAGAGCAGAAGATCGAGTCCTTGCCTCCAATTAATTCGTCTCCAACGTCTTATGCCATAGTAAATGAAACACTAATCACGGCTAATGAAATTGCTGAAAAATGCCAACAGGAGCAGATAATTGTCACGTAAATTTTGTAAATTTAGGAGCATTTCACATGGAGATGGCAAAGTATAGGCAACCCAACGGTTGCACATCCTATTCTATAAGTCAGGGTAATTTTTTTTTTGATGTTGCAATGTTTAATTATAAATATATTTTTTTTAAATAATTAATAATAGTCTGTCCAGGATTTTTTTAGGCAACCTATTCTGAACATATTTTCTAATATACTAAATTTGTTTTAAAATATGTTTCATTCTATCATCAGCTCGGTGAAGGTCGTCTTAAGTTCGGATCTTAGACTATACGCCTTTGAAGTATGAAGGGAAAATCAACAACCTATTATTGCCGAAATTAATTGATGAACGCCGAATCCAAAATTTTATATAAAAAAATAGGTCATTAGTTTTTTGTCTCGTAAATTGTTATATTAAAATTTGGGTGGTGATTAAAATTTCATGCTGTATAAATGCAATAAAGTGTAGTACTAAAACATTATTTCGTAAGATTTTATAGAACTTCAATATTCTTTACCCATCACAATATAAGTTTTTTACTTTGTTGGTAATAACTATTGATGTAGTTTACATAACTAGATAGATAGATAATCAGCGTGCACTGATTGTGTATGTAGTTATTTACTACACTTTGACTTTACTTACTTTTAACTACATCTGGAGAACCTATATAAATCGAATAAACACCATATGTCATCAATATCATAGGTTTTTCGACGCTGATTGTGTATCAGTTACCTCAATGTAGTCAGAATATACATAGTTAATGAAATACCAAACTTGGATTCTTGCCCATTGTGGAGTGGTCAGAGGAGGCGGCGTGCTGCGCGCGCAGTAGGTCCCGCTCGAGATTGGCGCGGCGGCGCTCGAGTTGCGTGCGCACGCGGCCCTCGCGTTCCAGCTGGAGGCTCTGCGCCAGCACAGCGCTCTCCAGGCGGAGCACGCGCGCTCGTTCCGCTCGCAGCGCCGTCCACGTGTCCGCTGCGTTCGCGCACACCGACGATAGAGATCTTGACACCTAAGATTTGGATGTTAGCTTCAAATGTTATCATACAAATTTAAATATTAAATAATGGAAAAAAATATACGGCAACCATATTCAGCCCTCCTTTTTTAAACTCGTAGATGTGCTAGTATACGAGTTATGTCATTGTCGTCGTAACCTTGTCCAATCTTTTAAGTAGAATTAAAGCAATGAATGCATACTTAGCAATAAGCATTGTGACGATAGCCAATGCTTTCAAATATCATAATCGCGAAAGTTATATAGCATATGTATGGATGCTTGTTTCTTTTTTTACACCTAAACTGATACTGGCGAAACTTTTCAGAATTTTAGTTCAGACATTAGAAAACATAGGCTGAAACCAGAATAATACAATTAACCCTTTGAGTATTAAACCAACAATTAACCCGAAATTCCGTCTAGCTCCCGCTGTAGCACAGCATGACAGTTAGTGAATATTTTATGAAGCACACATTACTTGTTTATCTGTGATAATAACCAAAAACTCCATATTTCGTCGTATTATTATTATTATGAGATGCACAGTAATGTGAGCATTGTTGTGTTTTTTAACAAATCGTAAGCATGGCCATTAAGACTTCTAACATCAAAATTGTGATTTGGGAATCGATTTGATATAGGAAGATTTGGAAACATCACTTTTGCGTGAGCTGCCTCCTGTATAGGAGACGGTTCCTTCCAGCCATTGAGTAGGGCGGCCTGTTCACGGCGCGCGCGCGTCAGGCCTCGTCCTGGACGCCAGCGGGCGGAGCGGGCGGTACGGGCGGTGGGGGCGGTGTACGTGGTTGATCACGCCACCGCGCGCACCGCCCGCACCGCTGTCGTCGAGAACAGCTTCACACAAATCTATGAACTTTGATCAAGACGCGCGCGCCGCGCGCCCGCGCCGCCCGCACCGCCCGCTCCGCCCGCTGGCGTCCAGGACGAGGCCTCATTCGTGCGAAAATCTCAGCCACCCGCTCGTGCCGTGCCGTTCCAGCATGAGCACGTGCGCTCGCGCGATAGCGTCTCCACTTGCATATGCGTCGCTTATAGCAACTTCAAAAACCCATCCAATCAAATGTATACTTCTGCGTGAGCTGCCTCCTCAATAGGAGGTGGTTCCGTCCGACCATCAAGTAGGGCGGCAAGGTCCCAGCGTGGCCGCGTTATTCGTGCAAACAGCTCGGCCGCACGATCATGCCGCTCCAGCATGAGCGCATGCGCTCGCGCGATAGCGTCTCCACTGGCATATGCATCTCTTGCTACTACAAAAAACTACCAAACAAATTCATACTTCTGCATGAGCGGCCTCCTCTATAGGAGGCGGTTCCGTCCGCCCATCGAGTAGAGCGGCTAGATCTCGGCGTGCGCGCGTCATGCGTGCAAACAGCTCGGCCGCACGCTCGTGGCGCTCCAGCATGAGCGCTCGCGACGCCGCTGCCGTCACCAGCGCCGTGCGCTCGCGCGATAGTGTCTCCACTTGCATATGCATCTCTAGCAGCTACAAAAAACTATCCAATCAAATTCATAACAACACTGAGGATATAACAGATAAATAAGAAGTGAACAATGAATGGATTACTTATATTAATTAAACCTTAAAACTTTTTATAGAATTTGACGATGGGCTTGCTTTTGGCTTCACATTGAACCCTAGAATTGATAGGAAGTTTACGATAGAGCGAGCTTACCCAGAAACGCTCTGGAAATTCCCTACAACGACAGAACACAGCTGGCGTGTCGTACTCGGGCAGAATCCTATCCCATCCCCGCTGGATGACTGACTGTGGTGACGCCACTTGCCAGCAATGTACCGCTAGCTACACCCCAAAATAAATGATATAGATTAATAGAAGTAACATACTCTTACTTACCTCAGTCTGCAATTCCTGATACTGAACTTCTTTGGCGTAACAGTCATAATTTCGTAAACGCTTAACTTCTAGACGCAGCGCAGCTAACTGATTCTCATATTGCGTCATAGTTTGTTCCCTGTATTAAAAACGCATAAATAATGATACCAAAAAATGTAATAAGTACACACACTTAATTTTGAACGTAAAGTTGCGTACATTAATTTTTCGTTTTCTCGTTGTTCTTCAATGATATGTTGCAATTTTACTACTTTTTGTTCTCTATCTAACAGTTCAGTAGCCATTTTATCCTGTAAATTCTCTGTACCTTCACCTTGCTAAAATGCGATGAAAACTATTAATTATTATTCTTTATACTGAAATTAAACGTATTATTTAGTACAACAGTCTTAGCAAAACGGTTAGCAAAATAATTTACAGCTATTCTCGATAGCGAATTCAGGAAACTGTCCTTGTCTGCTCGACTTTGGCGGAGTTCTTCCTCTGCTCGGGATAAAGCAACCCTTGTGACTTGAAGCTCTTTCCAAATTTCTGTTTCTCTATCAGTAGGTTCGTTTTCTGCCAAAAAAGAACAAACGTTATAAAGCGTCAAAGATATCGATCGGACAATAACTTGTGTCATCTCTCTCACCTTTAGACGGAACATATTCTAAACATCTTCTACGCTCCATATCAACTAGGCGGACCGAACGCTCACGTAAGGCAGACAGCTGTTCTTCTAACTCCTTGACCTTCGCTTCTAGCTCACCCACCTTGTCTTCAGCGACAACTTTACTTTTCTCCTGAAATAACTATACTCTCGACAAATTTCATAAAGAATTTTAAAGATGCCGCATTAAATGTTCAAACTTTAAATGTATTTCAATAATAAAATAAAACATGCAACATGTAAGGCACCTGTTCTGCTACCTTCGCCTGCAGCGAGTCAGCTCTCGCGCGTTGCTCTGTCTCACGTAGTTCAGCCGCTCTCTCGGCCATCTCTGCCTGCTCGCGAAGCTCCTTTACCCTACCCAAAAAACAAACACTTTTAATTGAAACATCATCAGTAGAATCTGCATGAAGTAGTTAACAAAAAATATATAAACCTGAGCTCAAGAGCGTCGCGTTGTCGAGATAGAGCTTCAATTGTAATTTCCCCGGTTTTGGATACTTCAAGCAACTTTTTAGATCGGGCATCGTAGCTCGTCTCACGATGGCGATACTGTAAAAGAGACGCTAGTTGAGATAAATGTTTTTGGTAAAAGATATATTAAATCCAGTCATTTCTAAAGAAAAAGAGATTTGGCAATAGTGTTCGTTAAATAGCTGAGATTTAATCACGGAATCCCGCATGTGGAATAGAATAAGATAGTTTGGTCATCACAGGGATAATTTTAGATTTTTTGGTCCAAAGATGACGACCGCAATGTCGTATGTAGATTGTCACAACTTCACTGTCTTTTGTGAATGTTCGAGTGCGAGTCTGTTTACGAGTTGCTCGAGGTCTTTGTGCTTGCGTCGCGCGGCGTCGAGCTCGGCGCGCGTGTCCTTGAGCTGCCGTTCCAGTGTGGCGATGCGTGCGCGCGCCACCCGCAGCATGCTCTCCGCGGCGGAGACCACCTCCTTCAGAGCCTCGCGGGCAGCGCGCTCCTTTGATAGCTCTTCAAACAACGCCTGCACATCAAATCATTTGGTGATTGAAGTTCTAAGTGAATACAGTTGGCGCTAGACCGTAGGATGCGGCACTTTGAAACCACTGAACCTTGTTGAGAAATTTATATTGTGTAAATTAAATCTATAAGGCCTATAATCAACCCACTGCAGAGCAAAAGCCTCCATCATTAAATTCAAGTTACCACGGTAACATGACAGATAGGCATAATCACTACGCTTGTCAAATACGGGTTGGTTATCAATCACAAACCCGAGCAATATTCGAAAATTTTAAACTCATGTTGCACGTCCCGGGGATCGAACCCAAGACCCCGAGATCTTGTCCCGGTACTTAAAACAAAAACCGATATAACCAGTTATTGTGTATAACTATATTAGTAAATCTATGGATAAATGTTTATCTTAGCAACTGCACATCTACGAGTATTTAAGGGCAAACCTGATATGTCGGCGTAGAATCATTTGAATCTAAGTCTTTATTTTCATCACTGTCTTTCTTGGTCATTTCCTCCATTTTATGTTGTAAAATCATATTATCTTTTTGGAACTTTTCTATCTTTCGTATCATTGTATCACGATCCAACCATGGCACTCTGGAAAGAAATCAAATATTAATGCATTTTTATTTAAGAATATGAAGTAAAATTACAAACAATTACGCTAATTAGTGCACCTTGCCAGTTCCAAAGAATAACTTATTTTAGCTTTTAAGTTTTCCGCTGTGCCCGCAACCATTCTATGCAATTTTTCTGTTTCGTGGTCAAATTCCGTATTTTTTGTTTTCCATTCTAAATTCTAAACAAAGAAGAAATCTCTTATTAAATTCATTCGAAAGAATTCTTATGGTATGTAAAGAGCAAAATTTGATTATACTTATTAGGGGTTAAAATATGAAATTGCCGTTTTATTGTAATAGGTTCTTTGAATTGACATAGAATCTTCATGGTTTGAGGTTTTCGAATGAAACTTTTTTCACATGGTTTCTATGATGTTCTTCTTTTAAAAAATGTGAAACATTTGAATATCGACTTTCAATTGTTTTTGTTATCTAAGACAAGAAAGATGGATACTGCGAAAATTCGAGTGATTTTTGAATACGAGTTCCGACGCGGAAGTCCGCAATATCAATGTTGCGTTTGGAGAGGGTCTGCTAATGAACGCACCGTGCGATTTTGGTTTAAACGCTTTCGTGATGGAAACTTCGACTTGAAGAACGAGCCACGAGGAAGACCGCCCACACAGGTGATTAACGATGAATTAAGAGAGATGGTGGAAGCCGATCCTAGTCAAACTACCCAGGAATTAGCGGCATGGTTTAACGTAACCTTACCCACAATATTGACTCATTTGCGTCAAATCAATAAAATAAAAATTAGAAAAATGGGTGCCTCATGATTTGACTGATGTGCAGAAAGAAACGCGTGTTGAAACTTGTGTTGCCTTGTTGAATCGGTACAGAAATGAAGGAATATTAAATCGAATTGTGACATGTGATGAAAAGTGGAGTCTTTATGATAACCGTAAAAGAAAAATGCAATGGCTGACCCCAGGTCAAACGCCACAACAGTGTCCTAAAGCAAAACTTACCAATAAAAAGGTAATGGTAACTGTTTGGTGGTCTCAGCATGGTGTTATTTACTATAGTTTTCTCCGATCTGGTCAATCAATAACGGCAGATGTCTATTGTGCCGAACTCCGAATAATGTTGGCAAAACTAGCAGTAAAAGAGCCCCGAGTCATGAATCGATCTTCACCATTATTGCTCCATGACAACGCGAGACCTCATACAGCACGAGAAACCGTTTTGACCCTTCAGGAACTGCAATTAGAAACCATTCGACATCCTCCGTATTCGCCAGACCTTGCTCCAACGAACTACCAGTTTTTTCGTGATTTGGACAATTATCTACGTGACAAGAAGTTTTCTTCCCAGGCAGGCAGTACAAAATGCTTTCACACAGTTTGTGCAGTCTAGATCCTCAGAGTTCTATCACAAAGGCATATATGACCTTCCTATTAGATGGCAGCAATGTATAGATAATAATGGTAACTATTATGAGTAGGGGATTATTGGGGATTCTAAAAAAGTTTTTCACATCATCGATCTCACTATCGTTCGATCAATAATGCAAAAAACTTTTTTAGAATCCCCAATAATCCCTTCGCAAAGTTGAAATCTCACTGCCGATCAATCAACGTTTTAAACTTTTTAACGTAGTTTAGTACATAAAAATTTATACAAATTTGAAACTGGTTGGGTTGGGGAATAGAATACACCCAAAAGATAATATAACTTAAGCTGGATGGGGCTTCTTGGCCTGCCAAGACTGGATCCCCGAATAAGTTACACATCAAAAAGATGAAAATCCGTATCAGTAATACTCATAAAAACATATTTAACTTTTTAGCGTAGTGCTGTACAAATGTGAATACAAATTTGAAACTGGTTGGGGCTTCCTGGCCTCCCAAGACTGTATCCCCGAATAAAATCTGTACAACTTGCGCTAACACTTCGTTTCAAAGTAAGGAAACAGAATTCACTCTTATGATAATACAACTTAAGCTGGTTGGGGCTTCCTGGCCTCCCAGGACTGGATTCCCGAATAAGTTGCACATCAAAAAGATGTAAATCGGTTTCACTGAAATTCATAAAAACATATTTGACTTTTTAGCGTAGTGCTGTACAAATGTGAATACAAATTTGAAACTGGTTGGGGCTTCCTGGCCTCCCAAGACTGTATCCCCGAATAAAATCTGTACAACTTGCGCTAACACTTCGTTTCAAAGTAAGGAAACCGAATTCACTCTTATGATAATACAACTTAAGCTGGTTGGGGCTTCCTGGCCTCCCAGGACTGGATCCCCGAATAAGTTGCACATCAAAAACATGTAAATCGGTTTCACTGAAATTCATAAAAACATTTTTAACTTTTTAACGTTGTGCAGTGCAAATGTGAATACAAATTTTAAACTGGTTGGGGCTTCCTGGCCTCCCAGGACTGGATCCCCGAATAAAATCTGTACAACTTGCGCTAACACTTCGTTTCAAAGTAGGGAAACAGAATACGGCTATAGATAATACAACTTAAGCTGGATGGGGCTTCCTGGCCTCCCAGGACTGGATCCCCGAATAAGTTGCACATTATACAGAGGTACACATTGTTCTCCGATTTTAAATGTGAATGTTCAAACATTATATACCCGTTGCCGCTATGCGACAGCTACGTCACGCGCCACACATCAAGTTCGTAAGTAAAAATATTTATTAAAGTTCCATATGTTTTAACGCAACTAAAATTTGTCATAGTTAATTTACACACGGAAATAAAGCTTGTAAAATAGTGTGTTGTTCTAACTTTTATAATAAAAAAAATTACGCCTGTACAAAAAATGACTGCAAAATACATATATTGCAAAAAATAAACGTAATGAGGTACATAGACCATATGTCTCAAACGTTCAAATAGGTATCTACTTATAAGTTTCTAAAAAAAAATTATTATTTTTATTAGAAGTTAGCAATCATTTTATTTTTCTGTTACTTATGAAACTATCAATCTAACTTGTATAATATTCTAAGTATCATTAATTTCGTTTGTTTAACAATAAAATAACAAACCGAATACATTTTAAGCAAATTTAGGAAGCAACAATAGAAAAGTTATAGTTAAGTATTACTTAGTATCAAACGTGAATTATGAAAGTATTTTTTTTTATACTTGAAAAACAACTGACGTTATAGCAGATCATTATGTTTAATTGAATCATAAAATAGTTTCCTCATTCTACTAAAGGTTTTATATAAGCAAAATGTACCCCTAAAATCAATACTATCAAATTAAATCAAGTTAAAATTAAATAAATACTGCTGATATTTTATTTGGTTTGCACAATATATTATTCGCAATACTAACATCTTAATTAGGTTACGAGTAATCTGACTAGGCATTTATACATGAAGGTTGGGTCATATGGTTACGAAAGAAGTTACAAAATGTTATCGGAATTAACTACCTATCGTTATTGGATAAATTTATTAATTGAATTTTTATTACGCCTTTTAACTACTAATGACAGACTTAATGCCTTAACAAATTCTATACCCGTTAGCCATGGTATGGTAATGCAAATATTTTAACCATGTTAATTGTTGTCTTTTCATATTTATATTTTAAACCGACTTCAAAAAAAGGGTTTTCAATTCGTGAGTGTGTTTTTTAAATGATACACATTTAATGATACACCTGCGATTGTTCTGCCTATTTTGATGAGTCTTTTTTCGTTGGATAAGTCATACTACTTCAGAAGCGGTCCCATATTAACTTTGTTGAAATCGATTCAATATTTTTCGAGAAAATCTAAAATCTTTGAACACTTAGTTCGCATTTTAGTATATTTTAAGCACAAAACATTTGTGCGTAGATGTAGTCTTGAAGTCAGTTTACATGGAATCACATGAAACTGATTGCACGGAGGAAAAGGTCTAGTTTTTCTAACCAGAATTTTGAGGAAGTTAACTAGAACGCATAGTGCTATACGTGACAACTATACATTTTGTAAATGATATTTTGAAAATCTAGTTTTTAGTAACGTGAATTTTCTGGTACATTGAACACATTTTTCGGTACACTTTACCATCAAATTTGTACTGCTAGCAATACTTAACCATAGATGTGCCCATTACTAACTCATTATTTTGATCTTTACAAAGAAAGTAGTAACTGATACTATTTGACTTGTTTCGTACACTTAACTTATTTACCAGATTTTTTTAGTATTTGCATTTAAGCGACTATTTATCCTTAAAACTAATTTTTATAGGACTCGCAATTTTTTGTTAACTTTTAATATATTAGATTTGTTTTTACAAGTCGTTCTGGTAGTATTGTAAAATATTTTTTTCTCCCTGTGTTTACAGTAAATATTTTCTATGTGACTAATAATTAGTGGTTGTAAATATAAATGTATGTTTACAGCAATACTTATATATTTTTATTAGGTTGATATTTTAAAATATTTCTGGAATAATTTTCATCTTCAGTGTAAGTAAACCGAGTTTTTTTCGCGTTACGTAAGTCAGCGGATACAAAGAACGCTTACAATTATTATTGCATATGGGTCAGTTTCACAATTATGAACAACTAAACAAATAATTATGCTGAATTTTGTAAAAGTCAGATTGTGAAAGTCTAAACAATTCTATTAATATTAAGGATACGAACTGAATCCTAACTTAACTTATTATTAATGTAGGTATTCAAATACTTACAATGCCTTATCAATTAATATGATTTAAACATGATAGTTATATTTGAGAGGTTTTATGTAAGTATAGCATTTGATTCTTCTACAAAATAATGTTTTTTTTTATTATTTCAAAAAGAAGAAGAAATATTAAGAATTAGTCAAAAAGGAATACGCGGTAGTATATGTTTATGTTCCACAAGGTAGGTACTCGTATTCCAAAGCTAACAACAAATATTTAAATACCCATGACGCGACAAAGAATGATAACTTTTTTGATTTATATTGATTGCAATAACCTTTATGGTTATGCAATGTGTCCCTACGTATTTGCCTCATTCAAATTTCAGGTTTTTGAATAACTCAGAAATTGCTGGAATTGATTTCGAAAATGTTTCGACAGACGGGGATACTGTTATATACTAGAGGTAGACTTAGCATACCCTGAACATTTGCATGATGCCCGTAACGATTTTCCATTTTGTGTGCAAATATTTACTCCACCAGGTTCTAAGACTTAAAAATTGATTGATTCGACAAATATATTTATGTCATCCATTTCGTTCACCTATAAACATGTCTTAAACATGGATCATTGCTAATGAAAATACATAGAGTCATTCAACTCTAACAAAGCCCTTTTTTTGAAACAGTATATTGACATGAATCGATCGAATCGCATGCGAGGAGATGCGGGTTCGAGTCCCGCCTAAGACAAAATTTTTCAAGTTTATATACTGATATTATAAGTGCAATTAAGTTGCTAAAATATCAAATAAAGTAAATAGTAGGTATATTTGGAAAGACACTTTAAGACGTTGAAAAAAGAGTCAATGTTAAGTTAGTCAATAAATGGAGTGATGATAGGGATAAAACAAAGAAAATGTGCTGTGCTGAGCAATTAATACTAGCCCGACCAAACTTTCACAGTACTTACTCAAATTTTACAGATTACTTTGTAGCCATTCAAATGAAACCGGAAACCATTACTTTAGATAAACCTAATATATACATCGGATTTTCTGTTTTAGAAATATCTAAAAGTCACATGTTTGATTTTTACTATTTTATTAAGAAACCTTTTTTATGAGGAAAAGTTAAAACTTTTTTAAGACTTTTACAGAGATTTACAAAGTTACATTTCCTTCCCTACTATAACACTAGTAATTACCCTGTGAACATCATCTACAGTATTCCAAGTCAGAATGAAAAGGTACCAGGTCTTTTCAAAAATACGCTAGGTGGTAATCTAATTTCTGAATTTGCTGGTTTAAGATCATAGTTACTCGTATATTCTATCAAAACAACTCAAGAAGAGTATAAAAAGCAAAAGGAATACAGAAGCAAGTTTAAGAAACGTATATACACTTTAAGGATTATGATAGGATATTAAAATTAAATGAAAATGATTATTTAAGAAAGAAAAATATTATATTTAAGTCTCTTAAGCATAAAATATTTACGCAAAAACAGAACAAGATAGCTTTGTCAGCAAATGACGATAAACGTATCATTTTAAAAAACAAAATTTATACTTTGTCTTGGGGACACTGACTGTGATACACTAAGTATTCTAATTTTTTCAATTAAAATTTAGATTGCAAATTTAAATATTATGTATACAATTTTTCCTGTACTAAAAGATAGCGATTACTTTTGTGTAACTAAATTTAGGTTAATTACTAGCTTTGAATTTCCTGTACCTACTGAAGTGATATTTGTGAGTAGGTACTAAATAAATTATTTAAAATTATTGGGGAGAAATATTTTTAAACATAGTTTAAGTAATAGACTACCTACGTTTGTTTAATTAGGTTAGCATTATGGACCGCTTACACGTAACGAGTAAAGTAGCGATTCGTTTGTTTGTTTCACTTATTTTGTACAAAAATGAGCGATAGCGCGCTCGGTTGCACAAGAACAAACAGAACCAATTTGCTTTACTCGCTACGTGTGATCAGCCCATTACATTTTCTATACTCAGCAAATATTTTTAATTATGAAAATAAATTACTTAATTGAATAATATGCATTTTTTATTTAAAACTTGTAGTAACCTGATTAAAATTAAGCAAAACATGCATTTAACATGCATAAAAATAGCTATTGAACTGAGGTAATTTTAAAGTTAGTTTCAATCTCAATCAGTGAACTTCAGGCACCGGTTAACTTCCTACAACTATCAAAATGGTAAGTAAAAGTGTGATTTATTCTTAAAAATAATACTGTAATAAAATTCTGTAGGTACAATAACACTAGTCATGATTCAGAATTAAACCATAATAAAACGCCCCGTTGGTCTAGTGGTTTAAATACTGGCCAAGATCTCGGGGTCCCAGGTTCAATCCCGGGTCAAGCCACAAAAAGTTTCGATTTTTCGAACGTTTCTCGGGTTTGTGATCACTAATCCGCATTTGGCAAGCGTGGTGATTATGCCAGTACACCCATCATTGCTGTGGTAACTCGAATTCAATGATGGTGGTCTTTTCCCTGCAGTGGGATGATTATAGACTGTTACTTTACTATTAATGAAAGTCTCATTTATTCTTATATTTGTATTTCAGAATACGAAACATAACACTTCGTGCACCGCTATTTCAACCGAGGAGATTTTGAAGAAATGTGCCCGCTGGCGTGCAAAGTCCGACGGGCCATTCATAAGAAAAAGCAAATTAAGAAAAAATCGCATTTAATACATCGTGTTAACAAAAACGAGTCGTTTGTGGTTAAAAACAAACCGAAATTATCGATTTAGAAGCTTCTGGTGAGCTGAACGAAGATGAAAGCGTAGTACGTGCACAGTGCGTCGTGACCGACAACATCGATCCAATATTGGATCAAACCGAAAATGTAGTCAACTGCATATCAAAAAAAAAAAGTGGTTATAGCTACGGTTTCTAATTTGATAACTTGAAATCAAATATTTTGAACATTAATATTCTCAGGTGGTTAATTGTGCGTGACATAATTATTTAGTCACGCATAACCTACAGAGAAGACAAATAATTAAAATATTTTTCAATTGTGATGTTATAACTCGATTTTTCTTAGTTAAACAGGATTTTGTATATTTTATATGTTTATTTTTTAATTAAATATAATTTTTATGCTTACATTTTGTTTAACTCATCATATAAGGAATCGTAAAAAAAGAGTTTTTCTTTGACATCAATTTTTATTAATCAATAAATCATACAATAACTTTATTTTCAGCACACCATTTCTTTATGATTATTACATTTTTTAATGCACAAATTCTTTTATGAATAAAACAGTTATATAATATAGGATTATCTACACAATAAAGTTTACTAAGAGTATTTAAAAAAAAAATTTAATTAATTTAAAGAGCACCTAAAGAACTTATGTCTAAAATATCATTTTCGTCGTCACATAGATCCTGCACCCATTTAATCTTTTCATCTCCTTTTACGAAAATACTTCTGCCTTTTAGATAAGGTTTAATAATTCTTTGAAATTCTCTATAGTCAACGTATCCTTCACTCCACCGATAGCCTCTGTTTTTTTCAATCCAGCGAACCTGTTCCTTTTCTTCAGCACTCAATGAAGTAAAAGGGTATGGAGGCTTTATTAAAAATATGTAAGTATGCTCTTGAGTAGCTATAGCAAATTCTTTCACTATAAATTTATTCATACTATTTTTAAATCCTTGCAGATCTACGATTATTGAATTTTTATTCATGATAGTTTCCTCACAATATTACTCAAAGGCTTGTACTCAAATATACAATCGTTTAAAATCAAGCAGTAAACGGCTGTCTGATCTGGAATTGCTTGATCTGTTTCGATTTCAACTCTAACATCGATTGATCCCTTTAGAGTTTCGTGCTGTCGTGAACAGTCGATTACAAATAAAGGAGCAACGTCTTTGAATTCTTTTAAATTCATCAATGGCTCTGGTCGACGTCCGTGATACGACTGCTGAAATCTCGCATACTGTTCGTATAATAAAGTAAATTTGTCTTCTGAAAAACTGTCATTTAGTCCTTCATACGGATAGTATGACGAATTTAAAAAGACTCTTATATCTCGTACGTGACAATGATCAAACTCTGCCATTGACAATGCAGCGTTATGCTTGCGGTTGGTTTGTTAGCCAATGACCACAAATCGCGGTTTTTCTATTTGTGATGACGTCTTTATAGACCAAGTATGTTTACGTGTTTTAGGTAATAAAGGGTATTCATACAGATCCCAATTACGAAACGCTAATGGAATAGCTCGATCTTTCTCTAAATGTTTTAATAGGATAATTCTTTCTCTATCTGATACTTTAATGTGTGGGACTCGCCAAATGATTTAATTGATTATAATATCCTCTACGATTTCGCCTGCATTTAACTTGAGTGCATTAAGATTAGTATTACTTCTTAATAACACTAGCTCGTGTTTACAGTTGATAATTATTTTTTCATAATCTTCTGCAAATCCTAATATCTTGTTTAGCGGAATGGATGCGGAAAATGTTCCACCACTAACATTCTTTGTTCCTGCGGTTGACCAACCCCAAACTCGAGCACATTTGGATTCATTTTCATTTAAGGATAGGTAAGATTTCATTGTTGTAGTAATACCTGCATTCTTAGTTTTATCTATTTCTACTCCATTCAGTTCATATCTAATATCTTGAAAAAGAAATAGTGCTGGATTATTAACGAATGTACATTGGAAATTTTTTCTTTAGTGGTGCTGTTAAACACATTTACTTTTCCTTCGATATATAAACTACTAAGTGAAGGTAGCACGTACAGGTCTTGTTGGTTGATAGGTATTCGTATTTCATCATTCTTGTTAAAACTTGTTACGTATGGTTTGTATGAATGATACTCGAAACTTTCAATGCTGTTATCATGTGATGTTTGTTGAGAAATATTTAAAATATTCATTTTATTAAACCAATTAACTTAAGAAATTCTTTATTGGTCTTAGTTAGCTTCTTTTTAAGCTGAAGCGATCTGTCTTTGTTCAATATTTTGTTAAAACTGATCAGAGTACATGATGTAGAAGGGCTTTTATTGAAATTAATCATATTTTTCTGAAATGTAAATACAGTTGTACTTCTTCTCCTCGTAAGTTTATCTCTTAGTTTTCAGCGTCCAACAGCCTTATATTGATAGCGCCTATAGAACTTTGGTTAACAGGAAAATAAATTAGATTTTTAGGTATTTCAATTATTCGATAACCAGGTGGTACATTAGGCACGAATTCGTAAATTATATGGCTTGCCTTCCCGTTTACAAATGAACCACTAATTACATCGCATTCGATCCGCACTATGGTTGTTGATAGAATGCTTACAGGATACTGTGATTCGGTACTTATATTTGCATTTATTGTTTCCATTCCAAAACCTAAAATTTTACCAAGTGAGTCACTTTTATCGAAATGAACGTCTTTGGAACAATAAATATTTGTTTTCAATGTGTTATTATTGCAGTTTAATTTCAATACAGTGTTCTTGATGCTATTTTTTAAAAAGTCACAAATATCCTGAAGCTCATAAGACCCTTCAGGAATTTCGATGATTTCATTTTCACCATAATGAAACTTGTTGTTTCTTTCATCAATGTTAGGAATGGAATTGAAGGTTGAAAAATATAGAAGACCACATTCATAGTCTCCTCGAAGTTCCAACGTTGGTGAATAATTTGTTGTTAAGGAGGCTCCTCTTCCGGTTATAGACACAGTGAAAGACATCATTATACTGACAATTTTTTTTATTATTTTCATTTTATAAATGCTTTTTCCAATAATTCCTTAAAAATTTTAGACACAAATGACCACAGTTTACAGTACCAAAGGCTTGATGTCGTACATAATTATAGTATATAGGTATTCTACGCAAATACTTTACTAATTCTAGTGGTGGTTTTAAATTACCGAAACTGTCATAATATTCTACGTAATTATTTTGCTTTACAAAGACTACCCAATGCGTACCAGGATTTTTGTTACTGTCCAAATTCATGATTGCACATTCCATCTTTTTAGGTTTCAAAGGTAATGTATCTCTTATGAATACACCACGAAAGAATGGAATGTTACTGGCATGTTCTAATATATCCAAATTAGTGAGCGCACGTCTAGGTAGCCGCTTAATTAGTTTTTTGAGGGATTCAGATATAAACCTGTCCCTTTTTTATGAGGTTTAATATATAACCCTTTACCAAGAGCCACCGCTTCCATCATTCTGTTGTGTCTTTCAGTTTCCTGAAGACTCTTTTGTGCGGCTTTAGAATCATTAACAGCTTTTGCTATACCTGCCGCTCCTCCAGCAAGAGAACCTAAAGCTGATAACCCCGCAAAAATGGGAATAAGTGGTAAAAGTCCTCCACAATTTGGAAGAGGAATAAATCGAGGTATACGTATTCCCTTTTTATTACCAAAAAGTTTCTTTGCAGCCGCATAGGCATATTTAATAGCAGAGTGGTCACCTTTGGATTTAATTTTTTTTAGTTCTGGTTTTATTTTGTTTATCGCTTTTTTAAATGATGTTATGCCACAACCTGCTCTGATTTTCGCTTTCATCGCATTTTTAACTATCCATGAAGCAATTTTTTCCCCTTTCCCAACATCTTTTGATTTAAGCCTTCTCTTTGCCATATTTAACAGTTCTAAGTCAGCCTTATGTCGAGAACCAGAATCTTTATTCAAGTAAGCAATATCGTGATGCATACAAGCTTCATCCAATTTGTTTATCCCTCGTTCGCCTTGAAGTAATCGTTTCTGAAGTTTTGTACCAGGACCACAAAATTAGTACCCAGGCAAATGTAACTCAAACGGTAAATGATCTATCAAGCTATTAATTATACCACTGCCTTCCTTCATCGATAATCATAAAGTGAGTTATAGAGGTTAATAATGTGCTACTTATATACCTACACCACTAATTTGCTTTTGTCAACCCAACTGTTTTCCTTATCACTTAAACCCAACCATTTTACAAAAAGGTTGTTCCCTTTTCTCTTTATAACTTTCTCAATAAGATAAAGGTCTGGCAATTTAGTTTTTTGTAATTCATATCCGTAAAAAGAACCAAGAATAATTTGATTGTGTTTATCTTCAATTTGGTACGTTTCAGGAATTGTTTGATTGACTTTTATGATACGGAAAATTTCGGTAGACCAATTGGGTGTATAACCCTCATAAAAATCTCCTTTGTATTTACTTATACGAACAAAATCGTTAACTTGAAAAATTGTTCGTTGACGCATTTTTTGCTTTTGGCTTTTAATAATATTACATTTGACAATAATCTCATTAGAACTATTAACATTTATTGGTTTGAATTTTGTGATACGATGCAAAGTGTTGTTATACTGCTGTACAACGGTATCTAAATTATTTCTAAACCATTGATATCGACCGCATAAACTAAATAATTTGTAAAGCAGAGATTTTATCGTTCTTATTACTCGTTCCACAATGGCTGCTTTTTTAACCGAGTACGTTGAATAATGATTTATGTTATAATTGTTTGTTAACTGTTTAAAAGAATCGTTATAAAACTCTGTACCCAAATCAGTTTGCAAATGTTTAGGCTTTCGTGCTGATTCTATTAATATATTGTGCATTGCATTTGTGACACTCTGTTTGGATTTTGACTTCAATGGTCTAACCCATAAGTATTTTGATAAAGCATCAATTACAACTAAAACATATTTATATCCTTTATTAAATGATGAGTATTTTTGAAAATCCATAAGGTCCGCTTGCCATAAATCATCTATTCCTTTTATAATAGTATGCCTACGAGAGAAATTTCTTCTCGCTGCTTTGTGAAGCTCGTTTACGATGTCTTGTTTACTCATTTTTGAAAGGTTTCGCTGCAATCATAAGATCGATGTCCTTTTTAGTGTAATACAATGAACTCAGATTGATAGTTGTTAATTTTTCTAAATTGTTAAGGTATTTTTTGATATTACTTTGAATTGTTTTTATTTCATTCTTCAGTTCTTGAACACATTTATCTACGTATTCTTTATTCACAGCCTCATCGTCTTTCTCTGGAGATTGTAATCCTTTTAATCTTGATGATTTTAAATCAAAATCGCCTGCATCTGTTCTTACTAATGTATATGTAAAAATATCTGTGAATTCAGAAAATCGTAAACGCTTATGAACGTGATGCCCAAATTTATCTATATTCATTGCCGTCTTCTCTGTTTCTGTAGTGAAATGATACTGCCTAATCCTCCTGATGGAAGCTTTATATATTTTTAGTCTTTTATAATACCAGCTTCTTGCATTTCTTCGATTATTGCATAAATTTCATTATGTACCCCGGTGTTACCAGCTGCCCAGGATCCAAGTAGTAGTTTGAATCGTTCCACTAACTCGTTTGGATTGTTCCAGTAGACTAAATCAGTATCCTTCTTAACTTCTTTTAAAACATCGATACCTTCTTCTTGTGGAAGACTTTCTAAGCTACTTGTATGATGTCTTGTAAACTTAAACAAAGGTTTAATAATATTCATATATTTAAATCCTTTGTTACTGTTGATTGGTTTGGATGGATCATAACTACGTTTATGTGCATTAGTATCCGTAAGTAACAATTTATAATTTTGTAAGTCTTCTTCTGTAATAATATCTAAATTAGGAACCTTTTTATACAATAATTCTTTTAATCCTAGAGTCTTTTTCAAACTACGATTTCCAATTTTCAGGATGTGGTCATCATCATGAACACGGGTTTTGCCGAGCCAAAGCTGCAGCAGATTTTACAATTTGTTCTTTGAGGTTCCGTTCCATTGTTGAGAATTCCACTCTGTTTGACTTTTCTAATGAAACTGAATGGTTAGTAACTTATCAGCTTTATAAAGGGTTTAGTTAGTCCATTACTATGAATGTATCAAACTTCATTCGATAACAGCCTTTGTTACGTTCACAATCCTTATTGATAACCACATAACTATTTTTTTTTTTTAAGACATGCCTCAATGGTCCACACTGAGCCATCTAGTCCCAAATTAAGGTACTATTAAGTACCCTGTCGTATGGGGTACTAGACAACCGATAAACTTACTTATATACATTTTTTTTTGTAAATATATAGGGTCAGATGTCCAACAATGAAACAGTGGTACACAATGAAACTTTGTGATATTTCTAAAATGCGACGTTGCTACACCGTGCAATATATTGCGTAGGACGGTCTTCGAGAACCCCCTGCCCTACCCCAGTTTACATCGGCACCGCGTGGGTGAGGAGGTGTATGCGGAGCATTTTACGATTTTTTAACGAAAAAGTAAGTATTTTTTGCTACAATTGTATATTTTTCATTAAATTTGGGTAGGTAATTTCTTATTTCCTATGTTTACCTCCCATTAAACATAAGTCTTAGATTAATGTGGACTATATTGTGGGTTATCATTTTTACAATTTTGTGGAATAAATTTGAGGTTATTAAAATAAACCTAAGGTAGTCAACAATGAAACAGTTGCATTATGGACACAATAAAACAGTATTTTATTGTGTACTACCTCGTTTCATCGTTCACCATAATATAACGTCAGTACTTTTTAATAGATCTTTAAATTTGATATTCTCTCTTATTATTTTATTATCTTGTGATTTTCGTAATGTTGAGACTAGTTGCTAAGTGACGTCTTGTTGAGTTAAAGTGATCTCTATCAGTTTTTTTAACGATATGTTAGTGATTGTATAATTAAAGACTGATTGATGGAGGTGCTGTAAGTATTAATTTAATTAACGAGTGCCATAAATATAGCAATTTAATATAATAGTTTCCCAAAGTTTTTTTATGCTTAATTTGTAAGACTGAATAAAAGTGAGATTAAAAATAACACCGTTTTTTGATTAAACTCCATTTATTTTATTCACTGCTCCTGTTATGAATGTATAAAACATGAAACAGTCCCTTACTGTTAGGGGTTAAAGTATGAAATTGCCGTTTTGTATGGACGAAATGAGAAAAGTCATTTTTCCATACTAACAATTTTTTAGTTTTTTTTAAAAACGCCTGAACCGTTTTGATGCAATTAAAGTTGAAAGTTAGATGGTTATAAAGCTACGCATTATAGTATTTAAATTTCTGAAAATCAAAGTATATAATACAAATATACTTAATTGAAGCAAGAAGGTCAGCTGACACATTGTAAGGGGTCTTTTCAACGACTTCTTTTGAAGTAATAGGCACTACTATTGCATTTTTTTTTAGTCAAAAGTTACTTTATTTAGTTTTTGATACAATACAAAAAGAATTACGCAATAATATGACTATACTTAAGAGCTATAAACAAAATAAAAAGTGGGAAAATAATCGGCAATTTCATACTTTAACCCCTATTATATTACTGTTTCATTGTTGAATTTGTGGTGTTTCATTGTGTACACCACTATGGACACAATAAAACATTTGCCATTTTTAGGTATTTAATTTCTTGTTGAATAATTATTCATTAATTTAAAAAACTGTTATTGGCATCCGATGCCCAATAAAATTGTCGATATATCTCTAAAAACTTAGCCTTCTATCAATAATAACAAAAGGTATATTCCATTTTGAATTTTTAGTGTTTCATTGTTGGACACATGACCCTACTTATAATACATAGAAAACACCCAGACCAGTACAAACAGACATGTTCATGCACACAAATATTTGTACTGTGCGGGGATCGAACCCGCGACCCATGGCTCAGAAGCAGCGTTAACTACCGCTGACCCAAATGGTCGTCAAACTAACTGTAAGGTTTACTCCATACAGTTGAACACATTTCACGAAACTGTGGCCATGTCATATCAGACCCAACATGTTCATCGTAAGCATGTCTTAGATTTATATCGTCTTGCTTTAACAATATAATAAGATTAGCATTATCTCTTACTAGTTGCTTGGGTATTTTGGTATAAGTTTGATTCAAATAAAAACAATCAATATTTTTATGTCGACCCATGGCGAAATAATTACGTATATTGTTTTGGTTTTCACAAGCAACATCGTCAAATATGATAATTGAGTCAGGCAACGCTTCATGTGGAGATAAAATTTCACTATTATGATTATACTTGTTATAAGATGTGCCTGCAACCTTCTCCAATACTTTTTCTAAGAATACGTACTTAGGTTGGTATAAAGACTTAGAGTAAACATATAGGTTACGAAAACGTGGTCCATCCTTATGTAACAAAATACTGATTGAACTGAACCAATTGGTCTTTCCACAGTTTGATGGACCACACACAATACTGCGTATAGTGTTTGGCAATAAATTCCCATGACGCTTAGCCTCGTTCAATGTCGTAGGACAGATGCATTCTAATGAATGAAAATGAGTGAATCTTTTTGTTTTAGAAATTTCATAACAGAATTTTTAACTTGACCGTCGTGAATAGTGGGTTTTAACGAACTGATTACAGTATTCTCGCGTCGATGATTAAAAAGTGTAGCTCAGAACATGATCAAATGCATTTACTGCAAGCGCAATGTACTTTCGTTTGTGTTATTGAGCAATCTATCGCACAGAGTGAGGTCTTGATCGGCAGTGAGATTTACGTATTTATCGCTATAATATGCTTATGCGAAGGGATTATTGGGGATTGTAAAAAAGTTTTTTTAACATTATTGATCGAACGATAGTGAGATCGATGATGTGAAAAACTGTTTTAGAATGCCCAATAATCCCCTACTATTATGATTAAATAAATTTGTTAAAAATTAAAAAATAAACAATTTAGATTTTCAGTACAAATCGGCATTTTCATACTTTAACCCCTATTATTAGAGCAACTCACGGTCAGATACGTCGCCCGATCCGTCCTGTGCTTTCCTCTCAAAAGGTTGAGGAGTTCGATGCGCCGAGCCATGATCTCTGCACCCATTCCCAAGACCTCCTCAGGAATCGGGTTCAGCTGAGCAGTGAGCTGTTGAAGAACTTGTGGCCCTGTTTTAAACGTAAAGTGAAATTTGAACTAAGTAGTTTCGAAATATTAACAACATTCAAAATATCCTTACTTATATCATAGATATAAATATATAAACCAACGAGTATAAATCATGCACAGCAATAGAATAAAAAAAAATTGTACGTCGGAAATGCTTGAGTTAGATGAATTTAACGTATCAAAATAGAGAAATCCTTGATTCACTATTAATCTTCACTCTCTTATTTACCTTTTTGCATTCATCTTTACGTCAACATGACTCGTACACGAAGGGTTCCGTACCATTGTCTAGGTAAACAACAGTAGGTACCTACATTAATTTAGTTATTGTAGTGCCTACCTGTTATCATTTATTAATATCGAGCAAAAAAGAGCAAAAAATCGCGTTTGTTGTATGGGACCCTTTAATATTTATTTTATTTTGTTTTTAGTATTTGTTGTTATTGCGGTAACAGAAATACATAATCTGTGAAAATTTCTAGCTATCGCGGCTCCTAAGATACAGCCTGGTGACAGAGCGACGGACAGACGGACAGACAGCGAAGTTTTAGTAATAGGGTCCCGTTTTTACCCTTTGGGAACGGAACCCTAAATTAAACTTTGCCAGCACGAAGAGATATTTTCGCTTATGAACCTTTTTCAACAATCAAAAGAAATAGTTACCTAACATTAAATCACAATGATTTAATAGAATTCAGTTGGATTAGAAAGAAGATTTTTTTAATACAAATTTTATTTACATTAACACGTTATAGTGGTCAAATTACTAGAGCTAAGTGCTGCCCCCAATTGATTTAATTTTATTACTTCTAAATACAATCAATTCTCAAAAAACTAGAACAGTATCATTTTAGCAAATTACCTCTAGTATTTATTGAATCACAGTAAACTTTAAAATGTTTATGAAGTCGAATTTGTCGCTAACGCCAAAAGCGGCCTTTAAGGGAAACAATAAATTGTCATATTATGATTATTGAGTACGTACGAGTAACTTGAACCTTTTGCGCAGCAACGGACGCAATGGCAGCTTAAAAAAATGCTTTTTTGCCTATTTTTGCAAGATTTTACGTTGATGCTCCGCTTCTATTGGTCGTAACGTGATGTTATGAAGCATATTATTAGCCTTCTTTGATAAATGGGTTAGCTAACGGTTTTTTTTTTGTTTAACTACTAGAACTAGTATTAAGATAAGCACGTTCAAACAAACAAACTCTTCAAATGTGTATGTATAGATTGTCAGAATGATAACGACGCAACGGCATCAAAAATGTAACGAATTTATTAGAAATTATTACAAATTCAGTTTTATGTTATCAATCACTGAAGGTTATACAGCATTTATCATATAGGTATTAAGTTTTATCTCGTCGATAAGTAGTGGAAAGTATAAAGTACCAAAGAGGCCACTAATCTCAGAGTTCAGTGGCATTTCCAGGTCATCACGGACGAGTAGTAGCAGGTCGTGGGCTGGCCAGCCCGACACTGACAAAATCCTCACTTCACCCAAGCCTTCTTCATTGGTGACGCCCGCTCTGGACTCAAGCTCTTTTAAAGCAGCGAAATGCTCTAGCAAAGTATTCTAGAAACAGATTTTATACCATATTTAAAATTGTATTGGGTAGTTTATGACTTAGATATACAATTACTAAGCACTCACTTGTTGTAAAATCAGACTTTTTCTTAATTTAATAAATTCTCTCTTTTTTGTCGCCAAGTTTCTCAACATTTTTGTAATGACACATTGTGGTAATGCGGGTTCTTTCTCTGCAAAAAGGTATTTTTTTCTTCTTACCTTAATTGGTATTAAATTTTAATGCGTAAGTTATTGTTTGTAGTTGGATGTTTGTTACTCAATCCAGATCAAAGCCGGAACTGCTGATTGGATCTGAATGAAATATGGCACTCAGATAGATTAAAAGCTGAAATCGCATGTAGACTACATTTAATTAAAAAAAATAACGGTTCCGGATAGTTTCAAACTACAACGCGTACAAAGTCGCGTGCAACAGCTAGTTTCATCATAAATTTACAAACACGTGGCAAATACCAATATTTAATACTGATTTTAACTTTCATGATCACTATATCTAGAGTTTATTGAAAACAAGGTAACATGGTATGAACCCCCAATCAATTAACTCTACCAATGTCTAAATTTGTTTTATCATTCGGAGCATCAGTAGAAGGCAAGTGGCTATCTAGTTGGAACTAAACTCACAGTTAGCTAGTGCTTTACTAGTCAAGTATTATTTAGAACTTAATATACTATAAGATTAAATTAAAAATGTGTTTTGAAATATGTGAGTTTCAATGTTTATGCACACAGAACAAAGTGGTACTACCTTCGGAATCATGTTGTGAATTTGCTGCGTTTGGTGTATGTAAGGTTTCCTGCGCGGAAGCGCTCATCTGGGTTAACTGAGGTCGCTCTATCGATTTTCTCGAAGCTTGCTACAACAAAAATAAAAGACATCATGCATTTTAATCAAGATTTTTAGAGATCTGATGTATTAGTCACACATAAATGTTTGTTACATGCAGCTACTTGCCTTATTTATTGTTTAAAATAAATTACGAGTACACTACAAAAAATGCTTTTTTGAAACAAGTTATTAACAAATCAATAGTAATGATATTAAGATTAAAATCAACACCATTAAAATCTGATTTTACTCACATGTGAAGGGGATAAACTTTGGCATCTTCTCTCTAAGCCGGGCTTTTTTACTTGAACAGGGCTCTAAACATAAACAAATATAAATGAGACATTGTTTTCTACACGTATCTACAGCTAATTAATATTTAATTGTTTACCTGCGTTAGCTTATACTAAAGGTGTGTGAAAATAATTTTAATAACCGATGAATGTACCCAAGTAAGCTCCGAAATTATTGGACATTCATTTTGCATGCCACAATGCCAAAAACAACAAAATAAACTTTGATTTAGGTTCAAGCGACGAGCAAAGTTCTCAGAATAAAAAAGCTCGCCTTGTTATTTATGCGCTTCAATTTATTGTATTCGCCTTAGTTATCCGGCTGTGTTGTGAACTCTGTACTATGTTATTGCGTTGGTATCAGTTTGGTATGTACATGTATAAAATTTTATTAATATTTGGTTTTCTTATATAAAGTCTTGGTTAGTTTAAACGTGACAGAGCTTGTTCTGTGGTGATAACTTTCAAAGTACATATAGCAGGGATTTGGAATTTGAAATTATCTCAAGGGAACCTTAATTTTTTCGGGATAGAAAGTAATCCTCATGGTGCGATTGAGTAAAATACATCTATCAAAACTTTCGCCATTTCTAATATTGGTGAGATTTTAAATAATTATAATATAGTATATAAACTTGAAAAATTTGTCTCAGGCGGGACTCGAACCCGCATCTCCTCGCATGCCGGGCGGGTGCTATACCATTAAGCCACCGAGACACTGCGATTCAACGCGAATTTTTCAAGCATATTCTTAACGCTGTAAGCCAGCGTCCTTGCAGCATGCGAGGAGATGCGGGTTCGAGTCCCGCCTGAGACAAATTTTTCAAGTTTATATACTGATATTATAATTGCAATTTAATTGCAAAAATATTAAATAAAGTATAATGATAATATAGGCTGATATCAGTTTTTATTTACCTAAGATCCTGTATGTTTATTTAGACGGTTATTGCACGTTAATCAATAGCACTAGCAAAAATTGCCTTAATAACATTTCTTGCGGATATTGGAGAATAGTAACGGTCGGTCAAGAAAGTGGTTTAGTACCCTAACGTTGAAAGTCATTCGCGCGTCAGAGAACAACAGGGTTGATTTTTCTATGCAAATATATTCTGACAGCTACTAATACTAAAAGGTCATAGCTATTTTACCGACACATGAAATTTTGTCAAAACTGGTAAACCACTTTCTTAGCTGACCGTACATGTAACCTGAAGCACTGATATGTGTCTTCTAGGTAACAGCGTAAATATTTGAATAAATTCTTCGACACAATCAATGTCTTGTAGCTCAATAGCCAAAGCAGTCGACCGGTAAGCTAAAGGTTAAATGTAGTTAAGGGGACTACTAGAGCTATTTGCTGCCCCCCCAATTGATTTGATTTTATTACTTCTAAACAAAATCAATTTTCAAAAAACTAGAACAGTATTACCTTAGCAAATTACCTCTGGTATTTATTGAATGACTGAACTGCTTTTCTTTCTGACATTCTTTCGTATTGTACAGTATTGCAAAAAGCGGCCGCTTATGGCGTTAGCTACAAATTCGACTTACTAAACAACTAAATGAAAAGTTTACTGTGATTCAATAAATACTAGAGGTAATTTGCTAAGGTAACATCACAGTCTATGAACCATACAGTCGTTCGACAAAGACGTCTAGACAGGGCAATTGTGCGGGGTGTGAGGGGCGAGACGCGGGAAGGCCGAGCCCGAACTGCGAACAAAACAATGTTCAGTTCGGGACACAGCATTCAGGGCTAACAAATGTTTGTGTTTTAAATTATTTTATATTTGTTTGTTGGAATTTATTGGAATGCTGATATCGAATGATTCGAGATGGTGAACATATTTTTTTTAATAAGATAAATAGTTATCAATTTCGAGGTTAATTGGGCTGCTGATTACGAAAATGCCATCCTTTTTAAAATCTAAGATGGCGGACGTATTTTTTTATAATTTGATACGTGTGTCACTTTTGAGGTTCATTTGGGTGCTGATTACGAGTGTTTATCTGCAATAAATAAATATTTTTATGTATTGTTTACTTTTGACAACCCTGGCCTTCACGATACTGTCTAGACGTTGTCGGCATTTTCCATGAGATCAAAGGCGTCGAACGACGGTATGGTTCATAGACTGTGGTAATATGTTCTAGTTTTTTGTGAATTGATTTTGTTTAGAAGTAATAAAATTAAATAAATTGGGGGCAGCAAATAGCTCTGTAGTCCCCTATATAAATGTAGAGTAGGTAATGCGACATACCCTTGCACGTTTGGGTGCCGGGCTGGTGGAGTGGGCTCTTTTGTTGACCGAGGGACGCAGGCCTCGCTTTTTGCTTGCGTTCATGTCTAAAATAAAACTCTTATTTAATCCCAGTGTCGTATGGTGCCGGCGCATTAAAGAATAGCGCCACCCCTTCCTTTTCCATGGGTGTCACAAAAGGGGACTAATGGAGTTACTGCGAGGAGAAGACGGGCATCAGCGTCTTCTTTATACCATTGGCCAAAGTGAGATTGGCTATCCGCCTGCCAAGCGTGGCGATAATGGCTAAATCCTTCTTTTGAAAAATCCAGCAGTGGACTAATATAGGCTGTTGATGATGATATAAACCTACGACCACATTCAAAAGTTACTTACATTTTAGTGCAAATTATCAACATTTACGCAGTTACGAGTATCATACGGGCGGCGTTCAGTAATCTTCAAGAGATTATGATATTTACAACCAATACCGAACACATCAACAAGGCAATTGAACCTTCAAGAGACAACCTAAGATATGGAGTTATATAGTCCTTTTACACTAGTAAGTAATGGTTTACTAATCATTGTTTTTTTAAGGGTTACAGCGGTAATTAAAAAAGCAAATACAACTATAATTAAAAACTCAGCAAAGGCGTTGAGGAGTGCTGTACTCATGACTAAATTTAAACATCATCTGCTTTTAAAATACTAGATTTTCCGGTAAATATTTCGCGGTGGTTTAAATATCAAAAGAGAATTCAATATATTTCATCAGTATGTAAACAGTAACCAAAGTCTTAGGGTTAGGGATATGGTGGTGGACTGTGGTAGATATTGTACTGCTGTAACCATACAGGCACATGAGTAAACCACAGGTGTCTAACCGACCATTCCCAAACAAAAAGTAACATAATAGCAAAAGCGAAAATGGGTTTTACCTAGTGCAGGAGGCAGAGGTGGAATTGCAGTGCGCAACATTGTGTTATATTTTTGGTATTTTTTATAGAATTTTATTATAAAGTAAGGCAAACTTAAAATTTTATCAATTTCGCTTATCCTGTCATTTGTACATAATGACTATGTCAATCTTTAAAGAATTTTCTTCATTGCTTGCTCGAGATTAACAGATAAGTTTTTACTACGTTTGCTACGTGAGTGAACTCCTGAACTCCTGAACTCCTGAAATCCTGAAATCCTGACTTACGTATGTATATTGCCTGACACAGACGATAAATGACGCTGCCGGTTGGTTACCATTTCATTTTTTTAAGCAAATATTTGTTACTCTCTGAACCCAATACAGAAGTGAAAGCAGACAAAGTTGTGGGCAAGATAGTAAATAAATAAATGTGGACAATATCACATATTACAATGTTCTGCACCAAAGTAAGCATCTATCTGTTTGAAGCACTTGTTTTAACAACATTAGAAACTCGAAAGTACCACAAACCACACTGACCCGAGAAAATATACAAAAATGCATACTCTTTTTCTACATTGACCCTTCCGGAAATCGAACTAGGGATCTCGGATACCTTGAAAATAGATGTGTAGACCTCTTTTCAATGTTCTGTGTGCAGGCCGCCACGGAGGTTAAATAATTTCTTAATAATTAAACCATAGTTAATATAGCATAACCCTGTTAACGAAATCATTACGCTAGTTTCTATCGCCAATCTAATTATATTTAGTAAAAAATTTATAAAGTCACTCTTTTTAAATTTTGCGCAGTGCCTCCAGTCTCTGGAGCCTGTTAATGATTCAACAGTAAATAAATTCCAAATATAGACCAAAACTTGTAATAAACTTTTAAATGTATGTTTTTTTTTAAATCAACTCTGTTATAAAAAATTTATAATGTATAAATTTATAATATGACAAAAAGAAATTATATGTTCCTCTCCAAAATAATACCTGTATGTTCATCGTATGTGAAAGGCATACATAGAACATACTTTAAATATAAAATGTAGGTAACTTCTTCAGAAAATATGATAAACTAAGACAATGTACGATTAAGTAAACTTATTGTGTGGCACACAATAAATAATTTTATCTTTAATTGACCCAAATACTAACGCATCCTTGAAATCGATAATTGGAAACGTGTTTATCTGGAAAACCTCAAAACGTAGTAATCTCCTAAACGGTAAATGACAATATTTTTTTCTTTATTACGTATCACCATGGTAACCTATCTTACTTTCGAAACTTTTCTGTTCGAATTTCATTAATTCGAAAACGGTTTAACGAAGTTTTGAATACCAGTGGGTCTAGCACGAAAAACTATCGAATTCGAATCGTTTGCGTGTTCGTATCGCCATCGAAATATTTAGTATGAAAACTTAAACAGCGAGAACGAAAACGAGAACTACAAAACAAAGCACGAACTTTGTGTCGTTTGCTTTCGATATGCAAACGATTCGAAGTCGATAGTTCTTTGTGCTAGACCCACAGATGTATTTTAATAGGTACATAATATTGCAAATATGAAATTTGTTTTATAGATGTTTCATTTTCCAGAACAACAGATACCCGATTATTCAAACACTTTTTTTTGTTTTTACAGTTTTTTTTTTTTTTCAATAAGTCCGTGACTTTTTTATTAATATCAACACAAACTTCTATTTACAATCCAAAACTACACTAAAAATTTTTATATATAAAACATAACAGGAAGGAAGTAAAAAATAAAAGTAGTAAAATTAATAACAAAGTAACCTTAAAGTCATAAAATATAAAAGATATCAGCCCCAGTGCAGCCTCCGGGTATGGTGCCCAAAACGCTGGCAGCATTACATTTTACAGTTATTTTGCATACAATAATTTTATTTTCTAGATGTATGAAAGATCAAAGTAACCTTTTCCGTATTTTTACATACACACTTTTTTTTATTTGTAAACATGATTTATTAATGGAAAAAAAAACAAGTAAGTTTGTATCATCTTATTTATTTTTATTGAAAAAATTAATCGAAACATGCATATCGTTGTTAATAAATCTGTTACTATATCATACCTAGTACTATTATTATATAAAATATAGAAATTTCTTCAAAATACTTTATATCAATTAAAGTTTTTGTTCTCTAACCCTAATTATGTTTATCCCGACTCGCCGTGGTCACTTCGCCGTGGTACTTGTCTGCCCAATACTAGAGTGTAATTTAAAAGCCGGGGGAGGGAGAGCAGCCTCCGCCTGCTGCAATAAAGCGCAGTCACACCGCATGGGTGACTGAGATTTGTTGCGCAAGGGTGGAGAGGCTGCACTTCCCGCAGCGCCGGAGACGAGGAAATCCTAATGCATGTGTGCTTGCTTGCATGTTTGCTTACATGATTGCTTACTTGCATATACTAGCTTGTTTGCTTGCAAACATGATTGCTGGCATTCTTGCAGCTTGCTTGCATGCTTGCTTGCATGCATGCATGATTGCTGGCATGCTTGCATGATTGCTTTATTATTACAAAAGCACTTTTTTAAAATTTATTCATCGTAAAAAAACAATTAGTTATGTCTCGTCTAAATAAATAAATAAATAAATATTTAGGACATGCCTCACTGGGCCACACAGAGCCATCTAGTCCCAAATTAAGCTACTATTAAGTACCCTGTCGTATGGGGTACTAGACAATCGATAAACTTCCTTATATACTTTTTTTTTTGTAAATACATACGTATAATTTATAGAAAACACCCAGACCAGTACAAATAGACATGTTCATGCACACAAATATTTGTACTGTGCGGCGATCGAACCCGCGACCCATGGCTCAGAACCAGCGTTTACTACCACTGATCCAAATGGTCGTCTATAATATATTAATATATTTTTTGTCTTTTAATAATATTGGAAACGTTTTTCTGGAAACTAAATTAGCTAACATTAATATCTTTGGCATTTGTTGAGTAAGATTTTAAACCATATAGAATTAAAAAAAAATAACAACCGAAAATCGGAATATCAGCAATATGTCAATTGTGTTTTCGGTAAAATAAAAATATGAAAAATAAAAATGTGCCAAGTCGTTTTCGGAAAAATGAAATTCGTACTTACACAATTCGGTTATAAAATAGGTAACCATCACTATACCATCCATCTCCACCACCCAAACCATATAGGATCAATCTACACATATCTGAGAATTATTATACACCGTGCTTTTTGAATCCCCTGGAAAACGAAGCCTATGTTATTGGACAATTATGTATAAGGAACATCATGGCAGTGTTATTTATTTTGATTAAAAATAAAATTTGAAAATTATTAATTTTTGATTCAGACTTTTAATTGTAAGTCGCTCTGACTCGCCAGACGTATTATTTTGATGCAGCGGGGTCTTGGTTGAATCTTAGACAGCTCTACATCTGTGCGCGTCACAGCGTGTTCAAAATAAATAGCTCAACAAATATTTCATATTTTTATTAAAAATATTTTTTGCCAAATAATTAAAATAACACTGCCAAGATGTTATATATAATGGTTACAGAATGTAGGTTTCGTTTTACAGGTGGTTTAAAATGCACCGTGTATATGTCACAGGGATTTTGTCAAAGACGTTATAATTTCGCTAGTGAAATTATAATTACACTGATTATTGTCAATGACGACTGCTTTTATGATTTCACGGGCTTTTTTTAAGTGATATTGGAATTTCACTAGGCCGCAATAGTATTATTATAATAAATCTAGATTTATTATGAGTTGAGTTTATGGTGAACCCCGCGTTATTCGAGTGATCGTGAGCATTTGGAAGTGTTTCAATCGTCAGATACATCAATTTCAAGTGAAAGCCAGTGTGACATTGTGGTGCGAAAAGATTTTGACACAGAGTTACGAAAATACTACAGTCACCAATCGGATAAAACAAAAAAACCGAAGCTCAGTTGGTAACGCAAACGGACCAATCAGCGATCGCTCTGATAATCTAAAGACTTAGAAATTATAATGGCACTGAAACTAGCCCGTTAAATTGTAGTTAATGCAAACTTTTGACAAAAATCAATGTAATTATAAAGTCACTAGTGAAATTATAATATCACGGCTCAAACAATATCCCTGCAACATACAGGTGAAATTTTATCTACCTTCCAAATTTTAATATAGCAATCTACGAGACAAAAAACAAATGACATATATTTTCTTTTGGTATAGCACAGTACAAAAATGTCAAAATGTCAGCACTTAGAAAATGTCCGGCAAAAATCTAAATTTTTTGATACAGCCTCCTAGCGACACTTTTTTACGCGATGCGAATCTCATTTATTTATTACGATACTATCCATAAGTTTTTGATTTTCCCTTCATACCTTGACAGGCTTCATCATCAGCCTATTGCAGTCCACTGTTGGACATAGGCTTCTCCAAATGCACGCCACTTAGGTTGATTTTCGGCTTCTCACATGCAGCTCCCACCTTGCGCAAAACATCACTCCACCTGGCCTGAGGGCGTCCTACATTACGTTTGCCGAGACGCGGTCTCCACTCAAGAACTCGTTTACCCCATCGGTTGTCGGTTCTGCGGCTAATATGGCCAGCCCACTGCCATTTCAGCTTGCTAATCCGGTGGGCTATGTCGGTAACTTTAGTTTTCTGCCTCATTTCTGATTGTATCCCTAAGAGAAACTCCGAAAGCTCTTTCCATAGCCCGCTGAGCGACTTTGAACTTGTGGACTAGCCATACCGTCAGTGTCCACGTTTCGGCTCCGTATGTCATGACGGGTAGGACGCACTGATTGAAGACTTTTGTCTTGAGGCATTGTGGGATCGACGATGAGAAGACTCGACGTAATTTCCCAAATGCTGCCTAACCCAACTGAATTCTTTTGTTCACCTCATCCTCAAAGTTGTTTCTACCTAACTGCAATGTCTGCCCAAGGTACACGTATTTTTGAACAACTTCGAGGACGGCGCCGTGCACCGCAATCGGTTGCGGTAGTACATGTTCATTGAACATAATCATGGTTTTATCCAGGTTCATCTGCAAGCCGATGCGTACAGAAGAGTCAGCCAAGTCAATCAGCATCTGTTGTAGGTCCTGCAGCGTTTCTGCCATAATGACGATGTCGTCTGCAAATCGCAAGTGAGAGATGTATTCACCATTGATGTTGATGCTTCGTCCTTTCCAGTGCAGCGTCTTAAACATATCCTCCATTGCATTTGTGAACAATTTCGGGGAAATTACGTCCCCTTGTCTCACTCCTCGATGCAACGGTATAGGTTTTGTTTGCTGATTCTGTACTTGGACGGACATGGTGGTGGCTTCGTAGAGATATCTCATTACTTGAACGTACCGCCAATCTACTTGGCAACGCTGCAGGGACTCCAAAACAGACCAGATCTTGATCGAGTCGAAGGCTTTCTCATAGTCCACGAATGCTAGACACAGGGGCTGATTATACTCTTCGTTCTTCTGTATAATCTGCCGCACTGTATGGATGTGGTCTATGGTGCGTATCCGCTCCGAAATCCAGCCTGTTCCGGTGGTTGGAATTCGTCGAGTCTTCGCGCAAGGCGGTTCGTGACGACTCTTGAAAACAGGACGACCACACTGACAGGTTTAGGCCCGTAAAAATTTAAAACTATATTGCGAATAATACTTTCGGGTGAAAACTTGATTACTTAGTTAGTTAATATTTTTTACTTTATAAATGGGCTCTAAATACGATACTGAACGCCTATATTTTTTTGAAGATGATGATAAAGTTATTCTGTATACATTGCTACGACTTCGCTACGGCCTACGCCTCGTAGTTTTACTCAATAACATCACATAATGAACACACAAAAACATAAGAGTGGGTAGGTAGGTACCTACACTTAGAAATAACTACATAGTAAGTAATTGCATCGAAATGTGACTGTTTCATAGACATTTTCATGGGCATTAACGCATCGGTCGCGCTGATCACACCGCGGCACCGTGGCGAATGAAAGAGGAATCCTTATTGTCTCTCGCCTTGACTCTGCCTTCTGTCGACGAGGTGTGTCAACAAACGCCTCTACAGAAAAATAAATCATCAGTGTCCAGCTGAAAAAATAAATGCACACATTGAAATAAATAAAGTGATGTGTAAGGAGAGCTGCTAGTGAGGTACTTAAAGCACAACTTACTAGTTTACAAACAGAGAGTTCTACCCAAAAGAAGTTAAGTTAATGACAAGATTACTGAAAGAAAACTGTAAATATAATAATTACTCAGCAGCGGCTTACCTAATCAAGTATATCTAATACTACACGGCTGGATTAAAGCTATCTTAAAATCATGAACTAAAGGCAGAGTAAATAAAACACAAGTGGCAATGACCACACGCGATCTCAATCTCTTGTTTTGCAGCGCTAGCATGGGAGAAAAGAGATATTTTGAGACGCGCTGGGTGTAGAAATATAGTTTGGCCGTCCATGACCTCCTACTCTAATATCTGCGCATAAACGTGTCTCATAAAAATTCGTATGTGTCTACATATTTATTTAACTAGCACAATATACTAGCTAAATATATACATAAAGTATAAACTAAAACGATCAATTATGGTATAAGGAATCTCATTAGGTTGAAGTAACATAAGCAAATGCATCTAAAATGAGCTTAAAATTTCACTAAAACAGCTAAGCTGATTTCATTTGATGAAGAAGACAATGCGCAGCCATTAAAAAAACAACTAACAATAACGGTTTTACTTACTCAACACTATGGATTAATGCTATTATAATATTAAATATAAACTATAGCATTCCGCCCATACAATAATACAAACCATAGTTACTAAGCATACGAAATAGCCTGTTCGTAAAAAGAGAGGTATTTTTAAAGCGCCGTTTAACGGACGTTGTGTCGTTGCCGGCGGACTCAGTTGGTTGTGAACGGGGCTCGCGTCGGTCGTGGGTTCGCGGTCCAGTTCGAGACGGGTACTTAACAGTTCGCCAGCTCTTATCGGCGCGAGAGCTGCGATAAGACGGCACATGCGCGAGCGCCGCTCAGTGCCGCCGACGACGCCGCCGGCCCCGCCGTCGCGCTCCCACCGAATCAAGTGGATGTTACCAAACTATAATCAATAATAATACAACTGATATGTGCCTAAACTACTGCCGGCGAATGTTTAATAAACTAAAGTGTTGTGACAGAAATTGCTATTACTTATACTTGTGCGATCGAAACGAAGCAAATCATTCGTGTAAGTTTTGATCTTTTTATAATGTCGTGTAAATTCGACATGTGTGTTTACAAAGTAGCCTATTTCATTTAACAGTTTTTCGGCTATTTTCTGTGCCAATACAATCAAATTATTAATTTAGCAGAGAAGTACGGTGAGTTCACGGTTGTTTGTTTGTTGACTGTCAATTGTCGGCGCGCGTGCGCACCCAGCCGTTTCGATGACGACTTGTACTTATTTTCTCTGACCTTTCTAATTTCAGCTATCTCGATTACAATAGAAGTTCATGGTAAATTTGAATAGATGCAACTATTATGATTTCTAGATAAAGTTCTACCTACATAATGCATTTACTGGTATATTTACATTTAATGTTTATAAAAAAGGCTTTCATTCTGTGTGGATAACAAATTTAATTTTTAATAACATTAATCACAAGCTGTATAGTATCCCGGTGTTGAAGAACGTCAAAAGTTGGTACCTATCGCCTATTACCTCAGTCTAATCAGAGCATAAATATGTCTATACTTATACCTAAGTCTGATCTGAGAATGAAGTTACGTCCTAGTCCAATCAGCACCAGCCCAAATCACATATATGAGCCGAAGCCTGTGATCGACAGTAGCAGGATTTTAAAAGCTAAGTATGCTTACTTTTACTGACTCTATCAAATAATGAATGAACTGTAAAGCATACCAACATAATTTTGAAAATATTTTTTCTCATCCTTTAGTCACTATTTAATTTCGTGGTAGTAATTTAAACACAAACTTTGACCGCAGACATTAATCAGTAAAAGCATTAATTAGATGATCAACATCGTTGACAACTGTTTAAATAACTGTTTAAAATATAAACTTATTTTTTCATTAAGTTGTCGTTTATAATGTCTTCGTTTATTAAAATTTGTTTACCATTAAATATACTTACCTAATTGTTGCTTCTCCAAGTGATTGTGTAGTACAGCTGCATCTACAAATATATCATTCTTCGAAATTGAAATGGACAAAATTTTTTTTTTTTTTTTAATGAACAAGACCGACCGTATTGAAAATAACTTACCCAACATTAGTCAATTATTTTGTAACTATAACAGTCTTTTAAACATAAAGAATACCAGACGAAAATCGAAATTTAGAAAATTGTAAACTTGTATGACCGTTAATTTGGCACATACTTTGTTACCAAGCTAAGTACCTACTGTTTTGGGATCTCTCATCAGAATTGGTCATTAGAAGTGTTTTTTTTTTAATATAAACACTAAACATTATCCTATTAAACAAACAAAAATACATTAAAATCGGTTGACTTTTCACATATTTTATATTTGATACATGCATAAAAATAATACCTAAATAAAGAATCCGAAACAAGCTAGCTGGCCGAGCTATACTTACTGTCATTGCAATAATATACAGGTGTTATTTTAGCCAGCTGCCACAATTATACTCGTAGACTGCACAGTAAATTGTCTATCTCTTCTTCTTCTAGGCTGCTAATTAAAACAATGTCTTGTATAAGATTATTATCATTAACAGTAATTTATAAATAGTTATGTGGTAAGTATACTTACTTTAATGCAGCTTAATTCAATGTATTTAATTAAATAAAAAATGCACTCAGACCCGTTGCATAGCAAAGTTTACAATTAAAATGTAAAAATATGGCGTAAAAAATACTTTTACAGCCAAACTTAAGAAGATAATATCATAAGGAACAAGGCTAGATAGTATCAAAATTTACTAAATAGCTTAGGGTCTAAACACGGTTGCTAAATTATTGTAGATAGGTAGTCCCTGATAATGTAATTTATCGTTTAATTGCCACCGCAACTAATGCACTAATCTTATATCCGTAGCAAATATATTTTTGATATGGAATTAACGGCGACTTTTATTGTTCTTGATTCTGGCATTTATATCACTGATAAAAAGCATACTTACAACAAGGATTAATATTTTATATTAAAACGAGATGTTTTAAAGTTTTAATCTGCTTTGGGACGCATACAGTTACTTCGTCAATGGGCAAAATGTTTTTTTTATGTAAACAGTAAATATATTTTCAAATTATCTTGTTTTGAGATATTTCGATAGAAATCCAAATTAAAATAAATAAAAATCGAATGAATGAATTTAAGCAAAAAAGAATTACATTTCCGATGTGGACAACATGACATATATGGACATTATATGTCCTACTTGTTATAAATTGGAAACTATGAAAAGTGATTTTCCCTTCCGATCGATCGGGGAATCGAATCTTTGAAAACCGGTGCCGTAGGGTTCGAAATAAAAAAACTGCTACATGTTCCGGTATTCTAAAGTACCTATTAGGGTGTTAGGCGTGTTGTTTCGTGTTTTCTTGCGTTTCATTTCAATAAATTTATACTTTTGGCGCCTTACAATCAAAGTTTGGCGCTGATCACAACATAATTATAACAATCAATCATATTTCAAATTTATTGTCCAGAACGAACAAGCATTTTTGTCAGAAACAAAAAAAAATTGTTTAAGGACTATGTGAGTGCAATTTATAAAAATATGAAAAACACTAATAATTTATCCGTGCATAATCTACCTAATTACTTTTAAACGAATCAGTTACGTTTACTGCATTCATAATTTAAAACTTTATACCTTTACAAATCAGAAGATATGATGAGTTTTTCATAAAGCAGTTAGGTGTTAGTAGTACAAGTAAATAAACGGACGAAAAGAAAATAAGTTATAAAGCATCGGTGCTCAACATACAATCATCTACAATACAATACAATAGTCTTGCTTGCGTCTTGTATCTTCTTATCACATAGACGCTGCAATTGTGTTCACCGCGCTATTAACAATTTAACGAAGAATTTATAATTCAATAAATTCCAGACGTTTTTATTCATCGCCTATTAGGTGCAAACTAAATACTACTTAGGTACACGTATTATTTTGCGTATTGGATGAACTGGAGCTCTAACTAATGTTTCCAAAATAAGTACGACTCCTGTTTCATTTCAAAACCAGTACCTACTAATGCCTATTGAGTAGGAGGTATCTATGTGTGTTTTGTGCAGATGGTGTGTTGTTCTCTCAGCATTACCTTCCTTGACAAACTACAATGCCACGGCAACAATAATTTGCCTGTTTCAATAACGATAATTTTGCGAAAATGGGTAATGTCAAGTGGCTTGCTAAGCTAAAACAATAGACGCTGTCAATATCTTACCTACGTATTATTTTATTAATTGCCAAACACCCAATACCCAATTACCATTTCTATACATTTTAAAGCAATAACTTTGACGAATGCAGAAGTCTTTAGCGACGCGAAGCGACGCCTCGGTGCAGCAAAAAGTCTGCTGACTGTTGATCTCGAAATAAATGGAGCGCGAAGTTTCATACAAAAAAAGAATAAGTAAACCTTTGATAGTATTATTGATTTTACCGTTGTAAATTGAGTGACAAAAAACCGTTAAAAGAATTTATGGAATACCTACGTAGGTCCTGTAGGTTGTGCAAAATTCAGAGATTCGAATTAAGATAGTTCAAAATATTTAGGTACACTACAGAAAAATCATATTATGGTCCATATTGTTTGATTTATCGTAAAGTAGCTATTGCCCGCGTGTTCGTACGCGTGTAATGTGAAACTATTCCAAGGAATAGTTATTTTACACACTCCTTTCTATAATCAACTTTCTATAATCTATTCCCCTTGCCAAATTTTAGCTAGATCTGTACAGCCGTTTTGGCGAGATTGAGTAACAAACATCACATACTTATTTTACATCCACATAGGTATTACCTATTCTCGATTGGTAGAGTATTTACGGGTATAACAAAATTAATTACTTTATCACATAAATAAAAATAAAAATAAAATAATCGCAAAACATTTTGGTAATGTAATATTATGATTGAATATAGACCTCTCAGTGGCTTACGGTAGCAGCCAGTACCTACTTCTGTAGCACACCGACCGCAAATAGCCGGAGGCAGGCTATTAGGTACTTACAAGAGATGACATCTTCCGCCGCCGTTCTGAATGGACACGCATGCCTATCTACATTTATACAGTTGAATTAACCAATCCGTAACATAGTGAAAGGAATCTCTAAATCTATTTAGGAAAACATACCTACGAACTTCAGATGGATATTTATTAAAAAAAAACATAAGCCGAAAGTCGAACATTGTGTTTGGTTACCATACAAATTACTAGCCAATTCTACGCTATAACTTTATAAGAGGGCACAACAACCCTCTGTCAGACACAGCCCTCGGCTTACCTTGGACCTGATTTTATAGGTGATAGTGCAACAATACCGCGTAAATCCGCGTAACACGATTATGATAGTTATGAAATAGAAGTCAGTCCGCGTTTCAAATCCATTGGACGCGAAATTTTAGTTTTGAAACTCTTGTTGATTGGTTATAAATACATTATAATAAATTGCCCAAAGGATTTGCACTATGATCTACAATTTGGTTCTAGCTACCGCAAAACATGTTACCCTACTGCAATGATATTACGAAAATATCATTGTCCATACTGTCAGATTGGCAAGGATATGATATATATATACTGATCAAGGGCTGGCATCAAGTGATATCTTCTATATCTATATAATATATATAAAAATGAATCCCTATTTCCCTTGGTCATCGCATCACGCGTGAACGGCTGGACCGATTTCGCTAATTATTTTTTTGCTTTGTTTAACAATTGACAATAACAATTGTCAGGAGAATGTTCTCCTGACAATTGTTAATGTTCTTATGAAAGAAAAAATTAAGATAATTGCTCGAAAAATTAGAAAATTTAAGAAAACTTATCGCTAACCTAACTAACCTTATCGCTTTTGACAATTTAAAGTTTTTTTAATGTATGGCATTTGTGATAACATTGACAGAATGCGTGCTGCTACCATAGATTCAGGATACTAAGTTTATGTGGTTAAAGAAACTTTATTTCTCATAAAGAATTACATTTAAATTCACTTACTGACAAACAATCCAATTGATTACACTTAAAATAACAATATTCATCACCAAAAAAAAAACCAGCAATCGCACACAGACTGTCACTATTACAATTTATTAAATACAAATAGGTAGGTAGATTTAAAAACTACTCGATAACTTCATAGCGTTCGCGTTGTCTAAAACAGCACACAGCGACCGCGGAAGTAAACCATAGATGTAAACACTGTTTGAGCGTACTTATCATCTGGATTTATGTGGTTTATGGCTGCTACTATCGTCAAACAGGGGGTAAAAAAAACTGAATTTTGCACATGGCCAGTAATATGTCGCTCGTTATCGTTTCGGAATACCAACAATACTATTTATATACCCGCCAGAAAAAAAAACAACAAAGAATAAACAATGGGTAACATTTTTTTTATTAAACTATTTCGTAATAAATATTCATAGTTAAGACAGGACAACGTCTGTCGGGTCCGCTAGTGTTATATAAAAATAAATCCCTATTTCCCTTGTCATCATTCATTGCATCGCATCACGTGTGAACGGCTGGATCGATTTTGCTAATTCTTTTTTTGTTTTGTTTGTTATTGCCTGGAAAATGTTTTTATCAAAGAAAAAACTAAGAAAATTGCGCGGAAAATTAGAAAATTTAAGAAAACTTAATCATCATACTAAATTATTTGTAATGTAACCTTAGCGCTTTTGACAATTTAAACTTTTTTAAAGTATGGCGTTTGACATAACACATTGACAGAATGCGTGCTACAAAGTAATATGAAATTAAGCATGAAATCACATGAAATATATAAAAACCGCTAGATGAACAAAAATGAAATATGACGGGAAGTTCATTGTTAGTACAGACAGAGCCTGATTTAGGTGGATTTAGGGCTCTCGAAAGCTCAGATTGTACAGCAGGCGAAATTAGCTAAGAAATGTTATAATTTTGTAACAGGGTTGATGAACTAAGTGCTCTTACATGTTGTTAAAGATACCGATTCCTAAAAAAGTACGTCTTAGGAGCCAGATATGTATACGATTGCGCGATATAATCGTGGGCGTGATATAACCAGAGACGATTTAATCGAATAACACGCAAGTAAAGTCACGGGCGAAGCACTAAATAAGAATAAAGTGTGGTACCTACAAACAAAGTCAAGTGTCAAACCAGTCGGAGATGGCTCCCGCGCACCGCTCCTCCACTATCTATGGGTGTAGACAACCGTTAGATGCACCACAACAACTTTCATTGAGCTCTACATATCGTTTAGCGACGAAATAAAAATCTAACTGGTTCTGTGACAAAAACTATACCTAGCGGTTTAATTAGGTCAGCTTCATTTAAACCACTTTCTTGACCGCAAATGGCATAGATACATCAGTAGATTCATCACTGCCTTTTGGACGTTTCTATAAACAGTAACAGTTAGGATTATTCGATGCAAGGCTATTTGTATTCATTTATTCAAATTAAACTCTGTCCAAAGCAAACATTACATTTTAATATTCGTATCCAATTTTTCTAGGCAGTTAGATTTTTGTGTTAGTACCAAACATGTAGGTAAGTGACTACAAGTTTAATTTGAATGTGGATTTCTCCTTTCTTCCGGTTAATAATTTTGTTAATAAAACCTGAAATACCTACATCATCACCAGTCTATATCTGTGCACTGTACTAGACACGAACCCATCGAATGATATGAGATGAGATACTTGAAAATGCCAAGTGGCAGGCTTGTTTGAGAAGACGCTGCTTTCTGCTTCTTCTGTGCTCCTTTAGTCACCTCTTTTTAGTAAGAGATAATATGATGCTATTATTTTAATGTACCGAACGACACGACACAATGATGCGTTACCTGTTTAATCTCAGTTTTAATTATGTTATTGTCATAGGATAACTCATCACAAGAATGGCAATGAAAGAGTGGCTGCAATGGCTGCCACCCCCGCGGTCGGTGCTGGCGCTGTTACTCGCAGCAGCCGGCTTCAGTGGGCGGCTGTGCGCGTCACACTTCACTCACTCGCCCACTCTCCTGGTCGACGCCTGCCATTCGCTCTGCCGCCTTGTAGGGCTCATCACCACCGTCCTAGCCTATAAGGTATTGTATTGTACTCCAATCAAGGTTGATACTCACTGCCTAATTTATAAAACAACCCCAAACTCCAGTCCTGTGTATTTTAAACCTAGTACTCCTTAACACATTTTGATGCAAATACTAGGTGCGTCCACAAAGGACAAAAAATAGCTGTCCCTATGACTGCTGTCTGTCCCTACTTCTATCCGCATAAAGATGCTATCCTTTTAAGTTATGATCATCACCATCACAGCTCCCATAATTTTCTTGTTTATGTTAGTCATGTGAAAACAGTCTAGATCTTGAATGAATAACTAGAGCTTACTACATTTTTGTGTAATGTTTTCTATCATTATCGCGGCAAAATTGTAACCACGGTGTCTGAACTGAGCGAAGGAAGAACCGACTGGCTGGAGTAATAAAATCTGTGTACATTTTTCTTTTACAGTACGAAAGGGCGGATGAGAGCACGGGCAGAGAAGGTCGTCTACGTAACACATTCGGATGGGCACGGATAGAAGTAGTAGGAAGATTATCAGTGCACGTGCTATTCGCGTCTTTCGCGCTCGCGCTGGTGGTTAACGCGTTGCAGCTGGGCGTACACTCCTCGCACGGACAGCCTCCGCGGTACCCTAAAGTCATTGTTGGCTGCGCCGTCTTAGGACTTTTACTGCACGCCATAAACTACATGCTATTGGCCGGTAAGGGATGAGCATAAATTAGCAACTTAATTAGCTGTGGGACTACGCTTTCATTACCTACGCCTGGGCGTAGGCCTCTCCTTAGGATCTTCGCAACAAGCGGTCCCACCTCACTAGGGTTGCCAACCATACTATAATTTATAGTATTGTACTATATTTCGGGTCTGCGTACTATATACCGTAGAAATAATATATAGTACGCCAAAATTCTATATTTTCAACTCCGAAACGTAGCAAACAAATACTTCTTTTTCAAAAATATAAACGCGCTTTAAAACTAACTTTTGACTGAGGCGTGATCTGAAATCTGAACGTATCCGAATTTGTCAATATCTAATTGACAGAAGATAGTTTTATAAAACTAAATAAGTAACACATTTATATAATTTTCCTTTTTTTAAAATTTTTTCATAAAATACTATAAATGTTTGAGAAGTGTACTATATTTTTTATGGCTTATTTTGAAAATACTATATTTCGTCGAAAAAATATTGGCAACCCTACACCTCACCCACCTCAGATGCAATATAGGTAGGTACTACTAATTTTGTATAAATGTATAACTAAACTATAGTACCCACTCGGAAATGTACGAAAGTAACTACCTAAGTTAACGTAACAGACAACTTTAGAGAGCTGTATGTAACTTTTGTACACTTAAACCGTTAGGATTTTCATTTAGGAAATCATATATTTAAAGGAGTGAAGTCTTTGGAAGTATATTGTATCAGTTTGCCCCCGCCCTGTTGGTATATAGTGATTTAAATACCGGGCCATGATCTCGGGGCCCCAGGTTCGATCCCCGGGTCGGGCAACAAAAAAAATATTTCGAATTTTCGAACGTTGCTCGGGGTTGTGATCGCCAACCCGCATTTGGCAAGCGTGGTGATTAAGCCAGTACCCATCATTGCTGTGGTAACTTGAATTCAATGATGGAGGCCTTTTCCCTGCAGTGGGATGATTATAGGCTGTTACTTTACTTTACTTTACTTTAAGTTTGCCATTGAGAGAGTGTGTTATCTAAACTTCTCAAAGCCGGAGCGCGGATTGCTAGGTATATTATACCGTGCATTTTTAACCGTCTGACAAACGAAGCCCACGATATGTTACCATCTTGGCAGTGTTATTATTATTTTATCAATAAAAATAATCTTAGAAAATTTAGATTATTGATTCAGCTAATTTGTTTTGAAACACTCTGTAATATGTGTGGAATAATTGTCTCCACTAATCGGCTGAGTGAACCTTATACAGCTACGTCCGTGCGCGTCACAGCGTGTTTCAAAATGAATAATCTGAATCGAAATTTTATAGTTTTCTAAGATTATTTTTATTGATAAAATAAAAATAACACTTTCAAGCCGTTAAACATAATGATTACATAACGTGGGCTTCATTTGAAAGACGGTTAAAAATGCACGGTGTATAAAATTGAACTGAATTCAGCGCAGACGAAGTCGCGGGGCGATGAGCTAGTACCTATCAATAAAAGTAGTGACCAGGTAGAGATAGTGCCACAATGCACAAGGCCGCAATTAAGCAATAGGCTGCGAAGTAGAAAATACTGCCAAACATAAATATAAACATCATTTGTCGTTTCTGGGTAGAAGGTTGTTGATGACTTCCAAAGGTTTTGCTTGACACACTTACTTAGATAAAGAGAGCACGAATGCATACCGTGATGACAACATTCCGATAGGCCTGTCTCAAAATACATATATTTAATCAGAACTTGATTACTTACAATTATTTTATTCTTAAACACCAGTAATCCTTTAAAATAATTCTTGTAACAAGTGGAGTCAGTTGGTACAAGAATCAATTGCCCACCATACTGACTGATAGGTCGAAGCGCTTCGCTAAGCTTTAGAATTCTTTTGTTTTTGCATAATTTCTACAAACATCCCCCTGGCTCGCTTATGCATTTTTATTTCTGGTGATAAGTATTGTTAAATTTGAAATATTTAACAATAAAATACTTCATATTATTTTTGAAGTAGGTACCTTTATTTTTTTACGATTAAGTAGTAATTACTTGGAAGAGGTTTTGTACTTAGATAGAGATGATGATTTGATCGCATATTATGTTATTTACAATTTACTAACAAATAAATAGTACTTTTGTTAGTGCGTTTTTTAGTATATATATATATGAATCTAATTTAGTTCAACAAAGTTACTTAATTTAGTTCAACAAAGTTACTATACAAACGCCGCAAAGCGTACTGGGTACTTAAGTAGCTACGTCAAGTTCCATTCAACAAATATTACTTTCCAAACGCAGAGAAAACCTAGATCCAGTTTGCAGGGCAAACAGGCATTTTAGAGTAGCCTCTTGGAACATGTCTACTATAAAGCCACTAAGATTTAGCCGGCGTTTAGACACATAATAGAACGTCAATGAAGTAATAATTTGTTTAGATTTAATGCTGTACCTATTAGGTTAGCTCGAATTTGTTTTCAAACACACCAGTTAAACTGGTAAGTTTATGAATGTATGGTGAGTAAAGCAAAACATTCCATTGTGTTAATTGAATAGTTTTCTGGAAAATAGTTCACGAACAACCGTAATCCAAAGCAAAACCTGAGTAATTTATACATAACATGACGAATTATGAAAAAAACAATCTGACTTAGTACAATTTTTAATAATTTTAACCAGTGAAAAGTGTAAAATAAGCCACTAATTTTGAGTCGATGTAAAACAAGACAACACCAACAATCATCATGCACAGACTAATTGATGCAGATCTTCAAATGAGCTTCTCGACATTCGAAAATATGTAAAAAAAATATCCTCATGACTTTCCAGCTCCTTATATTCTTCTCTTCTTGTATTGATATCATGAACCCAAATTCTTTTGTTTCGTCTTAGAGCCAAAAGCAGTAGGAATAGTGAACGCGTCACGCGTGAACCCGTCATACTGAACGCGGCTTAAACGCGGGCCTGCGTTTGCAACTGCTTTGCAACTGCCGCTGCCTTCAGTGTGCCTACTGCTGCGCTGCAACTGACCCGCACTGCTTCTGACCCGCGCTTGGTCTGCCGAAGCCTTAAATATAGATTTTTAAACTTCAAAATATTTCGTAGTAAAATTTTCATTTCACTACTTTTGGATTTTATTTCCAAGAATGTAGCAACACCCACAAAATGTGAAAATTACCCTATTTAGAGAAAATAAACCATTGATTGATTGATTGGACAATTATGGGCTAGCGCGAGAAGAAGCCGCTCGAGAAATGCAGTCACTGTTCTCAGAGTATTTTTCAATAAGTAGGATAGCAGAAAATATATCAATTATATCGCCATTTTATGACGATGAAAAAGATCAGAAATAAAAATCTAGCTAAAAAGTCGCTATTCCGGACCGATCCCCGCTATTACCGCTTTACTGCTATTTAATTAAGCGCTTGATAATCGAACCTTCGTCTTTTCTTTACTTGACATCAAATCCTTTAATTAGATGGATTATTATCATTCACCAGGTCGAGAGCTGAGCTACAGTCGGCGGCTGAGCATGACGGAGGGGGGCGAGGTGGTGCTGAAAACCGGTGCCGGGGAACCAGTACTGGCTCATGCACCCACAGACATCGCCAGTAAGTATACAAGCAAGCATCTGATGGCTTTGCAGACACGCGGCTCATTAGGTTTCAAAATTCTCATCAGAAAAAAAACTTTAGAACCAGTAACAGCTGATCTCGATTTTAGTATGAAAAGGTGCTTTTTAGGGTTCAGTACGAAAATAGTTCAGTATGAAAAGGTGCTTTAAAGGGTAGAGACGGGACCCTATTACTAAGACTTCGCTGTCTGTCCGTCTGTCTGTCACCAGGCTGTATCTTAAGAGCCGCGATAGCTAGACAGTAGCAATTTTTACAAATTATGTATTTCTGTTGCCGCAATAACAACAAATACTAAAAACAAAATAAAATAAATATTTGAGGGGTTATTGCGGCAACAGAAACATATAATTTGTAAAAATTGCTACTGTCTAGCTATTGCGGCTCTTTGGCGTGGCGTTTTTTGTATGGGAGCCCCCCCGGCAGCTCATACAAAAAACGCCACTTTTTTCCAATTTTTGCTCGCTATCAATAAATGGTAACAGGTAGGCACTACATCAACTAAAATTAGGTACCTACTGTTGTTCACACAGAACATATTTCCATGTTCTGTGGTTGTTTACCTAGTCAATGGTACGGAACCCTTCGTGCGCGACTCGCACTTGGCCGGTTTTTTTTAAATATTTTTATGTTGGTGCATTGTTACATTAAAAGTTTTATTGGTTATTCTTATCGTATGACTACGCTATCTTTCAAGAGTAGTCTAGTGGCAGTGTGTTCCAAGCCGACTACAGGCCGCTGCCCTACGCCCTACGCCGTGTTTCTATATAGCCTTTACTTTGATTTCTTTTTACAAATCTTCTCTAAACTTCTCTTGCGACAAAAGCCGGTTCAATAGCTTAACGTGAAGCACGATTATAACTCCCTAACCCTTCCAGACCAAAGCAAATTTCGAAAAGATTGTTTCCTAAATTGACCTAACTGGAAATCGAACTATACCCTTCGTAGTACCCAAACGGCCAACCACACCGTGCTTGTAAGTAATACCTCCGTTGTTTATGATTTCCGCAAAACATCTGGCTTAAATAGTTAGTCACACGGAACGAAGCATGTGATATTAACTTGTCCACATTTTCACTTTACGGTTACGATATTGACCCCTCTTATTAAATAAACTCGTCTCCTTTAATTGGGCTATCAAACAACATCCTGTTTAAATAACAGTTTCTTATTAAACTTGCTTAACTCAGTCTAACATAACTAAACAGACCAATAAGATAACATGATTATACAGTACATGCAATAAGCATCGATTGTGTTCTAAATAATAATCAAACAATTGATGAGCATTAAAGGTGTGTTAACGAATAACATAACATAACATAAATACTCTTTATTGCACACCATACAGGATTTTGTCACTTAAAATACATTTAAAGCTGTACAATTTAAGCGGTCTTATCGCTGGAAGCGATCTCTTCCAGACAACCTCAGTAAAGGACAGTTGAATTGGAAAAGTATCGAGAAGGCGGCGAAGAGTTCTTACGAGTAAATATTAAATATGTAGTTAAAAATAATAATACAATAAATAATAAAATACATATTCTACTATATCAATATACATACATACAAATCAAAATAAATATACTATATAAAAAACAATAAATACATACACAAAACGACCGAACATACTTTGAAAAAACTAAAGAACTTGAATTCAAAATTTTAAAGGAAAATAGAGGAAGGAAAGGAATTATTTTAGGAGATAAGTTTTAAGTTTGCTTTTAAAAATCGATAGTGTTTCAGACTGCCGAATAAACAACGGCAGAGAGTTCCATAGCCGATCGGATTGGACAGTGAAAGACTGTGAATAGGCGTTAGAAGAATGAGGAGGAAATGAGAGACAGAGTTTATTGGATGACCGCATTTCATAACTTCGAATTGTGTTATTTATTTTGTATTATGTAACTAGCTTCGCGTTAATTTTGTTAATTCTGTAAGTATCAAATGAGGGAGCATAGAATTACTTAAAAACAAAAACAGTTCCATAACATGAAACTAAGTGAACGAGTTTATACATCGAATTTAAAACTTAAATGCCATGTACTGTGCAATTAGTATAAAAACTGACTTATCCAACCTTTGTCGCCATTGCTTCAAAAGTGACTTAGATATTACTGTTGAATTAACTGACCTAATAGAAGCGTGTTTGATATTCTTTTTGATCGACTACATGAGTATGTATCGATAGCCTTTAATAAATATTTAAACATCCCACTGAAGCGACATAACCTCAATTGTACTCAGGTAGCCTTTTCGTGATGAGCGCTGGTCTGACGCTGGAGTGGGCGCCGGATGCCGCGCGCATCGCTGACCCGGGCCTGTCCGCCTGTGCCGCCATCATCCTCGTAATATTCAACTACCCCTTCAGTGAGTAACGTGCCTACTACTGTATTTTTAGTATATTAGTCAAAAATTGAAGTAAAAAATTTAGGAGGCTTTGTCTGTGGAATCTGTTTATACCTGACGGGTAAACAGGGCGACTGGGGCCAGGAGTTACATAGGACCATTGTATCTAATATTGGCGATATTTCTACTACGGAAGCCCAGACGCAAGTGTCCGTGAGCTTGACTTCTTTCGCAGCTTACGGACAAACACGTATGAGGTTTAGTAATATCGCCAATGATACAATAAATTGTCCTGTGCTACTTCAGCCCCGAGCCCACTTGAAATATATTCCTGATAATATATAGGTAATAGGTTTTTGGTCTGCCAAAATATGTTAAGAGGGAAAGTAAGTGATATAAAAATTTATGTATACCTAGATCTAAATAACACTTAGATATGTAGGTAATACTACTTGCCCTTATTGGAGATCGTATAATATTTCAGATAAGTAATTTATCTAATCAACAATATTTTTTTTTGCATCAGCTTTAATGGCGAAACTAAAGATATATATTTACACTTCGGTAATAAAACATGTCTACAAAGAATAACTTATGTAATTATTGGTTGCATCGATGCAGGCACCTAATTTATTCTTATTGAAAATTGAAATGCAAGCGATAAGCGATGAACCAACACATTTGTTGCATAAAGTAATGAGGCATTCGCCAAAGGGAATGTCGGTCGTCAAGCATTGTTTAATTATGGTTATGACATAACCATGCTCTAATTTGAGTTAGCTGAGGTACTACGTATTTTATGAAAAAGTGTTAATACCATTAAATTTTTAGCTTAATCAGATTTTATGAAGAATGATAAAAAAATACCCAAGTATTTTATAATGACCTAAACACCGATCAAATAAATTAATGAAAACTCGTTAGATTTATAGACACTATACTATTTTATGCTTTACCTATTCCCATTATTTAACAGTGAGATCAGCGGGCTTGGTGCTGCTGCAAACGGTTCCTGAAGGCTTAGGCGCCTGCGAGTTGCGAGCGGCTGCATTACGTCTTCCAGGAGTTCTCGCCATACACGAGCTACACGTCTGGCAGCTTCACCGTGACCGGCTAGTCGCCACAGCACACGTAGCCTATAGTTCACACGAGGTATAGTAACTCAGTAAGAAGCTGGTTATAAAAAGTCCTAAAAGGATATTACAATACCTCATTCTATTCGTACCTTAGAGCATTTCAACGTGAGACGCCATTGACAGGCGTACACCGCTGCCAAAGGTACGAGACCGCCGGTCATGCTGGTTATATAAAACTATTTGCCGCACGTTCCACGTCATTCGGCAAATGTCAGTAGCGCACGACAGACCTGAGCTAAAAATGCCGAATTGCAGCGTTTTTGCGTGTAAAAAGAGGTCGGAATCCTCTAGTTTACAGTAGGATAACTTTACTTTCCATTTCTAAGTATTATTTTGACTTAATATTAACAAATAATACAATAAATTAGCAAAATAACATAAAAAAATCCAAATCAATAGTGTTGCCACTAAATGGTAATCGTATCTAATTTAGGGTAATTTTTAAAGACGTAGTTTATAAAATTTGACTTGATTTAAACGTCTAATTAAATGTGCGTTTTGTTTATTACTATGATATATTATTAAAAACATATAACTGCATAATTATGTCTCGACGAAATAAAACATGGCAATCTGTAATGGGTATATATCGGAATGCCGAATTTTCTGTACTGAATGGTCATTGGCACACAAACTATTGGCCTAAAATTTTTTCGCACATTTTTACTTTTCCTAAACGTGTTTAGCCTATTTTTACTACGCCTTAATTTATATCGCCGTATTATAATTTCCCAAATGCGAGATTTAGCCGAATATATCCTAACACCTAAAGTTAAAAAGTTTATCAATGTTTTAAATAGCCATGCATGCTTGCATGCTTAGAAAGAAGTAAGCATGCATGCAAGCAAGCATGCATGCAAGCAAGCAAGCATGCAAACAAGCAAGGATGCAAGCATGCATGCAATCAAGCAAACATGCATGCAAACAAGCAATCTTGCATGCATCTAAACAAACAGACTTCCGTGACGGCTTCGTCGCTGCGGGGCTCCAGCGGTCCCACGCGTGCTAATCGTCGCAGATGGCTTACGCTCACCACCGCAGCTTCGGCTTTCTGGACGGCTGCGCCGGCCAGCCTCAGCCGCGGCGCCTCGCTTACAGCCTCCTGCTCCTCAGCCCGCGGGCCGCCTCGCCCCTCCGCGCCTACGCGCTTTTGAATTACACTCTAGGGCTAGGGCAGACAAGACTGCTTGGGGTCGGTTTGTGAGCGATTCGTTTCTTTAACTTTATCGCTTTCAAAAAATATTGAGCTTTCAATACTCAGCATTATGCCAAAAAATTGATGCTAATACATATTATTGCAATCGATATTATACATACTGAAATTAGGGATTTCAATTTTTAGACCAAACTATAATAGTGCGAAAACAACTGTTAGACTAGACAATAATTATACGTTATAAGTTTAGGCCAATACTGTTCGGCCAAATGAAATTAGGACTTTAAATTTTAGGCGAACCGAAGGGCACCCATCTGTAATCTATTATCAATTATTCAATTCATTATTTATTTATAAATCATAAAAATAAATCAGCAAGTTTCATCTAATTTATATTTTAAATCGTTATTCTCTCATTGTTTTAAATACGTTCTAGTAAACATATCACGAAATGATGCAATTTTGAGTTTAAGATCTGACCACACTGAAGGAAAATTAGGGCTGTGACAGCCTAAAACAAATGTCGATATCGACATTATCAATAATGACGATGATTTACGTGACATATATTTTTAATACTTAATTAGGTACTTTAAGATTGAGTTTCATTTATTATTTTTTACTTTTTAAGGGAACTTTTTGTGTAGGGTTTTTTTAATAATTATTTTTTATTTTATACTCTTTATAGGTAGATTTTGTTAAGTTGTAGATAACTAGTCTGACCATAAATACTGTCACATTAAACGTTTTTTTTACAACTTATTTATTATTTTGAATTTGGAAAAAAAACTTGCAATTTTGCGGAATTTCACATATTTTATCATGTTCATTATCAAATTACAATAAGAAATGGGATGTTAAAGAAAATAGGATTGCAGTGGTCGCCTTGCACAAAGTGGGTCCGGCCATATTCCAGACACTTCGAAAGCTTGGTATCAGAGGTGTTCGTATATCGTACTATCAACAGATACAACAACACTACCTTCAAGTTAGAGATATAAGGCTGGTATAATACCAAATGTGCTTCGAGTTATTATACCAAAAATACCGTATTAAACGGTATAATACCATTTCATACGGTATTTTTGGTATTTTATCTTTAAGGGTCTGTTTCACAATCATTAAGTAAAGGCCTAAGTAGTTACTCAACGGGTTAATTACATAGAGGTTAAATCCTTTCGTTAACTTTCTTTGCATTTCACAATCATCCAATCAGTAAATTAAAGTGAAGATTATATAATTAATACTTACTTACAAGTTACGTTTCGTTTCAAGGTAAGAATAATTTATGTGTTTCTATAAAGTGTAGCAATCACAGAATTATCATTAAAAATATTTTTTGTTATGATTATAAGTAATAAAAACAATAAATGCGTACAAAAATTGTTTACACTGTTATGTAAATGAGTCATTTCACCTTTTCTAAAATCAATGTTTCTGTAAGAATGGAACGCAACGAGGTTTCAACAAAAAGTCTATGTCGAGTCAACGTCAGTTAGTCAGTAAATGACAAATGTAAAATTTGCCGACGTTTGGTACTTTTCGTGTGGTGATTTTGTTTGCATTGAATTTACCATTACGAACATTGTGTTATTTTACAATGACTGCAAAACTGTCCATTTAAATAATAAAATAACTTGTTGTTGATGAAAATTTGGAAATGACGTATTTGAGGTTATCTTTTTAAATTTACTTGTCAAGTAAAAGGCTACTTGGCAGTGCATCCGGTGATTAACTTAACGAGCAGATAAACTGGTGATTAACCCTACTCAGGGATTGTGAAACGTGAAAAATAATTTACTGAGCAGTTAGGGTCGCAGTAGCTTACCCAGAACTTTACTCAGCGATTGTGAAACAGGCCCTTAGAGTGTAAAATAATCAGACGTACTTTAAATTGGGGAGATTATTGGTTAACTAGCTAATAAACGTAATGAAAAATAATATCGTTTAACCGGCATCATGTCATTTAGTACGGTATTTTTGGTAGGTATATTATATTTTGAAAGTGTAATGAGTACAAATCTCTTATACGTTAGTAAAATTATTGGTTAGTAAGACCGGCTAGTTGGTCTTTGGATACGGATGTGCCTACCTAAAAAAAGAGTCGTTTTTATATTCGTAACAAACAGCCTATGTTAGTCTAAGTATTCCAATACTTCTCGATATTTGAATTTCTCAAAATTGGTTTAGTGATTTTAGCGTGAAAACGGAACATATTATTATGTAAGGTACACACTTTCATATTCATTATATTAGTAGGGAAAGATCGATTAAAGACATCGCTCATAGTGTAATTTTGATTAATTAATTTAGTTTCGTACTAAGAACGCCTAGGCGCATCAACATTTTACACGAACGAAAACTAACTACAAAACGCGGCGCGCGCGCGGCATCTAAGTTGAGTGAGACAGAAAGAAGGATTTCATTCGCGAGGTGATGCACAAAGTGGCAACGTCGCGCAAGCGCAAGTCCCACGTCTTTGTTGTGTATTGTGCGTGCATTACATTTACATAAAAGATTTGTTAATTGTTAGCGGGAATGCGATTAATTTAAATAAACAAGGAAAAAAAACGAAGTTGAATTGAATTTATATGATCAGTTAATTCACCGATGGCTGACAATAGTGACCGAGTTTCTTGCGCTGCTTCTTCTCGGCACTAGCCCAGCCAGACTTGTCCCGAAGCAGTGGTAGGTTTAAATTGGGACGTGTAAAAGCGCCTCCTGGGGCTTATTTGCAGAAATAAAACTGATTTTAACTGATTTAACTAATGATACGTAAAAAAGTCAAGTCAATTGCATTTGTTAATCAAAATATAAAATACGAAAAATACCGTATTCTATTGTTAAATACCTGAAAAATACCGCCCATTTCGTATTAAACCGTATTTTTACATCTCTACTTCAAGTAGCCTATTAATTATTGGCTGAACTCATCGATAGTGACATATCGATAGTGTCTAACTCTAGCATTTCTTACACGAAAATGACGTCATCTTGTATACTGATAGGCTGTTCATGCGTGTGTTTAAACATGTGTGCGTGTAGTCTGTGTTTGTGTTTGACAATTTCTTCGTATGCGTGCGTAACGACATGATCGAAAATGCATTTGTTTGTAATCGCTGTTAGTGTGTGTTCCTCGCCCCCCGCACCGAAAGTGGCAGAATTATTTGTATGGATATTAGTACTCATGGCTAATCCCGTTGGCTATATAATCAAAGATTCGTACGGATGTAGATTTAATATCTGTAAGGGTAATTAATTCATCAAATGTTACTAGGATTGTAGTCAAATGTAGTCTAAATTCGTCACAAGCAACCCTGCCATCAAAATTTAACGTAGTCTTTTAACTCAACTCATGCCATCCCTCTCGATCAATTGCCTATCTCATCCAGCCACAGCCAGCCACCGCCATCATCCCTCGCCACTGCTCTCCAGCTCGTGGTCGTAGGAAGCCAGCTAAGATTAAAATAATTGTAGATTACACATTTACTACATAGCTATTATTAACGTGATGGGTGTTATTACATATCTATTAAAACTGCGCATTCAAGAAAGCATCAGTTTGTTTAGTTGTTTACTAGGTATAGGTACTTGAATAATGATACCTAGTATATGTAATCTTTTGTATTTCAGGATTACTTAAAAAGTTCTGCTCTTGTGTGCGACTTGTTCAAACGTCACGGCATTGGTCTTGTAACGTTACAGCCGGAATTCGACCTTGTGGCCTTAATAGGTGAGAATATTTCACTATTACAGCTAATTGGTACCTACATAAACAGAAATAATTCAATAACAATATAAACGCAGAACTCATTTTCAATTGCAATTTTTTTCATATTCTATTATTCCCTTCTGCAATGAATATAGCTACTAAGTACGAATAACCCTTTTTTTAAATGTTTTTTACCAGGTACAGACGAGGAGAAAAAAGCTTGTATCGATTTGGCTAATTTGGCGTGCACGAGCCCATGCGCTAAAGAGTGCATAGCACCTCGGTGTTGCCAGCCTCCGCGTAAGCCATCCGTTACACGCATTTAAAACTACCCGCACGGATTCAATGCTCCACAACGCGTATTCATCAAGCACAGACTAAGTGCGTTAGTGTCATGAACTTTAATTATTAGTACCTAACCTATAGTGTTTATATTTATATATCCTGTAACCAACCTACACGTAAGTCTACATTAAAATACCTTGCTGTTAGTAAAACAACCGTGCTAATTGAATGTGATTTAGTATTACGTTTATTGCAGTTAGGTATTTTGTTAACAATGCATGTGAATGTGCAATCGTATACAGGTACATGTATAAGCAAAGCCACCAAAGAAATCTTATCCGATGCGACGAATAGTGAAAGTTGTAATCTAGGCTAGTAATGAGCCTCTAACGAGAAGAGTGAAAGTGTGAGGTTAGAGTTGCCACGTCGCATTATGTCACTCAATCCTGCGCAAAACGCGACTGTCGACAAGTGACAGCCCAGACGTTCGTTACCCGTGTAATGATTTTGCTATTGTTAAATAATTTCTTTGTGTTGTTGCGTAACGAAAAAATGAATGTTATCTGTTGGCTATCATTGGAACCTCAAGCCTATGTAAAGTAATATAGGATGATTATTACCTAACAACAAAAAATACAGTTGGGAGCATTATTAAATATTTTTTATATTTGTAAATATATAATTCACTTCTTGATCTCTTATAACCCGGCAAAATAAATGGTCGTAAATCTGCCAAACATTTAAATTCTTTCATTTTTATCAGTAAAGTCACACTAAATATTAATAAACAGTAATCGCACGTTATTTAGTGGAAGCTTTTTGTATAAAACGGTTCTTAAATTATAAATAACGATTACTTCTAAAAATGTGCTAAACTAATGTGTTTTAAACGAGATGTTAGTAAAATTACAGTGATACTGCTCTCTCTACATTAAAATGGACCTATTAACCTTACTACTAAAAAAATACTTACCTAATAGACAGGTGTTCAGGTAACAATTCCCCCAAGACAAGTTTAATGCTGATTTGTTTATGTTTATCTAATAAATAAAGGAGTTGTTTGTAAAATGAAAATTCAATTTAGACGATACAAATAGATTTATTAATTTAATTACAGCTCAATAAGTATAAACTAGGAAGATTTTTTTATGTAAAAACTATTATTCTAAATTATTATATCATCAACAGTTAAGAATGTTGACGTCGTACCTTTGCGTCGTACAAAGCGACTGTGATGTTCCTAGACAGTATTATAAGAAGAAACATCTAAAAAGCATCTTGCAAGAAAGATGCTTGTTATAATATTCTTATATTGTCATAATTAATTTTAAGAGTAGCATAATTATTAATAATATTTTAACTGTTTTCTGTACAAAAATTGTTTAAGAAATAAACAGAAATTTTACTTTTTATGTAATGCCTTATTTATTGTTATTTTTTCACTATCCCTAAAATGGCTTTTGGAAATAAGTAGTTACGAAGTTACACATAAGTACTGAACTTTTATGTAAAACTAACGCACTTACCTACTATTTTAATACAAATAATATTTAATACGATTAATTTAACTACCTACCTCAAAACTATATTTACCGGATAAACATTAATTTAACCCATTTGGACCCAAATAAAACTCAGCCGTGAAAAACGAGATTTTTTTAAAATTAATTATTAGAAACTAATACAATTATTAGAAAAACACGCAAATAAAATTTTTTTTGGTTTAATTATACTATAAAAAAATGCCGTCCTCATATGGGGCCACTGGGCTTAAATGGGGTGAAATTTTCGAAACATAATTTTTCGATGCACAGTGTTTTCATACATTTTTTAACATTGCCAACGTGCTGTTTTAAGACTTACAGCCCATAAAAATTGTTGGAAAAGTTTGGCGGGGTAGTGACCCAACCCATCATGCTGTAAGATTGGCATTACAGATGCTGCTGAACGCAAACTCACAACGCTTGTCTCAAATATTCACGCTGTTTGAGCTGATTCATCATGCTTTCATTAGTTAGGAGGTGCAGCCTTCATGCATTTGCCACAGCTAGATCCAGCATGTACAGAAACAGGCCATTGTTTGTCACGTATATCAGTACGGTACAGGGAAATCAACTCATAAGCTTGATCGACCCCTACCAATCCCCTATTATAGTTTTGATAAACATGTTGGATGCCAACGTCCCTCTTTTTCTTTTCTTCGGTACTCCATCCCTTTACTTTTCCCAGAGGAAAAACAATGACGTTTGACCCCATCGTACAGACACTGTTGTCCAACCAAACGGACGAACGAAATCTGATTGACTTGATCGAAACGATAGTCTAACTCGGCGCGGTTTTTCTTCTTCATATCCTTTACGATACTTATGATCACTTCTTTGCCCTGTTTTTGTAAGCAGTGCCAGTTACACGATAGCCAGCTTCCCGGAGATCTCGAAGCAATACAAAACTAGTAAAGAAATTATAAAAATATACCACATGATCTAGAAGATAAAAGGTTATAAGTAAATTCAGATTTGCTTCAACGCGGCTCCTCAAAACTAGTTCTTTGTTTCTTGGTTACAGCTAATGATTGTCATCGCTACTGTCCCAATCCCCTTCATCTGCATTCGTAAATACTTTAGTTCTCCCTGGTATGTCTCGCGGCACAATATCGCTTTCTATATATTCTTCATCACCTTCTTCTTCATCGGTGATCGGTAAGTATTCGGTTCCGGAGGAATTGTGACTAAATCTATCACAGCACCCATCATCTTTATTCATCATAGCCTCGAGAGCTTCCTGAAGCTCATAGTAATCATTACGGATATTGAATACTCTTCTCCCCATTATTTATACGAAATTGATATGTGGACAAAAATACGAATAATGTACGTCTTATGTGCCCACTGGCCCCATTCGAGGACACTGGTATAAAACTACTCCTTATTATATCAATACACCAGTTTTTGACAGCAATATTATTTCATTTTATAGGTTATAGTATATTTAACCATTTCAAGTAAAAAAAAAGAAATACATGGAAGAAAATTTTTGAAATAAAAAATACTTACTTTGCGTTATCTCTGATGTTCAAAACAGGTGCAGAAAAAGCACTATAATACACTATCTAATATATTTTTACGGTTAGTATCATCTACAAATACAAAAATACACTATTGTTTATTAAATACTTACAATAAAAACAAGTAGAAACCTAAATGTCAAAAAATTAAGGTACTTTGAAAAGTGTCCTCGTTTGGGCACGGCGGGTCTATATGGGTTAATAAACAGTGCATGCTATAAGAAAAGTATCACAATTATGTCCACTGAGTTTATTGGTACGCGATACTTTTAATCCCTCGTTGTAAGCGATCTATTTTAGCGGACAAGAAAGTCCGCGGACAAAAATCCCTTGTCTGCGCAGGCCATAAACCAAACTTTGTATAGAATATCAATATATATGTTCCGACAATGTTGGTAGAAGGTAATGTTTAGTTAAAAAAAAACTATTTATGTATTTAACATTTCATAAGCGATTTGTTCATCGATATTGCCTTCAGAGGCGGTTGGCGGGGCGACAGTCAGCATTTTGCGGCAGTGGCCCGGCTTGCAACTACGACTCTTCATCAACTTCTTGCACTGCTTTCCTGACTTCGGTTCACCAAACTAAAATTGAAATCTTCTGACTATTCGAGAAGATATATGAAATATCACCTTCTACAAGTTAATGTTAGCTAATCAAGTTACAAACCAAATATACCTATGCTTTGTAATTGCTTACTTAAGTGTAAAATAAACACTGCTTAGATGTTACACAGTAGCATACAAAATTATCTTATATGACATAGTGACTTGTTGAAAGAACTCCCAAATATTCTAGTGCTTTTCGGTCGCTGATTGTGTCTAGTTTTATACTTTAAAGTATAAGTAGGTCCTGCTTCACAAATAAAAGTAGATGCCATACTGCTAGCGATAATAACTCGGTTACTATTTGAAGCCAAAACTACTTTTATGAACAAGAGTGACAACAAGGATAGGTACATTTTCTCACGCGCTGGCGAAGCACACACACAAATCACACAATACAAACGCAAAGCACAACTATTATTGAAATATTACTTCGCACATAGGTACAGGCCCCCAATTCCGGTAATTTACAAGTGGCTCAATAGCATCGCAATTGTATATTGCAATTGTATATTTTGACACATTTAATATGGAAGTAATGTCAAAATATACGATTGCGATGCTATTGAGCCATTTGTAAATTAGCAGAATTGGGGCCCAGGATGAATTTTGCATCATCTTCAAAATTTTTATAGGCGTTCAGTATCGTGTTTATATGTATAGAGCCCATTTATGAAGTAAAAAATGTAAATCCAGTTTTCACCCGAAAATATTTTTCGCAACCCATGAAATGGGTTCACGTTCATTTTTACTCATAAGTCCGTGACCCCACATTGGGGTCATATAGGAAAATCAAGGAAAATTGAAAAATCCGATGACGAAAAGTTAGTTCCCTGATTAGTTCAATAAAACCAATTATAATCATCTGATAATCTCGTTGGACTTAAGCGGTGGTCAGACCATTTTATGTAGGGACTGTTAACGTGTTGAGGTATGAAAATCAAAAACTTATGAATAGTATCGTAATGAATGAATGAGATGCGCATCGCGTAAAAAAATTGTTGCTAGGAGGCCGCATCAAAAAATTTTAGATTTTTTGCGGACATTTTCTAAGTGCTTTCGTCAAAACGTCATTTGTTTTTTGTCTCGTAGATTGCTATATAAAAATTTGAAAGGTGGTTAAAATTTCATCCTGTATAAAGTTAACAGACAATAGGAAATGAACGTAACTACTTGTGTAAACTTAATAGAACCCATTAAAATAAATGTTAAGATCTATCTAAATAAGAACAGAATTGACAGTATGACTACAGCGGTTTTATACTAACCTTAATCAAACGATAGTTAAGTTTGACACCATATCCGCACTCCCCGAAGCAGTTGCTCCAACCCAACCACGGGCCGATCTTACATTTCACGACTTCTTCGTCTTAAATGAAATTGATTTCAAATAATTTCAATTTTACTCTAATAAAAAAAACGATGATTCTCCATATTAAGTAGGTAAGTATACACTTCCATTCAAAAATTAAACTTCTTATAGAGATGATTTCAAGGACGAAGGTTGATTTTCAGGGACTCAACCAGTATTATTATCATTAAATTTAGATTACTGATAAGTATAGTCAAAATTATTTTGACTCCCTCATACAATCTTCCACCTCCCGTAGTTTGTGCAAAAAAGTTTTAATTTCATTTCATTTCACTGTTTCCACCCTTTTTTGGGATAAAAAATATTCCATGTCATTTTCCAGAACTCGTACTTACTATCCCATACCGAATTTCATATAACTCTACTAGTTTTGAGTTGATTTGCAACAAACATTCAAAATTCCTATTTTCAATTTAATCTTTAATCAAGACACTTGCTTGTTTTCACTACTAACCGTAAAAATAAGGTGCATCGTTTTGAATCACTTCATTATCTTCAGATGATGCCGATGTGGTTGGTTTCAACTTTTTTATAATCACGTCAGAAGGCGTCGTAGAAACTGAAACAAGCATATCAACTATTAATACGAGTACTTACTAAAAATGTGGAATTTGAAACACGAAAGAAAACGGAAGATTTCTTGTAAGATTTTTACGGCATAGATGACACCAAATATGGAATGGTTCGCAATCGTATTTGTTAAGATATAGTGATTTTTGTCTTACATTGTTATGTGGCAACACTAAGGTTTATGGTAAATCTATGAGTCAATGGTTAGAAGCGTCTCTCGTTCTCTTCCGGTTGTTATAATGTAAGTGTGTAGAAGTATTTTTCTTTAGGTTACTAAAAATGTAATACTATTGTTTTAGTGAGTCAATTAAAGGAAGACTAATAGAAAAACGGCGTTTTTGTATTCCTACGGCCCTAATAAACGAACATGGTAGCAGAGCGTAGTTATTATTTTGAATCGTGAAGAATAAAGCAAAGAAAAGCAAAATGGAGGCAGTAACACAAAAAGAGAACTTCGTGCAAGTATTTGATGGGACAGGTTATGAAAAATGGAAGTACAGAATTCAGACGTATCTACAAATGCAAAACTGTTACCAGTGTATAACCCACGAAGTAAAACCAGAAAACATTTCTGTAGACGCTTGGTCAAAGATGGAGGCGCGAGCCAAAAATTATATTGTTAATAGCATCAACAATGTTCAATTAGAATTAATAATATCTGAAGAAAACGCAAGAGACATGATAAGAAAATTAGATAAAACCTACATAGTCCAAAACAGTGCAAAAAAACTTCTATGCAAAAGAAGATTGTTAGAGTTGAAAATGGCGGAAGGAAACCCTATGGATTTCTTTATCACGTTTGAGATATATGTAAATGAGTTGAAAAATGCCGGTGAAACTGTGACCGAAGACGATAAATTAAACTATGTATTGCTAGCTTTACCTGAAAGTTATAAAAACATAATTGACTTAATAGATGTACTCCCCGAGAAGGACAGATGCGTTGATTACATTAAAAATAAAATCTACATGGATATGGAAAGGAAAAAGGAAGAACCAAAGATAAATACTCAAACATTTAGTGCTCAGCAAACCAAGTGTTATGGCTGCGGAGAGGAAGGTCACATGATAAGGAACTGTCCTAAGAATAGCAATTACACTAGAGGAAGAGGAAACTACAGAGGTGAACATGTTAACTACAAGAGAGGAGGAGGAAAAAATTATGGAAGTGGACATACTTACTATAGAGGTGGATATACTAATTACAATAGCGGAGGTAGAGGTGGATATACTAATTACAACAGCGGAGGAAATAACTACAGGGGTGAAAGTACTAACTACAACTCACATGGAGGAAACAACTACTTCAGAGGCAGAGGACGTTCATCACACACAAGAAGAGGAAAAATGGCTGGAAGTTCAACAATGGAGGAAACACAGAATAACCAGATGTTCAATGTGGAAGTACTGACAAGTCAAGTGGACTCAACATGCGAAACCAATTCAAGTAATGTATTAACCTGGTTATTAGACAGTGGTTGCTCTGATCACATAATTAAGGATGATAAATATTTTTGTGACTATAAAGTACTACAAAGCCCCGTAAGTATTAAGGTAGGAGATGGTTTTTCATTGAAAGCAACAAAGATAGGTACAATAGTCATGTATTTTAATGTTCAAGGTAAATGGAGTAAAACAACAATTCAAAATGTTTATTATGTACCAAGTATGAAACAAAATTTATTAAGTGTCTCTAGCATTACTAGTCAAAACAATACAGTTACATTCTATGATGATAGTGCCGAAATTTACAATTCTAAAAATAAATTAATTGCTGTATCTGTAAAGAAGAACAAACTGTTTATGTTGTCAGGGAATGTAAATATTGATAAAAGTGTAAAAAAATCATACACAAGTTTTGTTGAAATGTCAAATAAAGAAAAGTGGCACAGAATTTTAGGTCATACTAACTTTAAAATGCTAAAGAAAATAAGTGAAAATAAATTATTAGAGAATTTACCAGATATTGATAATAACTTTGTTCAGTGTGAAATATGTTTGTCAAATAAAATGTGTAACTTACCTTTTGAGAATAACAGACGTCGTGCAACTGATTTGTTGGAGATTATACATACTGATGTGAATGGCCCACTCAGCCCTACAGGATATAATGGTGAGAAATATTTTGTAAGTTTCATTGATGATTTTAGTAGACTGGCTATAGTGTATAGTATTAAACATAAAAGTGAAGTATTTGATTGTTTTCTAAAGTATATAAAATTAGTACAAAATCAGACAGGAAAAAGAATAAAGGAAATACGGTGTGATAATGGAAAAGAATACATAAATAAAGATTTTTACAGATTAACAAAAGAAGAAGGAATATACCTACATCCATGCCCTCCATATACGCATGAACTCAATGGTGTTGCAGAGAGGTATAATAGAACTATAATGGATCGAACAAGATGCTTATTAGCTGAAGCAGGAATAAATAAATGTTACTGGCCAGAATGTATCCAAACAGCAGCTTTACTTGGAAACAGATTATTGACAAATACAGTGGTAAGAAAAACACCATATGAAATTTTCTTAGGAAAAAAACCAGATGTGTCTAATTTAAAGATTTATGGAAGTGTAGCTTTTGTAAGAGTACCAGAAGAACAAAGAACATCAAAATTGAATCCTAAATCAGTGAGAGGTATCCTAGTTGGATATTCGGAAATGGGTTATAGAATACTTGTGGAAAATAAAATAATAGTGACTCGCCATGTTAAGTTTTTAGAAAAGAAACCAATGCAAGTACAATTTTATAATGAAGAAGAAATAGATGAGATTGAAAATGATGAAAGTGAAATACAAAAGATTGAACAAGAGGATAGGACGGAAGAGATTCAGGAGGTGACTGATACTGTTCCTGAAGAGGAGGAATCTTCATCACCACGCACAGAACGACCTAGAAGAAATATAAAATTACCAAGAAAATATGATGACTATGTGGTTTATATAAATTATTGCGATGTGTCTGTACCAGAAACCTATGAAGAAGCGATGAAGAGTTCAGAATCAAGAAAATGGCAAAAAGCAATGGATGAAGAGCTTAAAAGCTTGGAAGAAAATAATACATGGACAATAGTTGATGAACCTGAAAATGAAAAAATAATAGAAGTTAAATGGATATACAGGGTGAAGTCAAATGGAAGATATAAGGCAAGGGTAGTTGCTAAAGGATTTCAACAGATGTATAGTGAAAATGAAGAAATTTATTCACCTGTAGCGAGAATGACCACTATGAAAGTACTATTATCTACAGCTTGTATAAATGGATGGAACATAGAACAAATGGATGTGGAAACAGCTTTTCTGAATGGAAATATAAAGTCAAAAGTATATATTTATCCCCCAGATGGTTATGATATTGCACCTAATAAATCTTGTTTATTACAGAAGTCTTTGTATGGCTTAAGGGAAAGTCCCAGAGATTGGTATGAATGTTTTCATGATTTTATAACTAGTAAGAACTTTAAAAGATCTGACTTTGATTATTGCTTATATACAGGATGCATAAATAATAATAAAGTATATATAATACTGTATGTTGATGACTTACTGATAATATCAGAAAATAATACAAGTATAAAGAAAGTAAAAGAATTATTAAGTAACAAGTTTCTTATGAAAGATTTAGGTAAAGTCAAACAGTATTTAGGAATAGATATAAACTACAAGCCTGAAGAAAAGAAAATGTATTTGAGCCAAGAAAAGTACATAAATAGCTTAGCTGAAAAATATAAAGTCACAGAGTCTAAGAAGTTTGAAACACCAATGGAAATAAACTTAAAATTGGAACCAGCTGAAAAGGTAAATGACAAATTACAATACAGAAACTTAATTGGAGCCTTATTATATGTAGCAAGTGGAACTCGTCCAGATGTATCTTTTTCAGTAAATTATTTAAGCAGATTTCAAAATTACTATGATGAAAACCATTTTAAGTATGCTCTACGTGTTCTGAAATACCTATATCATACAAGATCATTCAAATTAGAATATAACTCAACATGTAAGGAAATAATGGAAGCTTATGTTGATGCAGACTGGGCTGCAGATATAGTTGACAGAAAATCAACAACAGGAATTGTCATAAAAGTGTTTGGTAATACAGTATTGTGGAAATCTCAAAAACAAAAAATTGTATCTAGAGCTTCTACTCATGCAGAGTACTATGCACTTGCTGATTGTGTTGAGGAGGTTTTACCTGTAATAGGAGTGTTAAGTGATATTGGTGTGAACATAAATAAGTGTGTTAACATATATGAGGATAATACTGGAGCTATATCATTAGGTAAAAATGGTAAATTTTCTAAGAATTCAAAACATATTGATATTAGTTATCATTTTGTGTGTCACTATGTAAAGCAAGGTATAATAAATATAATAAAGATTTCTACTGAAGACCAAATTGCTGATATATTAACAAAGTCCTTATGTAAAGTTAAATTTCAAAAATTTAGGTATTTGCTAGGTATAAAATAAGTATGTAAGTAATAAATTATAATAAATTGTTATAATTAATATTCTGTTATATGTGGTTATAACATGAATAAGATTATAGAAGAATTTTACATATTGTGTTATAAGTGAAATGAGTATGTACTTCTGACAAATAAATAAATGTTATTACATAAGTAACATAGGTACTATTACTAAATATTTTTTTTGTAAAACTATTATTCAAATGTGTCTTAATTTCTAAATGTGTTCTTAGATTGGTATAGAATAAATAAGTAAATAACAAGATGTTAAAACTAAAGTCACTTAGAGTTGTTAATTAAGTAATTATAAAAGTGTATAATTAGTACATAGAGACAGAGATGCATAGAAATAGAAAAGGTATATAATGTTATTAGTGTTGCAATGTTTTTCTTTTTAAACTAAATACTTAATGAATGTTAATGTTAACAATTGCGAAAAAGTTTTTTTTTTTAAGCCAAAAATCAAGGAGGTGTGTTAAGATATAGTGATTTTTGTCTTACATTGTTATGTGGCAACACTAAGGTTTATGGTAAATCTATGAGTCAATGGTTAGAAGCGTCTCTCGTTCTCTTCCGGTTGTTATAATGTAAGTGTGTAGAAGTATTTTTCTTTAGGTTACTAAAAATGTAATACTATTGTTTTAGTGAGTCAATTAAAGGAAGACTAATAGAAAAACGGCGTTTTTGTATTCCTACGGCCCTAATAAACGAACAGTATTCCTACCTAAACGCAGCAGAGAAATAATAATTTAAGTAATCCGATTGGTAATATTTGTATAATGTATTGACGAAACATAGGTGGCTTACCCACAGCGTAAAGCCTTATACATTTTCGTCGACACAAGCAAAGCTTGCTCAATGTTTAGAGCAGTAAGAGGAAGGTTGTGGTTATCCGACAACTAAAGCAGAAAAAAAATGTTTATTCAAGGAATCGTATTTTCGTTAAGAAAATGTGAACAGCCTTGATTAGTAACGGCAAGGGCATGTCCGTAATGTGGTATCTAAACCCAGCGCTTTAGGTGAATACTAGTGTCAATATCCCGACTCCCGTAACAAATATCCCTTTACCTGAAGTGAGAGGAGCTGTTGTGGTCAGGTTGTCAGCACGCATGCACGCATTACGGCAGATCTTTCTGGTGCGGAAGTTGTTGGCGTTCCCGCCGCAGCCCGTGTAGCCAAAGGGTTCGCAGGAAGCACGCGCTGTGTCGTAGAACCACCGCTCTTCGTATCCTCGGCAGTGGCCGACCAGTAACGGCAACTTGCACATTTCTGGGCATATTAAAAGTGATTTAGTGCAAGTAAATACTTTTACTCTACTTTGTTGTAAGTTTACCTATACAGGATGAAATTTTAACCACTTTCCAAAATTTTTATAGGCGTTCATTATCGTATTAGAGCCTAATTGTGAAGTAAAAAATTTAAATCAAGCTGTTACTTGTCACCCGAAAATATTTTTTGCGATATAGTTTTCAATTTTTACGGTTTTAGACCTGTTAAGGTATAAAGAGAAAATCAAAAACTTATGAATAGTATCGTAATGAATGAATGAGATGCGCATAGCGTAAAAAAAGTGTTGTTAGGAGGCCGCATCAAAAAATTTTTGCAGGACTTAATCTTGACATTTTTGTACTGAGCTATACCGAAACAAAAAATACGTCATTTGTTTTTTGTCTCGTAGATTGATATATTAAAATTTGGGAGGTGGTTAAAATTTCATCCTGTATATCATCGTATTAGTTTCACAAGTTTGCTTTGCTAGAGAGTTCGGGAAATATATGAAGGTTACCTTGTTTTAAGTGAAAGTATTTTAAGGGCCGGTTTAGCATACTAAATCAAAAAAAGTAAATGAAAAACATATTTTTAAACGCTTCTTTTCGAAAAAATCACATAAACACATTTAGCATCTCGTTTATTATTATGTGCGGCGCTTGACTTTGTCCTTGTCCGATAGACGTGCCGCGTCTGATGAGTGAGTGAGACGGAGGCGACGACGTAGGGATCATTAATATACAGGATGCTCTTTAAAATAATTATTGTCTTTTGTTACAAAAAAATTAAATGAAAAATAGACAGTTTCTTTATAAATAATGATAGTGTCCTATTTCTCTGATATAATTAGATATTCTGTATAAATATTTTCACTTTAGACGAGGTGCCTACATGCCTAATAACATCTGACGAGTACCTTGGGTTGTGTTGGCGTCCAAACAGCTGGTATCTTCGCCGTCGCAAAGAGCCTCCTGCTGTGACAGCGTAAATTGACACTTCTCCAACTGATCCTGTACCTGGCTCTCAATCTCCGGATCCACGCCTGTATTGTTATCCGGGGGAAGTTCCTGTATGGTGTTTCTTTCTTATTTATGTGTTAATATATTTTACTAAATGAAATTGAAAATTAATGATGTCTTTTAATAAATTCACAGATAGTATTATAAATTATGCAATAAAACCTCTAACTGTACATCAATTTTAAATATGTCTGTAAGTCTGTCGTAGCGATACAGCATTTTTAACGAAAGTTTACGACAAACAAACAGGAACTCACAATCTGTTGCAGCTCAGCAAACCGGCGGTTCCATCCATCCAGAAGCCTCCGCGAAAGCTCCTCCTGCACTCGAGTGTCTTTGCTAAGGTAGAAGCGTGTGCGCAGCTGACGGCCACGTCCACAACGCGCAGAACACGGAGACCATTCGCCCCATGTCGTTACTTTGCAAGGCCAACTGGGTGTATCCTAGACAAGTAAATGCGGGTTTCCAGTTGTTGATTAACCAATTATTAGTTACAATGCAACTTGCAATGCAACTAATATCGTTTCTTAAATGTTGGTGCGGTTAGATCGTAACTGTAGTGGTTAATCAACAACTGAAATCCCGCATTTGCTTGACTTGGATTTTGAAAGAGCCGCTGTGCATACGAATGCACAAAAAGCCGTTGCTTGGTCCAGTCTTCTGTCGTAAAAACAAGTCATGTCAGATACCTGTAATATACGGATTTGAAAACTCCACCAGATTATTCTTAGGGGGTCATACAACAAGACAAGAAGACTTCAGCCACTTCCTATATGTATAGAACTGATAGGACTTAAGGCAGTTGCTACGTACATGGACGGTTTGATAAACAAATTTAATGCCGATATATTTTGTTTCAAACTCTAAAATATAGGCAGTATGGTTTATGGTTTAAGACATTTATATCTCAAAGCAGAATATTACAATTCATTTACATGAGAAACACTAGATTAATAGTAAATCAATTGACACATAGGAAACGAGAACAGAACATAGCGACTCATTTTTAGAAAAAAATAGGTACCTAATTTACTTACATTTTACAGTGTTTAGTTTTAAATAACAATCACTTAGCCAGTATGGATTTGATGACGATTTTGGCAGAACATTTTTTGTAAGTATGATGTTAATATCACATTAATTTGGAACTTACCACAAAGAACCAATCGTGATTAGTAGCGTTTGTCATATTGGCGGGCCTGAAAAATAAAATAATTATTGTTAGATAAGTAAGGCAAGGATATCGCATTTAACCCATTTTAATTCTTCAATAAATTCTGTTTTCGTACTGAGCATGTAGTTATTTGAGACAAGGCCCCATTCAGCATGGCATAGCTGGGTGGGTATTTGTACTGAGTCTGTCGATGTGGATACTTGCGGCAAGGCCAGGCTGTGTACTGGTACTAAGTACTAAGGCCAGGCTGTGTCAGTACACAGCCGGTACACTGGAATCGGCTGTGTACTCAGTTACACTGGTTCTGATTGTGTCGATGTAGGTACTTGTGGCGGGGCCTTGCTGTGTACTGGTACTGAGCAGACCCCTCTTTCCCAGTGGGCACTTTGGGCAAGTGCCCAGGGCCCCGCGATCGATAGGGGCCCCTCTCAGATAAAATACAAAGTTTCTAGTTCCTGTCAGATCATCAAACGATAACCAATATTTATTACCAAAAAACTTATTTAATTCGAAGAAATCGAACATAAATTACTGACTAAAATACCAACTTACTAGCTTTTAAATGCGCGAAGCTATTCTACTTTCACCCAAAAATTAGGATTTCCGTCTTCAGCATGCTTAGATAAATTTTAATATATAATGGTATACTAAGCACATACACATTTTAAAGAAAAATCATTAGTAGTACACTCATCGGTGTGACTCGCTCCATTTAAATTGAGCGAACGAAGCGAAGCATGAAGCTCCAAGTTTGTATTAACCAATTAATTTAATTGAGAAATCACATAGAAAATTGAAACAAAATGTGTTTGACTTTATATTTAAAGAGATGGTGGAATGGAATCCCATACAACTTCGGCCCTGGTTTGAATATCGATGTCCGAAAATAATTTATGCCACATTAGTTAGGTATATAAATGCTAATAATATGTACATATTTTATTTATTTACAATTAGTTTTAATAAAACAATGGAATTTGTGATCTGATAGATTTGTTTTTTTGAAAACTTCGGTTCACATTGAGGTTTTTTTTATTATAAATGAATACTTCTTTATTATTACTTCCGTATATTCTACATAAAAACAATAATTTGTTAAATTAATATCCATTCGCAACATAGACAAAGAAGGCATTCGCAACATGACGATTCTTTTCGTACTTAACAAATATGTAATTGTGGTATGATGGATCCAAATTCTCCTCCTTAATACCTTGAGTTTCCATGAACAAGTTGTGTGGATGTCCTTGAGAATTTTTTTCGACGTCTAGGTGGTTTCTTTGTCTATTCTAACAAAATAGTGTTCTGTCAAAGTCATAGGGGCCCCACCTTTATCCTAACATGCCCAGGGCCTCCAATAGGTTAAAGATGGCCCTGGTACTGAGTGGTCGATGTAGGTACTTGTGGCAGGGCCAGGCTGTGTACTGTGCCTAAGTGGTCGATGTAGGTACTTGTGGCAGGGTAAGGCTGTGTACTGGTATTGACTATTGAGTGTGTCGATGTGGGTACTTGTGGCAGGGCCAGGCTGCGTACTTTTTTTTAGGCTTGATATTCCTCCGCTATTCTGCAGAGACGTTGTTTGCGGGTTTTAGATTTTAAACGAGTTTAATTTAATTCTCCAGTTTGGTACCCTCACATAGTGTACTATATATACGGTTATATGCGCTAGTGTCTGAGTGCACAGTTTCCTAAACGTTGTCTTTTACGGTCCTACCTATAAACATCTTTGCAAAATTCAAAAATTCTCTTGCCAACAAAATTACCAACGTATTTAAATTTTCCTTCTCAATGGTCGTCTGCAGTTCGCTTTCTTTCGCAGGGTCTCGTTTCCCTCTAACCCAGCATGTGCCTTTATCCAAAATAGCTTCAGTATTTTGCCAAATTTGCCGATAGAATTTAAATTTTACAAATGTCCGATGTAATGGGATGGAGAGCAGCGGAAGCGATGTCCGCTTCTGTTTCTAGCACCGTTCTAGAGTCACAGTACCTAAACATTAAAAGCTGTCGCTCTCTGTGATAGAGCCAATTCGGTATTGCCTTCTTCAAAGCCAGCAGCTCTGCTTGGTAGACGGTGCAGAATGACTCCAGTTTGAACCTGCGGGCTAGCGTTTCTGCGTTGTTGGCGATTTTACTTCCGTCTGTAAAAATATTACAGACGGAAGGGTCACTCTGGAGAAACTCTGCACCGTCAACCACACACTCCAACCCATACTCAATCCGTTTAGCAGGATGTGGTGCACTGACTACCGGCATAGGGACCTCGACCTCCTGGTCTCCTACTACCCGCTGGGAATAGCATCTCTTTACTTCGTAAAGAGCGACTGCCTCCTGGATTCTCAAATCCAGGGGGAGTATTCCTGCGAGTATTAGGGCCGAGTTCAGGGAGACTGTCCTATATGCCTTGACCAGTTTTTGCACGAAACCTCGTTTAACGGTATCGAGATGTTAACAAACCCCGAGCTCGCTGGCTGTATAGTACTGATTGTCTAGGCGTAGGTGCTTGTGGCAAGGAACGTTGTCGCGGGGCTTAGCCTGGCTGTGTATGGTACTGATTGTATCGATGTAGGTACTTGTGACAAGGACAGACTATGTATTAGTACTGCTGAGCGTGTAAGTACTTGTGGCACGGCCCCGCTTCGCACGGCATGGCCTGGCTGGTGACGGTGCGCGCGCGGAAGCCGATGTGGCAGCGTTTGTGCGCGCGCGGCGCTAGGTAGTGGCGGGAGCGCGCGCGCACGCCGCAGCCCTCGCACGGCGACCACTCGGACCACGACGACATCGCGCACGGCCCGCTCGACTCCGCCGGGTCCGGCTCGTAATCAGATATAGCCCTAAACATAATGGAACGCTTGCATAAGAATTAAATCAAGTTTTGTTAAAAAAACACACAACAACAAAATGAGGTAAGAAAAGATCTTTTCTCAATTGGCTTAGTTCTGGTAAATAACTTTTTTAAACTGTTAGGTGCTCCGAAAGGCGTTTTAAGGCGTTGGTTCCGGCTTCTGTCGCAAGGCGCAGAAACATGCCGCAAAAACAAGCCACGTCCAGGAGAAAACTATTAGAAGACGACTACCCTTTGGGACCAACTTTAAGCTTATTAAACAAAAAAACCTTAATCATTTTGCAGCCCGTAAAAATTTAATAAACGCTAATTTCTATAAATAATTATATAGGTCCTCATTGATGAGAGACGAACTCAGACGTGTTCACAATAAAACTTATGTTTATGGAACTCTGGAAAAATCTGCAAACGTAGGTACACACCGGCAATGCATTCTCGGGCCATGGCATCGTTTGTAGTCTGTGAGCGGCACGCGGCACGCCTCGGCGTAGGCCCGCACGGGCCACACGTACTGCCGCTGGCGGGACGTGCGCCCCGGCCCGCACGACACGCTGCACGCGCTCCACGCGCCCCAAGCGTGTGTCGCGCACGCGCCGCCGCCGCTGCCGTGGGCCAGCGACTGCGCACCCGAGTCGCTACTACTCTCTGTTGAAACATAAGTCATCAACTAATACAAACGACGCCTTCTGCTGGACAAAAGCCTCACCTAAGGATTTCCACAATATCAGTCCCTTCACCAGATCGTCAGTATCTACACCTGGTGGATGGCGTAGATAGCCAAATGATCGTCGACAGCTGTGCAGTCAGCAGTCCGGACCCTATAACTACTTTTAAACTTTCGCCTTGCACAATTATTTAAATATTTACGGGAAATTAAACGGGATCATACCATCTTTCAACCCCAACAGAATACAAAGTACTCTACGCACCCCAAGCGTGCGTAACGAACGCGCCGACGCCGCTGCCGTGGGACAGCGACTGCGCACACGAGTTGCTACTACTCTCTGTTGAAACATAAGTCATAAACCAAGCCAAACGACGCCTAGAGGACTGGGCATACGCCAATAAGGATATCCACAACAATCCGCATTTAGCTGTTACCCGCGACCTTCACCAGATAGTCAGAGGACACCTGGTGGAGAACCAAAATATCGTCGACCGGTGAGCAGTCACCATTCCGGAACAGAATACGTGTGCAGCGCACGCGCCGCGCCGCCCCTACCAGCGACTGCGCACCCGGATCGCTACTACTCTCTGTTGAAACATAAGTCACCATCTCAGCCAAACCAAAGTTACGGGTCATCGAACATTGCTCGGGTTTGTGATGATGATGACCAACCCGCATTTACCAAGCGTGGTGATTATGTCTGTGCCCATCATTGATGTGGCAACTTGAATTCAATTATAGAGATCTTTGCCCTCCAGTAGGATGATTATAAGGCTGTTACTTTAAGCCAAAAGCTTCTATATATTCTAAACAAATCTTTACATCTTTAAATCTTTTTGCATTTATTATCCATTCTTCATTAGAATTCAATGAAATTAAGCATGTGGAGATGTAGATTGTAGAGTAAGATAACTATGAAGCTTGAAACGAAAAATCAGTCGAGTTTGTATGTAAATGCAATATGAGATAAAAAAATCCTCTTATGTAGAGGCCTGGTAACTTGTCAGCAACCTGCTGACAAGTTACTAGAAAGATCTAGAAGAAGCCTACAAGAAGCTAAGTTAATTTCCAGTCATACTGGCAGCATCGCAGTTCTTCTCAAAGAGCTGCAGCCTGTTGAGCCGTAGCCTAGCGAAGGGCCTCATCTCTCCGGCAGCACTGTAGAACGGGGACCTAGGGTCGCGTGGCCAATCCGGCCGCAGGGCTCGTACTGGTGCCGCCGGCAACGTCGGAGAACGACGTGACTGAAAAACAACTACATCTGTCAACAACATAGACTTAGTATATACTATTCTAAGTTTATGGTCAACAAGCCATGCAAATTCGTTTATCGAAAGTATTCCTTTAAAAAAGTTTTGACTGCAGCAGGGTGAACTTTGAACCCACGACTTCGAGCTAATGAGAATTTAAGTCACGTACGTAGCTTAGATCTAATAACCATCCTACTACTAAATGAGAATATACGTTTTATACTTTATTTGATATTTTAGCAACTTAATTGCACTTATAATATCAGTATATAAACTTGAAAAATTTTGTCCCGCCTGAGACAAAATTTTTCAAGTTTATATACTGAGAGAATATACGTTATCTTTGAAATATAGTACACAAACAAAAATAATCTTTAAAACTTACAGTATAAGTAATACCGCTGTCAGTTCCCGCATCATATGGGTACAGCGGTAATGTGGCAGAGCGGGACCAGGTGCAGTTAGCGTTGCACAGCTCCAGAGCCGATACGCCAACGAACCAGTCTGGGGATGGCCACAGCTTCGAGGCAAGTGATACAAGGTGGTTTTTGGAGTCCACTCGGAACACAGCGAATGTATTTGGGATGCCAGATCCAGCAATTTGTTGCCAGGATATCCCCCGAGCCTTGATTATCGTGCGGATATGGTCGCTCTGGGAACGAAGATATTTTAAATTTATGAATTTTGATTTGTAGACCGTGTGTTACATGACTTAATAGAATAGCACCACACTCTTACTCCTATTAAGTATGGGTGTCGTAAGAGTTGACTGAAAGGAGTACTGCCAGAAATAGACGGGCAACAACGTCTTTTCCCTACCATTGACTGATCTTAAACACGTTTGCCAAGCGTGGGGATTATGGCAAAATGCTCCTTTTGGAGATGGCATAATATTAGAATAATATACATACATACATACACTCACGCCTTTTTCCCGGAGGGGTAGGCAGAGACCACATCTTTCCACTTGCTACGATCCTTACAGACTACTTTCGCTTCATCCACATTCATTAATCTTTTCATACACGTTCGCCGGTTTAGGGTACTCTTGACCTGACCTTTCTTTAGAACTTCCCCGATTTGATCAAGATAAGTTCGTCGAGGCCTTCCCCTTCCAACATTTCCATTCATACTCGCCATATATATCTTTTTAGTCAATCTGCTTTCATTCATCCTCTCAACATGTCCAAACCATTTAAGCATTCCTTTTTCAATACTGGTCACTACATCCTCTTTTACATCCAATATAATATAGGATGCATCAAAATGTGCTTTGGTGCTTGTGTTTTGACAAAGAAGCACCGAAGCGCATTTTTATGCATCTATGACGCTACGCCGCATATTACTACTAATTTAAGGGACATGTTAACTAAATATCCTCCATCCTCCAGTGTATGAAAGTACCCAGTTCAATGTTATTTTTGCTACCTACCTCAGCTTTTAGTTCCTTTTCTAGAGCAGTAGTGGTGCCGTCCTCAGCAAGTCGCCTCAGGCCTGAGCTGGCTATGCGTCCCTCCTGCCACACGCGATATTGCGCGGTATGCGACGCCCCGATCACGTCTCCGAAGTGCGCTTGCGCAGTCTCCGGCGGAAACTCGTGTGGGTGTGTGTTGCGGGACCAGAGACCTTCAAATGTCACCTGACAGAACGTATGTACTATGCACTATGCAGTATAAGTATATAATGCTTTACTAAACATATAATTATGCAATACAATTTATATAAAAGACTTCAATACAACAGAGTTACTAGTTACCTCGTATTTAGCTTCATCACAAGCACAACATGGCTCGACGATAGGCGGCTGCCGTGCGAAGCTTGCAGGAGCGACAGGTGCTGCACAGATCTTTCGCGCCAATATGATACGTTGACTCGAACTGCTAATTTCAGCAGTATCCGTCCCTCCTGGGGTCAATGGAGCACTTTCCTCTGCCACCGTCGTAGTGGGGGAGGCTCGTGCGCACAGTCTCACGCAAATCTCACCCGCTTTCATAGGGGCACTCCAAATAACCTATAATAGTAAAATATAATATCAAATGACGTAAAATTTAGTTTTGGGTACCACCTAGCACATAGCACAGCCGGGGCTTAGGGTTTGCTTATACCTGTATCTCAGTCTTAGGATGCGCGGTAGCGTTATCCACAGCAGGTTTGCAGGTCTCGTGGGGCTTAGTCTGCGCGTCGTACGCCTGGAATGTGCCCAGGTGCTGCGTCAGATTTGTTGCATTGTCTGTGTTATCATCCTTCGGTTCCTCGTCTAATTCGGCCCAAATAGTAAAACCTACAAAAGGCGTGGGGCCTTGCCCGCTATCCACTCCTTGTAGAGACACTGAAATAATGTGGATGCCAATAATAATTTTCCTTAAAAGTTCTCTGTATAAAACACGATCTATGCCGATACTAATACCGAATCATAATATTAGGTCCTTTAAACATATGAAATTGGCGTATTGTAGTACTGGCCACTTTGATCTAAAGAATCTCCTCTTTGGTCAGGACTTCCAAATTCAAATTTAAGCAGCAACTTATATTTATACACATGTATTCGTGTTTTATAAACTGTAATTCATCTACATTTTTTCTTTTCTATTTTCTCTTTGCGTCACTTAGTTGACAAAATGGAAAACTTGAAATATCGCGTTCTTTACGAGTCGAGGGCGGCACTGAAAATTTCGGGAATCAAGGAAGTGACAACATTACTATTTAAAAATGTATTTATTGCTTATTTCTTTTATTATTCTCCGCGAAATTTGACACATTTTTCCATACGACGGAACCAATCATTGAAGCAACCATTCCATTCGGAAGTTTGGGTCTCCAAAATGGCCGTTTTGTAGGCGTCCACAGCTTCTTCAGGTGATGAAAATCTCTGACTAGGCAATTTATTCTTTATTTTAGGGAAAGTGTATAGAAATCATTAGGGCTTAGGTCGGGGCTGTACGGCGGATGGTCTAATAATTCTATGTTTTCTTGCTCTAAAAACTCTTTTGTTCTGTGCGCGGTGTGAGAACTCGCATTGTCGTGATGGAGGATGATGCGGCGGTTGCAGTTCTCTTTACGGAGTTCAGAAACGACCTGTGGCAAACAAATGCTAGCATACCATTCTGCATTAACCGTTCTTTGTCCCTCAAGAGGAATAGTCGCAACATGGCCGGTTTTGGAGTCAAACGTGGCCACCATTTTTTTTGCAACACTCCGTGAACGAACGTGGCTTTAACTCATTTTCGAACACCCAGTACCACCCACACGCGTATATCCAGGATTCGTCACCTGATACGATGTTGTATACAGCATTTGAGGATCCTGCGTGGAATCTTTCAAAAGTTCTGACGCACCAAGTAACGCGAGCCGCTTTTTGCTCTTCACAGATCGAATGCGGTATCCATCGGGAAAACAACTTTTTTACACCTAGTTGTTCATGCAAGATTATTTGTATTTGACTCATGCCAATGTCTAAAGTTGCCTGAATTTCGCGGTATGTCACATGTCGATCTTCCTCAATCAGCTTACGTACAGCATCAACGTTTTCTTGGGTGACTGCAGTTTTTGGACGACCTTGACGGGGATCATCACTGAGCTTGACACGTCCACGTTGAAATTCAGCAAACCAGCGATAAATTGTGGTTTTGAATGGGGCTTCATTACCAAATGCAGAAATCATCCAGTCAACACACTGTTTTTTTGTTAAACCACTTCGAAAGTCATAATAAATCATCGCTCTTGAATTTTCTCGAGTCAATTCCATTTTCTCAACGACTAAACAAGTTTGACAAGACCTTGTGATAAGACCGAGAATATTTTTTTAAGTAAATAAATGGTATTCGATTTTTAAAACCAAGGAGTTTTCAATTAAATAGATTTTAATATAACAGGAACAGTGGAAATATTCCATTCCCGATACTTTTAGTGCAGCCTATGTACGAGTTCCACCACCGTGACACTACTGCTGCAGAAACGGCTCGAAGAGTTAACGATGTGTATGGCGGTCGTGTCACAAAAGAAAACACCGTGCGTTTTTGGTTCCAAGTTCCAACGTTATTGTTCTGGAAATTTCGACCTGCAGAACAATACCTGTGGACGGCCGGAGACGGGAGACTCTAGTTGATAATGAAGAATTAAAGGCTATCGTGGAAGCGAATCCATCGCAAACTACGTCAGAGTTGGCTGCAGGCTGCGGTGTAGTGATAAAACTGTTTTAATCAGGAAGATTAAAAAGCTTGAAATGCCTATGACATCCACCGTTTACTCCCCGGACCTTGCTCTAACTAATTAGGTACTTACAATTTTTTACGAAATTTGGATAATTTCTTGCAAGGGAAAAAATTCAACTCCGATAAGACAGTACAAACCGCCTTTAAAGATTTTATTGATTGCCGTCCGAATGGTTTTTTTAGTAAAGGAATCAATAAACTACCCATGAGATAACAAAAGTGCATAGATAACAATAATAGATACTTTGATTAAATTAATAAATTATATATTAAAATATTTGACTTTATGTTTCTCCCATTCCAAAAGCCAATTTCATATGTAAGTAAGGACCTAATATCTTCTTTATATATATAATTCTTCTGTGAGTGTGTATGTCACTGAACTTCTCTCAAACGACTGGACCGATTTTGATGAAATTTTTTGTGTGTGTTCAAGGGGATCTGGGAATGGTTTAGATTCACAATTTTTGGGGGTAGGGTAGGGGTAGGGTATGTGTAGGGTAGGGTAGGTTAGGTTAGGGGTAGAGTAGGGGTAGGGGTAGGGTAGGGGTAGGGTAGGAGTAGGGTAGGGGTAGGGTAGGAGTAGGGTAGGGGTAGGGTAGTAAAATATTAAAATTTTATAAAATATATACAACCCTAAATTTTTACCCTTTTACCACCAACCCCTATTTTTTGTTAGCCATTTTAGTAATTTAATCATTTTTATGGCAAAACAACGTTTGCCGGGTCAGCTAGTTATATATAAAAATATTTGACTTTATGTTTCTCCCATTCCAAAAGCCAATTTCAAAAGCCAAAAAAATGTAAGTAAGGACCTAATATTATCAAATGAAGATTTGTAGGCATACATATAGGGGCCGTAATCATAAACGAAATAATTGTATCTATTTTACAAAAATAGTTTGTGTTTTTTTTATATGATTTTACGATTAAAATTGACTACATAAACACCTTAAAAACTTTAAATACCTTAATAATAAAAATCATATCAGTAGGTAACTAATCAATTAGCTGTGATTTAATTCAAATTAAAGCTTTAGGACAGTCTCAGCCCAGAAATAATTTAAAGAATTTCTGTTAATTTTACATGTAGAAAGTGGCGCCCAACGCGTTACAAAAACTTTTTATTAACATTGCATTGGTATCAAGCCTTTGGTTGACATTCTCCATATGCTTTATAGTCTTAAAACGAAAGAAATAGAGGTAGAAAATTCCTAATTAAAAAGAAACTAAATGCTTAATTACGTACCAGTATAAAGTTCCCCCGGTAAGAAGAGATCAGGCTCTCCGGCTATCCCCAAGCGGTAGAATGCATCTGCCGGTTGCGCATGCGACGGTGCGCGCTCGCAGGTGTGGGCGGTGCTTACAGCAGCCGCCGCAAACAAGCTTGCAAAGAGCGTGATAAGCATATTGTCTTGAAAAAAATACGCTTAATACACGTGATGCTGCCTTAAATTTAAATTATAAAAAGTATGTAATTTATCACTGATACACACATCAACACCGTCTAGGGATATTTTGTATAAAGTTCAAACAAAAACTAAAAAAATACTGGCCAGTGTTAAATTCTTTTAAAGAAAGCTTATTTTGTAAACCTTTTTGAATGATTCTTAATTTGAATTTGTAAAAATAAATTAAAATCAAAAGATTTACGCGGCATAATGGTAGAGAAGGCCGAAGGTTTCATTTACCTACAGTATTTTGGCTATTTTCTTGTGTCAAATTTAAGTTTTATAACAAGTTATCGGTCAATTTCGAATTAATGTTATTGTGTGCATCATGCAGCGGCGCCATTTAACAAGAGAGGAAATGTTAAGGGCAGTCGGCATGCTCCAAGCTGGGAATACTTAACAGAGTATTGCATGGTATTGCTGAGGAGATTGGAACAAGACAAAACGTAATATCAAGGTTATGGTCACGTTATCGTGCTACTGGTGAAGTGGCTGAAAGACACTCAGGCGGGAAGCGCATAACCACTCAACGACAAGACCGAGTTTTGCAAGTTGCCGCAAGAAGACAACCAATTGTTACGGCCATGCAGTTGGTTCAGAGGCTCCAGTCAGAGCACCAGTTGCTTGTGAGTGACCAAACTGTGAGAAGGCTGCATGAAGCTTACCTTCATGCTCGCAGACCGCTTCGTACTCCAGCACTACGCCGAAGAAATCGTGGACGATGACTAGAGTAGACTCGTAAACATTTGCTCTGGGAAGATAACCATTGGTCTGTAGTGCTGTTTACCGATACCGGTTTTCATCCCGATACACGTAGTGTACGTGTTTGGCGAGTTCCTGGTCATGAGAGTTGTCTGCAACATCCTCAGGAAGTCCATTCATACCACGGCGGGACAATTATGGTTTGGGCGGGAATTCGTGTTGGTGGAAGAACAGACCTTGTTTGGATCAGAAACAACATGACGGCTGAAAAATACCGTAAATAGGTGCTGGTACCAAAAATCTACCCCCGTCGACAGCAAATGGGCCAAGCATTCACGCTCATGCACGATAACGCCCGTCCGCACACAGCGAGAGTGGTGACGAGCTGGTTGCAGGAGCACGACGTATCGGTCTCAGGCTGGCCCACTCAGTCGGCTGACCTAAACCTCATAAAACATGCTCCAAAGAATGGTTTTGAGGAATTTCCCTGCAAACATTGCGACGGAAGAGCAAGTTTTTTTGCATTTTAGCCGGACCTGGGACAATATACCATGCAAGACTTGGATAACTTAATCCAAAGCATGAAAAACCGTTGCAGGACCGTCACCGTTATTAACGTCACGGTTGGTTTTACTGACTTACTGATGTTTCATATAACTTTTAAAAACAGATTAATTTTTTCTTATTTTTCACTTTTTATCCGACTTCCAAAAAAGGAGGAGGTTCTCAATTCGACTGTTTTTTCTGTTTGTTACCTCATAACTTTCGACTGGCTAAACGGATTTTAAAAATTCTTTTTTGTTTGATAGCTGGTGCTTCCCGTGTGGTTCCATTTTAACGAAGTCATGATCTGATGGTGGAATCCAGGAAAATCGAGGGAAACCCTCAAATTTTATAAGCACGTATTACGTTTTTGCATATCTTTCTTAAGGTTTTTCAGTATTTGCGTCTGGTACTCATCATTTTATGTTGATGAGCTGATGATGGAAGGTCAAACTCCTAAGCAGTTAGGAGTTGGAGAATGATTCTTAAGATTCTATAGGGATGAGGGGGGAGTTTCTCAAATAATTCATACATTTTCATCTAAAAGAGAAAAATAAATTATTTTTAAATAAAAAATTGATACGACTTCAAAAAAAACTCACTAAAAAGTACAAAATAACACAGGAACAATGTTTTATTTTAAAACCTATTTACCTACTTACAATATTATTTTAACGACTAACAACTAAACAGATTGAAGTCGGTGCTGAGCCCAAACAATACAAAAATAATTCTACAAATGAAACAAATCAATTATGGAATTCAAAAAGAATTGCTATGTTGGCGAGCGGAAATCAATTCAGTAGTGATTATACTCCTATTCTATTTAGCTCGGCAACGACTTCGATCTGTTTAGTTGTTAGTAGTTAAAATAATATTGTAAGTAGGTAAATAGGTTTTAAAATAAAACATTGTTCTTGTGTTATTTTGTACTTTTTAGTGAGTTTTTTTTAACGCGGTTCAATTTTTTATTTATTCTTGAGAAACACTTTCATTGTTAGTTTTACCATTATTTGACGTTTTTTTCTTTATTTGAATAAAAATTTGCTAACGCAAAAAAAAGTTTGTTTTTATTCTGGAGTGTAGTCTGAAAATTTATAACTAATACATGATGTTTGATAATTTTAATAAATTTTGAGTAAATTGAGTAAATCCAAAGTATCCCTAGACAGTGTTGATGTGTGCACTTTGGCGTAATTAAAATATTGGCCTCAGTAAGGTTTATATACATTTCTCATAAAAAAATATTACACTTTCACTTAAAATGAGGTGTAGGTAATTCATGTTCTACATTGAATTATAATTTATCTTAATGCCTCTGGTGCATTATTAATTAACGAAACAATAGCTAGTGTTCTTCGAACTTAACCACAGCTCCTACCTTCACCAATTAATTTATAAGTTACCAAATCACGTAGTGAATAGTTGTGAACGGGCTAAGAAGTCACTAAGTAGGTATACGATAATATTCGGGATTCGGGATTAAAATTACGTCTCACTACTGCAAAATCGAAATATGTATCTATCTACCACTTTTCATTCAACAAGTACTTACATTCATACCCAGCTATTGTTACTTTACTTTAATTAAACAAATTATCAAAATACTGCGATTTTAAAACCAAAGTTAAAGTCAAAACTGTTGTGTTTACGTTACCTAATCAAAAATGAATGTTTTAAAAATTATATTCGCAAGTTTGTCTCGAATGTATAAATAAGTATATTTCACAATAATGTCCGCTGAATTTAAAGTTATTTCAGGGTAGATAATAATATAATGTTGCATTATAATATCTTACACCCACACAGTTAATTTTTTGAATGTAACGTATTATTTTAATGTATTGTTTATATTATATATATTACTAATTTCAAACCCATAAAACTACATAATTGGAAAGAACATTATCTTTAAAAACTACGTCAGTATAATGGTTTTGACAAACTTGTAAGTAATTACCAGATAACATTTGTATTGAAAATAATAGGTGTTAAAATATGAAATTGCCGATTTGTACTGAAAATCAAAATTGATTATTTTTTAATCCCTCAACCCCCAGGAGGCACTCGGGTGCCACGATAACAATTGATTTCAATTGTGTCTGGAATAACTCACGATCGAGGGATTATTTTTTAACAAATTTATTTAATCATAATAGTTACCATTATTATCTATAGGTACATTGCTGCCATCTAATAGGAAGGTCATTCATGCCTTTGTGATAGAACTCTGAGGATCTAGACTGCACAAACTGTGTGAAAGCATTTTGTACTGCCTCCTGGGAAGAAAACTTCTTGTCACGTAGATAATTGTCCAAATCACGAAAAAAATGGTAGTCCGTTGGAGCAAGGTCTGGCGAATACGGAGGATGTCGAATGGTTTCTAATTGCAGTTCCTGAAGGGTCAAAACGGTTTCTCGTGCTGTATGAGGTCTCGCGTTGTCATGGAGCAATAATGGTGAAGATCGATGCATGAGTCGGGGCTGTTTTACTGCTAGTTTTGCCAATATTGTTCGGAGTTCGGCATAATAGACATCTGCCGTTATTGATTGACCAGATCGGAGAAAACTATAGTGAATAACACCATGCTGAGATCACCAAACAGTTACCATTACATTTTTATTGGTAAGTTTTGCTTTAGGACACTGTTGTGGCGTTTGACCTGGGGTCAGCCATTGCATTTTTCTTTTACGGTTATCATAAAGAATCCACTTTTCATCACATGTCACAATTCGATTGATTATTCCTTCATTTCTGTACCGATTCAACAAGGCAACACAAGTTTCAACACACGTTTCTTTCTGCACATCAGTCCCCATTTTTCGTATTTTTTTATTTTATTGATTTGACGCAAATGAGTCAATATTGTGGGTAAGGTTACGTTAAACCATGCCGCTAATTCCTGGGTAGTTTGACTAAGATCGGCTTCCACCATCTCTGTTAATTCATCGTTAATCACCTATGTGGGCGGTCTTCCTCGTGGCTCGTTCTTCAAGTCGAAGTTTCCATCACGAAAGCGTTTAAACCAAAATCGCACGGAGAGGGATCTGCTAATCACTTCTTGGTTGGAAAAAAGTTTATTCACAATTAATTCGGAAAAAACCAAATTTATTAGCTTTAGTAAGACCAAAACAAAGAGCCCGGCTTGCAATTTTTCTTTGACTCTACACACTTTTCCATGTAACCAAATTATACAAGCAAACTGCAACTGTCCTATTCTGTCTCGTACTCCAGCAATCAAATATCTAGGTGTTATGGTTGACGAACATCTGCGGTGGAGCCAGCACTTAAACATGATGTCAAGCAAAGCTAGAAAATTAATCTTTGCCTTCAAACAGTTGCACATCGCCGCGGATTACAATCTGCTCATTAGAACGTACAGGGCACTTTGTGAATGCATACTGAATTATTGTATTTGTGTTTGGGGAAATGCTGCCAAGACTTATATAATTCAACTGGAAAGAGCTCAAAGAGCAATCCTCAAAGTGACACTCGGTCTTCCATATCGATTCCCAACAGAACTGTTGTATCAGCAAGCCAAGGTTCTTCCAGTCCATAAATTGTTCATTTTTCTTACCTTGCTAAGATTTCATTGTAAAGTAGTTCATACACACTTGAAGGAAAGAAGAGTCCCCAGGTATGACATTCCCATTTCACATTCGGTACTTTCAAAGCGTCAGTTTATGTCCATTGCCCCGAAACTTTACAATAAAGTTATTATTTCAAACAAAGACGCCGCAAAATCAATACATCAACTCAATAGCTCAAAATTTAAAAATATAGTTAAACAATGGTTAGAACAGTATACGTGCGATTCATTAGAACAATTACTTCATAAACTTTTCAGTATGACAAAGAAATAAGTGAATAATCACACATTACACCCCACCTTAAAAAAAAACACACACACACACACGCACACATATACACACACACACACACGCACACATATACACACACACACAATTAGAATAGTTTTTTAATTATGTTGTTTTTGTATATTTTATTGTTTTTTTTTGTTATTCCTTGTTGCTCACGTTAATTACGTAAATCTACCTACTTATACGAATATCGCTGACTCCTAAACCTCTAAGGAGGACACAACCGAATATTGCAAGATGACGAAATCGCTGATGCAACTCTCGTGCAAATTCAACGTGACCACGCCATCGCGCCACCAACCCCGAGATCATCATCATCGCCGCCACTTCGTATCCAACCTCGATCGGGTCAATTTGTATCTAGTTGTAATTTAATTATTAATAAATTAGTTTAAAAAATTAATTTCGGTTTTTTTTCGAACCTCCTGCTGTCGCTTCTATATTTGGCGCAGTCGGTAGGATTCTCGCGGTCGGTTTCGCGCTTCATCACGAAGATTTCCGTCATAACGAGCCGCCCGTGTGGCTATCAAGTCGCGTTCGAGAATCCAGAACCAGAAGCCAGCCAGCTAGAGGGTATCCAGACATCGATACACAAGAAAAGCCGAAATATGTTCATGTAAGTGCACTTGAATCATTCTCGTGTTTCCTATCCTATCCTATCTTTAGTCCCTAATTTTAGTCACAATTTTTCATCCAAGAAATTCTGGATCCCGTGGGTCTGCATCTAGCAGGCAACGCAGGGAACATTTGCTAGACTTAAATAGGTTATTTAGTTTATCAGAAGAAATGGAAATTGATCCCGATAGTATTTACAAGGCCTTACGCCTTGTTCCCGATTTTGACGGGAACCCCAACGTCTTAACTAGATTTATTAATATTTGTGATAGGTTATGTTCAGACTATTTGCGAGATGATCCCAATAGTCAACTTAATAATTTGTGTCTCCTAAACGGCATCCTGAACAAAATCACGGGACCCGCCGCTACCATTATTAACTCAAATGGCATCCCAGATAACTGGTTAGGGATTAGAAATGTCTTAGTACATAACTTCGCTGATCAACGGGACGAGACAGCACTCTATAACGACCTCTCCCTAGCTATGCAAGGCAATAGTAGCCCACAAGAATTTTATGACCATTGTCAAACTCTTTTTAGCACGATAATGACCTATGTTACATTACATGAGACACTAGGAACCACTATAGACGCTAAGAGGGTTCTGTATAAAAAGTTGACCATGCAAGCCTTTGTACGAGGTTTAAAGGAACCGCTTGGATCTCGTATAAGGTCTATGAGGCCAGACAGTATAGAAAAAGCTTTAGAGTATGTGCAAGAAGAATTAAATATTCAATATCTTCAGCAACGTAACGAAAGTATGCCTAGACACCAACTAGCCCATCGCACACCAGTTGCCTTACCTATAGCCTCCTCAATGCCTAAATTTAATAACTTTAATAGTATATCTAATTTTAATAATCAGGCAGCGCCGAGATATAATCCGCCGCCGCCTCCGCTCCGCTTATCAGTGCAACCGCAACCTTTTAAATTTAACTCGCCTAGTATCGCACAGTCTCAACAGCCGCGTATGACCCGCACACAGCAAATGTTTAGTGCACCACCACCGCAATATAATGCCCAAAGTAACATGTTCAGGTTACCACCTAGGCGTCAGCCTCAGTACCAGCCGCCTCCTAAACCTATGAGCGGAGTACAGCAATTCACACCCAGACCTTTGCCACCAACTTCATTTGGACACGATTGGCAAAGATTCGGCAATCCCCCACCAAATAATTACTTCAAATCACGCGAAGTCAATTTAAATGAATGCGCATACGACGATCCATACTACTCAGATTACTACTACGACACAGAATATTATAATGACTTAACTGATTGCAATAATTACGACGCATCTTATGACTATGACTATGCCAATAGAGTTCAGTATTACGAGCCCACTGGTCACAATAACGTAGAGTCAAGTAACGAGCCACAAGCATCTAGTTCCACAGAACAGGATTTTCAGATAGCCCGCCCGTCAGACAAGTTAAAATAGAGTTGAATATACAAACGCAACGGCAACTTCCTTACATTCAAATTTTAAACCCGCCGCTTAAGTTATTAATAGACACCGGCGCAAATCAGTCGTTTATTAGTCCCGAATCTGTTGAGAAATATTTCTGTAACTTTCCTTTAGATTACGACCCTTTCGAAGTGAGTAACGTTCACGCAACCAGCCGTAATGACTACTCTATAACACTACCGTGCTTTCCCGAACTAAAATCCAAAGATAAGATAAAATTATTTGTGTACCGTTTCCATAATTATTTCGACGGTCTTATAGGCCTAGATCTACTCACAAAATGGGAAGCGAAGATTGATCTTAAAGATCAGACCCTCTCAACCCAGTTTGCTGTCAATCCTATTAAGATGTACAACTCGCTGAACGTCAACCTCTATGAAGACATTATCCCGGCAAACTCTTCAAAAATAGTTCGAATCCCAATTAACGCCCCGGATGGTGACGTCCTCGTCGAAGAGCAAATTATCTGTAATTGCCACATTTCCGATTGCATTACATCCGTTAAAAATAGCCGCGGAATCTTAGAAGTCTATAATCCTACAAATAACGATATAATATTCTCATTAGACCACCCAGCGCAGGCACAAGTTTTTAATATCGAGTGCATGCGAACTGAGTCCGTGCCTACGTCACGCGCACGCGCCGTCATTTCGCGCCTTAGGACAGATCATATGAACGCCGAGGAAAGAGCTAATATAGAGACTTTATGCTCGCGTTATGCCGACGTATTTTATTTGGAAGGCGAACCACTAACATTTACAAACCAAATTAAACACTGTATTAAAACGACAGATGATGTTCCGATTTATACTAAAAGTTATCGCTATCCTTATGTACATCGACAGGAAGTCCGTGATCAGATAAATAAAATGTTAGACCAGGGAATAATTAGACCTTCCACGTCAGCCTGGAGCTCACCCATATGGGTTGTGCCCAAGAAGGTTGATGCTTCTGGTAAAAAGAAGTGGCGTATAGTTGTGGACTTTCGTAAACTGAATGACAAGACAATAGACGATAAATATCCAATCCCCAATATAACTGACGTCCTTGACAAGCTTGGCAAATGCATGTACTTCACCACACTCGATTTAGCATCTGGATTTTACCAAGTGGAAATGAATGAGAGCGATATACCCAAAACAGCCTTCAATGTGGAGCATGGGCATTACGAATTCTTGCGTATGCCTATGGGTCTTAAGAACTCACCTTCTACGTTCCAAAGAGTGATGGATAACGTCCTCAAAGGCCTACAGAACGAAATTTGCCTGGTATATTTAGACGATATAGTCGTGTTTGGTTCTTCGCTCCAGGAGTCCATAATTAACCTTGAAAAGGTTCTCCAGCGGTTACGTGAATCCAACTTTAAGATTCAGATGGATAAGTCCGAATTCTTAAAGTTAGAAACAAGTTACCTTGGTCATATCATCACCAGAGACGGCATCAAACCGAACCCAGATAAGATTTCTGCAATAGAGCAATATCCCATTCCAGAAACTCCCAAACAGATCAAACAATTTTTAGGTCTTATTGGATACTATCGTAAATTCATTCCCGATTTTGCTCATATCACAAAACCTCTCACTCAATGTTTAAAAAAAGGTAAAAAGATAACGTTAGACTCAAACTACGTACAAGCATTTGAAAAGTGTAAAAAACTCTTGACAAACGACCCTATACTACAATACCCCGACTTTACTCGTGAATTTATCTTGACCACAGACGCATCAAATTTAGCTATTGGGGCCATCCTATCCCAAGGCCCAGTAGGTTCAGATAAACCCATCTCATTCGCATCCCGTACTCTCAACGATAGTGAGATAAATTATAGTACCATTGAGAAAGAGTTGTTAGCCATAGTTTGGGCCACAAAGTATTTCCGACCGTATCTGTTTGGACGTAAGTTTAAAATACTTACCGATCACCGCCCACTTCAGTGGATAATGAATCTCAAAGAACCTAACTCGAGATTAACTAGATGGAGGTTAAAGTTAAGTGAATATGACTTTACTGTTATTTACAAGAAAGGCAAAAGTAACACAAATGCCGACGCCCTGTCTAGAATCGAGATCAATAATGAAGAGATAAGTAGTATAACCGCGAATCCCTCAGAGAAGCCAGCATCTCTATCTAACTCCGACACTCTAACCGCTCACACTAGCCATGAACACCCAATCCTCGAAGTCCCCATTACCGATGAACCTATAAATAGATTCCATCGACAATTGCACATCACTATTGTAGGGGACGTCAAACGACGGCCCGTAATAACAAAGCCATTTGACACCCATACTCGTATTTCGTTGCAAATTAGTGAATCGAATTTAGAATCCGACATTATAAACGCAATTAAAGAATATGTGAATCCCAAAGTTAAAACTGCACTTTTAATAAACCCACCTCTCGCCATGTACTCTGTGATCCCAATCATTCAAGATAAATTTAAGAGCTCATCTATAAATCTCATACTCTCTAAATCTGAAATAGAAAATGTTAAAGAGTATCTCAGGCAACAAGAGATCATTCGTGATTACCACGATGGTAAAACCAACCACAGAGGTATTAATGAGTGTTATCTGGCACTATCTAAACGATACTTTTGGCCTAAAATGAAGGAACAGATATCTAAATTTATAGGTGAATGTTCCATATGTGGACAAGCGAAATACGATAGACATCCAATTCGACAGAGATTTAACGTAGTACCGCCAGCAACAAAACCGTTTGAAACCGTTCACCTCGATTTATTCACAGTTCAGAATGAGAAATACTTAACATTTATAGACGTCTTCTCTAAATACGGACAAGCATATCACCTGAAAGATGGTACAGCAGTCAGTATCCTCCAATCCTTATTACAGTTTAGTTCTCATCATGGCCTTCCGTTTACAATAGTTACCGATAACGGAACTGAATTCACTAATCAATTGTTCGCCGAATTTGTTCGATTACATAAGATAAATCATCACCGAGTTCTAGCCCACTCACCAAATGATAACGGAAACATAGAGCGTTTTCATTCGACTTTGCTCGAACATCTCCGCATATTAAAACTACAGAAAAAAGACGAACCCATAATAAACCTTATGCCATATGCTCTCATAGCTTACAATAGTTCAATACATAGTTTTAATAAGTGTAAGCCCTTCGATTTAATCACAGGACACTTTGACCCTAGAGATCCTATTGATATAGACCCAGTTCCTCACTTATTACAGCAGTACCTTGTCAATCATAAAGAACAGATGAAAACCGTGTATGATTTAATCAATGACACATCCTTAGCAGATAGAACAGCCCTTATAGAGAGTAGGAATAAATCCCGCGAACCAGAAATAGAATATATTCCGGAGCAACAAATTTTTATAAAAAACCCTAAGGCCAGTAGACAGAAAGTAGCCCCAAGATTTACCCAGGACAAAGTTTTAGCCGACTTACCTATCCACATTTATACCTCCAAAAAACGGGGACCAGTAGCTAAGTCTAGACTGAAACGAATTCCTAAACATGCTAAATTGTTGCATAATTCTGCCGATACTGATCCTGACGACAACAGCCCAGGAGATAAGACTTGAAACATTGGATGACGGACCAGGACTTTTACCGTTCAAACTGGGACCAACTAGACTCATAACACACTACCACACCTTTTTACAACGCATTCAGTTAAATGATGTCGAAGATAAAATCTTACAACTTCAGAATCAAATTCAAGCTTACGAGACTAGACTTCCTAACGAAACTTATGCTTTATATGAACTCCAGATTAATTATTTAAATTCTAAATTGAATATAGTATTAGAACAGTTACATAGCTTAGAGCCCAGCCGAACTAAACGAGGCCTTATAGACGGATTAGGATCTGTTATAAAAAGTATATCGGGTAACTTAGATCATTCAGATGCGATTAAATATGATAATGCCATTAAAACACTTCACAATAATGAGAATAAGATTTCATTTGAGTTAAATAATCAGATAAGCTACAGTAAAGATTGGATGACGAAAAACTTTGGTATTCTCTCTAAATTAGTCAAAAATCAGCGTATTATTAACGGAACTTTAATTTTTATAATGAATAAAGAAAGTCAGCATTCTGAGACTTTAACTAAATTTGCAAAGTTTGCTCAGCTACTAGTTATAATTACTGAAAATATAGATGACTTATTAAGTGAGTTAATTACAGTAGAAAATACTTTAGCATTTATTCGTGCATCGAGCACACACCATTCAATGCTAAAGATTAACATCTTAAGTAACATGTTAATTAGATTAAAAAATATATACGGTAGAGATAGCATCTTAGATTTTGAATTACGGGAATTTTATGATCTTATAAAGTCCGCTTATTACTTTATAGATAAAGAAATAGTTTTAATATTCAAATTCCCGATTGTGACTAAAATATCCTATGACCTATATAAACTATCAATAGCACCTAATAAATATCATCAAGCCCTCATACCTACTTATCCTTTCATTGCTACCAACGAGAATGCATTCGTGTACATAGAGGCAGAATGTCCGAAGTTATCTCACGGCTATCTCTGTGAAGAAAACATCAACCATCAGATCCGTACCGTACCTGACTGTATCCAGCATCTCATCTCACAACAATCTCTGGAGAAGACCTGCAAATTTACAAACATCACTCTGAGTAAAGAAGCAATGGAAAAGCTAGACGACCAACACTATGTTATCTCGCTGCCACATCCCACGAAGATTCATCTTATCTGCGGCCGAGAAGACTACACTCAGCTTCAAGGAAGTTACTTTGTCACTATCCCACTCACCTGCCAACTACGCACACCCGAATTCACTATAATCAACGATAGTGACGAGATAAAAGGTCAACCTCTTAAGATAATGAAGATACCGAATATTGAAATGCAAGCCACAGATTCATCCCGCATTGATTTGCACTCAATCAACCTGCAGAGCCTTCACAGCATCCAAGATAAAATAGCGCTCCAAACGCCTGTACAAATCGACACACCGCCTGCCGAGATATTATACCACACTACCATACCATTCTATTGCGTACTATTAAGTGCAACTGTACTCATCTTCGTAGTCTTGCTACGACGCTACGAGATACTTACCTGCAAACGTACCAGTAATCAAGAAAATATGAAGTCCGAAACTCACGAATACGAGAGCCCGGATAAATCTGTAATAGAAAGAGAAAGAAAACCGGGAAGCAGTCATATTACCATACCAGCAACATTTCCTCTCAAAGTTCTCAAATAGTTGCTGATCTGTGGGCGGAGGAATTACGTAAATCTACCTACTTATACGAATATCGCTGACTCCTAAACCTCTAAGGAGGACACAACCGAATATTGCAAGATGACGAAATCGCTGATGCAACTCTCGTGCAAATTCAACGTGACCACGCCATCGCGCCACCAACCCCGAGATCATCATCATCGCCGCCACTTCGTATCCAACCTCGATCGGGTCAATTTGTATCTAGTTGTAATTTAATTATTAATAAATTAGTTTAAAAAATTAATTTCGGTTTTTTTTCGAACCTCCTGCTGTCGCTTCTATATTTCGTTCTTTATAGTTTCACAACGTCCAATTTTATTGAAAAGTATGTTCTATTTTGAAAAGAGCCTGTCTCTCATAGCACAGGATAACCTTTTATGAGAGCAGACCTGACTATGTACCTATTGTATAAGTGTTTACTGAATTAAGATTTTTTTATTTTATTTTATTTAATGAAGCAGATCCCTCTCCAAACACAACATTGATATTGCGGGCTGTTTCTGCCGCGTTACTTCCGCGTCGGAACTCGTATTCAAAAATCACTCGAATTTTCGCAATATCCATCTTTCTTGTCTTAGATAACAAAAACAATTGAAAGTCGATATTCAAATGTTTCACATTTTTTAAAAGAAGAACATCATAGAAACCATGTGAAAAAAGTTTCATTCGAAAACCTCAAACCAGAAACCATGAAGATTCTAATTTCTATGTCAATTCAAAGAACCTATTACAATAAAACGGCAATTTCATATTTTAACCCCTAATATTATACCTCTAATGAGTGAAAGGAGGAACAAAGTTTTAATTGGGAACGACGATCAACCTAAACACAGACAATGCGTATTCAACAAGTGAGTGAGTGCCACTTATCAAAATAACTTTTCTCATAATATAACACGGAAGTTATTCATGACAAAATAGATAAAAATCAGTTCAGTTGAATCTTAATTTTTTTAGTAGTAGGTAACTACACGTAGGTATTCAACAACATTGGTACGTACGTCAGGTACGTCTTCTCATGAATCAAACTGGAGACTTTTAGTACTTAAATGTTCTCGTAAAGGATCCTTTTAGTAACTAACTGCCTGCACAGAATAAATCAATTTTGGTCTTGCACAGACGCAACGCAAATACACAGTATGCATGTACACTGACATGCCATGTAATGCACATGATATATATAATTCAAAAACTGCCCACCTCTTGCTCGCTAACTAGCAATAAACAAAGAAAGGTCGCTAACCCATATTATATTTTGTTGAAAACACATAGGTATTAACATACATTTCAAACCTTTGATACTGTTATTGTTGTAATTGTTATTATAAAGAAATTGAAGTACTCAATTTTGTGTAGATTATTTATGTTTACGGTATTGGGCGCTCCGTTGCCCGGGCATAGACGCCCGCCCGCCCTTCGCGTTCGCCGTAGACTGAGCTGCGGCCGCTACGGACTACGGAAGCTTCCTATGTGTTGTATTGATGTGTGTCGTCGTTTCATGCCAAAACGAATTACAGAATTCACAATGGAAACTACAAAAGTTTTTCCTAAGCATGTTATATATATTTTCATTTAAGTATTGTTTTTATTTGTTGACGGCCCGTTACAAATGCAAAGTGGTACACAATCTAAGCATATTATTTTTGCCGTTTTATTTAACGTATGCAGTACTTGTTTCATTCAACCAACGAAAAAAGAGAGACGAGAATTTTCGGCAGGGAATTCTTTTTTTTGGGATATTGGTGAGTTAATTTGATGCCTATCACTAGGATCCTGAATTGTAGTCGCATAGAAATGTTTTTGATTTCTCTTTTACTAACCAATATTAAAGCCTTATAAGCTTTATATTCACGATTTAAAAATTCACATATTTAATATGTGTGTTGTGTGTTCGTTCGTATGTGTAGCATACCATACAAATGGATTCGTGACATACATTTAAATATGATATATTGATGATGCATAACTTTTTAGAGAGTTGACCGACGTTCATAGTTTTTCTTTGTTTGATTGTGTATTTATTGCCCATTCCCATACTCAAAATTTTATTTCCAAAATGATTACACAAAATTTTTACTACGCTTATTGTTATAATTATAATGTCCAATTATAATATCAGTATTTAAACTTGAAAAATTAGGTGGGACTCGGACCCGCATCTCTTCGCATGCCTGGCGCGGCGCTTTACCATTTAGCGCCGCGCCCGGCATGTGAGGAGATGCGGGTTCGAAATGTTCGAATCCCGCCCGAGACATAATTTTTTAAGTTTATATACTGATATTATAATTGCAATTTAATTGCTTAAAATTGCATAAAACGCCATTGTGTTTATATGCGTATGTTAGGCTGGTTTCGATTTGTGATGACATTTAACTAAAACTTGTATACTGGCTTTACATCAATATATTGATATTGTTGACTTTTGCTTCTTTAACTTGGAGATACATGTACTACTTAAGTATATAATTATATAAGTTACACACATCTAAAGTTACACGTAATCAAAAGCCAAACCAACACCAGGAGTTATTTACCATGTTTTGGGTGCGGCGTTAAGTAAAATTCTGTTTGTATTGCAAAGTTTTTATTATTGGAAAAATAAATAAATAATAACAATCACGAATTGAATAATCTCCTAGCGTTACTAGCCTACAGAATAAAATATTCAAATTGCATCATAAATAATAATTAAACTTAAAATAACAAATAGGTTAACAGTTTAAGTTTTAAGGTATTTTTTCTACTACTTTAAGAGTGAACCATTTGTATTGCTTGCCGTGTATTAAGATTTAAGACTAGAACTATGTTATGATATTGATTTAATTAAACCATGCATCGAATGTATGATGAAAAAAATCATTAAAAAGCAAAAGTATGTTAAGTTACTTCTTTAAAAGAGTGCAGAGCTAATTTTGATACGTGTGACAGATACTAATACACAATTTTCTAGATATTAATTTCCAAGAAGAAAGAGAATTACTATTAATATTAAGTTGAAATACAACTTAAATAAGTTTTTTTGCTACCCTCCTACTGACTGCTAGTGCCTATTTTTTTTTTTCGTTTTGGAGAACATATTAACTTCATTAAAGTGTTTAAAAAAAGTACGATCACTACAAATTACTTAAAGTACGTCTAATATTACATATTTTATATTTAAAAATACGACATAAGAATATAATGGCAATAATACTGAAGCAAAATTTTTTATGGTTTTGGTAAATATTTCACGAAACAGAATAATACAGTGAAACCTTGATATAATTACTAGTCGAAAGATTATTCGTTACGCAAAGTTTTTATTACTGTATTATTTTTGTTTATTTATAGAGGTTAGGTTTATTCGAGATTCCTAACATAATACATAAATGCAAGCTTTATAATAACAAGTAGGACAAATTGCAATGAAACAACAGGACATGAATTATTATTGTCGGACAGATTGGTAGAATACATTTCACCTTTTGCAATTATTGAAAATAAAGAGGTTGTCACAATAAACCTCGTAATGTAACGGCATATCTTGCATATTATTTTTCGGCCAGTCCTAGGTATTTATTAATAAATCTGTAAATCAAAAACACCTTAATATTTAAGTTTGTTATACTATGATCTCACTGCATTACTCGTATATAACATGATTATATAACAGCAAAAGTATAGACTTAAATGTAAACGTAATAAGATCATGTCTTTTTATTACTTAAACATCTTAAACATCTCAGAGGGAATTTCTAGTGCATTAATATAAAATATATGTTATTACAGGAATACTAAGTAAGTAGTCATATTATTACAGGAAGTAAAAATTTACAGGAAGTAAAACAAACGAATATAAACGTTTACTAGCTTTACCAAAGTAATAATGTGTGTATAATATCTAAAATAAATTTATATCAAATCTAAATAGCTCTGACAAGGCAGTTTCAATGCTACTAATGTAATTTCCTGACCAATACGAACTCCACAACCATGCTTACCAATATCACGACACTTTCATTCCCTACTTTTGGAATCTAGATTCTAGTCCATCTAGTAATCTACCGAAGATAAAAAATTGTTAAAACATACTCATTAAAACTATGTAGCAAAATTTTTGGCGTTACAATATTATCATCTCTCATCTTTTCTCTTTCTCTCCATTTATTACATCTATCACAATTCACATTCAAGCAGTATTCCTAAATGGCTTCTAGTTAAGAGCAATAATTTAAAATTTTATTATGGCCATCATCTTTCCTATTCAAGTCAAATTCAAGATAACAAATTTTAATGTCTCTTCATTCTTTTGGATCTGGCCATCTTGTACATTAATTTTGTTGATTTATACATAATTTTTTTTCTATTATGACACATGATGTCAGTGTCAGCTTAAAAGAATAATCTTTATTGCAGCGCTTTAAGGTTGGAAATGCTTTACGTGTGGAAGATATGCACCTACGACTGAGGTCTGTTCGGTAAGTTTTCTCGGAACTCGAGAACGTGGTCGATGGGCTGTGGCCTGCCGTCCGGGCCGACTCTCGCCGGTTTCACCACGCCTTCCGACACCATCTTATCGAACAGGTTCACCAACTTCATAGCCTCGTATTCTTTCTGTAAGAACAATTGAGTGTAAACATGCGTTTTAGTAGAATAAAATGAGCTGTGTCCAATAATTTACTGACGTGCGAGTCGAACTAGCACACTTAAGGTTTTGTGCCATCGACAAGATTTCAAGTGGGAGAAGAAAACGAAAAAGCGACAAACTGTTATAGTTTAGATAAAATAAATAGCGTTACTTTGCAAAAATCCACAAATAAATAATTTCCGCTCGGCCGGTGTACTAATTATTGCATTATCTGTACTGCATACATTTTTGAGGAAGGGGGTTGAAGACACCGCACTTCCTGCATGTGCTTGCTCACTTTGTTTTGGTTTATGTAGTGTAGTTTAGGTACGCTATGGCGGTGTTAACAAGCGGAAAAAATAAACAAATAAAAAATTAAAAAACAAATAAAAAAATAAAAAAACTCTTTAACGCCATGTTGGTCTTGTCGTTTAAATACCGACTCAAGATCTCGGGGTCCCGGGTTCGATTAACGGGTCGGGCAACAAAACGTTTAGAATTTTCGGACATTGCTCGGGTTCATGCATCACCAACTCTCATTTGCAGTGCGATGCGCGATCGGAAACGGACGCGCACAACTGCCTAAGCGAGAATTATTACTAATTCACGTCACGCGCGGCTTTAGCCGTAGCGCGTAATTTTTCACTATGGGCTCACGGCTAACGAAGTGTTGGCGTTTATCCAGATCGCCATCGACACAATGGACGAAGTCAGCATCGTGCAGATCTGCAAGTCGAACTTCAACGAAGCTGAGATTTGCAGTGGCAAGGCGACATAACAACATATCGTATAAAGATCAAAACATATACAATCAAATGATATAATTTTGTTTAATATAACACTTTTTTAATATAATGATGGAAAGATATAATTTTAAATTACATAATTTTAAAACGTATAAGTAACAATTGGGATAAATAATTTAGTATAACAACCGTTTAATATAACATTCACATGATATAATGCAAAAAACAAATAAATTTTATTTAGTATAATAACATTTAGTATAACGTTCATTTACGATAACACCCCTTTTATATAACATTTAAAACAGATAATGATTACTTGATACAAAATCATCAAAATGCAGAATTTAAAGATACCAAATACTGTAAATTCCGAATCTTTAATAGTACGAAATGCCATAAATACGCAGGCAAGGAGGTATGCATGCACGTAAGCAGGCAAATATGCATGCATGCAGGGTAGCATGCATGGATGCAGGGTAACAAGCATACAATAAGTATGCAGGTAAGCAACCATGCCTGCAGGCAAGCAGCATGCATGCAGGCAAGCAAGCATGCATTTGTTTTGCTCTTCTCCGGCGCTGCGGGAAGTGCAGTCCTTCCGCCCTTGCGTAGCAAATCTCTGGCACCCACACTCGCTTCCGCAGCTTCGGCTTGTTGGTCGCCGAACAGCCGCTACAGCTAGCCCGGGCGCCCGAGCTTCGTTACTGCGAGCGAGGACTGCACTCCCTCCGCGCCTCCGGCTTTTAAATTGCACTCTAGTGTAGGGCAGACAAATACCACGGCGGAAAGACCACGGCGAGTCGGGATTCAACCAAATTCTGAATTTTAGCAATGTATGTCAGTACGGTTATTTCTTTTAATTAATATTTAAAACGTTTTTATCTCAGATTATAGATATACGAAATGATGCGTATAACAAACAAATTTATATCAAATGAACGATATATAAAATGAGTTTTATTCAAAAATGTTTTATTTGTTTTGAATGTTATACTAAATAGTATTAAATAAACTGTATGTTATGTAAAGTAATCGTTATGTCAAACAAAATTATATCATGTGTTGTTGTAACAAATGGTCATTATGTAAAGTGATCATTATTAAAGTTTGATTATATCAAATGATTTTATATCACATAAGACGCACCCGCCAACGTGAACACTCGTCGTGGAGGGCAAAACGCATCCATCAGCAGTTTTGCTTCAGCGCATACGGATGCGTCACCGCCTGCCGCCCCCTCCGCCCCGGCGGAGACGTCACGCGTGTGTACGTCGACCCCTCAACGACCATACGCTGCAGTCACCGCTGCTAACCAACCCGCCAAGCGACAACCCGAGCGGGTTAAAAAAGTGGGGGGACAACAAGAACGACCGGTCCCTAAGGATATACCGCGGAGAAAAGAAGACGGTTGTGATGACGAAGGTTTTATAAAGGTGGAAAGGAAGAAGAAGCCCGCCCGCCGAAACCTTTGTGGCACCGCCCCGACTGGACAGAACCACCTGTTGCGTCCGGCTATCCCGACAACGCAGTTGTACGTGTCCCGCCTGTATTACTCCACGAAATCAGAAGATATTGTGGAGTACATCAGACTGAAAGCCAAATTTACTCTGAGGGTCGAACGGCTGGTTTCCCGCCATAATGTGAATTTTAATTCATTTGTGGTGAGAGTACCAACCGAAAATCGGTCGACCTTCGTGAAACAAGATTTATGGCCTGGAGGTGTTTTGTTTCGACGATTCCGCGGTCGGATACCTGACACTGCATTGCGCAACACGTCGCCGCCTTCTCTACGTGTATTAGACAGTAAATGGTTTTTTTTTTTGTTTTGTATATTATATATGTTAGACTTTAAGGTATATATTGTATGGGCCTTTTATTGCCTGATTTAAATAAATAAATTTGGGACAGCCTAGTACCACCATCATCTGTGGTAACTTAAACGGAGGCCTTTTCCCTACAGTGGGATGATTATTGACTGATACTATTCATTTCTTTCAACATATAGGTAGTTTAAATATACAAGAGGTAGTTGAAATAACGCAAAAGGAGAACCCCATTTTTGGGCCCAACGTTACAACAATGAAAATTATGCCAAAAAATCCCTTTTATTTTACTTGCCTATTTCTCCAAAAAATAGTTTAATTGGCAATGGACAAGTGGAGAAAATGGATAAAATACATATTGTTTTTCTAATAAACAGTCTCTGTAAAGGTAGACTTCGGAGCAATGCGGCTTGCGGCTTGCGGCCCCCGGCTTGCGGCTTGCGTCGCTGCGGCGTAGCCGCATAACGCATCGGTGACTTTCGAGCCATACGTTTATAGTTACGCGTTCAATACGATAATACGATAATTCGTTTGATTCGATCAGTCGTGTGTGCTCTACAATAACTTAAAGAATACTTACCATTTTTATTTAATTTAAACCCTATTTTTCGCCACACATTTGCTTTAATATTTTATATTTGTTATGTGCGCTATCATACAGACAGGGATGTCCAGCAACTAAATTAATTAAATTCTCCTCCTCTTGAGCCGAAAATGCATTCATTTTGAAGAAAAACAACCTTGCCGTGCCAAAGCCGCGCGGCTAATGCGACGATATTTGTCTCGACGCGTCATGGCCGCGCCTCGGATCGCGCACCGTCGCATGCGGCCGCGACGCTTCGCTCGGAAAGGGTTTCATACACTCATGGCCGCGTGGGCCGCAAGTGACGCATGACGCACGACGCAAGCCGCAAGCCGCATTGCTTCGAAGTCTACCTTTAAACCGTTTTACACACATTTAATTAAAACGTGACTATCTCCGTAAACGCTCTGTCACTTCATAGAGCGGGGCTTTTAACGTTTTAATCGATTTGAAATAAATCGATTCATAGTAATACTTCTTTACAATTGCATTTTTTAAGGAACAAGCTAAATAATTCGTTTTAAAAGCCTGATATAAATATAAAAAAACTTAGAGAATGTAATTAACATTTTTTTCCACGAGCTTTGCAATTCAATAAGTAATCATTGATAAATCAATTGAACATGTTGAATAGTTCAATTTCTGATGTAACAGGCTGCACTATTATAAAGAATATCAGCTGACAATGACAGTTATTTGTCATTTGTCATTCACTCCAATTCACTCACATTTCGTTCCGTACATAGACGACATTTTAAAATGTTTCGTAAATCGTACCTACTCGTGCGCAAGTTAATGTGGTTTGCATTTTTATCACTGCCCTGCTGAAGTGCTCTGTTTACTACCTATATTGCCTATAGATAGAAAAGCAACTTAGATCTTATCCAGGCCCCCGATTCCGGTAATTTACAAATGGCTCAATAGCATCGCAATCGTATATTTTGACATTACTTCCATATTAAAATAATGTCAAAATATACGATTGCGATGCTATTGAGACATTTGTAAATTAGCAGAATTGGGGCCCAGGTAAAGTACCAAAATGGTATTTTTATGTAAAATAATGCATGATATAGGTTATAAAATAAAATAAGTTCATTGATTGATTTAAGTAACTTTCCCATCGTAGAAAGTTGGGAAAATATGGCTTATAAATCTTTTCAATATGCTTTAATTTATGGCCAATTCCCAGCCTTGTGACGTCAGGCCCAAGATTGTACGGAAAACGGGTTTGTCCTTTCTTAAGGGGTTATTTCAGTGCTAAAACGCAAACGTGTTTTGTATTGGTCCCACATATTTAAATTATAATAAGGTATCAATATTTCATTTGTCATTCTCATTTTATTTGTAGGTGTACCTATTACGTTACATGAGATACAGAACAACGGCCATACCTCAGAGGATTAGTAACAGTGCTCAGTCTGCTTAGTACTGCAAAGTTTAGATGAGTGAAGGACTAATCTTAAAAATATCAATGACTAGGTATATCCGAATTCATTTTATAATTGGCTAAGGTAAGTTATTTCACCGTAAGTTGTTTAGCCGTTAACGTAATTTTTTTTTCTCTTTTTTTGGGTTAATAAACAGTGTACACAATATGGATCTTATATTAAAAGTACTTATTCATAAATAATTATCATTGTGTCACCAACAACATTAACCACAAAATAATAATACAAAGTTGAGAGGTGATGTTGTACATACTTACGATTATTCAAGCAAATTAAGTGCTAAATTTCTTATTTATACCTTAAGAAGCAAAACAATGGTTCATTAGATTCACATCAAAGTAAATTTACATAAATTAAATTAGGCCAGATTATTAAGCATCTCTGATAAAAGTTTTTTAAAAACACTAACACGAGTAGCATAAATATCAATAGGGTTAAATTTTTTGTTGTATGAATCTGTAATTCTAAATATAGGTGAGCGTTTACCAGCATGTGTGCGACAAAGAAAAGTAATCGCACTATTCGTACAGTAGATAGATCTAGGTAAAATAATACTTACTCGTACTTTATACACATATTTTTTGCGGCTTACTGCCAGACGTAACTTAATATTAGCCGCAGATAGCATACCACATAGTTATGTGGTTACAATAATACAGTACAGTTGTGGCTGGCTGGCACAAGGTTTCATTGTTACTTATCTGGTTAAAACGCAGCCCAGTTAGTTGCATAGGTATATTATTCAAGTTCTATAGTAAATGAATATGATTAATAATAATGTAACACTAAACCAGCCAATCAGCTGGCAATTCTGGGCATAGATAGGGTTTAGGTTTAATAAAAAAGATTTTATATTTGCTCTGATGTTGAGTTTTCCCTTACAGTAACTTTAGCCTAAACAATGACCTTTTAACGGGTTTGACGCAGAATGTGCACTTCGCAAAATGAACACTCGACAAAAAATGCCTATTTCGCATTTGGTGCACTTCTCAAAATGAGCACTTCGCAGAATGAGCATTTCGCAAAATGACCGCTTCGCAAAATGAGTACTTCGCAGAATGAGCACTTTTTCTGGAAGTTGTTAATTAATAAAAAATTACTAGGTATTTAAAATAAAATAAACACTTACAAAGTAATCATTTATTTAAAAAGTAATGAAGTCCACTAGGTTTTGATTGTTAATTAAATATTTCAACATATAATATAACAGATACGAAAAACTAAATGATTATATTTCTGTACAAACAAAAAATTACACATTTTCTAAATGCTTGACATCACCCTCACAAAAATAACTGTACACAACGTATTCCCATTTTTATTTGTTTTCTTTTTATTGTATCTTTTGTCACCACAAACAAGAGTTACAGCACCTTTTTGATTAGAGTATAATTGAATATTTTCTTGACTCATTATTATAATTAAACCCACATTTAACACAAAATACTTGGAATAAAATTGTTTGCAACTAGTACAGCAAATCAACAAATCTACTCCACTAACGCCTTTTTAAACTACCGTCCCAGTAATTTAATCTTGACAGTTATTTTTTTACCTACCCTCATATTAGAACTGTTATAGCATAATAATGTTGCCAATACAAAAAAGTAAAATAATTGGTAGTAAAACATTTTACATTTAAAAAACATGCCATATTTTTTGTACAAAGAGATAATTCATATAGTTTTTCGTATCTGTTATATTATTATACATAGAAATATTTAATTGACAATGAAAACCTAGTGGATTACTTGTTAAATAAATGATTACTTTGTAAAAGTGTTTATTTTATTTTAAATACCCAGTACCCATATCTTCTTTATTAATTATCAACTTACACAAAAAGTGCTCATTCTGCGAAGTGCTCATTTTGCGAAATGCTCATTCTGCGAAGTGCTCATTCTGCCAAGTGCTAATTTTAAGAAGTGCACCACATGCGAAATGCGAATTTTTTGTCGAGTGTACATTTTGCGAAGTGCACATTCTGCGTCAGACCCCTTTTAACGGATCCCAATTGCGGATTTGAAACTAAACGTTTTAAGTGACACCCCATTACGCTCACTGTTTAGCACGGGTCTCTCTCCTTTGTTTGGAGAGGGGTTAAGGCCTTAGTTCCACCACGCTGGCCTAGTACGGATATGTGGACGGTGAGGGCTACGCTGTGGCAACATCACCCCGCCGTTGGACGTTTCTCAAGCCGTCCGAAAGCCTCCAACAGGGCTTAACGACTGTTATCTCGTGACAACAGCCGGGACCGATGGCTTAACGTGCCCATTTAAGCAAACGATGCCATATAGAAGCGTTGATCGACTGTGTCTTATCAAGATAAAAATAAAATTAAAAGTGGGGTTCCCCAGAGGTAAATTTTGGGACCAATTTTGTTTATTCTGTCTGTTTATTAACGACTTGATTCCGTTCATATACAACACAATACCTGACATAGAACTGGTAATTTTTGAAGCTGATACAAATGCAGTTATAAATGCAGCAAATATTGAGGACCTCAATAAAAAAGTTATTATGACACTTGTGGCCTTTTTTAGGTGGTTCGCAGTGAATAAATTAAAACTTAATTTAAATATAACTAAAGTTGTTCTTCTTAAATCTACCTCTAAAGCAATTGATACTCTGGACATACGACTGGCCGGAAACTGTGTATCGCTTACGGGCTCAGTAATGTTTCTAGGTATACATACACATTAATTCGCACCTAAATTGGAAGGAAGAATTGGCTTATATTGAAAATACAATCTCATCTGCTTGCTATGCATTGCGAAGTCTGCGAGAAGATTTAAATTTGGCCCAATTAAGAATGGTATATTTTGCACTGGTCGACAGTACGTTTGAGGTATAGCCTTAGAGTATAGCATTAAATTTTGGAAAAACAGTTATAACTTTGTGTTTTTTTCTGACGGGTATATAAAGAGTTTTGTTGGTATTCCGACACAGTAACAGGAGATATACTGGCCATGTGCAAAAATCAGGTTTTTTACCCCCTATTTGACGATATTTGCAGCACACATTCTGCCATGTTATGTCAAACGCCATGCATTAAAAAAGTTTAGATTGTCAAAAGCGATAAGGTTACATAACAAATAATTTTGTATAGAGATGAAGTTTTCTTAAATTTTCTAATTTTCAGAACATTTTTTTTTAATTTTTTCTTTCATAAGTACATTTTCCTGACAACAGCGGACCAGACAGACGTTGTCCTGTCTTAACTATAATAATGATATGAATAGTTTTGTTCGTATTACGACATGGGAACAGGCGATATTACTAGCCATGTGCAAAATTCAGTTTTTTTTACCCCCGATTTGACGATTTTTGCAGCACGCATTCTGTCAATGTTATGTCAAACGCCATTCGCTAAAAAAGTTTAAATTGTCATAAGCGATAAAGGTTACATTAAAAATAATTTAGTATCGTGATTAAGTTTTCTTAAATTTTATTATTTTCCGCGCAATTTTTTTCTTTTTTTTTCTTTCATAAGAACATTCTCCTGACAATAACAAACGAAACAAAAAAATAATTAGCGAAATCGGTGCAGCCGTTCACGCGTGATGCGATGACCAAGGGAAATAGGGATTCATTTTTATACCTAGTCAGGTCATAAGTTCTGTCACATGTGTAATATGAAATAATTTAGACATGTTTATTATTTATGTAACCATTTATATAGCAAAATGAACTTAATAAAAGATTCATATGGTAATAAAGTTTATTCAAAATGACCCCCGCGATTTTGAATACAGGCCTTCAATCTGCGCGGCCAGTCGTCTATCGCAGCACGAACGAGGTCCATGTCAATATAGGCGGCTGCCTTAATCAAGGATGCCTTGAGTGACTCCAAATCAGGATGAGGCTCTGAGCAGGCCTTTTCCTCCAAGTGTTGCCATATCTTGTAATTTAACGGACTCAAATCTGGACTGGAGGAGGGCCAGTCTTCGTGCCGGATGAAGTTTCACGCGCCGCCAGCCAGTCTTGCGTGCTTTTCGCTCTATGAGCTGGCGCAGAATCTTGTTGGAATACCCAGTGCCTGTTATTAAACATGGTATGAGAAACAGGTTCCACAAGGTTCTTGAGGACTGTATTTTGATACACAACTGCATTCGTTTTTACGCCTTTCTCAGAAAAATGTACCTCAGTTAAGCCCCAATAAGAGACTCCCAACCAAACCATGAGCGAGGATGGAAAATGACCTCGTTGGACACGCGGAATACGGTTGCTCGCTTTTTCACTGCTGTGTGCGTACACTTTATCATTTTGTTTGTTGTAGCTCTCTTCCACGGTGAAAATTTTTTCATGCGAAAAAAGAATTTCCCGATGCTTTTTTCCCGCGTACCGCTTCAACAAAGCGCGGCATCTCTTCAGTCTCAGGTCCATTAAACGAGCGTCCAAACGATGTCCTGTTTTTCTTCGATATGCCCTAAGCCCTAAGTCTTCATTTAACACCCTTTTCACCGTGGTCCTGCTTAACCCCATCTGAAGGGCCAACAGTTTCTGCTTACGAATGGGATTTCTTTGAATTTGCGCCTTCACAGCTTTTATTACTGCTGGAGTCCTAACAGAGCGAGGGTGACCACTTCTTGACCTGTCATCTACACTAGAGTCTTCATTATATCGTTTTATGGTACGATAAACGAATCTTTTGGTTATATTCAAATTTTTCAGTAAGTCGAAAATCTGAATTGGCGCGTAACCGCAACGATGCAACGCAATAACCGCGACACTGTATTCTTTAAGTGTCCACTCGATATTTAAAAATGAGGAAAATTCTAAAAAGTACACATTTTTATTTTCATGAAAAATTCTAAATTCAAATACAATAAACTTTTTTGTGGCCAGCATTCTAAATTCAAAAGTTTTTATTGTGTGACAGAACTTATGACCTGACTATGTATATAATAGACCAGCGGACCCGACAGACGTTGTCCTGTCTATAAAGCTTTGTTGGTATTCCCACATGGTAACAGGCGACATTACATTACAAATAATTTTGTATGGTGATTAAGTTTTCTGAAATTTTCTAATTATCCCCGCAATTTTCTTATGTTTTTCTTTCATAGGAATATTCTCCTGACAATAACAAACAAAAAAAAAATTAGCGAAATCGGACCAGCCGTTCACGCGTGATGCGATGACCAAGGGAAATAGGGATTTATTTTATATATATATATATAGATATAGATAAGATTACAATATTGGAATATTATTCAAGAAAGAGCAATACGTACAATAATGCGCATCTAATAGGTAGATCAAAGACAAAGATGCAGCAAATATTTTTTTAATTTAAAAATTCTGACGCCGTTCTGTCTTTATATTTTAATACTCCTTACAGACCTTGCTAAACCTCTAGACAAATATGAGACGGATGAGGAAAGAGTAAAACGTTATGCGACTATACGCAAGGATATTAGCAGTTTATTACAACCCAGATTAACAGATGATTAACAATATCAAGCAGTTAAATTGTTTAATAAATTGCTGATCAACTTAAAGGATAATGTTAATGGTTTCCATCCAACGCAGACTGAAATCTTATCTACTGCATGAATGTTTTTATATTAAGGATGAGCTTATGGGTTCAGTGTAGTGACATTTATTAAGAAACTATGAATCTATAATATAAAATCATATTATGTATTTGACTGATCGTATTTTTTGTAGTTAATTTTATTTTAATATTATAATTTATTTAATACTTTTAATAATTTTCTGACACATTGTAGGTATATAGTTCAACGCAATAAATAAATAAAAAAAAAGGTTACCATTCTCAGGGTTACCTACTTAACATTAGTGACAGTGACTGATCACTAAGAAGCATTGGGCTATGAGCGCTACGAGCTAGACGTTAAATATAGCTATTGTCTGTTACCTGTTCCTCAGTCATGCCCTCAAAGGGATTGGTCCTGGGCGGGCGCGTGCATCCGACCACCGGGTCGATGTGGGGCTGCGCCTCCAGATACTCCTCGGTGTCGGAGTCGTCGCTGCTGGACGAGTAGGCTGCGCCTCGCCCGCCGCGCCCGCCGCCCAGCAGCCCCTTCTGGGCCAGGTGCCCCGCCGCATTGCCGAAACCAGTGTACTTCACCATACGCCCCACTGTTGAAACGAATTTCGTATGGAATTTACAAGTACATCAAATTAAATACTTTATTTGATATTTAAGCAATTTAATTGCAATTATATCAGTACTAGCTGTTGCCCGCGACTTCTTCCGCGTCAATTTCTGTTATAATGATCGCGATTATTTTTGCAACATTTTTTACTGATGCTTCGCTCCTATTGGTCGCAGCGTGATGTTATATAGCCTAAAGCCTTCCTCGATAAATGGACTAGCCAACACAGAAAAAAATTTCAATTGAACCAGTACTTCCTGAGATTAGCGCGTTCAAACAAACAAACAAACACTTCAGCTTTATAACATTAGTATGGATTTAAACCTGAAAAATTCTGTCTCAGGTGGGACTCGCCGACACAACTTATACAGAAAAATAAAACATTATTTTTGGAATAAATGAACCTTTGACGCAATGTGGTACGGGGGTTGGGCATTCACCTTTATTTATTTATTTATTTTCAAGGGAAACAAAAATGATTCAATTCTTATAAGTAACACATATTGGGAGTCCATAAAACAATAAAGTTTCCACAGATACAATAATGAAAGACAAACTTCTTAGCGTTCCATGGATTCACCGTGCGGGTGCCGGGTCCATCGTGTGGCAGAAAGAGAAACTCCGAGTAGCTCCCGGGACTTGTGACACGGGTGTAGGTTTAAGGGGCCCCTTTCCGACGTACATCTACACTCACCTTCACTATTCGTGTTTCTCTCCCTGCCAAGCCAAATCTGATATGAACCTGCTAATGCAGCTTTAGATACTCGTTCTAGTATAGAACTTACTGCAGTTTTGGACAAGCATCTTTCAACAGGTTATAAAGAGATTTTTCATGGTATACCTTGACTGACCATGGTTTCATGTGAGCACTTTTTGCTACATATAACAAACATGTATGGGCACATGGTTCGCATCGCTTCAAATGCAGTGGGCAGTGATAAAGTCAGTCGTAAAATGATTATTCCGTTACTTGACATCCTAGCTCCCATTATCACACGATTATTTAACTATTCCTTAAGCACTAGCACCTTTCCTGCTGCGTGGAGGGACGCTCACTTAATTGCTCTCCCTAAAAAACAGAATCCGTCTTCTTTTACGGATTATCGGCCCATCTCAATCCTCCCCTTCTTGTCCAAGGTGCTGGAGCGCATTGTTCACCAGCAACTCAGTCAACATATAAACCAAAGTAATCTCCTCAACTCTTTTCAATCTGGCTTTCGCCCTGGCCATAGCACCACACAGCTCTCGTCAAGATTACTGACGACATCCGCCATGCTATGGAGACAATAGGCATCTCACGGTACTGACGTTGCTGGATTTCAGTAATGCGTTTTGAACTGTGGACTTCGACATCTTTAGGATTGGCTTACTTCGTTCTCTTAACATATCTTCAACGGTGACTGACTGGTTCCATAGTTACCTGCATGGGCGTCGACAGCGCATCATTGCTGAAGATTCTTTCTCGTCATGGTGTAACCTCGAAGCTGGTGTACCGCAGGGTGGCGTCTTGTCTCCTCTCCTCTTTGCCATTTTTATAAATTCCATTACTCTTTATCTAACTTCTTCGTACCATCTTTATGCAGACGATCTTCAACTGTATTGTCAGGGTAACCTACACGACCTATCAAAACTAATCTCCACAGTAAACTTTGACCTACGCCGCATTTTGGAATGGAGTAAGTCATTCGGGCTCAAGGTAAATCCAACTAAAACACAGGCAATTATTGTTGGTAGTCCACAGCTAATCTCAAAGATTGATTGGGGTTTGCTGCTTCCAGTTGTAGTTGACGACGTCCACATTCCATACAGCAAACTTGTAAAGAACTAGGGAGTTTTGTTGAATGACATGGGACAAGAATGTCAGTGAAGTAAGCAGGAGGATATTTGCTTCAGCTGGTTCCATCAATAGATTACGCAATTTTCTACCTATACCTACCAAAGTTGCTCTGGTTCAGGCATTACTTCTGCCTATTCTGGATTATGCTGATTGCTGCTATCTTGATCTCAACGAAAAATCACTCGATAAGCTTGAGCGACTTCAAAATTTCTGTATTCGCATTATCTTTGGGTTAAGAAAGTATGATCACGTTTCCAAGTTTCGAGCACAGCTCAACTGGCTTCCTATTCGGCTTCGTAGTGATTTTCACGTCCTTTCTTTATTGTACACTGTATTATTTACCCCGGCGGACTCCGTGTTACCTTAAAGAAAGTTTTGAATTCTTGCAGCCAACCAGTGGTCAAGGCAATTTGCGCACATCTCATAAATTGTTACTCTCTTTCCCTCCCCATTCTTCTCAGTTCTACTCAAAATCCTTCTCTGTTCAGTCTGACCGTTTATGGAACTGACAGACTGAACAGAGAAGTCTGAGAACAAGAAGTTCTGAGTCTCTTCCCATTTTTAAGACCAGACTCAAAGCGATTAGAGTGAAGATGCAGATTAGTTTAGGTTTTTCGGTTTGTGTTGGTGTAGGCAGATGGTTACTTTTTTTACTTTATTTTTTTATTTTATTTTATTTATTGTTACTTATTTTAAATATTTGTATATATGTGCTATTGTTTAGGTAGGTTTATGTATCTTATGTAGGTATATGTATTATGTGTATTGTTATCTAGTTATATTTATGTTGTTGAATCTGTCATACATCGCTTGTTTTGCACTCTGCTACCCTTACTCCACTAAAATATAATTTCATCTACCCTAAGGTTGTCTGGTAGAGATCGCTTAAAGCGATAAGACCGCCTAATTTGTACTTTCTCCTGGATTTGTTATATTGTGTTATTTTGTAATTAGTGCAATAAAAATGTTTATCTATCTTATCTATGGTTAATTGTATGTGTTTGTTTATAAAATATATCAAATACCTACATTAATGTACTATTGCAACAGTGGAAGCTCGATTCGTTTTTTAAGTATTTAGCTATATTAGGTGAAAAGCAGAATTCAATAGAAGGGCACCACCATAATATATTTTTAGGAAACTTTCTTAACAGGTATACATTTAGGTGAGCAAAACATTAGCTAACGATTATAAACAATAATAACGCTTTAGGTTGCTATAAGCAAAACATATACAATTAGGATTAAATTCAAAAAAACATTTTCAAAAATTTTCTATTTACCTTTCTCTTTGCACAAAACAAAAAGAAATTCCGCAACAAGATCTCTAACTGATGTGACAGGAGTGGTCAGAAGCCGGCACAGCTGGTTCCGCAGCGTGCGACCCTGCTCGGGCGGGCGGGACACGTCCCGCAGCGGCGGCAGCACGGCCGCGCGTAAGTACTTGCGCTGAGCACGGCAGCCGCGAGCGCTCTTCACCATTACCGTCAGAATTGGCGACAAAGTCTCATACTGATTTTTAGTACCCTACAATGAATTAACAAAATAACTCAATAATGAAACTTAATATACATACAGACAAGAAACAAGATGGTTTGTAAAAAACATACCGATGTACTGTCCAAGCGATGATGCAGTAACTGCACCAATGCTTGCAAAGCATCCATGTTCCTGCCATCATACTCGTAATGGCACACTTCTCCTCTAGTCAACTCAGGAGTTAGATAAGGATAAAACATTGGTGGGACACTGGAAACAATAATAAATATTTCAAAATATTAAGTACTAGAAGAAATCATTTACTTTTAATTTAATTTTACTAAACTACCTTGTCAACAAATTAGCAATGTTGGTGTGCAGTTCCATAAGTTTAGCTTCACTGGTAGTCTGTGTGTACAGCAGTGCAGTGAGCACCGGCATCAACTTAAGGTACATTGCCTCTTCTTCCTCATTTACAGGTTCATCAGAACCAGATTGTATTATCAAGTTGAATTGAGTTTTTAAGATCTCACATGCAATGCCTAGCTGATTATCCTGAAAATTTATTTTATTCACTAATTAATTATGACTTTTACCAGCATACCTGACAAAATATTTATTGCAATTAGTTGTTTACCTGAAGGTAATATCCATGGCCTAGCTCAGCTATGGCATTAGATGCTGAAGCACTGGCTTCCGATTCTTGGAAGCTAGCTTCGAGTAGCAGCTCATTTAAGCCACTTATCAAGTAATCCATACCATGCAGAACTTCTTTTATTTTCTTCTTTATGTCCTGCCTCAAAGCAGTCAAAATAAACAGTAATTTCATATCATAGAGCATCACTTCTTCTTTAAAAGGTATGTCTTTATAGACTCTTAGTCTACCAATCAAGGCTTGGTCAATGCTGGTGTGAGCACATAGTGCTCTAGCAACTTCGCTATTGAAAGCAATGTTGCAGAGGCACTTTAATGCCTCAAGAACAATTTCCTTGCTCGGCATATCTAATGGGGAAGCTGATTCATCTTCAATACCAACAAAATTGTATAATCCTCCCCGCTCAATCAAAGTAGTAATCCATTTTTCACAGATCAAATTATCCAATTCAGCTTTATCTCGGCTAAAAACATATTAGTTCAATTAAATGACAAGTAATTTAACAGACATAATATTTAATCCCTCGATCGTGAGTTATTCCAGACACAATTAAAATCAATTGTTATCGCGACAACCGGTTGTCGCTTGGGGTTCGAAGCGTTAAATTAGGTACATTACCTTAATATTCTTATAACAGTTAAACACAAGTCATGTATACACTCCGAAGACTTCTGCTGTAGGCGCTGAAATAGTGCTGACCACAGAATAACTCTTCTGTTGTTTTCATAAAGAAAAGGAAATGTGAAGACATTTTCATTCTGAAAATTAATGTTTATTTTTTTACATGTAATCGAAAAAAGTTAGCTCTAACTTTGCTGATGTATTATTAAAGTTAAAACTATTAATAAATTCCGATCTATTTATTTATCCTTTTGTTTTCATGGTTATCACCACATCAATAATTTTAACAATTTATCAAATTATATACAGTTACACACTAACATTTTTCAGGAACACTTTCAATAATTGTGTCACTTCTTCTAAATTAGCACTGTTGCTAATTATATCTATTTCTTCTTCATTCATTTTATTTGTAATTATTTATATGTTCCTGACTTCAATCAAACCTGAATTAAAATATTAAAACTTTCTCAACCGTACCACCTGAATGGCAAAACTTCACACGTTATAATCACTGAGCAAGTAATCACTACGTTTTTATCAATGAAGTAAGAAAAACAAGCAAAGAATCATGATTCGATTGATTGATAAAAATTCATTAATAATTGAACGACCGAATCAAAGAAAGAGTACCTCGTATGTAGGTACTATGTAACTATAACCCACAGACTACTAAGGGGATACTACCTCTTCTTCTTCTTCTTTTGGATTGTGGCGAAGCGTTTTGACATGCGTCTAACACGATTCCGCCAATGTCACGACACGAATGGGGCAAATACACGGCAGGTAAATGAGGAAAAAAAAAGAAATTAAAAAACATTTAACCATTTTCTAAGTCTAAAACTAAGCAAAACTAAAGTAGATATACTCGTTTAAGTGAACAGTACAAAATATATAAAACATAATGAGGGGAATAGAAAGAGAGGGAAAGTGAGGGTGACAAATAAAAATAACTATAAACGTCTAATTTTATTTGTCACCGAGCAGGTTACAAGTTACAAACGAATTTTATTGACATTTATGAATTTTGTTAGTATTTTCAAAAGGGAAGTGTTAATAGAATTAAGTAAACATTTAATGTTAGTCGGGCGCGGGATGCTTTTTGGCAGGACGTCATACAGGGAGGAGCCAATTTTGGGACAGTTGAAGAAGATGTGATTAACTGTGCCTTCGTCTAAACCACATTCGCACAGGGAGCTATCCCTAATTCGCATCTTCGCCAAGTGAACCGGTGTGCACACGTGACCAATACGGAGGCGGCATATGACTGATACTACACTCTTTGGAGAGAATCTGTGAGTAAAGAACCATGGGCGAGGGGGAATGTCTGGCTGAACGTCTGCGTAATACTTTCCGCCTGATCTTTTGGTGATATCCCAGTGGTTGTTCCATGATTTTAGTAAATGAGGGCGCGAAAGGGTTGATGCATCATGGGCAAAAAGATTGTTATGTTCAAGGGAGCCACTGGAAACGGCAATCTTGGCACATGAATCGGCTGTTTCGTTACCCGGAATTCCCTTGTGACCAGGAATCCAAGCCAGTACAATACGAAGACCTATCCGTGTACAGTTAAGAAGAGTTTCTCGGATTTTTAAAATGATAGGAAATTTTGCTTTGGATCTAAAAGGGTTAGTTAAAATGGTTTGCAGGCAACTTAAAGAGTCGGTAAAAATTAAAACATTATTTAGAGAATGTGATTTTGCATATTGGATTGCTTCTAAGATTGCAATGGATTCACCAGTAAATACTGATGTCGCTGGAGGGCACTTAAAATTTAAAATAATATTATATACTGGGATCCAAACTGCAGCGCCAACACAACCACCGTCAACGATCTTGGACGCGTCTGTGTACATCATAAGCCATCCTTGCCATTGGTCTGAGACTATGTTAATAAATTCCTGAGGGGCCGAACTGGTGTCCTTAGATATCCCAAAATTCAAGATTATAGGCGGGTCAAAAATTAACGATTCGAAGCTGTTAAGGAAAAGTGGGTTCGATTGGTAACTTTTGATAGGGACAGGGAGTCGATTGAATTTCTGGAAACTAAGAAGAATACATGGAACTTTTGAGAGTGAGTCCGAGGGGCGAAAATGTGTCGAAAGAAGGTTCAATTTCTTCAGAAGTGGATGGGAGGAAAATTGAGCAGCTTTGACAAAAAAACGGTCGCTAAGATATTGTCTACGCAAGAAAAGAGGAGGATCAACACACTCAATTTGTAGAGCATTTATGGGTGATGATTTCATAGCTCCTAATATGATACGTAGACATTTGGATTACGTTTTGGTTAGTTTGTCTAGAATAGATTTATTGCATGGATCCAAAAGAAAAGAAGCGTAGTCAAAGTGACTTCGAACAATGGCATTGTATAATAGTTTTTGGGAATATGGGTGAGCGCCCCACCAAGTGCCTGAAAGGGCACGTAAAACGTTGACACCTTTTTCTGCCTTTCCAATGATGTGCTTGAAGTGGGGAATACCCGTGAGTCTTGTGTCCAAAATCATACCTAGAAACTTAACATGATTACTGCACGGTATAGGCTCGCCACCGACAGACACAACAAGATTCGGGATATCTCGCTTTCGAGTAAAAGTGACACAAGAACATTTTTGAGCCGAGATAGATAAGCCATGATTTACCAACCAATCGTTCAGATAATCAAGCGCGGAGTTAAGACGTGACGTGCTTTCAAGAGTCGATTTGGAGGATACATAAATAGCAATGTCATCCGCATATTGAAGAACATTACAAAAAGGGTCTACTGTTTTTTCCAGATCATGGGTGTAAATACTGTAAAGTAGAGGACTGAGCACCGAGCCTTGAGGCAATCCTTTCCAGACTAGTCGTGGAGGAACAGAAGTATTTTGAAATCTTATTGAAATTATCCTAGACATCAACGTGTTGCAGATGAAACGTACCAACTTCTCCGAGACGCTCAGATGAAGCAGTTTTTGCCTGAGTACTGGAAGTAGAACATTGTCATACGCGGCGGCTATATCAAGGAACACTCCTACAAGGTATTCCTTATTTTGGAAGGCCAAACGGATGTCGGTTGTCAAAATACTAAGGCTGTCCACTGTACCGAAACCCTTGCGAAAGCCAAATTGGGTTCTTGCTAAGATGCCTTGAGATTCCATTAACCACTCCAAACGATTCCGAATCATATGCTCAACAACTTTAAGAAGGACAGAGGATAGTGCAATGGGACGATAAGAATTATGATCTAGGGGGTCCTTGCCTGGTTTTGGTATAGGAATGACGATTTGTTCCTTCCAAGAATCCGGGACGGTCCCTAAATCATAAAAGGAGTTAACTAACTTTAAATAGTATAGTTTGGCTTTATCTGGGGATTTAATTAAAAATGAATATGGAATACCGTCTATACCTGGGGATGAGTCTAACAGGCCATTTAACGCTAATACGAGTTCTTCAAAAGAGAACGGGCCGTCCAAGTAACCGGTCGATGAGATTGGCATATTAATATCGTAGGGAAAGCAATTTTTGGTAGGGACGAAAGGAGGGGCCAATTTATCTGCAAAATGATTTATCCATATCGAGGGATCATTTGACGAAATACTTGAGGAGCTAAGAGATGTACGGAATCTCTTTATCTGTTTCCACACTACTGATGAGGGGGTCTTTGGAGACATACTTTCGCAAAATTTTATCCATCCTGATTTCTTTTTTTTCGATAACAATTTTCTTGTTTGGGCAGCTGTCTGTTGATAATACAAATAATTTTCCATGGTCATTGCTCGGTTATACCTTTTTTCTGCCTCTTTGCGTTTTAATATCATGGCCGTACACTCAGAATCCCACCATGGAGGAGACGATTTTCGAGACGACTTTTTTAGGGGAATGTGATCATCCGCTGAAGATTTCAGAATATTGACAAAGTCAGAATATGCAGAAAGACAATTTTCAGAATTTACTCTTGGGAGGGAGTCTAATTTATTATCGATTGATAGATTTTATATGAGTACCAGTCTGCGCTATTTAATGAATACTTTAAGAGAGGAGCGGGGGGAACGCTAGGAGTGCATTTATCAGGGATAGTTATGAGAATTGGAAAATGATCACTACCAAAAGTACTTATATGGGTGTCCCATGTAAGCAGTGACATTAAGTTTGGTGAGCAAATTGTTAGATCAATCGCGGAGCCAGATTCTTGAGATGGGGCCCGACGTCTCGTTGGACGGCCATCATTCAAAATGCCAAGGTTAAGTTCATCCAAAAGGTCTAGAAGCAATGAGCCAGAAGGATTAATGCAATATGAACCCCATGAGGTGTGATGGGCATTAAAATCGCCCATAATTAGAATAGGGGGAGGCAAAGCTGATATAGAGGACCTCAATTCGTTGAAAGTTGAAAGGTTTGGACGCGGAATGTAAACAGATAAAAGAGAGATATCAAAGATTCGTACAGCCAAGATATTAATATCCTGGCTATGCGGGGGTAAGGGGAGTTGAGAGTAAGGAAGATTGCGCTTCACAAGTAAAGCGCTACCACCATATCCATCGTTTCTATCATCCCGGAGACATGAGTAACCTGAGACACGAAAGTGTGAATCAGGCACTAACCACGTCTCAGAGACTGCTAGAACCGATGGCGCGTGTTTGTTGATTAAGTAAGTGAGTTCATGTTTTTTCGACCTAATGCTTTGGCAGTTCCACTGGACTACCACAGACATTATTGTTAGAAGAGAACTGGGAAAGTTGAGCAAAAGCTTGTGCTACGTTGGGCGGTAAGGAGTCACTACGATGGGTTACAATACGAAGAACAAGGGAAAGCATTAACTGTAGGAGGTTCTGTATGTCATTGTCATTGGATGGATGTGTCAGAGAATCGTTCAGAGCATGACCATTGGGCAGAGAAGAGGCACAATTGCCTATAATGGACTGGTGAGCCTGCTTGTCGTAACTTTTATCCAATGGAGCGTGAGAACGAGGGGAACGGGTCACTGTCTTTCTATATGACTGGGTGGGAGACGTCATCTGCGAGAAGGATAGCTGAGTTGATAACGGACTAGGTCGAGGTGTAAATGATTTTGTCATATCAGCGTAGGATTTGCGAACCGCAGGATACTGAGATGAAGCCTGAGCGTAGGATATATTATCCTGTGACATTGTCAGCTTTATAGCCTTTTGCCGAGAGTGTTCTGGGCAGGCTTTGTTTAAAGCAAAGTGTAAGCCTGTGCAGTTAATACAGGTTGCCTTTTCCTCTGAAACAACGCAACTATCTGGGGAGTGAGGTTGAGAGCAACGGAAACACCTTGGCTTTGATCGGCACTGAGCTTTGACATGGCCAAAGCGGCAACAGTTGAGGCATTGAATCGTAGGAAGTTGGTACGTTTCTACAGGAATGGAGTTATGGTAGCAGAATACGCGTTCAGGGAGAATCTGGCCTTTAAAAGTAACAACTACCGACTGTGTTGGGACCCAGCTTGCTTGTCCATCGTTCATGACTTTTCTATTAAGACGTCGAGCTTTTAACAAAATGCCACAGCCATCTGGGACTGTCAGTGATTCAGCAAGTTCTTCCATTGACCAATCAGTAGGAATTCCTTTAATAAATCCCATACGCGTTACATTATATGTAGGTATAGAAGCCACATATTTATGTAAGACTAAGAAACTATTGTTCATAAAATTGTTAGCTGCACTCGCTGATGTGAACTCTACAGATATTCGGTTTCGTCCGATTTTTTTAACTCCGTCAGCAACAACATTTGAGATTTTGTTATGAACCAAAAATTTTCCAAATCTTATAGGTTGAATGAATGTCGGTGCAGATGGGTCAGAATCCATACGTGACACATGAACAATAAAAGGGCCTTTATCCACGTTTGAATAAGTCTTCGGCTCAATTACCAAAGAAGGGTGCGTGTATATCGGTTGGCTATTCGGTGTGTTGGAGGTAATTTGAGGCGAATCAGAGACAGGCCTTTTAGCAGGTTCGGGGTCTACGGCAGAATCAGAACGGCGTTTTGTAGCCGTCTGGGAAAACAACGGTTGCGATATTTCCATTGGAGATGAAGTTCGATCCGGAGGATCAGGCGGGTCGGGAGGAACAGGTTCCATATTAGTACTTACCAATGATATGTCCAACACCACACTATATTAAATAATACTACTTAATAGTTTAACTTAAATATAGTATTCAATGTAAAAAAATTTTGAAAGAAAAAAAAAAAGTGGGTAGATTCGAATCCCGAAGCACGTGTGTTTACCTTCAGACGTTAAGGCAGAATCCGGGATACTACCTTTAACCGAATGAATGTTATCTTCGAAAACAATGATATTTAAAAATTAATAGATATGTTACATGCGCTCTCAATATGCGTCCCTAAAACGTCACAATTGTGACGTCTTTTCAAATCCATGAGAGAGAGAGTAATTGTTCTTTTCATGAGTATGACAAGGACAAAATAAGAATTACGCATGTGTGCAGTCGTTCGCAAGCGGCACATATATTTCGATAGTTTTGTAAGGGCATAACCTATCTATACTTTTTCAATATCATTGTTCGAAAATATGTCAAAGGCGTGTACATCGCTCTTTTTTTTTATTTTTATTTTTTTATTAAGTTTAACGGCCTCGGATATTTGTCGATACAGCCAATTCTTTAGTAATATTGTCTTTATTTTTGCATTAAATCGTTGATGTTAGACGTTTTGATGCTTCGATGGAGTTTTTGGAGACAGTCAAAAGATTGAAGGAATGAAGAGAAGTCCCCAAGAAAGAGGTGAACTGTTCGCGTTCCCGCGCAAAATTCACGGTCCACTTTTCTTGGTTACGACCCATACACCATGTTATTTCACCGAACTGTATATTGTTCACTCGCACGACACTTTGTTTCGCAAAATGACACCACTTTTACGACCCAAAAATCACTATAAACAATAAAAATTCGATAAAATAAACGGACTCCAAACGTATCTCACGAACTCCCGCCAAAAACTCCTACATCGCTCATGGATGGCCCATGACAGGAATCGGGTATCGGTATCGCTCACAGAACAAGTAATCACTAAGTCGTTTCGCTCATCTAAAAAGAGTTATATTTTTGGGCGGAAAACTAAAAGAGATTAACTTTGTTACCTACATAATTTAAAGATAATAATATAATACCTGCCTATATTATTATAATATGCCGCTCAGGGTCACACAGAGCCATTTAATCCCAAATTAAGGGGAGTTTATCCTAAACTAAGGAATGTTATTTTTCATTTTAAGGACTCGTATGACGTTTGCTGAATATAAAAAAAGATATTTACCAAAGTCAAGGATATACTTTAAAGAAATTAAGAGTTGAAAACAGAGTACGTTTAAAAGAGATGTCCGTTTTTTTTTTAGTGTTGTTATATTAATAAGTTTATTTTTGTTTGAGCCATTAAACGAAGCCATTTTAAAGAATTTGGAAAATAACCAAGTGTTGTAGGTATATTGCCCTAACTTTTGGCAATGTGTACAGGTTCTGGGCCTAGCCTCCATACAATTTGGGACATCTCCTTTCTCGATAGAAATAGTGCCTGAACTAGGGTCCTTGCAGTTCTATTTTTCCGGTTTAATTTATGATATCACACCTAGGTTTTAATAAAATTCTATTATAATATCGAGCGTGTTTTTTCACAAACAAATACAAGGTTACTTTTACGGAAAAGTAACTATTTTTGATCTTTTCAATAGAAATAAAGTCGTGTTATATAATAAAACGCAATGGGCGGCTCGCGCCAGTCGCCCGCCGGGCTTTGCCAACGTCGGATCTGTCAGTTTGACGCTCCGTTTTCAAAATATTTTATCTATGTCACAGTATAGGATTGTAACAGCAGAATCACTATGGCAGTTAAATTTTTTTTTTTGTTTACAGTGCAGTAATGCCATGTGAAAATGGTTTGTTCGCATTGAAAGAAGCCTCCAATGAAAAGTAAGTATGTGTGTAAGTATAATCATGAGCGTAATAAACAACGCACGCGGAAAAGGACTTCTATATCCATAAAAATAACAAATAAAAGTAATGCACTTCAAAGATTTGGGAAGAAGTAAGTAAATATTATTATTAATGTATGTTAAGTCTTATCATTTTGATTTAAATGAATTATTTAAGGTGAATTTTAATTTAATCCAATTTTTGGTTAGTAATTTATATGAATATTATACCTAAAACAATGATTTGTTTCAGCTGTATAATAGTGCTATAGTACAAAAATATAAGTATGTAATACAAGATCTTTACGATTTTTGATAAATGGTTTTTAATTTCAATGTATAGTGTTCGCGTAAACTCAAGAAAAAGAAAAAAGTCCACAAAATTATTTAGGTTCCACAGTCTCACCATCACTTGAAACACAAATGGATAATGTTAATTCTGCTAAGCTCAAAGCCTTGTCATCTTCTGAGTCACAACTAGATTAGCGACCAATTACCAGCTCTCGAAAAATAAACGTAGATGAATTTTAAAATTATAGTTAATAAATTTATTTTTCGAAAAAAAAGAATTTATTTACGGTGATAATAATAATAATTATTATGTTTGTCATTTCAAGTTTATATACTGATATTATAAGTGCAATTAAGTTGCTAAAATATGAAATAAAGTAAATAAAATGTTAATTAAATACTAATTTAATTAAGGTAACCATAATTAATCTATTCTATTTAAGTACTAAAAGTAGTTCTTCTGTATCATTATAGGACAAGGTTTGCAAATATGAAGTTAGGACTTTTTTACAGTTAAAATAGTTGAGATCATAGACATTAAGTGCATACTGTGTTTTGCAATACTTCCTTCCTCCAAGCATTTCTCCTCTAGCGACTCTCCACTCAAGCCAGCCAATGAAGGCAAGCAAGAGGTGGGAGATATGTTCCTCGTTAGTGTTCACTCCGGCCGACCAATGAAGGCAAGCCAGAGGTGAGGAACAGGGATACTCCCGGGAGCAATCAGGTCCGAGGGGTCGCTACTGCCCAACAGCTTGCCACAAGCTGCCCTATTATTATTATGATTAAGTGTTTTTTATTTATTGTCATGTCATGACAAACTTATAAATAAATCTACAGACAAGAATAGTAAAAAAGTGTTCAATAGGTACGTCTACGTTTATCATTACGTCAACACCTGAAATCCTGAGGAAGATTGAGAGTTTCTATGGACAGTTATACTCCACGAAAACACCTGTTGAAAGCAAGGCTAAAGACCCTAGAGCCAAGCTTACTCGACACTATTCTGTAGATATCCCGGACTTCAGCCTGTGCGAGATTAGAATGGCTCTCAAGCAGCTTAAAAACAACAAGGCGGCGGGTGATGACGGAATCACAACAGAGCTCCTTAGAGCGGGCGGTAAGCCGGTACTTAAGGTCCTCCAGAAGCTCTTTAATTCTGTCGTACTCGAGGGCAAAACGCCAAAGGCATAGGGCAGAGGCGATGTGATGCTGTTCTTCAAGAAGGGTGACAAAACTCTCTTGAAGAACTACAGACCCATCTCGCTTCTGAGCCATATCTATAAGTTGTTTTCGAGAGTCGTTACGAATCGTCTCACTCGCAGGTTCGACGACTTCCAACCTCCCGAACAAGCCGGGTTCCGAAAAGGCTATAGTACCACAGACCACATTCATACGCTGCGGCAAGTTATACAGAAGACCGAAGAGTATAACTTGCCACTTTGCTTAGCGTTCGTGGACTATGAGAAAGCCTTTGATTCGATTGAGACCTGTGCAGTGCTGCAGTCTCTCCAAAGGTGCCAAATAGACTACAGGTACATCGAGGTACTAAAGTACTTATACCAAAACGCCACTATGTCGGTCCGATTACAGAACCAGAGCTCTAATCCGATCCAACTACAGCGAGGTGTGAGACAGGGAGACGCTATTTCTCCGAAACTGTTCACAGCTGCGTTGGAGGATATTTTCAAGCTTCTGGACTGGAAAGGACGCGGCATCAACATTAATGGCGAATACCTAACACACCTGCGATTTGCCGATGATGTAGTTCTTATGGCTGAGACCTTGGAAGACCTGAACATTATGCTCGAAGATCTCGGTAATGCTTCTCAAAGAGTGGGTCTTAGGATGAACATAAACAAGACGAAAATCATGTTAAATGCCCATGTTGCACCCGCTCCAGTTAACGTTGGGAACATTGCACTCGAAGTTGTTGACCACTATTTTTACCTGGGACAGATAGTCCTGTTAGGTAAGTCCAACTTCGAGAAAGAGATCTCTCGTCAAATCCAGCTCGGATGGGCAGCGTTCGGGAAGCTCCGGCATATATTCGCGTCCGAAATACCTCAGTGTCTCAAGACGAAAGTCTTTGACCAGTGTGTGTTGCCAGTAATGACCTATGGGAGTGAGACGTGGTCGTTTACTATGGGTCCCATAAGAAGGCTCAAGATCACCCAGCGAGCAATGGAGAGAGCGATGCTTGGTATTTCCCTACTCGATCGAATCAGAAATGATGAGATCCGCAGGAGAACTAAAACAACCGACATCGCTTGAAGGATTGCATCGTTGAAGTGGCAGTGGGCGGGACACATAGCGCGGAGAACCGATGGCCGTTGGGGCGGAAAGGTTCTCGAATGGCGACCGCGTACCGGACGACGTTCCGTGGGCAGGCCCCCTACAAGGTGGACCGACGATCTGATCAAGGTCGCGGGAAGCCGCTGGATGCGGACAGCACAGGACCGATCGTTGTGGAGATCCTTGGGGGAGGCCTATGCCCAGCAGTGGGCGTCGTTCGGCTGATATGATGAGGTACGTCTACACCTAGTCTATAACCTTTAATTTGACCATCACATTTTATTACATATTTATGTAACCGTATGGCGTTGACATAACATAGATAGAATGCGTGCTGCCAATGTTTTCAATTATGATGTAAACTAATAAATACTGAATATCTTCAAACACAGATGGTTATGGTGGTGTTAACATGATAAAATATATATTTTTTGCACTATTTGTATATGTATTTTTTTTTTAATTAATACCTACTTACTAAACGAAATCAATATTCATAGTTAAGACAGGACAAAGGTCGGGTCCGCTGGAAGTTAATAAAAGTAATGAATTGACAAAACTACTAAAGAAACAATCCTACAAAGTCGTTATTTATTGACTCGCTTTCGGTTCGGTAATATCACGGAACAGAAAAAACAAGTGGAAGTGCGAAGTAGGCGGGACCCGCGTGCCATTACTAAGCGTAGTTACGCATACTCGACCTTAGTTGTTCTCCGACATCGCGCCTAGTCAGTAGTCCTGCGGAATTCTTTGTTTGTGTAATTTTACAGCGAAAATGCCTTATTGTGCCATTTTGCAGGGCAAAAATGATAGTAGGAGAAAAAATCTTAAAAATGGAGGTATTTCATACCACAGGTAAGCAACAATATCGTAGTTTTTCAATAACTTGTTTGATTTCAATTAATTAAAAATGAAATAAATTTTAAACTAAAATCAATCATGATTCTTCAGAAATAAAGCTTGCTTTGGATTACACATATTTTCTTCTTATTCTGAAATACTGTCCGCTACTCATTTAGTGATGTAGTCTAATGCGATAGCAGGTTTCGATAAACCTGATATCGATATATCTGCTTATGTGTTAAAATTCTCACAAAAATAAATAAATGTTAATGATTTTTAACCCTTACTAAAATAAAGGGTTGCTAAAATTGTAACTTATACTGTGTATTTATTTATGAGTTTATCTTTGTGTCATCGGGTTGTACCTATTTAAATCCAGTTTAATAACACATTTTGTTATTTTTTTTTTACTTACTATTGCTTTGGTAGGATGAATTACATACATATTATTGTAATTTTCTAATTTAAATAAGACGCGTACATTTATTCATGCGCATTATTAATTACAATAAGATCATGAACTTCGTAAAAAAAAGGAAAACAATTTATGTAGGTACAGAATAATGATCTTAGTAAGTTTTGGTCAATTATTGAACTAGATTATCCTAAAATAAAATAAAATAAAAAAACCCTTTGTATCCTTTAACATTTTAAACAAACCCAAATCCAATCTATCGATAATGACAATATTATGTGTTACCGAACTGGCTAGACTAGCGTTATAAATAATGTTTTAAGGAAATGTCAACCTTATTTCGAGGAAGTTACAGTGCAAAGTTATTTTCCTAATTTTGCCTGCCATCTGTTGTGGTATAGCTGAACTTTTTCTGAATCGAAGCTGGTGGATTCAAAATAAACACAAACGTCGTAAATGCTTTATTTTATCTATAGCAAAATGAACTGTATTATGCAGAACGCAGTAGTGTTTTGTTTTTGCACTTTTTACAATTTAGGCCAATTTGGAATAGGAGCTAAACGACAAATCAAAACCATTGTTCACTAGTAGTGCAACGTATTATTTACCGTTTGTATGTGTGAGTTTGGCGACAGCGGTTCTAGTATTAAATTTGCCATATCGCACTTCAACTGTTTTTTTCTGTTCCGTGGGTAATATATCTAATAAAATAATACTACTGCTTACTTATCTATACTGTGGCTGGCGGGGTCATGATGACAGTTCATTCCCGCTGCGTCCGTGCGAAGTAGTTTACGCGCGGCTGTGCCAGCGCTAAATACCTATTTCTGCCGGCATAGCTGTCCTTAAGCTACTAGAAGTTTATGTTTTGAGAAAACCAATAAACTTATAAATAGAAAACTACTAATATACTAATTATACATAGAAAAACACCATGCTCTTTTACCACCACTTATCCAGCGTAAGATAAATCAATAAAAATGAATAAAGGCGCAGCTACTACATACCTATAACATTTTTTATTATAATAATTCTCCCTTGGTCATTGAAGTTTGTACCACCATGACATTTAAACTAGTAATTTTATTTTAGTGCTAGGCTACGCTAAGCAAAAATGTGGTATAGTTTGGCCAACGAAAGCGGAACCTAGCAAAAGGCGGGAATTACAAAAAAATTAAATATGGCTTCACCTACCATATTTGGAATAAACAATTTTGATACATTTCCTATTTTCTTGTTTTTTTTTTTTTTATATAGATTTGGTTGACTTTTAATTCTTTTACACGCACACTTACTCGGTTAAATTAGGATAGGTTCATTTTAGTTACATGTTTTTTTTAATAGTAAATTTAAATTTTCCCCCTGAAATCAAGTACCAACATCAATTAATCCTCAACAAACAACAACAGTTTGAATGACATTGTCATAATGTCATTATAGTTAGTGTTGCTATTTCAAAAAACCCTGGGTTCAGCTTTCATTAGCCAGACTCTAGTAAATATTCATAATATTATTTTATTCATTTAATAAGAACGAAAAAAAAAAACACTAAAGTTTAGGCAGTAGTCTGAGATCTTAAACGACTATGCAAAAAAATGTACGGTTGTCAACTTGACACTGACCGTTGACACTGACTGAGGAGTTTTTGGCGGGAGTTCGTGAGAATAAGATGGTGTATGGGTCGTAACCAAAAAAGTGGATCGTGAATTTTGCGCGGGAAAACGAACAGTTCACCTCTTTCTTGGTTATTTCTCTACATTCCTTCAATCTTTTGACTGTCTCCAAAAACTCCATCGAAGCATTGAAACGTCTAACATCAACGTTTTAATGGAAAAACAAAGACAATATTACTAAAGAATTGGCTGTATAGACAAGTCTCCGAGGCCGTTAAACTTAGTAAAAAAAAAAGACAGTTGACACTTGATTGATAGTTTGTGTAGTCAAATGTCAGAAGTCGAATAATGTCGATCGCTTAAAATTGGTACAAACCAGCACATAAAATATTCATTATTTTCATATTATTCCGGCCCTAAAATGGCTGCAGTAGCTTTAAAGGGCCGTTTTGCTACTAATGTAGTGCGTAAGTATATAAATGTAAGCCATTAATTCAGCACAGCACCAAAATATCTCTTACATAATTTACTATCCGCGCTCGTTTTTATCGATAATTAGACAATCATAAAAAATAAGGAATACTACATATTAATACTAATACATAGAAATGAAAAACATTATATGGAACATCTTATATTTTAGACAAAAGCGGGTCACTGGGCGTTGTTTACATCAAGTCGGCGCAGTACAGTTCAGATGGCAGTCCCAACCTGGCTGCATACAAGCGTGGTACAGGCGGCCGCAGTAGCTTTAACGGCATTGTTGCCACCGTATTTGGTTGCACAGGTTTCGTAGGCCGCTATGTCTGCAATAAGTTGGGAAAGATAGGTACTCAGGTATTAATAAATTTGATACAAACTTACCTTTTCTATTAATATGTGTAGTAAAAGTACCCTTTATTTCCCTAAAATTCTTTGGGTGCCATATGCTATATGGTATAGGAAATAAGGTGCCCAATAAAATAAATGGAAAAACAAGACAAAAAAGATGGAATGATAGTTAATATGAATTGATTACTAATAACATGAGAACTAAAAAGGAGATAGACTGCAATTAACAGAAGGTCTTTACCACTAAAATATTTTTTAAGACAAATTTATATAAATTGAGTGAATCTAATCTTTACTTAATATTCCGGAAACTTGAAAACTTTTATAGTAAATGTAATATAGAATATTGAAAGTGCGTTTGACAAACCTTTGCTATGAAACAACTGTTAATTAACAATTTATGCTAATATTGTAACCCCACAGATGGTTCTCCCATACCGATGTGATTTCTATGATGCCCAACGCTTGAAAGTGTGTGGGGACCTCGGCCAAGTGCTTTTTTCGCCATTTGACCTAAGAGATGAAGAATCAATAGCCAAGGCAGTCCGTTATTCAAATGTAGTCATTAACCTTATTGGAAGGGACTATGAAACTAAAAACTTTAAATATAAAGATGTGCATGTTGATGGAGCCCGTCGTCTTGCAAGGTATTCTTTTTGAGATGAAAAATTTTATTTCGAAAGAATATTTTTATCCAAAAGTACTTTTGCATAAATATAGCTGAGTCTCATAATTAGAGCTAGTCATAAAAAGGCCCTTATCATGGGTGTCCCTCAGGGATCAGTATTAGGACCCCTGCTATTTTTAATATATGTATATCACAGCTATCTAGTTAAATTAGCCAGCCAATTTGACATCCAGGCCGTTCACCGGCATTAAATCAAATCACTAGGCTGATGGTTAATTTAATTTCTTTCTTTCAAAAGGAATTCAAATTTAGTTCAGTTTGTTACTATAGCACAGCAAAGTGTATTATTTCTCGTTTGCGCTGCATTTTTAAATGAAAAATTACGTAATAATTGAGAAATTCATATTAAATATGCAATGCATATGGAAAAAATATGCATGGTGGAAGAAAAAATACGAGTTTTTACAAAAACTTTAGGGAATATGAATTTAACGTCAAGCTTGGTTTACTGTTATTATTAATTAAAATTATGCACAGTAAACTAGTGTTATGAATTTAAGAATCTCAAAGAAAACCTAATTTACTACATGACTACACAATGTTTAGTCATCTGGTTAAACGTTGCGGTCAATTAATTGGCTGCTTGTTGTTCAGGTATTTAATTGGCTGCCGGCCTTTTCGTGAACGGCCTAGGCTGTTACAGACTAGGCTATTGTTGATGTAACAAAAAACGGCAACATCAATGCAATTGTATTTATTTGTTGTACAGAGCTTGCCGCCTAGCAGTGGATTGACAAAGGATTTATCATGTTACTTAACTGTTTTAACTTTCAGAATATGTCGTGAAATGGGTGTCGAGAGATTTATTCATCTGTCATATCTGAATAGTTCTGAAAACCCAACACCTTTGGTTTTGCGCAAACCATCAATGTATAAGATATCAAAGTATCAGGGAGAGCAAGCTGTAAAGGAAGAGTTTCCTACAGCCACAATCATACGAGCCTCAGATATTTATGGCTCTGAAGACCGATTTTTGAGGTTTGTGTATTTGTTTTTGAGTTCTATAATCATAAAGTAGATGCAATGAAATTGTAAATCCAGAATAAGTGGATAGATGAGTTCGGTACCCTTTGCTTGTTACGTAATACACAATTTGTGGTGAGTCAATTGTAACAGTCAAAAACTTTCTGAAATTATTATTTATATTATTATTTTTTTATTCTGTATATCTGCGATCAGTCACTGGACTATAAGCAAATTTATTGAGCGCAAGTGAGTGAGAGAGGAGTAGCAGGCCAGCACCTCTACTTCCTTTATAATACATTCTTTATTTTCAGTCTAGAGACTACAGAACGCTCAAGTAGTTGAGCAATAAGAGGGTTGGGATGATTTGAAAGACGCTCAGAGTATCTTGACTTGCATCTTTCTATTTCAGTGATAACCGTAGGAACGTTCAAGTACTCATGAATTTCTTTGTTCTTAGTAAACCACGGCGCATTCGCTATTGTTCTGAGAATGTTGTTTTGAACCCTTTGCAGGCAGCTGATGTTAGTTTTTTTGGCTGTGCTCCATAGTCAGATTCCATATGTCCAGACTGGCTTGACGATAGAGTTATAGAATAGATGAGGAGCTTGTTATCAACTGAGAGACTAGAATTGCGGTTCATTAGCCAGTGTAGGTTTTTGTACTTGAAGTTGGCCTCGTCCCTTTTCTTCTTTATGTGTTGTTTCCTCGTAAGCCTCCTATCTAAGTGAAAACCAAGATATTTGACGCAGTCTGAATGAGGGAGGATTTCTGGGCCGAGATTTACGGGAGGGCAGTTTCCTTTTCTTAGGCTAAAGGTAATATGATTCGACTTTTGAGCACTAGCTCGGATGCGCCACTTTTTCAGCCAGGATTGGGTTTTGTCAAGAAGCTATTGAAGCTTAGCGCTTGCAGTACCAGGTTCCTTATCGCAAACTAAGTATGCAATGTCGTTAGGGTAGGTGGCAACAACAGCGTCTTGGGAGGTCACATGTGAAAATATTGTATAGAACAGGACCAAGAACCGACCCCTGCGGTACTCCTGCTTCAATTGCCTTTAGGGATGATCGTGAGTACCTAACTTTAATCCTGAAGCATCTTTGAGACAAGTAAGAAGCGATGACAGGGTAAAGTGAATGTGGTAATCTTTGCTTTATCTTGTTCAGAAGACCCTTGTGCCAATCCTTATCAAATGCCTGTTGTACGTCCAAGAAAGTGGCTGAGCAATATTGCTTTTGTTCATAGCAATGTCTTATGGTATCGTAGACTCGATGTACTTGTTTCACGGTGGAGTGCGATTGTCGAAATCTGAATTGGTGAGCAGGGATGACATCACAGTTAATCATGTGAATTCTAAGGCGTACAAGAAAAATCCTTTCCCACAGTTTTGATATAGTAGGAGTTAAGCTAATTGGCCTATAAGGTGACGGATCAAGCACCGGTTTTACTGGTTTATGTATCATGATTATTTCAGAGACTTTCCAAATAGCTGGGACATAAGATATTCTAAATATGGCATTAAACAAACAGGCTAAGAAAGTAATGCATTTCCGAGGAAGTTCTTTCAGAGTTTGTGGAGAGATGAGGTCAAACCCGGGAGCCTTCTTCGAATCAAGCTTTCTGATTTCTCTAGCAATTTATTTTGGAGATGTAGGGGTATAGGTAGACTCATCTGAAAGTCCTGACTAAGAGTGTCTTCAATGTCAGTTTCGTCTGCCAGTTTCTTAATTGGCTTAAAAACTGATGCTAAATGAGAGGCGAAAGCCTCTGCTTTTTCTGAATCAGTTCTAGCCCACGATGATGTACCAGATCTAATAGGAGGATAGTGAAATTATTAATGCTGAAATTATTAATTAACACAAATAAAGCAGTAAATCTTGTGGTAACTAGAGCCAAAATACAATGCAACATAAGGTTCATATCACATCTGACTGCTGGACTCATATGAGCACTACAAAACCCTGAAGTTGTTTCATCATCCAGACCAAACCTGTTTGTTTCCATACTCAAGACATGCCTAATTTGTTGTACTTAGCTCACTATTGGAAAAAAACTTTAAATAGCCTTTTCTAAAACAAATGTCAGATGCGGAATTAATAGGCTATTTGACAATGCGAAAAATTAAGTGCGAATTACTATTATCAGCTTACAGTATGAGTTTAAAGATGGTTATTTAGCAACGGATGTTGAAAATAATAAACGATTTATTTATAAATCCAGAAATAAAAATGCATTTATTTAAACGTTTGTCACGTGACACGAAACGCACCTGATTGGTCGGGTTTATGATGACGTCTCCTGCTTGATAACTTCGTTTGCTTACTTGTGTTTTAATAGCTTTTCAAAATGTTTTGATAATATTTTCCTATAGTAATAGTGTCCAATGTTTTTGTGTGATTTATTTCCAATATTTTACAAATTCTGTCAATTACTTTTACCATGGACAACGATTTTGTAAAGCAGAAAGCGATAACCTGCCCATTCATTTAAAATCTGTAACAAACCAATTAGTCGGGATCTTTATGTGTATTGTTTATTGAAATCATATTATGACTGTAGCTACAATTTTTAGCTAATATTAAAAAAACATCGTAAATATTCGAAGTGAGTTGCAAGAGGCATTCTGTTAAAAACATTAGAGATGCCTAGGTATTATAACTTCATACCAATAACATAATATTCACATTCCTAATTATTAAAAATTATAAATATTATGTTTACTTACATCGAAATGGTCCTCACAGAAGAAAATATTTGTACTATTTGCTATCTTATTATGATCCCTCCGAAATAGTTGCAACCACTTTCGGCACACTTAGACTTTCTTTTGAACACTTACAAATAGTTTCCCTAAGTTTTTATAGAAGTATATTTATACATTTTGGAACTGCATACCATTTGAAACTCTTTTTTTATATAAGTCACTGTTAAAATATAGATCCAATTGCTGTTTCGTTATTTGTTTGCAAAAAATGTATGTAGATAATTATGTGCTACAGATCACAATACAGGCAGGTGATGTCACCGACCTCATTGCAGCGCCATATTGACAAAATAGCGTTTTGGCGCGCTATTTCAATTTTCATTTTCATTTTCATTTGATGTTTTTCAGCAAATATGTACCACAATTTAAAAAAAACTACTTTTTCTGTGTTCTTCAACCTCTACTTTATAATATAAAATGGATTTCAAAAACCAGTCAAAGCCTATTAATTAATACCTAGGACCATACCAAAGATGGTTAGAAAAGAACGGCTACTTGGTACTAACCAAGGCCCCGTAGCAGCCATGGTCCGACAGCACTTGGGTTAACCTGTACGTCAGGCGACCGTGCTGCCGCCGCACCCACTCTGTGAGCACCAGGGTGATCACACTAGTGATGCGATCGACAGCTCTGCTGTTGGCCAGGAGCTCCCTCATACCCTAAATGCATTTGCTCCGCCTTTACCCCTGAGACCTTTGGTCTCCTCGCCACTTGTAGACTTCGACGAGGATTGGTATTTATTGGTATTGGTAACGGGCTCCCTTTTCCGCATTTAGGCTCCACTTGGCCTATTATGCGTAGAGGGGATTAGGGTGGTTAGTCAAACCATCCCAACTCCTTTCAGAAGCACAGAAATCTTCTAGGACGTTCGCAGGCTTCTGAAAGGGAACTCGGTGCGCCCAGGATAGATGCCCGGTAGGTGGCTACCCCTATACATTCCAAAATCACTTCAACGAGGACCAGTTCGTCGAGGTCCCAGGGCATACTCCCAGCAAGCTCAAGCCTCAGCCAACCCCGTCCGGTATCCCCGAATAACCCGGACGGCAAGGTGACGCTGCGATCTTCTCAGCAGCAGAGTGTTGTTGCCTGGCAGAGCGCTGTATCAAATAGGAGCCCTGTACAGCCCCTCCGACTGAAGGCTGAGGGCCCATCTTAGTTAGGCTTTAGCCGAGTAAGAACTTAGAACGCCGGCCGGCTTCAGGAGCTTCGGTGTCAGCTTCTTGAAGCTCCACCGCCCGTCTAAGCATTGCTCTAGACATGCATTGGGTAACAATAATATTAAAAAAAAACAAGAAGATAGCACAGGCTAGTTCCCACAGGGCGCAGAAAAGGCTATTTACGGCACCCAAGAGGATTTGTTTGGATTTTCCATTTTAAGATTGTTAAGATATAATATTCGTAACTTTTCTTTTATATCTATATTAATAAAAGTTATGTTTTCATTATAATAAACAGGGCTTTTGCGTCCCAGTGGCGAGTCCATGGTCAGCTTATGCCACTGTACAAAAATGGATTGGCTACTATCAAGCAGCCTGTATTTGTTTCTGATGTAGCCCAAGGCATCGTTAATGCAGCTCGTGATCCTGATACAAGATGTCAAGTTTATCAAGCTGTTGGGTATGTGTACTGTATTTGTATGGAAAACATTAATCAACAACGACAGCATTTGTTTTCCTTAAAATTGGTTACAAATGCTGTTGTAAATGTAGTACCTATGTTTCTTTTAAAAAACAGTAGTAACTTTCTACAAGCTTATGTGTCAAGGTCATTGATTAATAGTACCTATCCCAAGTAATAATATTCGAGAAATAAAATATTCAATACATAATAATAATATACAGGGTGGTATTGCTTATAAAACTAAATAACGATCCCATATCCCATACAGTAACATGGGCCGAAATATGAAAAATAATTATAACTTGTTCATTCAACTGGTAGGTCAGCTAAGCGATATAGTTCAATATTTCATTTATGGTTATTATACGTTTATTTTTTAAATGAGTAAAATAACAAGCTGGAAACATTTTCTCGACTGTGTTGGAAGAAGGTGAGAATCAGCGTCTGCACTCAACCATCAAGCGCGGCGCGGCTATAACGGCGAAAGCCTATATCCAGCAGGCAACTGAAGTTAATAAAGATTAATCGGTGCCGGTCTAGCCCCTAAGCAAATTAAGCTATTGCTTATTCAAACCTGCAAAAAGCATTTCAAGAATTCAAAATGCTTTGGTTTATGGTTTATTGTATCGAGTAGATAATACAAGTTCTCTTTTTTAGGATAAAGTCGCTTAGTGCATGCATCAATTAGTTATAATCCGGCACTGCTTAGGTTATCACGTTTTAGGAGGCCACAAGAGCACAGAATAGCCTACGCCAGCGTTTCCTATTGGCGGGTCGCGACCCGGTACCGGGCCATCAAAATACCGGGTCGCAACATTCCTTTGTTTTAGGGTTTTGTACCCAAAGGGTAAAAACGGGACCCTATTACTAAGACTTTACTGTCTGCCCGTCTGTCCGTCTGTCCGTCGCTCTGTCACCAGGCTGTATCTCAGGAGCCATGATAGCTAGACAGTTGAATTTTTTACAAATTATGTATTTCTGTTACCGCAATAACAACAAATACTAAAAACAAAATAAAATAAATATTTAAGGGGGCTCCCATACAACAAACCCGTTTTTTGGCCGTTTTGGTACGGAACCCTTCGTGCGCGAGTCCGACTCGCACTTGGCCGGTTTTATTTAATAATACCTACGATCGACGCATCGTAAAAAATCTTCTGGTCTTTTCCGCGAACTTGGATTCTTTAGAAAGTAAAAAATAAGCAGCAGCTCCATGCTTCGCACTAAAACTTTGTGACTAAATAGTGTATAATAATAATACTCTATATGATATTTTAACAACTTAATTGCAAAATATCAGTATATAAACATGAAAAATTATGTCTCAGGCGGGATTCGAACCAGCATCTCCTCGCATACCGGGCGGAGACATAATTTTTCATGTTTATATACTTGGGAACCAACTTGGGTTTAAAAGTATTAAGTAGGTCACAAAGGGGCATGTGAAAATTATCGGGCTATGGCAAAACAATGTTTTGGGAAACACTGGCCTACGCCATTAAGTAATTACTTTTTTTTTCAGACCTAACAGATACCTATTGGCTGACTTAGTGGACTGGTTTTACAAACTTATGCGCAAAGATGAAAATTGGGGCTATCGACGCTACGACATGAAGTACGACCCCATTTTCCCACTCAAGGTGGCATTGGTCAACTTTATATCGCCGGCGTATCCCTTCGGGAACCTGCACTGGGAATCAATCGAAAGAGTACGTATTTCTATCTACAACGCTACTCAGCGCATAAAGAAGATGCATACAAAACGACTCAACCAAATAAGTGAAGCTCATATTAAAGTACCTACTTAATCTTAAAAAGTAACGGCCTTGTACGAATAAACCACTGGACGCGCAATGATATGCAATTTCTTGTATATCAAATTGAAGTAAAAAATAACTTGTACCCCCCTGGCAACGAAGCGGGCTTTTTAGCCACACTTACATGTGACGTCTTGTCAGTACGGTTTCAGAGTTCAGTGAGAAACATTGTCGAGGAAAATGGGTAAATGTGCCGTATTTTTATGTAAAAATTATAGCGACAAGACAAAAAATATTTATTTTCATCCGTAAGTAACTTTTTATCCCAGTAAAATTGTTTTTTTTTCTTAAAATAGTGAAATGTGTTTTCCTTGAGGAAAGTTACATTGCCATTTAAAAAAGTAGTGGTCAGTTACTACAATATCAAAAAGATGACGTATACTTCATTCGGTAGGATTATCGTATATACGTTCATCATTCGTTCCCTAGTCAATTTAGTTTTAAATGTGCTTAACAATTGTCGATAAAACAAATCGATAAATGTACTAATAAATTTAGTATAAATACTTTTGAAATAAAATGATAAATCTGTAAAATAATTAACTCTAGAGTAGATTAAAGTACTTAATCTTAAAAATACAACAGTTTGCTTTAAAATTTTAAACTTCATATTTTATTGCAATACATCCTATTAATGTAATTTCCGATTTCCTGTAGATCCATTAAGTAAAACAAAGAGGGTCGAAGCCGTCCGAAGAGAGGCAATATGGATCCCTATAAAACACCACCGAATATGTGGTATCCATTTTACACCAGAGTGTTTTAATGCTAACGCAAAAAATCATAAGCTACTATTTGTTTAATTGTTTGTGCTTAGTTAAACATGCCCATACTGTAATTTCTGTTTTGGTAATAAAAATAAAAAACATTTTGCATAATATAATAGAAAAATATCGACACTTTCACGCACTAAATGTTAATAATTGACACGACAATCTCCCAGAAATTGGTTGATAATGTTTTTATACATTCGCTCTTGCGTTTCATATCCAGTGGTTAATTCATCCAAGGTAACGGCCTATATTCATCCTACTGCAGGGCAAAAGCCTCCATCATTGAATTCAAGTTACCATAGTAATGTTGGGTACAGGCATAATCACCATGCTTGTCAAATGCGGTAAGGTGATCACAAACCAGAGCCACAGTCTATTAACCATACAGTCGTTCGACGAAGACGTCTAGACAGGGCAATTGTGCAGGGTGTGAGGGGCGAGGGGCGTTAAAGCCGAGCCCGAACTGCCAACAAAACGATGTTAGTAGTTCGGGACACAGCATTCAGGGCTAAAAAAATTAAATGTTTGTGTTTTAAATTATTTTATATTTGTTTGTTGGAATTTATTTGAATGCTGATAATGAAAATAACATCTTCATAATAATTGATTTAAGATGGCGGACTTTTTGCGAAAGGGACCAGACGGAAAAAATTGGAACGACACTTTTTGCTATAGTTGTAGTAAGCCGTGCGGCGTGCGCGTGTTTCTCTGTCTGAGAGAGAGAAAGAAAGAGTAAGAGAGATAAAGCTAGAGAGAAAGAGGGAGAAAGAGAGAGAAAGACAGAGAAAAAAGAAAAAAAGGGAGAGACAGAAAGAGAGAGAGAAATACAGAAAAAGAGAGAAAGATATAAAGAAAGAGGAAAGAGTGAATGAGGGAGAGAGAGAGGGAGAAAGAGAGAGAAGGGAGAGAGAGAAAGAAAGATAAAGAGAGAAAGAGTGAATGAGAGAGAAAGGGAGAAAATAAAAATAAATTTAAAATAAAATAAAATTTTATTAACATTTCTTAACTACAAAACCCCCTCCCTTGACACCTCTCTATTATTTTAAATCCAAGATGGCGAGCGTAATTTTTTTGTAACTTGACATGGGTGTCAATTTTGAGGTTCATTTGGATGCTGATTACCATTATGCCATCCTTTTTAAAATCTAAGATGGCGACGTATTTTTTTATAATTTGATACGTGTGTCAGTTTTAAGGTTCATTGGGGTGCTGATTACGGGTGTAAATCTGCAATAAATAAATATTTTTATATATTGTTTACTTGTGACAACCCTGGCCGTCACGATACTGTCTAGACGTTGTCGGCATTTTTCATGACATCAAAGGCGTCGGACGACTGTATGGTTAATAGACTGTGCCAGAGCATTGTTCGAAAGTTCTAAACTTTGTTGCCCGACCCGGGGACCGAACCTGGGACCCCGAATCTTGGCCCGGTATTGAAACCACTAGACCAACAGGGCGTTAATACTTTAAATGCTAAACTTTAAATAGATCATTGTTACACAAAACTTCTTCCTTCTTTTTTTTACATGGATTTGGCCTGATTTGATCATGCTATGATACAATACACCCTGTATACTAAATTCAGTCTACATCTTTAGGCGCCGTCGCCAGACAAAAGGCAATCCCCGATACATACACCACCTACAAACATGTTACAAATTAAATGGGATTACACCATTTTTACAGGAAGCCACTACGGACGTAACTCAGCAGGGTGTGCCGACTCTGGAGGACTTGGGCGTTACCCTCACGCGCATGGAGGACCAAGTACCGTGGGAGCTGAAGCCTTACCGCGCTTACCAGTACTACATCGATAAACTTGGAGAATTTACTAAGCCTGACCCACCAAAACCGCAACCATGCTAAATAGCTATGCGGATATAGGTTGATATAAAGCCGTGTATAATAGAAATTGCGGGCTTAGTCATTTACAAATAAATTATTTTGGTTGTTCTGTTGTTGTATTTAATTATGTAAGCGACGTACGCCTTTGATGTAGCAACTTGAGGGCTCATACGGCAACACGATACGACGTCGCGTGGTATTACGACAAAACATCGCAACGTGCAGAGACGCACGACACGACTTGAATCATAGAAACTCACGAAACACTTCTCTGTGTGAATTTCTCATATTTCTTCTTAAAATTTCTCTCGTTATTCATAGTTGAAAAAAATGGGTTTGACGCATACCGTCCCATTCGCATTTCGTCACGAATTCAAAAATGGTCCCATTCGCATTCCGTCCCCTTCGCATTTGGTCCCATTCGCAAAATGGTCACATTTAGATAAAAGTTTGTTTTTAACATTTTCAACTGTTTTCAACCTACAAGTTGAAATATTTCGCCAGGCTTCTAGAATTTGGTTGGCATAATCTCGTTGTATTACGCCCTTGTGTTGTTTTAGTTAGCTTTGGAAATTATAGACGCAACAAAGTTTAAGCATACCGATTTTGATAAAAAGTATAATAAACTTCTGATAAAACTAAATTGTAATTCAATAACTCTGCAAGAATTTATGAAAAAGAATACATTTCTACAGTTGGTAAAATAATAAATACCTATACCATGATAATTATTACAATGAACAGGACGTTTTTGATTGTCATGTGAATGTTGATTTTTAAATAATACTCGTACATATTGTTACGTTGTTTTTGTAAGAATTTCTAATTTTGAAACAATACACATAACTTATTGAAAGTTATTATATTTTAAGCCTACTATTTTTTAAACAATAGTACAACTTGTAGGTTGAAAACAGTTTAAAATGTTAAAAACAAACTTTTATCTGAGTGAGTGTGACCATTTTGCGAATGTGACCAAATGCGAATGGGACGGAATGCGAATAGGACCGAATGCGAATGGGACCATTTTTGAATTCGTGACGAAATGCGAATGGGACGGAATGCGTCAAACCCTTAAAAATTATGTATCCAGCTGTCTAAGTAACTATTTTTACTTTACGCGTCTTCTTAATATCGGCAAAAGTAAAACACGTGTAGTGCGCTCAAGTTCTCTAGATTTACTGGGACAATTCCCGATACCATGTAGGACTACGTAATGCGACGCGACGTCGCCGTCGTAGGTATTGTGTTTTGTGTAAGTATGAGCCCTTAGTCACGGCGTACAAAAACGGTACAAACATTGCTTTACAATGAATAACTCCCAAAACGTGCTTTTTACACATATCTGTGAACTTCGCCATATTGTATCGGTTTCGTTAGTGGACGTAAACCGCGCTTTTTTTAGAATTCAACCGTTTAAAACGGTTTGTTTCAGGTTTTTAACGAAACTATAGTCTCACACTAAAGGCTGGATCAAATCTCTATACTCTTCCATAACTTTAACACGCTGGACAGCTTTTGAATTCCCGGCTTAGCACAGGTTTACCAATTAATATAATGCAAGTGGTCTTTTTAACCATACTGACTTTTCATGTGGATATTTCTAAAACAGTTTTTTTTCTAAAGCCGGGTACTACTATGTTCGCGCACATCTTGCACTCCGCGCTCTTGCAACTGCTCCAATGGTGGATACGTTCAAGCTCCTGGAGCGTGCAACGCAACGGTGCGCGCTCCGCGCTCCAATCGGTGGCGGTTTTTGAGCGAACACAAAAGGGAGCTCAGTCTGTTCGTTCGCAAGGGGACTGTGGAGCGTGCGTGTTTCTATGGAGATAAGCATACCGTCTCCACCGGGCCTCAATTCTACTAACGTAAATTTAAAATTATCAAAACGTAAACGCAACAATTGACGAAACGCAATTAAATGTCAACTTCGGTTGTCACACAAGACTGTATTCTACTAACCATTTTAACTAAACGAAATCTAAACGTAAGCTGAACCGCTAGCTATCGATCCAACAAAAGTAGCCTTTTACTAGCGTATGCTCAACCGGTTATTTTGACGGTTGAAACGTTGGTCTTCGGCTGCGCGCGCTTCGACTGGCAGCAACGTCAAATCACTAGTGGAATATGAATTTAGGAAATCGTTCAACTTAGTTTCGATCGATAAGGTGAGCTGAAACGCTACCGATATTGCTAATAGAATACAAAAATAGACGTTTAGTTGCGTTTCGTCTATTGTTGCGTTTACGTTTTGATAATTTGCGATAGTAGAATTTACGGGAACGCGGAGCGCAAGAGGTTCGCGAACGTAATGGAGTGTGCGTTACTGGGGCGGCATGTCGACTCGGATCGAGATGAAAGTATATAGTACATTTAGAGCCCTATATCCCATCCATGTGCCCCAAAAATCAAATTAGTGCCCATTAAGGTCTCCGAGTAATTTTAGGAAATAAAATGCCGCTGGAGTTACCTCTGAAAACGTTACTACAGCGGCATGATTTTTACCTATTGGCCCTAGCCAAATTTAAAGTAGCCTAAAGGGTAGCTTATATATGTGCAAAAGCACTGGTGATGCCGTCTCAGACCTAGCTTCGGACATTTCCTCGCATGTAGATAATAATCAAAAATGTCTTGGTGTCTTCTTAGACCTCGCTAAAGCTTTTGACACTGTTTCGATCCCTCTACTTGTTGACAAGCTCGAACGCCTGGGGATTCGCGGCTCTGCATTAGATATTTATAAGGACTTTCTCTGTAAGCGGGTCCAAAAAGTCAAAATTAATAACATGACTAGCTCTGAGTCACCAGTCACCTTAGAGCATTTCAATCAAAGCCAGTCACTTTCGGTGTGCCCCAGGGAAGTATCCTCGGCCCGAGTCTGTTCCTAATATATATCAATGACCTGTGTCTGTTAACTGTGAACTCTGAAAAATTTTTACTTACGCGGACGACACAGCATTGATTTTTCACGGTCGGACATGGGACGATGTATATGATTCCGCTGAAAAGGGTCTCCACCAGGTGATGTAATTGGCTTCGAAAAAATCTTTTAACCCTTAACCTCTCTAAAACCACCTACCTTAGATTCATAAATTATGATAGAAAATCAGCTAGCTCAGATTATTTGCTAAAAGCGCATACATGTACCGCACCGTTTGATAAAAGCATCACCTGTATTTGCCCTACTATAGCCAGATCAAACCAGATTAAATACTTGGGTGTTTTGTTTGACGAGAGACTTAGCTGGAAATCTCAAATAGAGGTTCTATATGCATCTGTACTATTTAAATTTCGTTACAATGCCATCAAGTGAGGAAGGATAGGTCGATATATCGTGCGGCCGCTTTTTAAGGTTCACTACAATTTGGTCGGATAATCTACCAAAAATATTACCAATGGTTTTTTATCGTTATTGTCTAAAGTAATGAGCATACATACATGATTTTTTGCATACGTATTTTTAAAACAGCGCACATATTATTGTAAAAGCAGCAAGCCAGTTCACAGAAAACTAGTGTTTTCGTATTCTAAGTAATTTCACTCAAGATAACCTCAAAACAAAGACAAAATCGTTAAGAACTCGGCAATGATATGTAGTAGGCCGGCGAAACTTTACATGATCATGTGAATATATAATAGGTATCACTCGGCACTAACGCGAAGTCCTTGGTCTTGTTGGAGAGCCAGAGCCTTTTTCCATTTTTTAGGAAATAAAAGAATAAATCCTCAACCATGCTAGTCATGTTAATGAAAATTGCGGCACAAATTAGCTGTATCTGTATACAAAAAATCATGAGTGTGCGTCCAACCGTTTCCGATATACAGCAATTACCGAAACGTTCGCCCAGCAAAAAACTAAATAAGTCTGACATCTTAAGAGGCACAAATTTGGCTTTTACGGCACATTTACACTAGTACATAAGCTACCTTTTTGCATATTTAATAAATAGCTAGACGCATAAATTAAAAAAAATTTTGCTGGGCGAACGTTCGTGCAGCAGAATCCATTTTTCTTAAATAATTCTGAAGCTGTTGGACGCACAAATATAAAATTTCGAGCACATTTACACGATATAAGGCACTAATTATCTGAGTCATCCAATTTTCGAATAGGCGATACTTTTTGCTGGGCGAACGCACACTGTTTTGCTTATTTCAAACCTCAAATAAGAGCATTACTCGGAGACCTTAATGGCGTTCACGCTCAGAATGCCAACTTCGCAAAATGCCAACCGCTCGCAAATAGCCAACTTCCCAAAATGCCAACTTCTCGAAATGCAAAGCTACCACGAATAATAAAAATAATTAAAAAGTATAGTTCATATCTTTCCCTATGATATTATACAATATCGCAATATTTTTGTTTGTAACATGTACCTCACCATGACAATTCATTATTTTATAATCAACACACTGCCCGTCAGATGTTCAGTGTTGTACGCATATATTACGTATTTTTTAACTTGAATAAACTTCAACAGAAAAATAGTCATAGGTACTTTGTATTTTTATACAATGACAGTAAAAACTAAACGCATAATTTTATGTTACATTGTGAGGGTAGTTCTAAAAAAATACACAAGTACCAAACAAAGTATTCGCCTTTTAGAGTCTTCATTTATGTAATATAATAATTGTTTTGATAAGAAATATAAAAGATATTTAAATCAATTGGAAAATAATATATTGGACCTACCAAATTTTATTAAAAAACATATTTTAAGGCTGTCATTGTATAAACATTACTATAGTTACTATTATTAATAATTTGTTTATTTTTGTTTTGACATTTATTATTTGAGCTGATTTATTCTTGCCATATACTACCTATATTACGTTTTAAAGTGTACGGTGACTGTACCTAGTTTTTGTTTATCTGATTTTGACAATGATTGTAACAATTATATAGGTTTACATGTCATTTAATCAAGATTTGTGATTGATACGATACGACCCTAGTGTATTGATTATATAGTAAAAAATAAAGATATTGCTGTATTGTAAATGGACTTTTTAATTATTTGTGGCAGAATTCACCGCTCTTGCATTTCATTATAATTTAAAGTTGGCATTATGAGAAGTTGGCATTTCGAGAAGTTGGCATTTCGAGAAGTTGGCTATTTGCGAGCTGTTGGCATTCTGAGCGTGAACGACACTAGCAATTTATTTGCTAAACACAGTTTTAAAAATGGACCGACCGCGATATTGTCCGACTTTATGATATAGATTAAGTAATAAAATATTAAAACAGATCAAATAAACCTTCCTATTTTTGTAGGTAGAAACGAAAATATGAACACGGTAGTTATTACATATTTTTTATTATCTTAAGTTAAGGTGCAGGCCTGCCGCGACCGTATCCTCCTCTCTGTAACAAAATTAAGGAACATATTTGAAAAATATTCTTAGTTAGTTTTTTCCTATAATTACGGCTACAGGATTACATTTATTTATAATTATAATATGGCTTCAGAAATGGTGTGCAACTGTAGTTTACAGTTTAAGCAAATGACTGAAATGTTTCATGGATATTGTACAGTACATTGATCTTTCTAAACAAAACAAAACTTCTTTCCTTCAATAAACACTCTCAACTTTAACATCAACATAAAATAAGGCAAGCAACACTTTATGTACCTTAAAGTGCTTTGTATATAAAGGGTGGCACACAAGTTTTTTGGTCAGTGAGTAAGGACACTTACGAATTCAACCTCTGAAGATCCAGGGCCAACATCAGCTTTCTTATCATGTGCAGCGCCACCGGGAGTGGTAGGCGCACGACGGTAAGCAGAGCGGTCCTCAGCTGCGCGGGCTGGAGCGTCGGGCCGGCCGACCGCGCCACGGCGGACTGTCTCTGTCCGTACGGAACGCTTCAGTGTCGCTGGTACGATTTCAGGGGGCAAGTGGAGGAAGATACGCAGGTATTCAATGCCCTCATTGGTCAGGTACCTATGATATTAAATTTAAGCTGTAATTTACTGGTGACAGTAAAAAGATACATGACAAGGTGATAGCAAGTGTTTCCTAAGTGTTATTAGGGGTTTCCTATTTATAAATTAGTCAGCGGACCCCGTGAACTTCATATCGCCTCAAAATAGTTTTCGATTTTGACCTCTTAAATGTCATTGTCATCAAATAGTGATTATAAAGAAATATTAAACCTTTGAACGCCGTTAACCGCGAACGCAAGTTGACTTTTTGACGCCGTTGACGTATATTTCAGTCTTCAAATTAAACCCGTAATTAAACTATGAAACAGACACTATCCTTGTTAATTATACCCATATGTTTAGAGCATCATTCCTATTATAGGAATGATACTCTAAACATATTATACGTTAATTCTGTTTAATAAAACAACTTCAATATTACGTTTACATCGAAAACAAAGGGATATTTTACTAACTAAAAAATATCATACATTTCTAGCCACTATGACGCCAGTGACGGATCAATCCGTCGAATAGGGATGTGGGTAAGAGGAAGTATTTCTTTCTTTCTTTCTTTCTTACTATTCATAAATAAATAATTATCAGTTTTATCATCACTACGAAAAAAGAAAGGATACTAGATATAAAATGTAATGTTTCATTATGCGTTGTACCCTGTGTCCGTCATTATCATGAAATAAAAAGTCTGATCTTATTAGGAAAACCAATGAGTGAACTTCCTCCGTTGTACCATCTAACTCTAACCATACCCGTAACTCTCAAATTTCAAAAAATAGGAAAACAAGTGGTCGAAGGCCCTTCGTAAGAAGGGTTCTAAGGATACCGTAGAAAATTATCGTCCAATATCACTTATACCTGTCATTGTAAAAATTTTCGAAAAGGCTATGCATGAACGTATTACAAATTTTCTTAATAAGTACAATATAATAAAACTAAATCAGAACGGGTTCCAAAAAGGGAAATCTACATCCCTGGCTGCTTTTTCTCTCGTGGATAGGGTTTTAGGCTACATGGACAAACGTAAACCGGTGACGACGGTTTTTTTGATATGTCTAAAGCATTTGATTACATGGCACATAACATTCTTCTCGAAAAATGCGATCGTTATGGTATAAGGGGTATAATAGCCTACAAATGGAGAGCCAGTTATTTAAGCAATAGGTTGCAATATGTGGAGATCTCGAAGTTATATTCAAACAATGAACAAAACAAATACAAATCTCAAATTGCGGCAAACAGAGTCTGGGTACCTCAGGGAAGTATCCTGGGACCTTTGACATACCGGATATTTTAAAATAAGACTGCATCTTATTTGCTGATGACATATCGGTGGTTATACCATGTAATAATATTAATACTTATAATGAAGAAATAAATAATACTATTCTAAAAATAATAAATTGGCTAGACAATAATAAACTTAATGTAAATTTAAATAAAACAACATAAGTATATACAATTTGTTAATAAAAATGGTAAGAAACAAAACTTAATCATACATTTTGGTGATAAATCAATAAATCAATCTTGTTATTCTTGCTTGCTAGGTATTATACTAGACGATAGATGCTCATGGGCCGAACATAAGTAAACCTGCGCGAAAGTAAATTCTTTTGCGTATCCGTTATGGCGATTGACAAAGATTAGCAGCAAAAAGGTAGCTATTCAAGCATATCATGGGTATGTAGGATGTGTGCTTAGATACGGCATTCTTCTGTGGGGAAATGCTTGTCATATGAATCGAGCATTTATAGCCCGTATAGAAGCAATGTGTGAGAGCAATATGTAATGTTAATTCACTAACATCTTGTAGATCGCTTTTTAAAGACTTAAAGGAAATAGGCAGACTTGGGCCTGACTGTTACAAGAACCAGATAATAACTAAAATTCATAACGTATTTTTTTTGAGCTTGTTAAAATGTCAGTTATCTGTTCTATGCGATAAAGAATGTAAAAATTAATTAAACATGAAACTGATACCACAATAAAGTCTGTGCGGAAAGAGAACCGTCGTGGCGTAAAATGGTACTAACATAATGTTTTTATACATGGCAGCCCAATCCAGCTATCCATCAAGTGTCAATTTTTGTTACGAGTTGATTCAATATTGTTTATCGTGCTGTTTTATTGTGTTCAATTTCAAATCATGTTGAAAAGGGGTCAAACTTTTCGCAGTTCTACCAGGGAAATAATATTTAATAATATACAGTTTTGTCAAAGAGACAAAGCGGTAAAACTTGGATAAAACACACCATTGTTGATATAAACAAAGTTACGGAACGTGTGGCAGCTACGGCCGGTATGTTACAGTTTTATAGTTCTTTTTGGTTACCATCGGCCCATAACATCTCAAAATATGTATAAATAAAAGGAATTCATTTAAAAATATAATGTTATTTATGTAATAAGTTTCGATAGTGGGTGAAAAACAGTGTTGATACTTTTAATTTGTTAACTTAGTTGAAATATTTCATTTCAGGCATAAGTAAAGATACGGTACCTAAAATAAAAAAAAGAAGGTTCTACAAATAATGGAGTGTGGTGTACACCTGGAAAGAAACGTATAGGAAGACCAAAAGTCTTTTTTGATGATTTTGTTAAGTGCACCAAACGTAACAAAATTCGTGCATTTTATACTTTTATAAATTTCCTAACTAATGTATAATTTGCAATAAACTTTGTGATTAATAAAATGTTACTTGTTTCATTGGTTTTTTCCCTAATAGTTAATGGTATATAAATTTACTTTAGCATAGGCAGGAGTTTTCTAGAGACCCTAGGAAGCCAGGTTATTTACCATTCAATTATTCATTTTATTCTCAGTACCTAACTTTGGTTTAAACTGCCCTTAAATTATTTAGAAATATATTTAACTAACTTCTGCTCATGGCTTCTTTTACGTCGTGTCCTTCTCATATAAAAGCAAAAGTTTGTGAGGATGGATAGATGTGTGTTACTTATTCACGCAAAAACTAGTCCAACAAAGTTTCTAAATATCAAAATGTAACAGTCGCACTATAATGACGTAACAGTGTTGTCAACACAACAAAAGCATTATTTTAACACAGATGCGCCCTCAAATCGTACGACGGTTCTCTTTCCGCACAGACTCTATCCTAATTCCAAATCCATTATCCACTATGCAAGGTTGCCAGTCACAAAAATAGCTTATTTAAATTCAATTCGATCCCATTCTGACAGTTCGTTTTTAATAAGTTGATTAAATGAAAATCTTGCAATTATAGCAAGCTTTTTTACTGAAAAATATTGAAGAATTAAGGATTAATGAAGATTAAAATGGTTTTGTGACCTGTTTTCAATTGCTAGTAAAATACAATTCCTTCAATGATATTTTTAACTGTTTAAGTTGCGACAACTCCATATTATATCCCAAATATTTGTAAGATATTCATACAAAAATATTTTAACAAAAGGTTAAGATGAACCAGCTTTTTTAATGTTTTTAAAACTGTTCTCTATGCAAATAAATTGGTACTGTGAATTGAAAATACAATAAGGAATTGCATAGAAAAGTGGAATATTGTAGGTATAAGTAGGTAAAAAAACGTATTCAAAGAGATGATAATGTTATTATTTTCTAGTGATAATCGATTGCAATTAATTGATTGCATCGATTCGATTATCTTTTTTATGTGGCAACAATGAAATGTCACAGTGACGAGACTGACATTCATTTGATTTGCGTTTTGTTTTTTCAAGTCGTTTGTAGTTTTATGTGTTTTTTAATGTTTTCTGTTTTCCACGACCCTCGCTACGATAACTTCAGTTGTATCACATAACAATTATTAGTAATTCAAATCATTAACACTTGTCTGGAGGACGCCATAACTCTTTATTGCTTTAGTAGGTATAGTAGGCGATTAAAAAAATGAAGTTATTGAACTATGGAATTGGCTTAAGTCTCATGATTCAATGTATTTAATGATATACAATGTATGAAAAATTAAGAATCCCGTAATAAATGATTTATTTATTTATTAATTGATGTACAGACAACAGCAGGTCAACCTACCCAAAAAGTTAAAGGTCATTGAATTGATTTTCAACGTTAAGTCCGAGTAGAGATCAATATCTATTGAGAAAATTGGACGTTTTGTGGTAGTTTTACGTGCTGTTTTCTGTACATGCATGTTATTTATAATATCTGTAGACTTTCTTAGTAAATGAACATACCTCACATAACCCAACTTTCGACTACAAAACATTCAATATTTCTATTACCCCATTGAATAACTGTGAAATTTAAACATATGAAATTAAGAATCCAAGAACCTAGTAAAGTGCTAAATATTATCCATGTAACAGTCAGGCCCAAGGTCCTATGAAAGACTACCTATCTCCTTTCTTACTGTTTCTTGCATGTATATTTATGAAATATGCGTCTTTGTCAAAAGTCACCCAAAGTTATTTAAAACACGCATGGAAACACATGGACGTAATACAAGGTACCGTAACAAGCTGATACTAATAACAGTAACAACTCAGATATATGGTCAAAATACCTACAAAATGGCAGTCAAAATAAATCACAGACTGAGCGATGATATGAAGTCTCTATCATTGGAAATGTTAAAAAAGAAACTAAAAACCTGGTTGATACATAACTGTTTCTACTCAGTGGAGGAATATTTTAATTTTTTCAAACAAAAATGATGTTAAAATTAGTAATTATTGTATAAAAAAAAATTGTTTGCATGCCAGATTCTGGTAAAATGTGTGAAAGAAACACTGTTAAAAGATCTGTATGTACCAAATTTTGAGCAAAATAAAATATATTATTATTATTATCATATTGTTATTAATTTATAGTTTTAAATAAGTTGTGATTAAAGTATTCTTAATTATAATTTCTTATCTTATTACTTTTATCGATATCTATCTCATATACATATATATCCACTTATCACTTATTTTTAAAACATAATGTTAATAATGCCCTTTCGACACACGCCGTTGACGGATTATTCCGTCATTAGAGATGTAAATCAACAGCTTGACTGATATGTTTAATGTTTGATTTTGAAGGGTTTTGTTATGAAAATGTGTTTATATTATATGTTTTTTTTTTTTTCATTTTCTCCAAATAAAAGGCTTTATGTCTGATATATTATTTACCTTGTTTTATTGTGTAATATTTTGCATATTAATTATATTTACGTATATTTTATCAATAAGTGTGGAACAACATTGGTCCGTAGGTCTATCGTGTCGTGTTATTAAAAATAGAGTCTGGCGTTGGCAGCAGGTTTCATGTCTGCAAATCTAGCGGTCAAAGGGTTAAGGAATACTTTTTCATATCGGGGGGCATGTTAACTTTTTAGTGTTTTTAATACTTATTAACCTATTCCCGACCAAGATAAATCCAAAAACACCAAAATCATAATAATCGGCCCAGCTATTGTCAACTTATAAGAGGTGTAACTAACACAACTATCTTTTATTTAATAAGATGAACTTCTTAGCAACCGTAGATTCCATCCTGGGACTTGTGACCCAGTTGTCAGCATTCACCTTCTTTACTGTATAACAACCCTTCATGATTAAGGCTCCAAACCCCAAGCGACAACCGGTTGTTGCGATAACATTTGATTTAAATTGTGTCTGGAATATCCGATCGTCAAAGGGTTAAACTTTTGTCATTCATTTAGTACAGGACTAATTGGTAGACTAAGATCTTAATCCCTCAACCCCCAGGAGGCACTCGGGTGCCACGATTCAATTGTGTCTGGAATAACTCACGATTGAAGGATTAATTTGTTTTCAATGCATGGTCTTTAAGGATGTTTTGATTCCAATACTACTGTAAGCTCCATAGTAACAATGTTGTGTCATTTAACCCCTCAATTGAATGTTATTCCAGACACAATTAAAATCAATTCTTATCACAACCATGTCACTTCTCTTCCACTGACTTCCTTTACGTAAAATAGAGTAATTAAGAAAATTTTACATCTAATCAAAATTTAGGTCAGAGGGTATCCTTAGGGGCGGGATCCACACTACCAAAAAATGTTTGCGCCTAAGTGTATAACAGTGGATAAGGTCTTAAGATTCAAATTGACTTCATGCAATAAAAATGGACAGAACCTCTTATAACGCTACTGTATTTGCTACATACAAGTTTGAAAGAATTGCTACTATTTTGTAGATTGAATACTACCACTGAAAATATTATCCTCGGCTACCTTGATATTTAACTTGTAATACTATTAATGATCCGAAGAGTAATAGCACGAAAGTTCTTACCAGTAAAAATGCCTCCACGCAAACTGTTCCTTGACATAACCTCTGGACTTAAGGGACTGCATAGCTTTGATAACTTGAAGGTTAGGAATTTTCTCTAGATCCGGGTGTTTAGGGGCATGATAATCCTTTTTAGCCACCATGACTCCCTCTTTAAAAAGGTATTCATAAATGGAAACTCGATTTTGTTTTGGCATCAACATCTTGAGTCCGTACCTGAAAAATAACACGAAACTTGCACTTACAGGTTATACGAAAGTTTCGCTATAGGTGAATAAATACGAAATTATCACAGTTCTCGACGGATTTCTACATTTATTTATAGAGTCTGTTAGTGGAAATCTTAAGCGATTCATACAATAATAAAGGATTTTCCACTAGAAATTACCTTTCGGCAACTTTGACAACAGTAAAAGAGAATGTCAAACTCAATCACACTGACTGACAGAAGGATTCAGTGATTAGTGATGCGACTCATGTCAACGTAAATAAACTCGATTCACACTGATTCACACTTAACATTTATTGTGGTGTCATTGTTATGATAATGACACTAATTAGAAGAAATCAAATATAGTGAGAAACAGGAAAGACGCTTCTATCTGACTCGGATCCATGTTCTCACAAAAAACGATCTTTGAAATCTATATACCTACCACGCAAATATTTAGTAGAATTCCCACTGATGACATGACAGTACCTATGGTCTAAGACCTTAGCCGGTTCCGAAAGGAACAAATAGACAAAAAAAACTTTAATAGAATGAGGAGAGAGAGAAAGAGAAAGTTTTTTCGCGGGAAACGAAAAGGGAAAGATGATCTCGATCGAGTCGAAGGCTTTTAGAGGTGCGCAAAATAGTTCATCGAAGTGAAATGAGTGATACAGTTCAGTGGGAGTTAAAGATATGTATCACTCATCTAGTTCAATTAGTTCACTTAGTTCAGTAGATCTAGTTTGGTTATCTAACTCACTACTACTTCATATTCAGTTCAATAGCATTGCATAAAATAATGTATTTATCGTGGACAGATCTATTCTAATGACTACCTACTAATTAAACATTTAGAAGATATCAGCTCAAGAACTACGATTATAAAACGTAGTACATAATGAATACCGAAAATATTACATAGAAAACTGATTTTCCTTCATAGTATGAAGGTACTTTAAATAAGAAGTATGAAGGAACTTTAATAAATCAATTTTAACAAAATTATACAAACACTAAAAATTGCCTTTGACATCTATATCATCGTCAATTACCTAATGTTAACATCTATACTCAACAGGTACTGTAACCATATTAAGTCTTAAATAATAGTGTATAAAAAATATTTTCACGTGCACTGCCTCAAATATTAAGGAGTCATATTAGGCGCGAAACTAGCTTGAACTTTCACCGGGGTCACGCGAGCCGCGCCATGCATCTGTCTTTGTTGGAGGTTTTATAATTACCTTATTAAACCTCTGTGTAATCCTGGCCGACTGCCAAAACGTCATTGTTTTTATATTGACTTTTGATTGCATAGATTTAATATAGATGATAGATTGGCAATTGAATCCTGAAAACGAGACCAAAACTAGGTTACGCTAGTGTGCATAAAGTGAGCATGTGCGTGAGATAAATAGTGCAGGTACTGCATTGTCTGCTTGCTTTCGATATCGATTCCATGGACACAGTTTACGTTGACGCAGGTGACTTATTTTTTAGTATTATTAAAAGAACGCCAAAAAACTGCAAGTAAATACCTAGATATGTTTTTTATTTTATAATTACTTATCCCCGAACAAAATCAATTTATTGTAAAAATATCGTAGGCTTTACTTGCCAGTATTTAACAATTTTGCCTAATTTTGCGATCGCGATCGCCAAAGTTGAAATAAAACTGATATTTATTTTTCAATTACACATTACAAACGTACACTAAATATACATATATTTAATGTTTAACTAATGGGGATAGATGGGGGCTTGAACAATATGGACATTGATCCAGAGCGTAATTTTACAGGCTGATCGCCTCTGTGTTAAAAACACTTAGGGTCCAAATGTAAACTGCAAATGCTCGAATATTTATTGGGCGAACATTCTTTTCTAGTAGACAATTTCAAGCACTTCTAACGTATTTTAACAATTTAGGCTGTATGCGGTTTACAATGTGAAATATGTCAGCTAATGAAATGTCGATAAGATATCATCGACAACGTCAATCACTAAAATACAAAAGTGACGTTAGTAATTGTTGAAATTCACGTATTTGATATTATTTTTAATTGAATTCATATGAATTTAAATCATTGTCCTGGTGAAATGCCCTATCAATTAGTATACAAAATTTTAGTCAAAGCTCTGAAACATTGCATTTTGCTGCTGGTAATCGCGATTGTGTGTTGAGTACTTGACGTGTGAAATGTACAATTATGTTGGTTCCCTTTTTTAGATGAGTTACTTCCAGGTACTGAACATGTAACCATAATGAAAATACATCAACTCGACACTTTTTTACAATAATAAAAATGAAACTAGTAAAACTAAAGGGAATATTGTGTTGCGCGTGACAGACGTCAGAACTCAGAAAAACGCTACGGGTTCCTAGCGTGTACGTGAACGGCCTTGTGATCTATCTCGTTCTATCGTATAGCTGCATTGTATTCTGTCTCTTTTCATTGCCAATCTATCAGCAGTATATTAAATCTATGTTTGATTGTGTGCTGTTGCTAGTTTCGATGTGCTGAATAAAAACTCTGCTGTATATTTGAAAATATGTTTATATATAAATTAATTCTATTAGTCTTGCTCTTACGGTACGACAAATATATCCAAACGTTTTACTCTCATATCACTAAGTTACTGAACTAAATGAACTGCTTTTGACTAGATACTAGATAGGTGAAGTACTTCAATTGTGTCATTCATTCAGGAACTACCCAAGTCTATCATAGTCCACGAATGCTAGACACATGGGCCGCACCGAAATCCAGCCTGTTCCGGCGGTTGGGATTCGTCGAGAATGTTTTTATAATAAAATAGTAAACAAGCAAACAATGCGAATCGCGCCGCGATAGAAGAAGCAAGAACCTCTGCGATGCGCAGACGCGGACGGGGGCGCGGCGGGTGGCGGGTCACTTCAAACAAACGGTCCGGTCCGGTCACAAACAAACGAAAAACAAAAGGATTTTGAAAGAGAAAAACTTTTTGTTTTGATATTAGATAATTTATTTTTTAGGTTTAATTATGTACCTCAAAGGACAGATCCAGGGTGGGGCAGTTGCCCCACTTGCCTCACCGTGGCTACGCCATGGGTAAATCAAACAAAAGTGAGAAACAAGGAAGGAAAGGCGCTCATGTATAACTCGGATTCCACATTCTTGCATAAAACTCCTGTGATCTTTGAAATGTATAAACCATCCATACATTTCAATGAGATAAGTTAGTTTATGAAATGAAATGAAATGAAATTAATTTATTTGCGTTTGGTTAAGGTAAACTGAAGATGGTCATAACAATTAAACATCCGCTTAATCAGCCATTGTTAATGGCATGCAAATACAAAAACTAGGTATAGAATAATATTTAAAACAAAATGTCAACAAGCATCCAATACTAAGTAATAATTAATAAAGATTTTACAACTGATCCTATAAATTTGTATCAGTCTAGTTACTAATGTGTCGTCATCTATCGTAGTTCAAATATTCCTGTATAGTGCAAAATGCCCTTTTACTGAGCCAGCCGTACAATTCTCTTTTAAATTTAATAAAGGGTAGATCTTGAATTTCTTGTGGTATCATATTATACCTACATTGTCATACACATCCAATAGCAATTTTTACGGAATCTTGCACTCTTAGGAATTGTAACGGAAACTAACCTATTCCTATTTCTGGTGCCTCGTTTGTACACGTCTTTAGCTTGAGTGAAATAATTCATATTGGCCTTTCTTCTTCTTCTTCTTCTTCTTCTTTATTAATGGCTACGAACTTGTGTTGGATACACTGTTCCGCCAAAATCACGTGTGCAGCTTTTACACGGAAAGACTAATAGAATTAAAAAATAATAAAAAATTAAAAACTTATAACTAAACAAACTTATCCACGTCTACTTATAGATTTATTTTGTTAACGTTAATAAATTTAGACAGGGATTTTATAAGATTAGAATTAAAAGAGTTAAGAATGCATTTAATGTTAGTTGGGCGAGGAAATTTATTCGGAAGGAAATCAAGTAAAGAAGAGCCAATTTTAGGACAGTTAAAAAGAATGTGGTTGATTGTGCCTTCTTCGAGACCACACTCACAAATGGAGCTGTCCTTGATTCTTAATTTCGCTAAGTGTACTGGAGTACACGAATGGCCTATACGGAGACGGCAAATTATCATATTGGCCTTTACAAATTTCGCCACTTCAAAAATATATAGACAAGGAAGTGTCAAAATGTTCAAAGATTTAAACAAAGGCTGACATGGCTCGTCAGGTACAGTACCACACACATTTAGGGTTAGGTTGAATTATAATGTGTAAAAGTAACAGCCTATAATCATCCCACTGCAGGGAAAAGGCCTCCATCATTGAATTCAAGTTACCACTGCAATGATGGGAACTGGCATAATCACCACGCTTGCCAAATGCGGGTTGGTGATCACAAACCCGAGCAACGTTCGAAAATTCGAAACTAATTATTGCCCGACCCGGGGATCGACCCCGAGACCCCGAAATCTTGGCCCGGTATTTAAACCACTAGACCAACGGGGCGTTTTAATGTGTATAAGTAGGTATTTATGATATTTTATATATATTATGAATAGCGACGTTTTACCTGAAAATAAAACGTTTAACATACTTAATTCGAAGCCTATATTTTATGAGAGTAGCATTTCCGTTTCCGAGTTGTGTACTAGCCATGACGTACGTTCTGCCCACGTGACCAGCTGTTTCCGCTCCCCACCGCCGCCGTCATGCGACACTAGCGTCACCTATGGCAGTTCGAACCGAGGTTCGATATTTTTGACATTGGATGTTAAGTAGGCTTCGAATAAGTTAAGTATGTTTAATAAACGTTTTATTTTCAGGTAAAACGTCGCTATTAAACAGTACTGTACCGTTATTCGAAGCCTATATTATGAGAGTCGTGTTTATTATCGCCTGGTGGCGCTGTGTAGTCGCCAATGTGATCAAATGAAGAAAAAAACAAAAATTACACAATGAATTAAAGTGCAACACAATTTATTTATCATACACTCGTAATGATATGAACAAATATAACAGATTTATCAATTAATTAATCATTGCAGGGGTAAATAAGTGCGTAACAGATCTAGTGATTGTTGGTGTGGGTGCAATCTCACGTCTGTAGTATTTCATGAATGTGTTTGAGGATCTCCAGTTTGCTCTGGACATTATGTCATCTAATTGAAAATTCTCAATCCAGCTTTTTGATGCGACAGCAGAACTGACACTACCAGGCGTAGCCTCTACACCTGCTTCCTCGAGCATCTTCTTTACCCAGCCGCCTATGATCGTACGGGTAGCAGGTTTAGGTTTTCCAGTCAGAGTAATGAAAAGACAGTCAGATTTAGCTTGACGACGTCTCTCTTGCAATAGTAGACATAATTTCTTACCTTTGTTCTCATAATATTACATTAGCAAAATATTATATTCGCAAAATATTATATTCTCGAATTATTATAATCTCAAAATATTACACAAAGAACAATCAGAGCAAAAATTGTTTCTAATTTGAGGGAAAAAAATAATAAATATTTGACAACATCACATAGGTACTAGCGTTGAAAATGTCTTAGTCCAGTGAACAGGGCACACGGATTTATTACTTTCATAAGCTAACAGTTTCCAGTTAGACTGTCTGTAGTCACAAGAGTCGGTTTTTGACCCGAACACAGGTCTAAGGATTATATAGTCGTCACATACTGAGTAATGTTCCGAGGATACTCTTAAAAGAGTAAGGTCGTGTACTCGTCTACCCGAGCAGAGTAATAGTATAGTCGCAGTGCATTTAGAAATTTCGAATTAGTAACAAGTATTTGGATCCTTGTTACTTATGCAGCGTATTAATATGTCTGTATCCCAGATAGGTGGCTTGATTGGTTTTGGTTTAGCCAATCTAATTGCTCTAAGGATCTGTTTAACTAGATAATGTGAACTTAGTCGTTCGTGGCAATCGGGATTAGTAAATTTGGATACCACAGATTTGTGCACCAAGATAGTACTCAAAGAGAGCTTTACTTTCTGGTGCAGGTCGGCAAGAAAACGAGCTAAGTCAGATCCATTTGGTTTCAGAATGTCTGTACCGTTAGCTGCTGCCCACAATGTCCATCTATTCCATGCTGGGCGGTAATCTTCTTTAAGAAGATTCCAGACACAATTGAAATCAATTGTTATCGTGGCACCCGAGTGCCTCCTGGGGGTTGAGGGATTAATGATGAAAGGTGATCAAGTTTAGCCAATAGAGCATGTTGAGAATTCTGAGCAACCTTAGCAAAGAATCGATCACTAAGATATTGTCTGCGGAGATAGAGAGGAGGATCTCCTCCTGCAATTTGGAGGGCGTTGATGGGTGAAGTTTTCATTGCTCCCTATATTACGCGCAGACATTTACTGCAAGGGTCCAGAAGAAACGCTGCATAATCAAAATGGCTGCTCACGACAGCATTATCTAAATCTAAATATATAAAAGTGAAAACTGATTTAATGACTGACTGACTGACAGACATATCAACGTACAGCACAAACTACTGGGATTTAAAATCTGAAAATTTTCACCGTGCTTCCTTTTATAGTGTAGGTGAGCACTAAGAAAGGAATTTTGGAAATTCAGCCTCTAAGGGGGTAAAAAGGGCCCCATAAGTTTGTATGAAACTCCCTCAGTTTTGAAGCTAAGTCGATGAAAATTGGTATCCAGCTACCTGATTAGAAATTAAGAATGACGTCTTTCAGGATTTTTGAAAATTTAATCTTTAAGGAGATAAAAAATGGGGGCAAAGTTTGTTCGGTTCCGCGTCATATCCATACTCTTTACATATTTGTACTCTCTGACTTTACTTAGTTTGTTATGACATTCAATGTGTCAATCAGTTATCGCGTAAAACTCCTGTAGGTATTCATTGAAATGTATAAACCACCCATACATTTTAATGAGTTAGGTTAGGCTATTATGTTTATGTAAGTATTTATGATATTGTTTACTAGGTATTTTATAATGACATTATAAGTAAAGACTAGGCTGTGTGGACTCGTCCGAAGCCGTTAAATTTATATTAAAAAAAAAAACGGTAATTTCTTACAAACAGAATGGTATTATTTTAGAATTTAATAATTGGCGCCGAAATGGATGAATTAACTGAATTAAAACGAGTAGAACTTTAATTAAAGGCTGCATTACAAAATTCGGCAACCAGATACAAAACCTACGAGAAATTTCTGATTATGAATTAAAATTAGTGAGTGATCAGCTGGTGAAGTGACAAATGAACAAATTTACCAAGAATAATTTGGAAGAGATACGACTACAAATAATATTACTGATGACCCACAGTTGGAAACTGAGATTGAAGAAAAAAATAACCTTCAGGAAATGATATTTAAAAAGTAATTTACAGGGTATTACAACACAGCTTAAACTAAAACTGCAGAGTTTGAATTCGATAGCACGAAACAATTCCATGTATGCAGAAGGTAGGTACTGAGGAGCAAAGGTCGGTCACAAACAAATCTTAGGACATCTAAATTGAACTCAGTACCATTAGATAAGGACGGAACATTCAAAAACATCATTAAACGGTTGGATACGTACTTAAAACTGAACAGATGTGATGATATCGATACAAGGAATTACACGTCAATTATACATCTTTGAGCCCAAAATTACATCAGAAAACGTAATAAATTATATTTTTGTGCTCCACGGGATCCTTGTGAGTTAGATTTTGAAGAGTTGGATAAAATTCAGTTAGTAAATTATCAACGACTCAAAATTGGACAGATTACTAAAAGATTTAACAAAGGTGTTTGACGGAACTCTAGTTTGAATATTAAACTACAAAGCTCAATTATTTATTTATTTATTTATTTATTTACTCTTTTTTGCACATGTAAAATCAAGTACAAAATGGCGGACTTAATGCTAAAAGCATTCTCTACCAGTCAACCATTGGCCCAAACAGAAATATCACAGGCGGAGCATCAAAGAAAAAGAAATAAAAAAGCAATGCATCAATAAAATAGAAGAATACATAAATAACAATAATTACTTACATAATATACCAAAGATAATATAATATCATAATAATATATACATAACTACTTACACATAATATAATTGTACACATCACACATGTCAGAGAAGATCGATAGAGAAGGAGAAAAACTTATTCAGAGAAGTGGCTCCTCAAAGCCTTATTAAAGGAAAATTTTGTTGTAGATTTTCTTATTTTGGAGGGCAGTCCATTCCAGAGCCGTATAGCTGTTACCAAGAAAGAGTGAGACATGAAGCCAGAAGAATGTCGAGGAGTAAGTAACTGAAGAGAATCATCAGAACGGAGGTTTTTGTCATGAGAGGTGTGGAGAAAGGACAATTTATCTTTAAGATATGATATGATATGAATCTCCAGATTTAGGGTCAAAAAGTATAGAAAAAAGGACGCACAGAGTACGAACTTCCCTGTGTGTTTGATGGGGAGCCAGTGAAGCTGGGAGCGAAACTTGGATACATGGTCATACTTGTGAAGGCCAAATATGAAGCGTATGCAGCTATTAAGAAGACGATCCAACTTGTTGAGAAGGTCTACAGAGAGATTAGAGCAGCATACATCTCCATAATCGATAATAGGCAAAACCAGAGACTGCACAACAAAGTTTTTGTACATGAAGGGAGGAAGTGCTTGAACCGATAGAGTGCTCTTAGAGTGCCAGTTACCTTTTTGCTTACTTCTTTAATATGCTGACTCCAGCACAAATTATTGTCTATGATAACTCCTAGGTTTTTAACATGTGAAGAATAGGCAACGACAACTCCATCAAAAATAATAGGAGGAATTGACGTCAGATCCAATTTACACAGCTGTCTAGAGCTGCCAATAATGATTGCTTGACATTTGCTAGGATTCACTTTGATACCGAATTTGTTAGACCAATCATTGATAGCGCGCAAATCATCATTGAGTTGACTAATGACCTTATTGATATCCAACGTGCTTCCCTGAGAATAAAGCTGTAGGTCGTCAGCATAAAGATGATATGAAGAAGAAAGGTGAGAAGTGAGACTGTCTATGAATATTGAAAATAAAAGGGGTGATAGTATTCCTCCCTGCGGCACACCAGACGAAAGATTTAGTGCGAATTCGTGCTTCAAGAAAATGTGACACCAATTTTCATCTAGCCGCGACGTATTCCATATGCCCTGAAGGACAAAGTTGACGAAGAAGTAAGGAGGCTATGTAACGAAAAGACAAAACTTGAAAATTCCTATGTCTTATCTATATGTATATTGGTACATATTCAGAAAATAAATATCGGTACTTACCATAAGAATGGTATTATTTAGAACTTAATAATTTTTAGGGTTCCGTACCCAAAGGGTAAAAACGGAATCCTATTACTAAGAATTCGCTGTCTGTCCGTCTGTCCGTCTGCCTGTCACCAGGCTGTATCTCAAGAGCCGCGATAGTTAGACAGTTGAAACTTTCACAAATTATGTATTTTTGCTACCGCAATAACAACAAATACTAAAAACAAAATAAAACAAATATTGAAGGGACAAAAAAATCGCGTTTGTTGTATGGTAATACAACAAACGCGATTTTATGGTCCTTTTTTGTTCGATATTAATAATGGCAACAGGTAGGCACTTGAAATGTTCACAAAACACTCAGTTATATTTCTAACTTTAATAATCAATAATTAAATTAATACTTAAGGGAGGTTCCTACACAAAAAAATCAATTTTTTGCTTATTTTTGCTTGATATCAATAAATGGTAACAGGTAGGCACTACATTAACTAAATTAATGGAGGTACCTACTGTTGTTTTCGTAGCCAATGGTACGGAACCCTTCGTGCGCGAGTCCGTCTTGCACTTGGCCGATTTTTGTTTATACGGTAGAGACAAATGTTGGGAAATCGAAAAAAGTATATAGAATTACACTGTTGTACCTTATGACATTATCAACTATATTAAGCAGTACAAAAATAATTCCTGAACTGGGCATAGACCCGTATCTCAGGCAGGAAAAGGTAACAGGTGTGTTGCAACAACACTAAGCAGCTGACTGGTGGATTAAATCAATATAGACTGGTAGACCATTTCACAAGCTTCCATTTAGAAGATAATTAGATAAACTTCCATTTAGTAACGATTTATTTTTTCTAGGACGCACCGCTTTTGGGGGCCTGGCAAAGTTTGTTTAGTGAACTGCCTTTCTAACGCATCCAAATTATCTTTTTATTTAATATCCTCCATATTTAAAAAAATACACTTTTAAAACATGAAAATAAAACGTTGAAAAAAAATATCACCTCACTTCATAATTCCGTGTTGTTTAAATTAAGAAGCAAAGGAACCACCACGCACCCACTAATGACCAAGCAGCAGTAATTAATGATGTTTTGCTGACATCATTTGAAGATGAAGAAATAAAAAAAATTATAGACACAGTCGAATCAGTTCTCTATCCTGTCAAGTTTCTGAACACTTTTTATCCTACTGATCATCCTCTACCATTCATGCCTCGAACCCACATCCCACATGAAAGTTTTGTGAAACTACGTCAGCTTTTTGTTATAAATTTTAATATGTTGTTTATAAGGATTTTTTTATAATTAAATATTTGAGGGGGTGAAAAACGGTTGAAAATTTTGTGGTTAGTTATTTGTGTTAAACATCATATTGAGGTACTTGAAACTTCGTTTATCGATCATGAAGGGAGAATGACATAGGACTGGCTTTTTCATAGCTCTACATCGATGCTGGTACTACACCGGTCTTCTATCCAAACGTAGTATGCAAGCAAATTGTCTTTGTAAAATCGCCTTTTTAACGCTTATGGATCGAGAAAAATGTTAACCTACTTGGTTGGAAATTAAGAATGTGGTTTTTTACCCAGGGCCACTTCTTCCAGGGCTCTACGCCAGTGTTGACCATATTCGAAAAAAGCCTTGCAAGCTGCTTTGAATGGTTTGTTGTACTACAGCGTTGACAGTTTTGAAAGTTTCACATGATATTGTACTTCAGATTTCATGTAAATGCAAACAGATGTGGTGCGAGCTCGCTTGGACCACGTTTCACTAGGAGAACTAACACCGGATCCCTAAATAGTTTTAATCGGCCCCTTTCATCCAACTATTGTATCAACGGGCCCCGGTAAGTCGGCAACGACGTATCGGCTCCCACTAAGTGCCCACCACCACCTCGCCCGAGATGGGCACCCTCGGCACCGTAGGCAAAGGAAGTGGAGGAAAAGAGTGGAGGAGAGGGGGGTGAGTCGTGACGAAAACTTTGTAACAGATCAAAACCCACGCGTGCAAAGCCGCGGGCATCAGCTAGTATAATATATTTTGTGAGTAAGGATGGGCACCCCACCAGGTACCCGATAGCGCACGTAAGATATTTAAACCTTTCTCAGCTTTCCCGAGAATGTAGAATTCCAGTCAGTTTTGAATCCAGAACTAAGCCTAAGAACTTTACTTCTCTACTACATGAGATAGGATTTCCGTTGAGTGAAATTTGTAGATCTGGAATATCTCGTTTGCGAGTGAAAATGACACAACTGCACTTTGGAACAGAAATAGAGAGACCATGATTAGACAACCATTATCAAGATATTGTAGGGCCGAATTTAGACGAGATGATGATTCTGACAAGGATTTCGAGGAAAAGTAAAGAGCTATGTCATCAGCATATTGAAGAATATTACAAAAGGAGTCTAGTTTTATCTAGGTCATAAGTATAATGTTATAAAGCAGAGGGCTAAGAACCGAACCTTGTGATAAACCTTTTCAAATTAGACGAGGGGAAACAACGGTATCCTGATTTCTTACCGATATCGATCAAGACATTAACGTGTTGCAGATGAAACGCACCAACTTCTCCGAGACACTCAGCTGAAGCAATTTATGCCTGAGTACTGGAAGAAGGACATTGTCATAGGCAGAGGATATGTCCAGAAATACTCCAACCAGGTACTCCTGATTTTTAAAGGCTAACCGAATATCTGTTGTCAGAATACTTAAACTGTCTAGAGTACTTACGCCCTTGCGAAAGCCAAATTGGGTCTTAGACAGAACTGCATTAGATTCCATAAAAAAATCTAGTCGGTTCCTGATCATATGCTCCATTATTTTGAGAAGGACAGAAGAAAGAGCTATAGGTCGGTATGAGTCATGGTCTAAAGGATCTTTTTTTGGTTTAAGGACGGGGATTACCAGTTTATGTTTCCAGGAGTCTGGGAGGATTCCTTCATCGAAAAAAGAATTTACTAAATTTAGGAAATATAATTTTGCCTCTTTTGGGGACTGCACGAGAAAAGAATAAGGAATGCCATCTTCACTGGGAGATGAATCCAGCAGCAAATTATTTGAAGAAGGAGGAACACCAGCAGAGGATGGAAAACAGTCTATAAACGGGACATAAGGGGGAGCTAATTTGTCAGCAAAAGATTCCAGCCATGTCAAAGGGTCGTTAGACGGAGTGTTTAAGGGAACTAGAGACTGGCGGTATCTTTTAATCTGCTTCCAAACCAGGGAAGAGGAGGTTCTAGGAGGCATGCTCTCGCAAAACTTTATCCAACTTGTTTTTTTCTTTTTCGATAGAAACTTTCTAGTTTAAGCAGCTGTCTTTTTGTAATTGATATAATTCTCCATGGTCATTGACTGGTTGTACCTCTTTTCAGCCCCCCTACGTTTCTGAACCATGGCGGTACACTCAGCGTCCCACCACGGTGTCGAGACCTTACGGGAGGTTTTTTTAAGGGAATGTGAGAATCCGCTGATGATTTTAAGGTGTCCACAAAAACTGAGTCAGCGGCAAGGGGACTTAAGTTATTGTCATTTTGAATTGTCTCTAATTTATGTTTGACTGAAGAGGCAAAGGAAGCCCAGTCAGCCTTATTAGTTTTGTATTTTAAGAGAGGAGCAGGTCGAGAGAGTGAAGAAGTATTATAGGGTAAAGTTATAGTAGCAGGAAAGTGATCACTACCAAAAGTAAAATTTAGGACATTCCATGAAAAAAGAGGCGCCAAATTTGGAGAACAAAGTGATAAGTCCACGGCAGAAGCCGAGTTTTGAGTTGGTAAGCACCTTCTCGTTGGACGGCCATTATTCAGAATACATAGGTTGTCGTCTCGTCGAGAAGGTCGTCTAAAAGGTCCATCAGCAACAAACCAGGAGAATCTATCCTATAGGAACCCCAAGAAGTGTGATGAGAGTTAAAATCACCTAACACAAGGACAGGAGGGGGAAGGGCTGAGATTGCGGAACGCAATTTATTAAGCGAGGATGCATAGGATGCATAGGATAAGGAATATACACAGACAGAAGAGAAATATCTAGAACTCGCACTGCCACGACATTTATGTCTTGGCTGTGAGGAGGGAGATGTATTTGAGAGTAACGGAGGGAACGCCTTACAAGAAGGGCACTACCTCCGTAACCATCGATCCTATCATCCCGGAGACACGAATAGCCTGAGACACGAAAATGTGAATCAGGTAGTAGCCACGTCTCCGAAACGGCTTAAGCCAGCGGGGAAAATGTATTGATAATAAAAATTATGTTATGTTTTTTTGTTCTAATGCGTTGACAGTTCCTCTAAACTACCGTTGAAGACATTTTGATCGTATTCAGACAAATAAAGTTTCGCAATTTGGGAGAATTTTTCTGCAACGTTGGACGGTAATGGGTCGTTTTGACCGGAGACTATACGGAGGACCAAGGACAGGATAAGCTTCAGGAGATTATCACTGTCCTCAGAGACAGTAGGAGGACAAGAATTGGCGTTAAGAGCGCTTCCGTTTGGAAGAGTAGAGCGACAATCACCAACTATAGCTTTGTGAGCTTGTCTATCGTATTCATTTATTCATTTCATTTATTCATTTATTCATTTTCCATGCATGTTTACAGAGATAACTCCAAATCACAAGCAAGTCAAAAAAAAAAGTAGTCAAAAGAGAAACATTACAGTAAATTAATAATGATAGAATAATTAGTGTCCTGAATATGATACATCAGTCGTCGAATACGAGTACAAGATAATGTCAATTTATATAATGTCAAAAATAAATAATTTACCTTATTAAGTTACAAATGTCAGTCAATCACAATCGTAGCTCTTGCCAAAGGAGTGAAAGGACGAGTAGGCAGGCACACGTGAAATTGTCTTTCTATAGGAGGTTGAGGATTGCTGCGAAGGAGCTTGGGAGGAGGAAGATGAGTAGGATTGTTGTGGTGAGGAAGATTTGGCCGTGTCCACATAAGACCTGCGAACTGGTGGATAGAAGGAGGAAGCTTTTTCATAGAAAACGTTAACTTGTGACATCACGAACTTTATTGACTTCTGTCTCAAGTGCTCAGGGCATGACCCATTTAGGGCATGGTGTGGGCCTGAACAGTGGAGACAAGTTGCCTTGTCCTCTTCAACAGTACAGCTTTCAGCTGAGTGGGGTTGTGCGCAACGGTAGCATCTTGGTTTGGAGCGACACTGTGCCTTCACGTGTCCAAATCTGCAGCAATTCATACACTGGATAGTCGGGAGTTGGTACGTCTCAACAGGAATAGACGTGTGGTAAACAAAGACTCGATCAGGCAGGATCTGACCTTTAAAAGTGACCACAACAGACTGAGTAGGTATCCAAGATATTTTATTGTCTGTCACTTGCTTTCTATTTAGGCGCCTTGCTTTTAAAAGAATTCCACATCCAGCTGGAACAGTCAAAGATTCTGCCAACTCCTCCATCGTCCAATCTGAGGGAACACCTTTAATGAGACCGATGTGGGTCACGTTATATGTTGGTATTGTGGCACCGTATTTGTAAAGAGGTAGTAGCTCATCTATATGTGTAAAAATGAATCCCTATTTCCCTTGGTCATCGCATCACGCGTGAACGGCTGGACCGATTTCGCTAATTCTTTTTTTGTTTTGTTTATTATTGTCAGGAGAATGTTCTTATGAAAGAAAAAAATAAGAAAATTGCGCGGAAAATTTGAAAATTTAAGAAAACTTAACTAAATTATTTGTAATGTAACCTTATTGCTTTTGACCATTTTAACTTTTTTAATGTAAGGCGTTTGACCATAGATTTAATATAGATGATAGATTGGCAATTGAATCCTGAATACGAGACCAAAACTAGGTTACGCTAGTGTGCATAAAGTGAGCATGGGCGTGAGATAAATAGTGCAGGTACTGCATTGTCTGCTGGCTTTTGATATCACTTCCATCGACACAGTTTACGTTGACGCAGGTGACTTATTTTTTAGTATTATTAAAAGAACGCCAAAAAACTGCAAGTAAATACCTAGATATGTTTTTTATTTTATAATTACTTATCTCCGAACCAAATCAATTTATTTTAAAAAATATCGTAGGCTTTACTTGCCAGTATTTAACAATTTACCTCATTTTGCGATCGCGATCGCCAAAGTTGAAATAAAACTGATATTTATTTTTCAATTACACATTACAAACGTACACTAAATATACATATATTTAATGTTTAACTAATAAGGATTGATGGGGGCTTGAACAATATGGAGATTCATCCAGAGCGTAATTTTACAGCCTGAACGCCTCTGTGTTAAAAACACTTAGTCCAAATGTAAACTGCAAATGCTCGAATATTTATTGGGCGAACATTATTTTCTATTAGGCAATTTCAACCATTTCTAACGTATTTCAACAATTTAGGCTGTATGTGGTTTACAATGTGAAATATGTCAGCTAATGAAATGTCGATAAGATATCATCGACAACGTCAATCACTAAAATACAAAAGTGACGTTAGTAATCTTAATAGCCCTATCAATTAGTATACAAAATTTTAGTCAAAGCTCTGAAACATTGCATTTTGCTGCTGATAATCGCGATTGTGTGTTGACGTGTGAAATGTACAATTATGTTGGTTCCCTTTTTAGATGACCATAATGAAAATACATCGACACTCGACACTTTTTCACAATAATAAAAATGAAACTAGTAAAACTAAAGGGAATATTGTGTTGCGCGTGACAGACGTCAGAACTCAGAAAAACACTACGGGTTCTTAGCGTGTACGTGAACGGCCTTGTGATCTATCTCGTTCTATCATATAGCTGCATTATATTCTGTCTCTTTTCATTGCCAATCTAACGGTAGTATATTAAATCTATGCGTTTGACATAACATTGACAAAATGCATGCTGCAAACCATAAACGTAGAATAGGTGTGATATTAAGGTGCTCGGGTTGCGAGTGTGGTTACTACACGTGTTATTGAATAATTTCTCAAATTTTGTGTTGTGCAGTGCTTTGTTTCCGCTTTTTTTTTTGTAAAATATCTAAGCCTTATTTCCACTTAAACAAGGGTCATAGTGTACTACTTAACTCCTGGTAAGTTTAGTAATTATGGATCCTATACCTCATGACCCTCCGGATCCTCCGGATCGCACCCCATCCCCTATGGAGCTGTCCTTGCCCGTGTTCTCCCAATCGGCGACTAAACGCCGTCTTGAGACTGACGTCTCCTCCGAACCAGCTAAAAGGTCTGTTTCCGATCACCCGACATCTCCGGGTGCTACTATTGGTAGCAACAACAGCCAACCAATGTACAATCACCCATCTATTGTGATTGCTCCCAAATCATACAGCGACATGGATAAAGGCCCCTTTATAGTTCATGTGTCACGCATTGAATCGGATCCCTCTGCTCCTACATATATTCAACCCATTAGATTTGGCAGGTTCCTGGTGACCAATAAAATCCCAAATGTTGTCCTGGATGGAGTTAAGAAAATTGGCAGGAATAGAATCACCGTTGAATTTAGTTCCTCTGAAGCAGCTAATAAATTCATTAACAACGAACTCCTACCAATGTATAAATATGTGGCTACGATCCCAACATACAATTTGACCCGCATTGGTTTAATCAAAGGTATCCCTACAGACTGGACGATGGAGGAATTAGCAGATTCACTAACAGCTCCTGCTGGCTGTGGAATTCTTTTAAAGGCTAGACGCCTAAACAGAAAACAAATAACGGACAACAAAACATCCTGGGTCCCTACTCAATCAGTTGTGGTTACATTTAAAGGTCAGGTCCTTCCTGAAAGAGTATTTGTTTATCACACATCCATCCCTGTTGAGACATACCAACTCCCAACCATACAGTGTATGAACTGCTGTAGATTTGGACATGTAAAAGCTCAATGCCGTTCCAAACCTAGATGCTTCCGTTGTGCCCAACCCCACTCTGCAGATAGCTGTAAAGTCGAAGAGGACAAGTCGACTTGTCTCCATTGCTCGGGCCATCACTATGCCCTGAATAGGTCATGCCCTGAGCACTCGAGACAAAAATCTATTAAATTGATGATGTCCCAGGATAATGTCTCATATGAGAAAGCATCCTCCTTTTATCCAGCAGTGCGCAGATCCTACGCTGACATAACGAAATTCCCCTCTTCTCAACCATCTATCTCATCTCTACTCTCTCAAACCCCAACTCAACATTCTCAGTCCTCAATTTCCTATAGGAAAACAATCTCCCGCACTCCTACTCGTTCTTCTACTCCATTGGGAAAGAGTTATGACCGACAGGCTCTCCAGGCCATAGTTGGTGATTGTCGCTCCTCTCTCCCAAATGGTTGTGCTTTAAACCCCACTCCCTCCACTCCTGTCCCCTCTGAGGATAGTAATTATCTTATGGAACTTATCCTATCCCTTGTCCTTCGTATTGTCTCCGGTCAAAATGACCGCATACCGTCCAACGTTGCAGAGAAACTTGCCCAGATCTCTAATCTTGCTTTATCAAAATCTTATAATGACATCAACGGTAGTTCAGTGGAACTGCCAAAGCATTAGATCTAAAAAACACGAACTAATTTCTATTATTAATAAATATTCCCCATTTCTCTTAGCTGTCTCGAAAACGTGGTTAGTTCCTGATTCACTTTTTCGTGTCTCGGGCTACTCATGCCTCCGAGATGATAGAATCGATGGTTACGGTGGTAGTGCCCTTCTTGTAAGGTTGTAGTGCCGTTCCCTCCGTTATTCTCAGATCCCTCTTCCTCGTCACAGTCAAGACATTCATGTCGTGGCAGTACGTGTGTTTGATATCTCTATAGTTTCTGTATATACGAGTATCCCTTATCCTAATGCATCTTCACTCAATGAATTGAAATCCGCCATTTCTTCTCTACCTCCTCCAATCCTCGTGTTAGGTGACTTCAACTCACATCATACTTTTTGGGGCTCTTACAGGATAGACCCTCCTGGATTACTGCTTATGGATCTTTTGGATGACCTTAACCTTTGTATCCTAAACGATGGCCGTCCAACGAGAAGGTGTGCTCCAACTCAAAACTCAGCTTCCGCAGTGGACTTATCTTTTTGCACCCCAAATTTATCCTCTCTTTTTACTTGGAATGTCCTTGACTCTACTTTTGGCAGCGATCATTTTCCCATTATTATAAATTTACCTGATAAAACACCCTCACTTTCTCGTCCCCCTCCTCTTTTAAAATACAGACTGTGTAACGCTGACTGGACTTCCTTTGCCTCTTCAATCGAAGATAAACTAAACTCATTTCCAGATATTAATGACCTAAATCCCCTTATTGCTTATTCTGTTTTGATTGAAACCTTACAATCATCAGCGGATTCTCATATTCCCATTAAAAAGAAACATCATAAGATTTCCTCTCCCTGGTGGGATGCTGAGTGTACCGCCATGGTGCAGAAACGCAAGGAGGCCGAAAAAAAATACAACCAAGCAATGACCATGGAGAACTACATCAACTATAAAAGGACTGCTGCTCAGGCGAGGAAGTTCTTATTAAAAAAGAAAAAAATCGGTTGGATGAAATTTTGTGAGAACATATCCCCAAGAACTTCCTCTTCAAAGGTTTGGAAGCAGATCAAAAGATACCGCCAGTCTCTCGTTCCCTTAAATGCCCCGGCAAATGACCCTTCAACCTGGCTAAATAATTTTATTGATAAATTAGCTCTCCCATTTGTCCCTTCTACTGATTGCTTTCCTTCCTCTTCTCCTGCTTTACCTTCATCTAATAGTTTAGATAATCCCTTCTCTTATGAAGAACTTGAATTGGCACTAAATGGTTTGGTTGACTCATCCCCTGGTGCTGATGGCATTCCCTATTCGTTCATCATAAAATCACCGAAAAAAGCTAAGTTGCTCTATCTAAACCTGTTAAATGCCTTTTTTGATCAAGGAATCCTTCCAGACCCCTGGAAACAACAGTTGGTAATTCCCCTTCTGAAACCGGGAAAAGATCCTTCAGATTATAACTCGTACCGCCCCATAGCCCTTTCTTCTGTCCTCCTTAAAATACTGGAGCATATTATTAAAAACCGACTTGAATTTTTTATGGAGTCAAAATCAATTTTGAGCGATTCACAATTTGGTTTCCGCAAGGGTCTGAGCACGTTGGATAGTTTGAGCATCCTGACGACAGATATTCGGCTGGCGTTCAAAAAACAAGAAATCCTTGTAGGACTATTCTTAGACATATCCTCTGCTTATGACAATGTCCTTCTTCCAGTGCTCAGGCATAAATTGCTTCATCTGAGTGTCTCCGAGAAGTTGGTACATTTCATCTGCAACATGCTGATGTGTAGATCCATATCTGTAAAAAATCAGGATTCTGTTATCCCTCCCCGTTTGATTTGAAAAGGATTACCTCAGGGCTCAGTTCTAAGCCCTCTACTCTACAACATCTACACTCACGACCTTGATAAAACTGTCAACTCTTTTTGTAATATCTTTCAATACGCTGATGATATAGCTCTTTACTTTTCTTCTAAATCCCTTTCAGATTGTTCTTCTCGTCTAAATTCTGCCCTACAATACCTTGGCGACTGGTTGTCAGATCACGGTCTCTCTATATCCGTCGCAAAATGTAACTGTGCCACCTTCACTCGCAAACGAATCGTCCCAGATCCACAAATCTCATTCAACGGTGATTCTATCCCATGTAGGAAGGATGTCAAATTTTTTGGGACTAACGTTGGACTCGAAATTGACGGGGATTCCGCATTTTAACATCATTCTTGGCAAAACTGAAAAAGGGTTGAATATTCTACGTGCTCTCTCAGGTACTTGGTGGGGAGCCCATCCTTATTCCCAAAAGTTATTATATAATGCTATAATACGAAGCCACTTTGACTATGCATCTTTCCTTTTAGACCCAGGTAGTAAAGCTGTTCTAGATAAACTTACTAAAACCCAGTCTAAATGCTTACGTATCATATTGGGAGCAATGAAATCCTCGCCTATTAACGCTCTTCAAATCGAAGGTGTGGATCCTCCCCTCTATCTGCGTAGGCAATATCTCAGCGATCGGTTTTTTGTGAAGGTTGCTCAAAATTCTCATCACCCCTTATTGCGAAAACTAGACCTCCTTTCATCACTAAGTAGTTCCTCTGATTCTCAAAATAACCCATGCATCCTCCATAGTTTCCATAAATTTAATCGCCTTCCTTCTCCCATTGCTAAATTCCCTCGAAACCCCCTTTACTCAAACAGCTTTGAATCACTAATTTTCCAACCTTCCATCATTCTTGATTTTGGCATCTCTAAAAATTCCTGCTCAGCCCCTCAAGAATTTAGAAATATCATCTCTGAACACTGGCAAGACTGGCTATGCATATATACAGATGCTTCCAAATTGGCTGAGGATAGTTGCGTCGGTTCCGCGGTTTGGATCCCTAAATATAGAATCTCTCTGAGCTTTAAATGTCCCCCAGGAACATCCATCTTCACAGGAGAATCAATTGCTATTTTAGAAGCTATTCTTTACGCCACTTCTCACTGTTTAAATAACTCTTTAATTCTCACTGATTCTCTAAGCTGTCTTCAATCCATTTTAGCCAATCCTTTTAAGACAAAAATCAAATTCCCTACTATTCTTAAAATCAGAGAAGCTATGTTTACTTGCAAACAGAAGGGTCTCAACATAGTTCTTGCGTGGGTTCCCAGTCATATGGGAATTCCCGGTAATGAATCAGTTGATTCATGTGCGAAAAATGCGATTTCTACTGGTTCCTTAGATCATTACAAACTATTCTCCCATGACGTTTCTTGCCTTTCGCGGACTCATCTATACACATCGTGGAATACTCATTGGGAGAATTCGAAACTCAAGGGTATTGGTAGATACTATGCAGACATTCAGCATACCATCCCTCCTAAACCATGGTTTTTTAAACACCCCAATCTGCATAAGAAGATAGTATCCATCATATTTCGGCTTCGTATAGGCCATTCATGCACCCCAGTCCATTTAGCGAAAATCCGAATCAGGGACAGTTCCATATGTGAGTGTGGTCTCGATGAAGGTACAACCAATCATATCCTATTTAATTGTCCTAAAATCGGTTCTTCTTTGTTTGATTTTCTTCCTAAAAATTTCCCTCTCCCAACTAATATTAAATGTATTCTTTACTCTATTAACTCTACTCTTTTGAAATCACTATCAAAATTTATTAAAGCTAACAATATTAAACTGTAATATATCTTTCATAGTGACAAATAAAAATGGAATACCCTTCATTTTTATTTGCCACGGTTTCAAAATCTTTGTTTTAAGTGGATAAGTCTGTTTATTTATTGTTCATTTTAGAATATTATTATTTTCCGTGTAAAAGCTGCACACGTGATACTGGCGGAACAGTGCAATCAACACAAGTTCATCGCCATTAAATAAAAAGAAGAAGAAACGTAGAATATAATAGACGGACAAAGCCTGCGAGATAGAAGAAAACCTCCTTTGGAAATCTAGCAAGATAGAAAAAGAAAACAAATCTTTTCGTTTTGTGACCTGTCGTATTTGACAGAGTGACATCCAGTGGCATATGCGATATAAGGTTCAACATTTTATGTAATTATCTAGTACATCGTAGATTATCTAAAGTAAATACAGTTTTATCTAACAATGGTCACATGTTCTGTGAGTGCCTGTGGAGTCAACCACAAAACTAATCCAGAAAATTGCTCATTTCACAGGTAAATACGTAGAAGGTCGTCATCGTAAAAACGCGTTATTTTTGTTGAATTTGATCTTGTTGTTAAGTTGTAAATATAAAATTATTTCAATCCACTTGTTCATTTTAATATTTTGTATAGATAAAGTTCTATGTATTGATTGTTTACATTATTTTGGTGGATAAATAATTTATCGAAATATTTTACATGTACGCTAGAGCTTGACTCAAATTTATCGATACTATTGTCGACATTTATCTTGAATGTTTCCGGAGAAATTTGATGTTATTTTACGTTTAGCGTCTCCAGTTCTCAAATGAATGTCAACTTAACAATTTGAAGAAGGAAACTGTAAGGAATCACATAACTAAGATAATCTTGTTTAAAAGTCAATAATCAGTGTTTGATACATCAGAATGTAAATGTTTATTCAGATTTTGTTTACTTGTTCTTTTTCACTTACTGCCATTGATAAGCTCACACGGCACAGCAGATGACAAGGGAAAATCTTTTGAAGAAATAAATAAAGAAAACTAATTAACAATGGCTGTTTTTTTTTATTAATTAAGACTGTTTATTTTTAAATTATATGTAAAAAATATACTCACCGGGCACATTTATCTGCCCACTATTATAGTTGTAAGAAGTGAGGACGGTTAGGTATGCCGCAAAGTAGGTGCATAATCTCGAGATAAAAACAATGTGACAGTAAACATTATTTTCCAAACGACAAACTGCAATTATTATCGATAGTCTAAAAATGTTAAAGGTACGTCACTAGTTAACATACACATTGACAAATCAAAACTGGTCACGCATTATCGGGCTGTCAGTGGATCTACTTGTATCCTATATCTATGCTGCAAACGCATACAATTTCCAGTGCGGTTAGCATTTGCAATGTCGATAAATAAATTTGTATCTGAAATATTTTTTGTACTAATTATACAAACTTGAAATCAATATTCAAAGTTAAGACAGGACAACGTCTGTCGGGTCCGCTAGTTATTAATAAAGTTGTTTGGTGAAGCAGGGGAACTGAATTCTACGGAGATCCTATTTCTTCCAATCTTTTTAACTCCATCCAAGATTACATCTTTAATTTTGTTAGTCGCTAAAAATCTGCCGAACCTTATTGGCTGAATGAATGTTGGAGCTGAGGGTTCAGATTCTATTCGCGAAACATGAACGATAAAAGGTCCTTTGTCTATCTCGCTGTACGATTTAGGCGCGATGACAATAGATGGATGGGTGTACATTAGTTGGGAACTACCATTAGGAGAACTAGAAATAGTCGCGGAGGGGTCGGTAACAGATCTCTTTGCGGGCTCAGCGGCATCATCCGTCTCGAGACGACGTTTAGTCGCCGACTGGGAAAACACTGGCAAGGACAGTTCCATAGGAGAAGGTGCTCGATCCGGCGGATCCGGCGGAGGGATAGGGTCCATATTGTATTTACTTACCAGATAAATAAATATAATACACTACAACCGTAACTTAGATGAAAAATACGCTTATTATATAAATAAATTGGAAACAAAGCACTATAAAATACAAAAAATCACGAAATTCCTAAAAACACGTGTAATAACCACAGTCGCAAAAACTACCCTCCAGAAAAATTTGTTTTGACACTGACAGTGGTTAACATTTGACAGGGAGTTTTTGGCGGGAGTTCGTGAGATACGTTTGGAATCCGGTTATTTTATCGAATTTTTATTGTTTATAGTGATTATTGGGTCGTAAAAGTGGTGTTATTATGCGAAACAAAGTGTCGTGCGAGTGAACAATATACAGTTTGGTGAAATAACATGGTGTATGGGTGTCGTAACCAAGAAAAGTGGACCGCGAATTTTGCGCGGGAACGCGAACAGTTCACCTCTTTCTTGGGTACTTCTCTACATTCCTTCAATCTTTCGACTGTCTCCAAAAACTATTTAAGCATTAGATCGTCTAACATCAACGTTTTAATGCAAAAAAAAATAAAGACAATATTACTAAAGAATTGGCTGTATGGACAAGTATCCGAGGAAATGTTTTTTTTTTTGACAAAAAAAATTTGACACTCTTGACTTGACTGACATTGACAGTTTGACAGTACGACTTGTATTCCGTGGTGTGGACCTGGGATTCTTGATTTTTGATGCACTTTGTTGAATTTTTTACTACGCTTACATGGCAAACGCTATAGATTGTTGATTTTTAGGTGTTTGAACAACATTGAATATTAGCTGAAATGGATTTCCAAAACAGACCGGGTGGCAAGACTGGAGGTGGTGGTGTGGCATCATGGTCTGAGAGCAACAGAGACCGGCGTGAAAGGCTACGCCAACTAGCCTTAGAAACTATAGATTTAAATAAAGATCCCTATTTTATGAAAAATCACTTAGGTTATTAGAAGCTTAAAATTCTATTTATTATATTCTAGCATTTTGAAAATTAACATACTTATTAACGTCAATTTACACAACATATTTTTTTTACAGGGTCATATGAATGTAAACTTTGTCTGACCCTCCATAACAATGAGGGCAGTTATTTGGCTCACACTCAAGGAAAAAAACATCAAGCTAACCTGGCCCGCAGAGCTGCCAAGGAAGCCAAAGAGGCTCCCCAACAATTGGCACCTGAAAAGCCTAGGATAGAACCCAAGAAGTTTGTTAAAATTGGAAGACCTGGTTACAGAGTTACGAAACAAAAGGATCCAGAAAATGGGCAACAAAGCTTACTTTTCCAAGTTGATTACCCAGGTTAGTATTGATTTTCCATTGTCATTGATGTAATTATAAAAACTATATGACATATAGAAAGATAGATTAGGTAGGCCTAATAATTTGTGTCAGTGAAACCATAGATATACACATACAAAATTTCAACCCAATTGGTAATGCCGTTTAGTAGTTGATATACCGACAGCAGTGCCACAGCCATCAGGTATATTGTAGGCTTCTAATGGTAATAGAATTCTTCAAATTGGTCCAAAATTGGTTTCAAAATCTCTACTCTTCATGATTTCAGTGTAGACAAAGTGACTTACTTCCAGAATTGAAAGAAAGAAACATTTCATTGGCCACAAACACATTACAGTAGACATAGGTAGACAATAGAACAAAAGACAAAAAACAAAAAAAATGAAAAACATTGGTAAGATATTATCGATAGTAGCAATAATATCGATACTATTGATTGACTATCGATAGTCTAGCGATAGTGGACTATTGATAGGCAACTGTACTTACTTCTCCTTCAGCTCTATTAATATGTGTGTGTGTGTAACAGTTTCTGTAGCTATCTACAAATATGTTTAATTTTAATATTTCTGTCTAGAAATTGCTGAAGGTGTGCAGCCAAGACATCGTTTCATGTCAGCTTATGAGCAGAAAATTGAACCCCCAGACCGCAGGTGGCAATACTTGCTATTTGCTGCTGAACCTTATGAAACAATTGCATTCAAGGTGCCTAGTAGAGAAGTGGAGAAGCATGATTCCAAATTTTGGACTCATTGGAACAAAGATACAAAGCAGTTTTTCCTGCAGTTTGCATTTAAGATTGAACCACTACGTATGCCCCCACCTCCACCCAAGATGTGGGAAGGGCATGGGATGCGCCTGCCCCCGCCTCCTGGAGCGCCAATGATGGGAGTACCACCACCTCCCCCTTTATTACCCGTGCCTCCACCCCCTCCTTCAATGTAACATTGTACATTTTATGTAACATTAAGTGGTCATAAATATAATTATAATTTAGAAACATATTTTTATTTCTTTACTCAAGAGCCGCGATAGCTAGACAGTTTTTTTTTTTTTTTTTTAATCTTTTTTTTTAAGGACTTTGAGTCGTAATTCGACTATGACAGTCCTATTATACCCTAATGATAACTTGACTTACTAAAACATTAGAATGTACACAATATAAATCTTATAAAACATATTACAATACTTTCGCAATTTCAGTGTAAACAACTTTAGCCGATTCTGAGTTAGGTTCAGCGAGAACACTTTGGAACAGTCCAACATTCTGTAAAGTTAAATTTAAATTTTGCACAAGAGCAGTTCGTATTGCCACATTCCGGACACATTCCATCAAAAAGTGATATATATCTTCTAAGACACCACATGCTTCACAATTAGAGGTGTCGCTTTTTCTCATCAGATATTTGAATTTATTTAAAGGGATGTGTCCAGAGCGCATCCTTACAGCTATTATTACACATTTTCGGTTTAGGTTGGCTTTGGTAAACCATGGTATTCGAAGTGGTCTATCCTGTATCGTCTTATACCATATTCCTTTATTGATACAAGTCTCATTAAATATTGTTATCCATTTTTCAAATATGTGTTGTTGGTGTTTTATTAATAATTCAGAAAATTCGGGTAAAATGTAAACCTCTTACTCAAAACCAGATACCACGGCTTCCTTCGCCATCCTATCAACCACTTCATTACCCAACAATCCAACATGCGCTGGGATCCATTGCAGTCTCAGAGCAATACCGTCATCCAACATCGTACGAATTTTATTCAAAATTGAGTAGGCTATCGAAGCACCTCTTTTTCCAGAGGCGCATCGAGCCAAATGTTGCAGAGCACTCTTGCTGTCTGACAGAATTACTACATATTTAAAGCGGAGTGGAGTGTGCATACGATACTGTTCTGAGACAGCAAACAACTCTACAGACATAATTGAATTCGAACTGGACACAATCTTAAAACTTTCCTTGATATTACAAACCGGATCAAAAATGGCTGCCCCTAGTCCATCCGGGGATTTGGAACCATCAGTATAAATTTTTTGCCAGTCAGTATATTTCTCATGTAAATAATTAATCGCTCTATATTTAAGTCCACTTTTACTACCATGACTTTTAACTTGTATGTCTTGTATATTGGTTTCAATAAAGCTCACATTTAAATTAGAAGTCCAAGTATCATTAGTAAACATGGGTAACGGGTTACTAGTAATAATCCTTTCGGCTTTGAGACTACTATGTACTGATACCAACAAAGGTTTTTTCTTCTTTTGCCAATATCTTGTAGCACATAGGTCCTCAAGGTCGGCCAAAACTTTTACAATAGCATTACCAGACCATGATAGGGATTTGAGGTAGAACTTTGTGGCTAAATATTGGCGTCTTATATGAAGTGGAGGCAGAGCAAGCTCACTTTCCATTACATGTATTGGTGTAGTTTTGATGAAACCACCTATTATTCGCATCGCCATATTTTGAATCTTATCTAGCTTATACAAATGTAATTTAGCTGCATTATCATACAGGAAACACCCAAAATCCAACCTACTTCGAATCAATGCTATGTACAATCGCCTAAGGTGTTTAGGATGTAAGCCCCATGATGTTCCAGTCAATATCTTCAGTAAATTAATCATTTTCAAAGTTTTTTCCTGAGTTTCATTAATATGTTTGCTCCACAATAAGGACCTATCGAGCCAAACCCCTAAGTACTTAATGCAGTGTACCTACAATATATTAACGTTATTTACTGACAAGGATGAGTAAAGATGTGCAAGAAATTGTTGGGAAAAAGAAAAAAGCATGGTTGGATTGGTTAGCTACTAAAGCTAACCAAAGAAATCAAGATGCGAGCGATCTGGATGTAGAGAAAGCTCGAAAGGAGTATAAAAGTTTGAAGGATGAAGTCAAGAAAACTGTGGCTCGAAAGAAAGATGAGAATAAGGATGAGTTTGACAGAAGGCTATCGGAAAACTTTCGTTCGAACTTGAAAGTTTTCTGGAAATCTATAAGGTCAGCTCGAGGTAAAACCGCATCATCCGAGTTGAGTAGAATTAGAAGCCAGGATGGTAACATAGTAAAAGGTGAGCAATGCGTGTTGAAAAGATGGAAGGAATATTTTGAAAGTTTGTTTGAAAAAGAAGAAGCAGCGCAAGAGTTGAATATACCAGAAGTAGATGAAAGTGAGAATGACAGTGAGATAGAAATGGATGAGATTCTAAAAGCATTGAAAAGTATGAAGTCGGGTAAGGCTGCAGGGTATGATAGAGTATCAGTCGAGATGCTAAAGGCTGGCGAAGGTGCAGTAGCTAATCAGCTGTACTGCCTTTTCAACTTGTGTTGGAGAAGCGGCCGAGTACCAAGTGATTGGTGCAAGGCTGTTATAGTTCCGCTGTATAAGGGAAAAGGGTCACTGCTAGACTGCAAAAATTATCGCGGTATAAGCCTGCTTAGTGTCGTTGGCAAACTGTATGCAAAGGTATTGATTGAGAGAGTGACGAAAGAAACTGATGAAAAAGTATGGGATGCTCAGGCAGGATTTCGAAAGGGAATGGGATGTACGGATCAGGTCTTTTCCTTGCGGTGCATAGCTGAAAAATCTTTGGCTAAAAACCAGAAAGTCTATTGCGCATTCGTGGATTTGGAAAAGGCCTATGATAGAGTGGTGAGGAATGAATTGTGGTTAGCACTATCCATGTATGGGGTGAATAGTATTTTGATACAAGCACTGAAATCCCTATACAAGGATTCTAGTGCTTGTGTCAGGATCAACGGGGCGTACACTGAATTGTTTAGCATCGAAAAAGGTGTTAGACAAGGATGTGTAGCGTCACCATGGCTGTTTAACTTATTCATGGATAGTTGCTTGAAAAATTTGAAAGAAAGTGAACGGGGACTTAGAATGAACGATTTGATCGTCAAATGTCTGCTCTATGCTGATGATCAAGTCTTACTCGCGTCGTCGGCAGAGGAGTTGCAGGAGATGGTAAATATTGTGCATGAAGATTTGAACAAGAAAGGAATGAAAGTGAATGTAAGTAAGACAAAAGCAATGGTTTTTGAAAAGGAGGATAGCATGACAGAGTGTAACATTTTGATAGGAGATGAAAAAGTGGAGCAAGTGAAAGAGTTTGTTTATTTGGGATCAATGTTTACAGCGGATGGAAGGTGTAATAGTGATATTGAAAGGAGAGTAAATGCCGGCAACATGGTGAATGGAGCGTTGCACGCTTTTATGAGCAGTCAGAAGGTGTCCGAAAAGGCCCGCCTGGCTGTGCATGGAGGGGTGTTGGTTCCAACACTGATGTATGGGAGTGAAAGTTGGGTGTGGCAGAGAAAACATGAAAGCAGAGTAAATGCAGTGGAAATGAGAGCGTTAAGAAGTATGATTGGAGTCAATCTGAGTGACAGGATTAAAAATAGTGTGATAAGGGATCGATGTGGTGTAAAAGAGGATGTAGTGACCAGTATTGAAAAAGGAATGCTTAAATGGTTTGGACATGTTGAGAGGATGAATGAAAGCAGATTGACTAAAAAGATATATATGGCGAGTATGAATGGAAATGTTGGAAGGGGAAGGCCTCGACGAACTTATCTTGATCAAATCGGGGAAGTTCTAAAGAAAGGTCAGGTCAAGAGTACCCTAAACCGGCGAACGTGTATGAAAAGATTAATGAATGTGGATGAAGCGAAAGTAGTCTGTAAGGATCGTAGCAAGTGGAAAGATGTGGTCTCTGCCTACCCCTCCGGGAAAAAGGCGTGAGTGTATGTATGTATGTATGATATTTGATCTCTCCGGTTTCCTCTACTGAAAATACAAAATTTAGTTATAGTTGGTGATATTTCTAGGCCTAATTTTTCTAGTGTTTCGAATGTTAATTTTAGAACTTTTTGGATGTCTTCAGCACTTGTAGATATATTGTTGTGTTGCGTATAGAAAACGAAATCATCAGCGTATTGTAGGGACTCAACATTTTCAATTTGGCGACATATTGTAGAAGTCACAATATTAAACAAAAGAGGAGAGATCGGATCTCCCTGAGCTAGTCCTCTATTAGTCCATCTAACTAGTTCATCATCCTTCAAGTGGAGATACCTTCTACTCAAAAAAGACCAAAGGTAGCGGCAGATTTTACCACCTACTTGTAACTTATCAAGTGTCACCACCAGTTGATCCATCAATACGTTGTTATATGCGCTGTCTATGTCTAGGAAACAAGCCAAAGTAGAGATGCCTCTGGTGAAGCCTATCTGTATATAAGATACCAAACGGGCGAGACAGTCGGCACACGATTGACTTCTCCGAAATCCCAAAGTATTAGCGGATAAGATTTTATTACGCTCTACGTACCACTCCATTCTTTTGGCCAACATGATATGGAATGTTTTACATATACAGGAAATTAATGATATAGGTCTTAGTTTAGGTAGCTCGTTTGTGTTTTTGTTGGGTTTTGCTATAGGTACTACTTGTATTTTTCGCCACTGTTCGGGAACACACGATTTCTTAAAAATAGTATTGTAGATGTTCAGTAAGTAAGATTTAACTGACGAAGGAAGATAATATAACATTGAATAAGCTATACCATCATCACCCGGCGCCGTGTCCTTTTTTTTTAAACAGTTTGATAATTCTTCTAGTGTGAAGTCGATTTCAGTTAACGGGTTTGTAGAGAAAAATTGAGGCGACGGAGCTTCCGCAAAGTCAGGAGCAAGTGTGTGTAAAAGTATCTTCTTTTGTTCAAGAGGAGGGTGAGAATAATTATTTTTCAATCCTTTAGTCCAACGCATTTTACGCCACGTATCAGAAGAATTAGTCGTTTCGTCTACACCATCGCAAAAATTTTGCCAACTTTTGCTTTTCGCTTGTCTTATTAGTTTTCGTGCCTCAGAAATTTTACTTTTTTGTTTTACTAAATTATCTGGCGTAGGATTATGTCGAAAAACTTTTAAAGCAAGGCGTCGCTGGGCAATAGCTTCCGATAGTCGAGGGCTCCAGTATGGCTTTGGTTGAAATTGAAAACCTTTGCCAGGTGTCTTGCAAATTTTTGTGATAGGAATACTTTTTTCAGAGGCCTTTATAATTTCGTTTACAAAATAGTCATACATTGTTTGGATACTGTCACTATTAAATAATAAGTTAAAAGTATCAGAAAGAGTTTCGCGGTATAGTTTCCAATCGGCTAATTTAAAATTACGACGGCTAGAACAGTGAAAATAATCTCTATATTGCAACTTATATTCAATGAACAAGTGATCACTTCCCAAGTTTTCATTAGTAACCCCCCATCTAAAATAAACAGCAATATCAGAAGTAACGAATGTAATATCCGGTGCCGTTTTTTGTAACCCTTCATTTACTAATTTGATTCTAGTGGGGGATCCATCATTAAGAGCAATAAAACTGTTCTCCAATGAGGAGTCTAACAATTGTGTGCCTCTAGTGTCATTTTTTGTAGACCAAGTCGTATCATGTCCATTAAAATCTCCAGCTACTATGGTCTTATAGGTAAATTTCGAGAATAAACTATCCCAATCATTTTGAGTTGTGTTAACAGATTGAGGACAATAGATTGCTACGACGTATTCTAAGAACTTACAGTTTAATACTTTTATAGCTATTGTTTCAATCCCTGCGTTAGTTAAGTTAATAGGGTATACATGGGAATCGATCGATTTGTGTACTACAATAGCCACACCACCGTAACCGTCATCCCTATCTTGCCTGTAGATTTTATAGCCAGATAATCTCAGTAACATTTCGTTATCTAACCATGTTTCACTTAATAAACAAATACTTATTTTGTCTTGACTTAATAGCGACTCAAATTCCTGTTTTTTAGGATTTATACTTTGTGAGTTCCATTGACCAATATGAACAACACAATCCTTGCTATCGTTTCTACTCATTAAATAGATTAACAAAAATTTTTTGTACTAGTGCACCATTGTTAATATATTTTACACAAAATGAAATAGCAACATCGATATGTAACTTAAAAATTTGTTGAATTTTTTCTTCTGAGGTATTATTAGAACAGATAATGTCTTTAGACTTACGAATTAAAGTTTTGAAAGAGTTTCGTGTCCACTATCCCTGCTTCCTGACGGTTTTTCCTGTGTCTTTATTGTGTTTTTTATGATCTTTTTATTTTTTTTCTTTTTCTTTTGTGCTATTGACTTGAGTTGTGTTGAGGTATTTTCGTTTTCTTCCGTTGTATGGCCAGAATTGTTTTCATTCTCTTCTTCTGAATTTTCTTTTTGTAATATTGGCGTTGATATCAGAACTTCTCTATATGACTTATTACGCCCTGATGAAATTTCCTCACAAGGTGCTATGCTTATGTTGTTTAAAATGGTTTCATGGAGAGATATATTTGCCGGCTTATTTTTTTGTACCTTCAACAAGGCCATTTTATAAGTGCAATTTTCTTTACTCATTATACCTATTTCGGATTTCTTTTTCTTTACGGAATACAGGACAGTTTTTATCAATTGACATATGGCTGCCTTTGCAATTGATACATGTATATTTCTTGGTCTCACAGTTAGTATGGTCTCCTCCGCATTTTGCACAAAAGACCCTCTTACTAGGGCATGCTCTTGTTAGGTGTCCAAATTTCCAGCAAGAGGAACATTGTGTCACCGGGAAAGTATAGGGTTCTACTTTGAATCTACAATCATATCCTTGTATGTATAAAGGCAATGAAGGGCTCTTAAAACAAAAACGTACTGTCTCGCTGTTTACCCATTCACCAGAGTTCGCAAGTCGTTTAAGTCTTCTGGCCGATATTATTTCATATTCGCACTGAAAAACTTTCAATAGTTCTTCTTCACCTACATCAGTTTCGAGGTTTTTAACGACGCCGTATGAAACATTTACTTCACTAGTAAGTCGGCATCTAAAACCTTGATCGGCAAATTTAATGTTTCTTAACAATTTTTCCGTGTCCTCTTGTTTTTCAAATCTGACCAATACTTTGTATGGATTTTTATACTTAACTTGAATAATGTTTGTAATGTTCTCCGATTTCAGTAGTTTTGCCAACCCTATTTGTTTTGGTAAAATATCCTTCGACGTAATACATACTTCAAATTGATGTACATTCTCCACTTCGTATGTATTTACTGCGGTGTTATTCGAGTTACTTCGTGCAAAACGTTTCGGCTTTCTCTGTACTGTTATAAAACCTTCATCATCACATTCTTCATTCTCTAAAATTCCGTTTACATTTCTAAGTCTTTTTGTTGGTCGTAAACTTAAATTTTCACACAAAATTGTACTTCTCCTGTCTTCATCTTCACATATACTACCATTGCTATCCAATTCTTCTTCTCTATTATCATTTAAATGCGAATTAAACTCTTCCATTTTTACTACATTCGAAAATAAAGTGGGTAGACGTTAATACGAGTATGTTAGCGATATCAAACGCGCCTACTACAATACGTGTGCTCACTATGTCGCACCGTGCGCCACTGAGCTAGACAGTTGAAATTTTCACAAATTATGTACCTATTTCTGTTACCGCAATAACAGCAAATACTAAAAACAAAATAAAAATAAATATTTAAGGGGGGCTCCGATACAAAAAACGCCATTTTTTGCCTATTTTTGCTCGATATCAATAAATGGTAACAGGTAGGCACTACATTAACTAAATTAATGTAACTATTTTAACCTACTGTTGTTTACCTAGTCAATGGTACGGAACGTTTCGTGCGCAAGTCCGACTCACACTTGGCCGATTTTTTTAGAAATGTCATGTATCTTTGCCTTTGCCGTCTCAAAATTTTACTTATTAATTATATGTAGAATTCAGGCCTAATGGCATAATAAGAGGCATATCACATGACGAAATAAATACGTCAGTAGCGGATCCAGGGGGTGAACTATTATGAGATTTAAGGCCCCCATAAAAGCATCTGAATCCTCCATGAATCGAAAGTATCTAATTCCTTAATCAAGCCCCTAGCAAAGCAGCTGATCCTGAACGTGCCGTCTTCAAACATGAACTCAACTAGACTAACAAGTGCGTGTAGTTGATTCAGTTAGCTAAGGTGTAAAATTTATGCATTTTATCAAAACGAGATTCGATGGTATAATTTTTGGACAGTCAACGGCGCAGGTAAACGCATGGATATATATGTACGTTATTACGAACGTATGTACTAGGGTCACATGAGTAAATATTCATCTAGTCGCATGCCGGGCGCGGCGCTTTAATTATTTAATTAAAATTGCAATTTAATTGCTTAAAATATCATATAAAGTAAATATGTTATATACTTATGAATGTAATCATATTTTCTTATGTATTTAAAGAACATACTAAACACATGGCAAATTGACGTATAACAAAACAACACGTTTTCCCATTTTTTGTAGGTAAACGCCCGATGATGGTAACACTAAAGCCATATTTGTGTGCGTTAGAAGAGCGTAGATTTATTCAGCTTACGCACACAAGGATAATCAAATGGCACGCGTTAACGCGGCTTCTAGGTGTCATTATTCTAAGGTTACAATTAACGAACCAGGCAACGTTCAGGTTGACGATTGCTATAAGTAGTGATATTGAATTTTAGTAACCCTTTTTGTAAATAAAAACACTTTTCTCCTAGTACACCTAATATTAAATAACGTAAATAATTTATAATAAACAGTGACTTGCCATTATCATTGTTTGTTTTTTTTTTCAAGTTTTTTTCATTCATTGTAATATATGAAAAACACCTACATTGATTAATACTTAGTTTACACGTATTATACATGTAAATTTGTATTTTTCAAATAGCCCTAAATTTGTATTATTCCAACGTTACATGTTTTTCATTGGAATGATTCAAAGTTGCGAAAAAAACAAATGAGTATATTTCGCCATTTTCATCCCTAGTCCGAGTAGCAAGTGAAGCACAGAGGCCGTTTGTCTCTTTCTAATATGGTGACCATGCTATTGTTGTTGCTCGGAACACAAAAACAATATATTGTACTAACTTATATACTTGCATACAATTCCATGGTAACCAAAAAAAAACGGAATATAAAGTATCTATATGTTAATCCAGATAATAATGTAACCGTATGCAAAATTTCACACAAATCCGTTCAGCGGTGAATAATATTTATTATTACGCATTTATAATATTAATAGGATAAAACTCTTTTCACACAATGTAATTCGGACACATTATTAGCCATTCTTAAGACTTTTTTAGTAAACGTCAATTTTGTATCAGTTCCTGAAGGATTACATGTAATTACCTATATGTCAAACATGAAAGGATAAACTACTATTATAAGGTTTCAATAAAAGAAAAATGTACTTAGATATTTTTATTGTACTCAAACATGACTAAACAAAATAGTTTTATGTAATTTCTGACGTAGACCAATCTTACTACCCAGCTGTTTTAATGAGTTTTATTTAGCATACTTACTGGAATATTCTTAAATTTAAATATGAATAAGCTAAAGCCTTCACCAGCTGTATTTAATGTGGTTCTTCATTGCTTTCAACAGGATGAGATGGGTAAAACAAATCATTAAGTTTTGTACGAAAGATTTGCTTTAAAAACATCACAATTTTATTTTTGCTGATATTTCTAAAAGAAACAAGAGCTATTTCAGAAAGTCTTCTTTTTTGAAGTGACGGCTGCAAACAACAGAGTTTTTTGTAATTTTTTGTGATACTGGAATAACTTCCAGCCACTTTTTTTTAGTTTCTTCATCCTTAGGGACACTGTCAAAGAAATAAAATCACGTTATTATTTTTTCGCTTATAAAACATTGTACCTACCTACAATATGTAACGAGTTTCATGTTTTTTTAAAAGGGTTATGAATCAGGACATTTGTTAAGCTTACATTCAAATAAATTATACTGTGTATTTATGAGTTTATCTTTGTGTCATCGGGTCAGTTAAATCCAGTTTCATAAAACATTTTGTTAATTTTTTTACTTCCGATTGCTTTGGTAGGATGAATTACATACATATTATTGTAATTTTCTACTTTAAATAAGACGAGTACATTTATTCATGCGCATTATTACATACAATATCATTAACTACGCAAAAAAAAGGAAAACAATTTCTGTAGGTAAAGAATAATGATCTTAGTAAGTTTTGGTCAATTATTGAACTGGATTATCTTTATACAATAGATAACAATACCCTTTGTATCCTTTAACATTTTAAACAAACCAAAATCGGGTCCAATCTATCGATATTGACAATATTATGTGTCACCGAACTGGCTAGACTAGCGTTATAAATAATGTTTTCAGGAAATGTCAACCTTATTTCGAGGAGGTTACAGTGCAAAGTTATTTTCCTAATTTTGCCTGCCATCTGTTGTGGAATAGCTAAACTTTTTCTGATATCGAAGCTGGTGGATTCAAAATACAAAACGTCGTAAATGCTTTATTTTATCTAGAGCAAAATGAACTGTATTATGCAGAACGCAGTAGTGTTTTGTTTTTGCACTTTGTACAATTTAGACCAATTTGGAATTGGAGCTAAACGACAAATCAAAACCATTGTTCACTAGTAGTGCAACGTATTATTTACCGTTTGTATGTGTGAGTTTGGCGACAACGGTTCTAGGTGGTTCTAGTATTTTTGCCATATCGCACTTCCACTGGTTTTTTCTGTTCCGTGCTTACCTGTGAAACGATATCTCAGCACAACCAGCATTGCTTTCACTTTTACAAAATTTTATGCAACACCTTTTCACCATTTTGACGTAAATAGTGTAGTAGAGAATCTACGCAGATAGACAACGCGTGAAGAAGAAGAACCAAAATTAGGGCAAGTGTGTGCTACAAAAGAAAACTCCAGAAATATCCGCATAGATTTATTCTTGACATAAATAAACATACGGATGCTTACTTAATTTACAACCAATGAAGCAGATTATCTTCATAAATACAGATCAAGACAATGTGGTGGCACACAACAATCTCTAGACAAATCATTACAGTAAGAAGGATTAAATGGAAGAGAGAACAGATAAAAAGTCAACGTCATATAACACAATGACAGCTCTATACTTTTTATAGGTATGGCTAAGGAAACCTATTAAACAGCCTTGTTTTTGTAAACGAATAAATAATTATATAAACTAAAATTTAACACTTCCCCTTATTCTTTACATAAACATGGCACACCATGCAAACAACATAACGCAACACTACATGCATAGTACAATACAAAACACACTACTCTACATGCAGTCAATATTTTAAACTTATTAAATTATTAGGACTTTACATTGAATTTTTATAGGTACACTTATTCTTACACACCTCTACAATTTTTTTAACATTCATTCCATTTACAAAATAATTGTGTTTGGTAGAGCTCAAAGGCTTAGTGAGTACATCAGCTAACATTTCCTGTGTACATAGGTATTTTATTTCTGCAAAACCATTTTGAATAAGGTCCTTGACAAAATGATATCTCAGGTCAATGTGTTTCGTCCGCTTATGGCAATATTCCTTCGCTTCAAGTAACTTATGAGCACTCTGGTTATCATTATACAGCACTATACGAGGCTCATTATGTAAGATTTCAATAAGAAAATTTTTGACAAAACACAAATCCCTACATACATCACTAATTGCTAGGTACTCACTCTCTGTACTAGATAGAGCCACGCAACGTTGCTTGCGAGACTCCCAATTAATCGTATTGACTCCTAACTTTATCACAAAACCAGTGTAAGACTTCCTATCAATGTCATTTGCCCAGTCGGCATCTGTATAAGCATTTAAATTTAAATCACGAGTCTTATAAAAATATAAGCCATAATTTAACGTCCCTGCCAAGTATCTAAGTACACGTTTAGCTGCAAGCCAATGACATTTACCGAAGCTATTATTGAACTGGCTCAGCTGACTGCAAACATAAGCAATGTCAGGTCGAGTACATACCGCCAAGTACATAAGAGACCCCAGCAACTCCCTGTACCTATATACATCATCATCAATACATTCATTTGGTGATGATGATGTCTGAAATTTTTCATTTAACATCATGGGAGTAGCAACTGGTTTGCAGTTCTCCATACCAAAACGTGATAACAGAGTTTTAACATACTCTGATTGGTCCAATGACAAAATACCTTTGCTCATATTACGAGTGACCCTTATACCTAAACAATTCTTAAGTGTACCTAAGTCCTTAACTATAAACTCCTGCTTTAACAAATTGAACAATTTATTCTTTGCTACAGAGCAATTGCCAAAGATGTAAAAATCGTCAACAAACAATGCTACAATAGTCAACTTATTATTAGGATTGCTTGCATAGTACACACATGGCTCACATTTACTTTGCCTGAAACTATTGCTACACAAGAGTTCTTGAACTTTTAGGTTCCACATTCTACTGGCTTGTTTGAGTCCATAAATACTCTTTAATAACAAACATACTTTATTATTATTACTTGCAAAACCAGGAGGTTGCTCCATGAAAATCTGTTCATTCAATTTGCTATTTAAAAATGCTGTCTGAATATCAAAATGAGAAATGTCTAAATCTAATTCAGTCGCAAGAGCAAATAACATGCGCATGGTGCTATGACGGACTACAGGCGAAAAAGTGTCGCTATAATCAATGCCATACTGTTGACTGTACCCACAAGCTACTAACCGCGCCTTGAACGTATCTTTGTCAGGAACATCCCTCTTAACTTTAAAAACCCATTTGCACTTGACAATATTTTTATCTTTAGGGCGATCTACAAGTTTCCATACTTGGTTTTGAATAAGTGAATTATATTCATTTTTCATTGCAAGTTGCCAATCCTCGCAGTTAGACGAAGATATGGCCTCTTTGTAATTTGACGGCTCTGATTCATTATTTAACATAAATACATCATAATCTTCGTACTTTAGAGGTGGTCGCCCACGCGTCGAGCGCACGGGTCGGGTCGCAAATTGGTAGTCACTGGTGCAGGTACCTGTGCTCCAGGACTAATCACTACTTCCCCTCGAACCGGCGGCGACGATATCTCTATAGAGGCGTTAGGGGACCAGCTAGAGTTCTCAGAGTCCGACTTTGAGTCATCGGCTACTTCCTCTCCTCCAGTGCAGTATTCAGAGCACGAATCTGAAATTACAGACTTATTATTAAAACTACTATCACAGTTGCCAGATACATTTAAATTATCACAGTTCACAGATGAATTTAAATTATCATTATTATTTATTATGTCGCAACTAGATTTTACATTCGAGTAATTCATGTCAATATTAAAATTATTATTATTATTTGATTCCATTCCTTCATTACTAATTGTATTCATATCATTCAAAAATTTATTTTCCAAGAATGAAACATTTCTAGAATAAATTATTTGTCTAGGATTCTGAGGGTCTATGAGTCTGTAACCTTTTGTGGTTTCACCATAACCAACAAAAACAGTTAATTTAGATTTAGGGTCCAGTTTGGAACGTTTCTGTGATGGAATCAAGGTATAGGCGACGCATCCAAAAACACGGAGGTGACCAAGGTTAACTTCAGAACCAGTCCAAACCTCTTCAGGGATTCGTCCGGCGAGGGCAGATGTGGGGCATCTGTTTTTCAGATACATTGCGGTCATGACCGCCTCACCCCAATATTCCCTGCGAAGACCTGAGTCCTGAATCATGCAGCGTGCCTTCTCCGTAATGGTCCTATTCAGCCTCTCAGATACACCATTCTGCTGAGGGCAATAAGGAACAGTAACCTGGTGAATGATGCCTTGAGATTTTAAAAATTGAGAATATCTTTTATTGCAATACTCACCACCTCCATCACTCCTTAGACACCTAATCTTGGCTCCAGTTTGCTTCTCAACAAGCGACTTAAAATCAAGAAAACGAGACATTACCTCACTCTTTTCTTGTAGTAGGTATCCCCAACTCTTTCTGGTATGGTCATCGGTAAAAGTCAATAGATATCTTGCGCCACCCCAACTGCGCACAGACATGGGTCCACAAACGTCTGAGTGGATAAGGTCCAGCGGCTGAGACGCGCGCTTTGCTTCACCAGAGGGATATGCAGTGGCCACCTGCTTCCCTTCCATACAAGCGATGCACTCAAAAATCTCCTGTTTATCATCCTGAAACATAAGAGTATTTTTCTTCCGCAGACTACACAGCCCACTATAGCCCAAATGACCCAGTCTCTTGTGCCAAATACAAGCTGACACATCAGCTAACTTTGCACTCTGTACTCTTTGAACTTGAACAGAATTGCTGCTCTTCAGAGAGTCGGAAGAATGCCCCTGTGGTAGCAAGACACTATTACAAGACATTAAATTATTGTCTAATTTATAAATACCATTCACCTCATCGGCATGACCTACTTTATTACCTACAATTTTACATTTATCACTTTGATAAAAATGACAGCCTTTTTGATCAAAAACAATACTTAGCCCACCTTTTACTAACTTACTAACTGACAACAAATTTGCACTGAGTTCAGGTACATGTAAAGCTTCAGCATTTATACAATGATTTAAAAGAGAAATTTTTACCTTACCAACTCCTTGAGTACACAACTTGTGGCTATTAGCCAGGTTAACTTTACTTAAACTAGGTTTATAGTCCAATAAATGTTTGTCACTATTCAGCAGATTATTGCTACATCCGGAATCAATGATAAAGTCACTGTGTGTCACTGAGAGTGCATTTTCCGTGGTTACAAAACTTTTTGCTTCATTATTTTGCTTCTTCTCACGTCTAAGTTTAAAGCATCTCGCACGAGTGTGTCCCTTTATCCCGCAATGATGACAAACAATATTCTTCCTCTGTTTAACCATAGCATAAGCTTTCTCCGGGTGGTGGTTATCTCCATTCTTTCTGAGTTCCTCTTGAAGCAATCTAGTGCGTACAAGTTCACTAGACAATTGTTTGTTTAAGCAAGAGGTTTCTAGGTTCGATACCAGTGTGTCATATTCAATCGGTAGACCACTGAGTAAAATTTCAGCTACTTCTGCGTCATCTATAGTACGCCCAATATCAGCCAATTTATGAACCAAATCCATTAAATCATTTATGTACTCACTCATAGTGCCATGCGTGAATTGCATTCTATGTAGTTGTCGTAGCAAAAGCACACGGCGGAACAGTCCGCGGTCCTCAAATATATCTGTAAGCTTCTTCCAGGCGTCCTTGGCTGTTCTGGCTGACCGAACGTATTGATATAAAGAGCTGTGCAAGCTTAAATTAATACGGGCTAAAGCACGTTGATCATTACTGGCTTCAATTGAGACTCCCTCAGCCGGCACAACACATGTCCATAAGTTTTCCAATATCAGCAGGTTCTGGATGCTAAATTTCCAGCTTTGAAAATCACCTGCACCTGTGAGTTTTTCAATCGCGATGTTTGCGTGGCGTGGTGGATCAGAAACACCTGTCGACATTTTGTGGTTATGTTTCCGCTCACAATCACTTTTCTGCGCAACACACTTTCTTGATGCCCTTTTTGCTGTCTGCTATTTAGCCCTTCTTCAATCCTGGGTCGGATAACCCTGGGCCGATAACCCTGTAGTAGAGAATCTACGCAGATAGACAACGCGTGAAGAAGAAGAACCAAAATTAGGGCAAGTGTGTGCTACAAAAGAAAACTCCAGAAATATCCGCATAGATTTATTCTTGACATAAATAAACATACGGATGCTTACTTAATTTACAACCAATGAAGCAGATTATCTTCATAAATACAGATCAAGACAATGTGGTGGCACACAACAATCTCTAGACAAATCATTACAGTAAGAAGGATTAAATGGAAGAGAGAACAGATAAAAAGTCAACGTCATATAACACAATGACAGCTCTATACTTTTTATAGGTATGGCTAAGGAAACCTATTAAACAGCCTTGTTTTTGTAAACGAATAAATAATTATATAAACTAAAATTTAACAAATAGTCCTCTAAAACTGGTTATTAACAAGACCACAAGATTTAAAGATAACGCATCACACTTGGATGAATTAACCACTGGATATGAAACGCAAGAGCGAATGTATGAAAACATCATCACCCAATTTCTGCCGGGCGGGGGGAGATTGTCGTGTCAATTGTTGACATTTAGTGCGTGAAAGTGTCGATATTTTTCTATCGATATGTGTTGAACGAAAGAATGACCGAATCTTATGCAAAATGTTTTTTATTTTTAAAACCAAAACAGAAATTACAGTATGGGAATTTAAGTAAGCACAAATAATAATAATAAATAATAAAATATATTTATTTAGCACAAAACATAACAGTATAATACATATGCATCGATAACTGCCTACGCTAGGTAAAACCTGTATCGTAGGCAATTAAATACTTCCAATGTCATAGATTGGACTGCGTTACAAAAAAATGGTACAAAAACGTTAAAGAAAATAAAGGGGGAAAAAAAAGGAAATTTGTATTATATCATCTAAAAATAGTTTTTCTATGGTAGAACTTAATTAAAAATGGTAAGTTATAATTACTTTTGAATAAACAATAGTGCCTCGGTTTCGTTATAATCTAGATTTAGTAATTAGTTAAAATGACTTTACAGTGCTTAAAACTTAGTGGATGTATATTCAAAATTTTGTTAATTCTATTATAAAGGAAAGGAGCAAGAAAATCGTGTTGCCTATGCGCGTACACTGTGCTACATCTTTTTACTACACAAACCTTATCCTTCCTTCGCTTATAATTGTACATCTTCCCGTCGAATGGTGTTTGTGAATGTTTATTTAGAACAGCGGAAAGTATGTACAGCTGTCTCACAGTAAGTAATTGTGCGTCTGAGTAGAGTAGTGCAGTGGAATGTAGGTAATGCTTGAAGAACATGACCTTCAGAAGAGATCTCTGAGCCCGTTCCAGCTGAATAAGGAAAGTCTTACACGCCCCACCCCAGGTATCAATGCAGTAGTACAGGGGCCTTACCATTAGCTCTTAAAGCAGGACTGCTATTGGACTGCATTGCTCTTTAGTACTATGACATCGTTTATAGCAGGCCTGTGGCAGGCCAATTTACGTTGACGTTTCAAAACCGTTCACCATTTTTTTACTATGAACTTTTCAATCTTTTCATACCATGACACTCAATTTGACAGCAGGTAAACGTCCTTTTGAGTGAAGCTAATGTCATCCTAGCCATCTTGAAAAAGTTACTAGGAGAATTGCTAGGAGACTAACTTTTTCGACATATTTTATGCGTTTCTCAGACTTTTTTCAGCAGTTTTGTGAACATTTACATGTTTCATTATCGATTAAGGAACCTAATTACAGTGTAAAGAAACCTAAAGGTCTTTTTATTATGTTGTATAAATTTAGTATTTTGTATAAAATGTTTATATCATCATTTACCAAAATGAAAATACAATTTCGACAAAATTGTTAATAACTCTTCTTTCTTACTAATATTTATGTGTAATACTTTTTTCAGATTTGTAACAAATACATGGAAATTATAAGTGTAAATGATGGCTATGATTCATTTAATTTACAATAAAATATGGTCTAATCATCCTTTGTAGTCTCACTTGAATGAACTAAGCACTATAGCATCTGTATGGCTTTTAGGTAAACATACAATACACATTTTAGTTTAACTTTAAAGATATTATGTCCTTTCCGTTCAATTGAGTAAAAAGAAAAGATAAAGAAACATATTTTACAGGTTATAGCACCTAAAACCCTTGTGTTATGAATATGTTGCTGATTTTGTTTGTTTAAATATTGCCTGGGTGTAAAAGACAACAAAGTTTTAGTTCTTATATAACACATTTGCAGCAGTCTTACAAAGATGATGAAATTAATGAATATTTCCTTTTATTGTAGGTGATTCTAGATACCCACTGCTCAAATTTATGATGACAACAATTGTTAAAGCAGAAATAGATTTTTCTGAAGCCTATTATACCTATACAGAGACATGTAAAAACTCTTAACGACAGAGAGAGATCAATAGGTATTCTACAGGCTCTTTTTCAATGTTACATTACCAACCTCAGGTTGCTGGCCTTATTGCAAAAGCATGTGTAATCCTACATTACATTTTGCAATGCAGCTAATCACTTATCTCACAGATCAAGCAAATTTATCTCACAGATGAAGAGGTTCACCAATAAGCTTATGTGTTGATGTATTTTTAACCCCTTATATACCAGTAATTCCAGACACAAATCAATTGTCTTATGGCTCGATTCCACAACTTCGGTAGCCGACCAGTTAATACCTATACTAAGTTATGGTTGTTTTGTTAGATTTTAAATTTAGGGTTAAAACTGAAGTATTTTTATATTAAGTATGTCTTTTTTATTTTAATATGTGTTCAAATAATTTTTTTTGTAATTATATTTACATAATATGAAATCATGTGTTTGTTTTTTTTACTGCAAAAATTCTGCAAAACATGTCTACTTAACCAAATGCTCGACTGGTAGAGAATACCTAATATGTAATATAATTTTCTGTTTCCTCTTCCTCTCCTTGAATCATTAATTATTTTATGTTTTATTTTTTGCATTTAGTCTACCCAGTCAATACTAAAATAGAATAGATTATTATAATACTTACCTATGTAAAAAGTTGTAGTACTTTTTTACTACACAGTGTAACTGAATCAGAAACTTCATTCAAACCCTAATTTTATGACTACATCGCCTGCAGAATTTAAATTTCTGCCACCCTTGCCATTCGCTTGGAGTGGTCTCCAGCTGTTAAAGATTTGTTAACTGTTATTCTCAAAGGTTATACAGTTGGGTGTGAGAAACTAGGCGTTTTTTTTTGTTTGTTTTCACTGAAAGTCAATGGATGATAAATTTTTAAAACTAATATTTTAATAAAATTACTTACAATTCCACTTTACTTTATCAATAATTAAACACAAGTATAACATTGTGAAAATATGGTTTAACTCAATGTTTAACTGTAAATATAAAATAGTCTTAGAACGTACGTACTACTGTGGTACTACTCCGGGAAAATAGAATATTTCTTCAATTTTTGAATGTTACCGCCAAAAATGCAGGCAGAACCATTCCAATCATGAACGTTAAAATGATTATCCACATTTTCAATAACCCAACACTGTTCATTAAGTACTATCGTCAAGAAGGTAATTTTACTAGAATTTAGTAATTTAAGTAATCTTCTGCAAAATAGCAACATTTAGATCGACTTTTTCTCTTTAAAATCCAATAAGTAGAAAGTTTTTCAAAAACCGGTAATTTGGAATAAATCATGTATTTGTGTATTTGAACGTTTTCAACTAAAAAGAGACAGATTTATCTGAACCAGTATAGCTCTATCTCGTTCATGCAATCTGCAGACAAACAGACCATAGACAAGCTTAGCTGTTCACCTTTTGGTTTAGCGATGCTAAAGTCGTTCAGCTTTTCAGCGGTTATGGTATGATTTTTAGCAGGGCAAAAGCAGCCCTACTGTTGAACTGCCTGGAAATTGAGTGGCTTGCTATAAGCTGATGGTAAGCCCCCAGGAGAGATTGCGCAAGCGCAATGTAAACTTTTCTAAGAAGATCTCTGTCCCCCACACATCTCGGCCTTCTGAACACATAAATGAGCTTCTTAACCCGTCCAGACAACACCTCTATTTGAGATTTCCAGCTAAGTCTCTCGTCAAACAAAACTCCCAAGTATTTAATCTGGTTTGATCTGGCTATAGCAGGGCAAATACAGGTGATGCTTTTATCAAACGGTGTGGTACATGAATGCGCTTTTAGCAAATAATCTGAGCTAGCTGATTTTCTATCATAATTTATGAATCTAAGGTAGGTGGTTTTAGAGAGGTTAAGGGTTAAAAGATTTTTCCGAAGCCAATACGTAACCTGGTGGAGACCTTTTTCAGCGGAATCATATACATCGTCCCATGTCTGACCGTGAAAAATCAATGCCGTGTCGTCCGCGTAAGTAAAATTTTTTCCAGAATTCACAGTTAACTGACACAGGTCATTGATATATATAAGGAACAGACTCGGGCCGAGGATACTTCCCTGGGGCACACCGAAAGTGACTGGTGACTCAGAGCTAGTCATGTTATTAATTTTGACTTTTTGGACCCGCTTACAGAGAAAGTCCTTATAAATAATCTAATGCAGAGCCGCGAATCCCTCAGGCGTTCGAGCTTGTCAACAAGTAGAGGGATCGAAACAGTGTCAAAAGCTTTAGCGAGGTCTAAGAAGACACCAAGACATTTTTGCTTATTATCTACATGCGAGGAAATGTACGAAGCTAGGTCTGAGACGGCATCACCAGTGCTTTTACCAGACCTAAAACCAAATTGGCGTGGCGATAGGAGATTATTATGCTCTAAAAAGTTGTTACTTAAGACGGTTGTTTAAAATTTTTTCTAAAAGTTTAGATAGTGTAGGAAGGACAGAGATAGGCCGATAATTGTTGACACTGGTTCGATCACCTCCTTTGTGTACCGGAGTAATAAGAGCGATCTTAAATAAATAATAAATAATAATAAATATTTAAGACATGCCTCACTGGGCCACACTGAGCCATCTAGTCCCAAATTAAGGTACTATTAAGTACCCTGTCGTATGGGGTACTAGACAACCGATAAACTTACTTATATACTTTTTTTTTTGTAAATTCATACTTATAATACATAGAAAACACCCAGACCAGTACAAACAGACATGTTCATGCACACAAATATTTGTACTGTGCGGGGATCGAACCCGCGACCCATGGCTCAGAAGCAGCGTTAACTACCGCTGATCCAAATGGTCGTCAAAAGCATCAGGGAAGACTCCTTGTTGACAGCAAAGTGTAAATAGCTTAGTGAGTGGTGGAACAAGGATATCTTTGGCCATTTTCACAAAGTGTGATGGGACAGAGTCACAATCCACCTCCAGCTCATCCGGCGGAAGGATGACCATTGAATTTGGTAGATAAGGAATGTTAAAACAATTAAACGAACAGTCTTATGATTTTTTGCGTTAGCATTAAAACACTCTGGTGTAAAATGGATACCACATATTCGGTGGTGTTTTGTAGAGTTCCATTTTGCCTCTCTTCGGACCACTTTGTTTTACTTAATGGATCTACAGGAAATCTGAAATTACATTAATAGGATGTATTGTGATAAAATATGAAGTTTAAAATTTTAAAGCAAACTGTTGTATTTTTAAGATTAAGTAATTTAATCTATTCTAATCTAAAGTATTTATACTTTAGATTTATTATTACATTTTTATCGATATGATTTATCGACAATTGTCAAGCACAGTTAAAACTAAATTGACTAGCCACTTGATCGTCCGCGGGGCCGCCACGAATCGTGTAATCGTGGCCCACGATTACACGATTGTGCGTCAAGAGCTGCGCGACTGCGCGCGAACGATCGCCAAGCGTGCTCCCTCATTACAAAAATCATCATAGCAAACAAACTAAGCTAGATATTTAGAAATAGAAAAATACTCCAAAAAGGGTAAAGAATAGAGATTATTTTTAAACAACTATTTTAATTTAAAAGTGTAGTTTTTAATGTTAAATCGAAGGCGAAACTTGAGAAACTAGTAAAATTTTCGACAAATTTACGATATTCTCATTTTTATTTAATTATATCTCAACTAGTATTCTCCTATTTAATTTAAATACTAATCTAGACTATATTACCTATCTATTCATATAAATATTACCACATTTCTTTAACAACTACTCGTACTATGGAAAATAAAATAACAAATCTACCTACTCACTCAGATTCTCAACACGGCTTCTTGACGTAAAATAAGGTATGTGCCGCCCGGCTAAGGTACGAGTATCTCACACACGGAATATTAGGGCTTTCAAAATGAAACACATTTATTTTATTTTAATGTTTTTATATTGAAAAAATATTTAGACGACCATTTGGATCAGCGGTTAGTAAACGCTGCTTCTGAGCCATGGGTCGCGGGTTCGATCCCGGCGCAGTACAAATACGAGGGCGGGTCAATAAGTCCGTGACTTTTTGAATTTCTGACCTCTTTACTGAAAAAGCAACACTACTCCTGTCAACAGGTATCTGTCAGTTGATTCCTATCAAAATTTGAACTTGCTGCGTCAGTTAGTTTGTGTTTGACAGCTATTTTTATCAGACTACCCAGTCATTTGAGGAAAAAATGGAAAAAGGTGAATTTCGTGTGCTTATTAAGCATTATTTTTTGCGAAAAAAAACCATTACCGAGACCAAGGCTAAGCTTGATAAATACTATGGGGACTCTGCACCATCGATTTCAATGGTAAAAAAGTAGTTTACTGAATTTCGTTGTGGCCGTAAAAGCACTGAAGATGCCGAACGTCCTGGACGCCCAGTTGAGGTCTCTACACCCGAAACAATAGAAAAAATTTACGATATGGTGTTGGCCGACCGAAGATTGAAAGTGCAAGAGATTGTGGAAGCCGTAGGGATCTCGCATGGCTCAGTGGTTTCAATTTCAAAAGATCAATTGGGCATGAGAAAGCTTTCCGCAAGATGGGTGCCGCCTTTGCTCACAGTCGACCACAAACGCAATCGTGTAACAACTTCACAGGAAGGTTTGGCGTTGTTTAATTGCAATATGGAGGAGTTTTTGCGCCGTTTTGTAACCGTGGACGAAACATGGATCCATCACAATACACCAGAGACCAAACAACAGTCAAAACAGTGGGTTTCTAAGGGTAAATCGGCGCCAAAGAAGGCCAAGGTGGGTTTGTCAGCCAATAAAGTTATGGCGACTGTTTTTTGGGATGCACGTGGGATAATCCACATTGACTACCTTCAAAAGGGAAGAACAATCAATGGGGAATATTATGCCAACTTATTGGACCGCTTCAATGACGATTTGAAAAAAAACCGACCTCATTTGGCCAAGAAAAAAGTTCTTTTCCACCAAGACAATGCAAGGGTGCACACATGTGCAGTTGCCATGGCAAAAATCCATGAATTGGGTTATGAATTGCTCCCTCATCCACCCTATTCTCCAGATTTGGCTCCGAGTGACTACTTTTTGTTCCCAAACCTGAAGAAATGGCTTGGTGGATTGTCGCGGCGTCCAGCCTACTTAGACAAATAAAGGACTGGCAGCTTAGACGACGACATTGACTTTGACAGGGAGAATAAAGGAGACGACGACACGACGAAGACTTAGGGTTAGATGGTATATTTTTAAGAGATATATTGAATATTAATAAATAGTGTACGTGAAGACTCAGACCTTTCTTTTTCTTTGTACACGACAGACCGTACAAAGTGGTCCTTCGATTTTAAAAGAACTGACATATGGAGAATCAGATTATGACTCGCTCGAGAGCTATCCACTTTGTACGGTCTGTCGTGTACAAAGGAAAAGAAAGGTCTGAGTCTTCACGTACACTATTTATTAATATTCAATATATCACTTAAAAATATACCATCTAACCCTAAGTCTTCGTCGTGTCGTCGTCTCCTTTATTCTCCCTGTCAAAGTCAATGTCGTCGTCTAAGCTGCCAGTCCTTTATTTGTCTAAGTAGGCTGGACGCCGCGACATTCCCACCCCCGAGTATCAGCTAATTGATACTCAAGATTGGGAGCCGACGTCCAGTCTACAGAGCTTTGTCGTCGGTCGTGTATACAGTCCTTGTCCAGTCCGTACGTCAGCTACACGTACCTGTCGATCTTTGCCAGGGTGTACTTTAACTACCCGTCCGCGTGGCCATTGGCCCCTTGGCAATTGGTCATCAGCAACGATGACTACGTCACCAACTGCCAAGGGTTTGTCGTCAACCTTGTACCACTTCTCACGTCGTGTCAGGGTAGGTAAGTACTCCTTAACCCATCGTTTCCACGTTAAATCCGCCAGTCTTTGTGACTCTCGCCAAGACCGCCGCAACATGTCACCGTCTGTAAATTGTCCAAAAGGTCGGTCCAAGATAAACGTATTTGTAAATAAAAAGTCATTAGGAGTCAAGGGTAAGGAGTCTTCAGAGTCTAACGGAACATATGTTAAAGGACGACTATTCACAAAATGTTCGGTTTCTGCTAAAAGAGTGAGAAGAGTATGTTCGCTTGGAATTCTCTCTTTTAACGTGACACGTAGAGACGTCTTGATACTCCGCACCAGCCTCTCCCAGCACCCTCCCATATGAGGAGCATTTGGGGCAATATATCTCCAGTCAATGTTTCTAATGCTTCCAAACCTAAGTAACTCTCTCTGGTCCATCGCTAAAACAGCTTTTTTCAACTCCCGGTCAGCGCCACGAAACGTCGTAGCATTGTCACTATACATGACAGCTGGACATCCACGCCGCGCTATAAAACGACGCAAGCTTAAAATTGCTGAACTGGTTGTTAGGTCGCTGACCAAGTCGACGTACACTGCACGAACTGTCAAACAAGTGTAAATAACCCCCCACCTTTTTTCCTGTCGGCGACCCACCTTGACCAACATTGGGCCAAAATAATCAATCCCAGTGTAGGTGAACGGTCGTGCTCCCTCTTTAAGACGGCATTCAGGAAGCTGGCCCATGAGAGGTGGCGTAGACTTTGCCCGCTTTAATTTGCAAACAAGACAGTCGTGAAATGTCTTTTTTACAGCGTTACGTCCTCTGAGAATCCAAAAACGTTTTCTCGTCTCGTTCAGTACTCTCTCCCTTCCTGAGTGAGCAGAATCTTCGTGTATGCGTTGTAAAAGTAATTTGGCAAAACGGTCAGATGGATGAAAAATGATAGGATGTTTAGCGTCGTAGTCGATGTTGGCAGCATCGATCCTACCGCCAACCCTGAGTATGCCATGCGAGTCAAAAAATGGATTAAGTTGTCTTAGAGCGCTAGAGCTGTGTACGTGTCCGTGTGTATTTATATAATTCATGTCTGCCAGAAATGTTCGTCCTTGACTTTCTTTTATACACCATTCTTCGGCAGATTTCACTTCTAGAGCAGAAAGTTCAGTGCGTATCCAATCAGATTTCTTATTTTTAAAGTTGTGAATAGCACGGAAGAACCAGGCTGTACTGCGAACAAATCTCCAGAACTTCGAAAATCTTTTGATGTCTAATAATTCTACCGTAGAGCTTGCAGTTGTGACGAGAACAGCTTTTACCTCCTTGTCGTTAGGGTCTAAGATGATCTGGTCAAACCTTTTGATGTCTTCAGGCCACTCGTTGTCGGGTCGTGAGAGAAAGCGAGGTCCGTCTAGCCACTTTCCGTTTTCAATTGTAGCAGTATCCCTTGTAGCGTCGTCGGCCGCATTTAAATGCGAAGGAACCCACCTCCATTGATCTACATTGGTCCATTCCGTCACCTCACTGACTCGGTGTGCGACGAAAGGCTTAAATCGTCCGGAGTCTGATTTCAGCCAGCTCAATACGGTCTTAGAGTCTGACCACAAAGTGACTTTGTTTAGAGCAATCATCTCGCATTGCTGTAAATTTCGAGACATTCGCGATCCCATGACAGCTGCCTGTAGCTCCAGACGGGGAATGCTCATAACTTTTAGTGGTGCAACTCTAGCTCTTGCCATCAGAAAAACGACGTGCCAGGTGCCATCTCTTTTGCGTGACCGGAGATAGGCGACACTAGCGAAAGCTCTGGAACTCGCGTCACAGAATATGTGCAGCTCAGCTAAACTGTCGAAGTCGTCTGTCAATATCCAACGTGGAATGTGAATCGTGCTAGCCATATTAAGTTGCACTAGCCAGGTCTGCCAAGCTGCAAATTGACAAGCTTCAATTTCGTCATCCCATCCTATCTTAGTGCGCCAGATATCTTGCATAAGGATGCGCGCTTTTACGGTCACATGTAGTAGAAAACCTAGTGAGTCGAAAACAGACATGACAATCTTCAATACTTCTCGTTTAGTAGGTCTCTTTGCAGCCGACCTAATCTCGTCGGAGATATTCAGCAGGCTTAACTTAAAGATAAAGTTGTCTTCTTCTGGAAGCCATCTAACACCTAGCACTCTCTCTACCACCTCGTCTTGACTGTCTGTAATGACTTTGACTGCTGATGTAGATTGTCTTTCCAGGGGGATGTGGTCTAACAGTCTCTTTGAGTTCGAAACAAAGTTTCGTATGTGAAAACCGCCTGAGGCGTGAATTTTAATGACGTCGTTAACCAGCTTAATTAAGTCATCCTCTTCGTTCAAAGAGTAAATAAAGTCATCTACGTAGTGATGGTCAGTAATAACACGACAGGCATGTGGATGAGTCGTTTCATACCTGCGCGCATTTAGGTTCTTGACAAACTGTGCGGATGACGGAGAACATACAGCGCCGAAAGTCATGACGTTTACGACATACTCACCGTCCTCCCAGAGTAGCCGCTGCGCTTGTCTATCTTCGGGTCGTATCATAACTCGATGAAACATCTCTTGAATATCTCCAGTGACTGCTATTTTGCCTTTTCGGAACCCTAAAAGTATGCGTGGTAGAGATGTCAGAAAGTCCGGTCCGGTCAAGAGAAAATCGTTCAACGACTTTCCTTCTGACTTCGCGGCACAGTCGAAAACAAGGCGTAGTTTCGGCTTGTTAGGGTTGTAAACTGCAAAATGTGGGAGCCACCAGCTTTTGTTCGTTCGCAGAGAGGATTCCTCCGGGTCCAACTTAGTCATATAACCTTTATTTACATTGTCTAAAAACCGTTCCTTGTACTTAATAGCGAAATCGTCAGACTTACATAGTTTCGCTTGAATACTTTTCAATCTCCTCCTCGCTTGCGGTAGACTGTCGGGAAGCTCAGGATTGTCGGCTCTCCACAAAAGTCCTGTCTCATACCGGCCCTCAGGTAGCAGCCGCGTCGTGCTCTCCATTATCTGAAGCGCTAGCTGATCAATGTCGCGGCGTCCAGCCTACTTAGACAAATAAAGGACTGGCAGCTTAGACGACGACATTGACTTTGACAGGGAGAATAAAGGAGACGACGACACGACGAAGACTTAGGGTTAGATGGTATATTTTTAAGTGATATATTGAATATTAATAAATAGTGTACGTGAAGACTCAGACCTTTCTTTTCCTTTGTACACGACAGACCGTACAAAGTGGTCCTTCGATTTTAAAAGAACTGACATATGGAGAATCAGATTATGACTCGCTCGAGAGCTATGGCAACGACGACCACCGCCGCTGTTTCAGAGGAGGACGGACATGACCGACAGTCTGTCCGGAGCAGCCGCGCGCCGTCGCCGAGCCCGTCAGCCCGCTCAGCGACGAGCACTATATCGACCGTCAAGCGGCAGCGACTTCTAGAGCTTCAGACAAAGGCCGCGGAAGAACGTGCCGCAATTGAGAGACGCCTGCTCGAAGAGAAGTTGGCGCTGCAAATTCAAGCGCTTCAAGACGAAGATGATGATTTTCAAGCTTGCAATTTGTCCCGCCCACAGTCCCGTGCATCACTTCGGCACGCAAATACTACGAATTCAGGTACCCAACCTACATACAATAAAATAGACGACTCACATAGTGAGCAAGGCCCTCCGCTGCCGCCTGTTTTAACTCAACATTCATCATCGAACGGCCTAGAGAAAGAGTTTAGCAAGCTTTTAGCACGACAGACTAGCACAAAGGAGCTGCCGCCTTTCTCTGGAGAGCCTGAAGAATGGCCTCTATTCTATAGCCAGTTTAAATCGACTACCAAGCTGTGCGATTATACCGACGACGAGAATATTGCCCGACTTTCGAGATGTTTAAAGGGACGCGCGCGCGATGCTGTCTGTCCGCTTTTAGTCACCGCCACTAACCTAGACAAGATTATTCACACCCTGAAAATTCGTTTTGGTAGACCTGAATTTATAATAGAATCAATGCTAAACAAAATTCGTAGTATTAAATATATACGTCATGACGACATTAACCACCTCATAGAGTTTGCGACCATCGTACAAAATATTGTTGCGACTATGAAAGTCACGAAAGAGACCGGACATCTTTCTAATCCGACGTTAATAAAAGAGGTTGAAAATAAGTTGCCGTCCATCCTGCGCTACCAATGGGCATTTTATATAGCAAAGAAGGTTGACAAATCTATTTGCGTGACATTAAACGACTTGTGTGAGTGGCTCATGGATATAGCAAATGCTGCGACTTTCATAGCACCGATGCCGACTGAAAATAAGCTTCGAGGACAAAACCATGAGAAGAAGGTCGTTTTTACAACAACTACGTCGACAGCGAAACTGACTTGTTTAAAGTGTAAGGGCAATCACACACTGAGCAACTGTGACGACTTTAAGCGGCTTTCAATGAATGATCGGTGGAGCTTTGTGACACAAATGAAGCTGTGTTTCTCCTGCTTGTCAAATAAGCACCAACTGAAGACCTGTAAGAACCGTCAAAAATGTACCGAAGAAAGCTGTGCCAGAGTACACCACCCGCTCTTACATGCACCACCGATCGAACCTGCATGCAATAGTTTGACGCATGAGAGTGTACACGCTGCGATCTCACCGGCAGTGAACTACTGTAAGCCAAGCGAATCCTGCGTCCTACTAAAAGTGATTCCTGTAGTTATCTCCGGACCAAGAGGCGACATCGTGACCTTAGCGCTGCTAGACGAGGGTGCCGCGGTATCCTTGATTGACGCGTCTCTACTACAGCGTGCGGGACTTCAAGGCTGCGTGTCTCCGCTGCATATACGAGGCGCGACCGGTATGACGACAAAAGAAGAGAACTCTCAGGTTGTGTCTTTTAATATTCGTGGACTTAATTCACGTGAAAGTTATTATGTAAATAGTTTTCGTTCTGTAAAAAACTTGAATTTAATTGTAAATAATTTAAATAGTAGACAAATTGTAAATAAATTTCCATATGTAAATAATTATGTACAGGACACCGACTATAAAAATAAGAATGTCGAGTTACTGATTGGGCAAGACAATATTGATTTGATTGTGACTAGACAGATTATTTGCCATGACAAGACCGGACCTATGATCTCATTGACGAAACTTGGTTACGTAGTACACGGAAATGTAGGACTCGGTGGCATTCCGAACGACGTATCAGTCCTACATATCTGTAACTGCGACGAACTTAATAACCTAATTAAACGATCCTTTTCAACAGAAGCTTTCGGCACAAAGTTTGAAAACGACACTCCTCGTTCTCGGGAGGATCAGCTAGCGCTTCAGATAATGGAGAGCACGACGCGGCTGCTACCTGAGGGCCGGTATGAGACAGGACTTTTGTGGAGAGCCGACAATCCTGAACTCGACATTCTTATTTTTATAGTCGGTGTCCTGTAAATAGTTTTCGTTCTGTAAAAAACTTGAATTTAATTGTAAATAATTTAAATAGTAGACAAATTGTAAATAAATTTCCATATGTAAATAATTATGTACAGGACACCGACTATAAAAATAAGAATGTCGAGTTACTGATTGGGCAAGACAATATTGATTTGATTGTGACTAGACAGATTATTTGCCATGACAAGACCGGCCCTATGATCTCATTGACGAAACTTGGTTACGTAGTACACGGAAATGTAGGACTCGGTGGCATTCCGAACGACGTATCAGTCCTACATATCTGTAACTGCGACGAACTTAATAACCTAATTAAACTATCCTTTTCAACAGAAGCTTTCGGCACAAAGTTTGAAAACGACACTCCTCGTTCTCGGGAGGATCAGCTAGCGCTTCAGATAATGGAGAGCACGACGCGGCTGCTACCTGAGGGCCGGTATGAGACAGGACTTTTGTGGAGAGCCGACAATCCTGAGCTTCCCGACAGTCTACCGCAAGCGAGGAGGAGATTGAAAAGTATTCAAGCGAAACTATGTAAGTCTGACGATTTCGCTATTAAGTACAAGGAACGGTTTTTAGACAATGTAAATAAAGGTTATATGACTAAGTTGGACCCGGAGGAATCCTCTCTGCGAACGAAAAAAAAGCTGGTGGCTCCCACATTTTGCAGTTTACAACCCTAACAAGCCGAAACTACGCCTTGTTTTCGACTGTGCCGCGAAGTCAGAAGGAAAGTCGTTGAACGATTTTCTCTTGACCGGACCGGACTTTCTGACATCTCTACCACGCATACTTTTAGGGTTCCGAAAAGGCAAAATAGCAGTCACTGGAGATATTCAAGAGATGTTTCATCGAGTTATGATACGACCCGAAGATAGACAAGCGCAGCGGCTACTCTGGGAGGACGGTGAGTATGTCGTAAACGTCATGACTTTCGGCGCTGTATGTTCTCCGTCATCCGCACAGTTTGTCAAGAACCTAAATGCGCGCAGGTATGAAACGACTCATCCACATGCCTGTCGTGTTATTACTGACCATCACTACGTAGATGACTTTATTTACTCTTTGAACGAAGAGGATGACTTAATTAAGCTGGTTAACGACGTCATTAAAATTCACGCCTCAGGCGGTTTTCACATACGAAACTTTGTTTCGAACTCAAAGAGACTGTTAGACCACATCCCCCTGGAAAGACAATCTACATCAGCAGTCAAAGTCATTACAGACAGTCAAGACGAGGTGGTAGAGAGAGTGCTAGGTGTTAGATGGCTTCCAGAAGAAGACAACTTTATCTTTAAGTTAAGCCTGCTGAATATCTCCGACGAGATTAGGTCGGCCGCAAAGAGACCTACTAAACGAGAAGTATTGAAGATTGTCATGTCTGTTTTCGACCCACTAGGTTTTCTACTACATGTGACCGTAAAAGCGCGCATCCTTATGCAAGATATCTGGCGCACTAAGATAGGATGGGATGACGAAATTGAAGCTTGTCAATTTGCAGCTTGGCAGACCTGGCTAGTGCAACTTAATATGGCTAGCACGATTCACATTCCACGTTGGATATTGACAGACGACTTCGACAGTTTAGCTGAGCTGCACATATTCTGTGACGCGAGTTCCAGAGCTTTCGCTAGTGTCGCCTATCTCCGGTCACGCAAAAGAGATGGCACCTGGCACGTCGTTTTTCTGATGGCAAGAGCTAGAGTTGCACCACTAAAAGTTATGAGCATTCCCCGTCTGGAGCTACAGGCAGCTGTCATGGGATCGCGAATGTCTCGAAATTTACAGCAATGCGAGATGATTGCTCTAAACAAAGTCACTTTGTGGTCAGACTCTAAGACCGTATTGAGCTGGCTGAAATCAGACTCCGGACGATTTAAGCCTTTCGTCGCACACCGAGTCAGTGAGGTGACGGAATGGACCGATGTAAATCAATGGAGGTGGGTTCCTTCGCATTTAAATGCGGCCGACGACGCTACAAGGGATACTGCTACAATTGAAAACGGAAAGTGGCTAGACGGACCTCGCTTTCTCTCACGACCCGACAACGAGTGGCCTGAAGACATCAAAAGGTTTGACCAGATCATCTTAGACCCTAACGACAAGGAGGTAAAAGCTGTTCTCGTCACAACTGCAAGCTCTACGGTAGAATTATTAGACATCAAAAGATTTTCGAAGTTCTGGAGATTTGTTCGCAATACAGCCTGGTTCTTCCGTGCTATTCACAACTTTAAAAATAAGAAATCTGATTGGATACGCACTGAACTTTCTGCTCTAGAAGTGAAATCTGCCGAAGAATGGTGTATAAAAGAAAGTCAAGGACGAACATTTCTGGCAGACATGAATTATATAAATACACACGGACACGTACACAGCTCTAGCGCTCTAAGACAACTTAATCCATTTTTTGACTCGCATGGCATACTCAGGGTTGGCGGTAGGATCGATGCTGCCAACATCGACTACGACGCTAAACATCCTATCATTTTTCATCCATCTGACCGTTTTGCCAAATTACCTTTACAACGCATACACGAAGATTCTGCTCACTCAGGAAGGGAGAGAGTACTGAACGAGACGAGAAAACGTTTTTGGATTCTCAGAGGACGTAACGCTGTAAAAAAGACATTTCACGACTGTCTTGTTTGCAAATTAAAGCGGGCAAAGTCTACGCCACCTCTCATGGGCCAGCTTCCTGAATGCCGTCTTAAAGAGGGAGCACGACCGTTCACCTACACTGGGATTGATTATTTTGGCCCAATGTTGGTCAAGGTGGGTCGCCGACAGGAAAAAAGGTGGAGGGTTATTTACACTTGTTTGACAGTTCGTGCAGTGTACGTCGACTTAGTCAGCGACCTAACAACCAGTCCAGCAATTTTAAGCTTGCGTCGTTTTATAGCGCGGCGTGGATGTCCAGCTGTCATGTATAGTGACAATGCTACGACGTTTCGTGGCGCTGACCGGGAGTTGAAAAAAGCTGTTTTAGCGATGGACCAGAGAGAGTTACTTAGGTTTGAAAGCATTAGAAACATTGACTGGAGATATATTGCCCCAAATGCTCCTCATATGGGAGGGTGCTGGGAGAGGCTGGTGCGGAGTATCAAGACGTCTCTACGTGTCACGTTAAAAGAGAGAATTCCAAGCGAACATACTCTTCTCACTCTTTTAGCAGAAACCGAACATTTTGTGAATAGTCGTCCTTTAACATATGTTCCGTTAGACTCTGAAGACTCCTTACCCTTGACTCCTAATGACTTTTTATTTACAAATACGTTTATCTTGGACCGACCTTTTGGACAATTTACAGACGGTGACATGTTGCGGCGGTCTTGGCGAGAGTCACAAAGACTGGCGGATTTAACATGGAAACGATGGGTTAAGGAGTACTTACCTACCCTGACACGACGTGAGAAGTGGTACAAGGTTGACGACAAACCCTTGGCAGTTGGTGACGTAGTCATCGTTGCTGATGACCAATTGCCAAGGGGCCAATGGCCACGCGGACGCGTAGTTAAAGTACACCCTGGCAAAGATCGCCAGGTACGTGTAGCTGACGTACGGACTGGACAAGGACTGTATACACGACCGACGACAAAGCTCTGTAGACTGGACGTCGGCTCCCAATCTTGAGTATCAATTAGCTGATACTCGGGGGTGGGAATGTCGCGGCGTCCAGCCTACTTAGACAAATAAAGGACTGGCAGCTTAGACGACGACATTGACTTTGACAGGGAGAATAAAGGAGACGACGACACGACGAAGACTTAGGGTTAGATGGTATATTTTTAAGAGATATATTGAATATTAATAAATAGTGTACGTGAAGACTCAGACCTTTCTTTTTCTTTGTACACGACAGACCGTACAGTGGATAAAGATTTGACTCCAATGATGAAGTCATCTCGCAAATAAAGGCCTATTTTGAGGACCTCGACAAATCATATTTTTTGGAAGAGATAAAAAAATTGGAGAAGCGTTGGACAAAGTGTATAGAGCTCAAGGGAGACTACGTTGAAAAATAAAATGATTTGTTTATCAAAAAACCTGTGTTTTATTCCAAAAGTCACGGACTTATTGACCCGCCCTCGTATTTGTGTGCATGAACATGTCTGTTTGTGCTGGCCTGGGTGTTTTCTATATATTACAAGTATGTATTTACAAAAAAAAAACTATTTACGTAAATTTGAAAAATGAAAAAACATGAAAAGCAATTATTTCTATAAGTGCTAAATATGTAACAATTATTTACCTGTAGTCCCCAAACTAGGTAATCCTGTCTTTTGGGAACTACTCGACAAAGTAACAGCGGCTTTGTGTGTGTGTGTGTTTGCACTCTGCCGAGCCCTGCGTAAGTGGCTTACTTGGGATCAGTTGTACAAACTGCTGGGCGAAAGCGGTCGTTATTGTGTCACTTAAGATTGCTTTGTTAACAAAAGCTCAATTTCGTCATAGCTGATTCAGTAAATCAGTAAAATCAGTTTTATTTCTGCAAATAGGCCCCTGGAGGCGCTTTTACACGTCCCAATATTTAAACCTACCACTGCTTCGGGACAAATGTGGGCTAGTGCCGAGAAGAAGCAGCGCAAGAAACTTAGTCACTATTGTCAGTTTCTTTTTAAATAAATATGTTTACTCGTACATAAGATATATGCCAGTGCGAGCTGGGGCAATTTAAAGCCACACGTTCCTATCATTTATATAATCATTAATAGTATAATAGCCCTTTTTCATGAAAATTACTTTGATATATGATTTGAGTTTATGTTTAAAAAAGTTTATCGGTTGTCTAGTACCCCATACGACAAGGTGCTTAATAGTAGCTTAATTTGGAACTAGATGGCTCTGTGTGGCATGTCCTAAATATTTATATTAAAAAAAATGTAAAAAACAGTTAAAAAAACTAAGGCTTGTGGTAGTCCCGGAAACAATTATCAATACATAAATTAACGTTGCATTCAATGCACTTCCAGGACGTTCTAGTGATTTTCTTCTGTCTGGAGCATATCCAGCAGCGGCTTCGGTTTGTCCCGGTCCTCACAGGGAAATGGTCATGTTCGACGACTGGCCTTGTCGAGTGGTCACGTGGTCGGGTCGGTGCTCTTACTATTCTCGTCGAGTCGAGTCGAGTCTCAGTAGTTGGGTCAAGTTGTCGGTGCACTTTAATCAACTCTTCCGCCAACACACGTCTGAAATTCCTGTGCGATGTTTTGTGACCTATATTGCTGTTGTATATCACAAAGCAATTGAACACAGCCGTGTTGAATAAGTGGCGGAAGAGCTTCTTATACCAAATGTGGTTTCTTGAGCGCTCGAGTGGTTGGGCAGAGAGATATTGATCTTTGCGATCGACACCTCCCATGCTCTTGTTGTAGTCTAGTATAATTGACGGCTTGTATGTCAGTCTGTCGTACTTTTGTCTTGTCCCAATCTCAAGATTATGGTATGTCGAGATCAAACTAACTAAGTTAGCATCCCGCCATACCATAATCGACACATCGGGACAGTAAGTGGCCACTACTTCTCCCTGTCGTAAGTCCGATTTGGTCAATGTTTTCAATGAACTGGGAACAAATTCCCGGTTTAGTCTTAATGTGCCGTAAACGTCCGTTTTTTGTCGTTTAAGGCACCTCGCTAACAATGAACTGTTGTAAAAATTGTCCATTATTAGCGTGTGCCCTTTGTTGAGTAGCGGTTTAGCTAAATCGTAGACGATTTTCGCAGTCAGGTTGTCCGGTCGTACGTCCTTTGTCTTAGCGTCAGTTGTCGGTTCGGTCGTGTCGTCTGTCGTCGGTTCGGTCGTCTCGTTAGTCGTCACGTCTGTCTGTGGGACTTTTTGTTGCTTGCCAGTGTACAAAGTACTTCCAAAGGTACCCAGTAGAAGATTCACATACTTTGTATGTCTTCACTCCTACTTGGGCAGCTTTGGAAGCAATTTTTTGTGCGAAATTTAGTCGGCCATGCCATTTCAAAAGGGATTCATCTATTACAATTTCTTGGGAAAGGTTATAAAGACTGCTAAATTTAATGTTGAAAGAATTGAGAACGGGTCGGATTTTAAAAAGTCTGTCTGTGGTCTGATTTATGAGGAGGAATCTATTATATGACATAATTTTCGAAAACAACGGCATTGTAGCAAAGCCGTTGTACGAAAAGTATTTCTGTTCTTCGGGAAGGGGATATAGACCTTGCAAGATTATTAATGCCAAAAAAGAAAGCATTTCGTCCCTAGCCGTGTCAGTCCAGCGTTTTAGTCTCGAGTTCGCCGTCAATTTGCCTAATCTCGTCAGTTTGTCTATTTTGTTTCTTGCGTATCTGTTCACCTCCGTACAGAGTCTGTCGATAAAGTCATCGTCGATCATGGCCCTAAAAACGTCCAGTCCAGTCGTAAAAGTAAACGTCGGCCCTGGGGTTGGTCCTAAAAATGTTTCCCGCTTTCCAGTGAAATTTGTCACGTCCCTCGTCCAGTTGAAGTCATAACTGTCTGTAGTCGCAATCGTCCGTACGGCGGCGTCATTATCAGCATCCTCCACAGCCATGACTCTGGCTTCGAACGCTGAAAGATCGCTATCAATAGCGGGTTCGGCAGCTGCACTCCGTGGAGTCATGACTGGAAGGATGCTTGATGAGTCACACTTGTCCATGTCCAAGTCATCGTCACTGTCGTCGTCGTAAATATGTCGCAGCCAGTCGTCTACGGTATCACTGAAGTGATCGTCGAGTTCACCTGAGAAGAAAAAAGAAAACTGAGATTGATGATAAGATACTCAACCTTAACATCTCTCAATATTATGTAAAAGCTTACCGATTGCAGATGGTCTTTTTGAACATGAAGGCAGGGGTATCTCCACCTCTGCCCCAATTTCTTCTAAATCCGGACCTGCAAAAATAAATTACTTGTTATAGTGAAACGAAAAAGTTTCACCAATCCATTGATAAAAATAAAATACCGATACAACCTACGAAGTAGTCATGGGAATAAAAATTGTTATAAGAAATGACTGAACAAATACATTTTTTTTTAATTATAATTCAGCCTCAAAGTCGTAAGCGAATTCACAGTCTGAAAAAATGGAACTTATTGACTCCGTATCCGCTTCATGTACAGATGAAGCGGCTGGAGATGGACCGGCTTGTTCGTGGTCTCCTGCAACAAATACACAATTATAACATAGCTTTAGTAAAATATTGAATAAATCTATTCAAAATGCTGAAGCCCCAATAATTACTAATTAGTAAGCCCGAGGAACCAGCAACAGGCTCGTCAGACGAACCTGTGGCCCGAGCTTGTACATCGTCTCCTGCAACAAATACACAATTATAACATAGCTTTAGTAAAATATTGAATAAATCTATTCAAAATGCTGAAGCCCCAATAATTACCAATTAAGGAACGAATGATGAACGTACGATAATCCTACCGAATGAAGTATACGTCATCTTTTTGATTTTGTAGTAACTGGCCACTACTTTTTTAAATGGCAACGTAACTTTTCTCTAGGAAAACACATTTTACTATTTTAAGGAAAATTAATAGCTTACTTAAGCAGCTTAAAATTAAAAAGTTACTTATGGATAAAAAGAAATATTTTTTGTCTTGCCGCTATAATTTTTACACAAAAATACGGCACATTTACCCATTTTTCTCGACAATGTTTCTCACCGAGCTCTGAAACCGTACTGACAAGATGTCTGTCACGTGAAAGTGAGGCTAAAAAGCCCGCTTCGTTGCCAAGGGGGACAAGCGAAATTGCCTGTCATTGCACGTCCAGTGGTTTATTCGTTCAAGGCATCACATCAGCACATCAGTGAGCCGCCATGACACATTGCCACTTGTCAGCGTTGACAGCCTAATAAAAAAGAATACTTCTAAGCATTTTCCAAGTAATTTTAAAGTAACTAATTTTAAAGTTTGAAGAATTAAATATATAGGACTTATCAAATTCTAATAAAAAAAAAACTTACGCTTTAAGTAAATATTAGTACTTAATGAATTTTCTCAAACAACAATTTTAACTTTCTACTAACTGGAAAGTTTTTATAGCATGGCAATTCTTAGAAAGAGACAAATGGCCTCCGTTCTATCTATCAATCTTGCTCGGACCGTTTTGCCTCTGTAATTGTTGATAGCCCAAACTATGTCTTAAATATATGCAAATAAAGTTGGTTTTACAAAGCTAAGTAATTTTTAGTCCTCAGTCCTGCTTTTTATAATAATACGTCCATAGTGGGTAAAGCCGGGGTGGGTGGACCGCTAATGTGGCTCTAATAATTTTGACAATGTAACCAGTAAAACGGAACACACCTTTTAACGGTCGTTTTGCATCCCCTCTCTATTCAATAGTTCGTTACTTTATTTACGCAACAATGAATACAATAGAATGGTGGACTGATGTTTTGTTTGTATTGTATTATTCAGCTAGCAGTCCCCTCCTCGTAGCGAGCGAGCGTTCACGAGGGTTATAAATATTTTCGCGCGCGATTTCATGGAACGCTGTCAGTTGTTTGACTCGATCGCTTGTTAGGTGCTTTGAAAGATTATTTGTATTAAATTGTAGTGTTATTATTCATTCAAAATTTAAGTTTTTAATTTATCATGTTTTCTAAAGCAAAACGTTTTGATCCAGTGGGTAAGTTGTAACTAATCAGTTGTAATCTAGATGATACCAAACTCAAGGAGTAAAACAATGTTTCACAAAAGTAGCTAAGAAATAATATTATTCAGATTTTCTGATTACCTTAGGCAATACATACTTAGGTGTACTCTACCATGTAGCTTGTTTGGTTGGTGATTATTATATTACAGTAGGTACCAACCTAGATAAAATACTTTAAAAGATAGTCTTTTTTTTTGTCATCATATTTTATGTCATTTGTTAAGATCTTAATTTTTAAAAATTGTATTAAAATATTGTTTAATAATTCAACACTAAACATCGGGAAGTAGTAGGTATGCCATGCATCTTGTTAATAAATTTACATATCCATGTGGCTTACACTATTACTATGCTCTACGGCAAATTAAAGTTAATTAGACTTCCATCAGTTGAAATATATTTATTTTCTTGATACCTTATGATTTTGATTGTACCTATAGGAACTTGTAAATTATACTTACTTGACATTAAATTATTTGATTTTCAGCTGAACTTAAAAATCAAAGCAAAACTAAAAAACTAGAAACTGAAAAGGAATTAAAACCAGTTTCCAGAATACATCATGGAGTACCGAAATCAAAACCAACAATAAACTCTTCTACTACCAAAATCAACTTAGACACCAGATCTCAATGCAGTTCCACAGCTACTATTAAGTCTTTTCGCACGGTATGATCTCACGTTTCTAAAAAAAAATTGGTATTGAAAATAATTTAATCTATTTCTAGCTTATTTTTATTATATGTATATATGTGTTTTAGCCTAAGCCAGTAAAGGTTCAAGCATCTTCAAGGGTCAACAGTAGTCTCAAAAAACAATTACCATCAAAAAATAACAATTGTAATACGAAGCAAGATGACAAAATCAGTGATGATATCGTTAAAGCACAAGAGGTTGAAATCAGGTAATTTTACCAAACTACAAAAGAACTGGTTAAATTTCTAAAGATATAATAATTTTTAATTGATAGCTGCTATTCAGGCACTCTAAATTATCTACGTAAAATATGATCCAAAGATTGAGGGTAAGGGAGAATGGAATCCTGAAGATGATAGATTTAAAAATTAATAGTCTAATCATTGAAGTGACCGTCCCCATGGCTTACCATTTATTATAGACTAACATAGTTTGTAAGGGGTCATCCATAAATTACGTCACACGATATTTGCGATTTTCAGATTTTTATAATAATGGGTGACAAGGGGGGAGGGAGGGGGCCTCCCCCCTTGTCACCCATTATTATAAAAATTCCCATACTATTTTGCCCAATGTCACTAAAGGTAAGACCCCCCCCCCCCCCCTTAATGTGTGACGTAATTTGTGGACGGCCCCTAAGGTAATTCTACAAATCATGCTCTTATCATTGTCACTAAGGTCAAGATGTTAGTTACTAATTTAAAGGGATAAAGTTTTCTAGAATTTTTTTATTTTAGTTAAATACATATAATACCAAGCATTATGGATGATATTTTTGTGTAGCAGAGCATAGCTGCTGACCAGTAAGCAAAGGTTGTAGGTTTGAGTCCCACATAAGTCAGATAAAAATTCCTGTGGGATAAGTTCAGCAAAACAATACAGATTACAATGTGTGTTCCCATTGCCCTCAATCCAGATTGGAATTTTGAGCTTTTGAATGTGTCAGCCTATAGTAAAAGTTCTCAAGCGATTGTTAATTCAACTTCTTATTTGTAGAAGTCTGCACTCGAAAGTTACATTAGGTTAAAGGTGGACTTTGTCGTGCCTGACAGGTATCCATATTCCATAATGTACCTTCATTGTTTATACTGTTTGGTGGAGCAGTAGTTAGTTAAATTGTAAAACATGTACAAAACCTATAATTAAATGCACGCCCCGTTGGTCTAGTGGTTTAAATACCGGGCCAAAATCTCGGGGTACCAGGTTCGATCCCTGGATCGGGCAACAAAAAGTTTTGAATTTTTGAATGTTGCTCGGGTTTTTAATCACCAACCTGCATTTGGCAAGCTTGGTGATTATGCCAGCACCCATCACTGCTGTGGTAACTTGAATTCAATGATGGAGGCCTTTTCCCTGCAGTGGGATGATTATCGGCTGTTACTTAACTTTACTTTTTACTTTACTATGTAACTTAATTATTATCCACAATAATCATTCATGGGTTTTTTACTTCACAGAAATAAAGATTATACTATATTGGAATACAATAAACTCATTGAAGAACTAAAAACAGAAATATCTCGGCTTCAAATTATGATGAATACAAACAAAAATCCAATCAACAATTTGACAACCAAAATTTCTGAAATTCACTTGGATGAATACAAGCAAGAATCAGACGTTAATGCTGAGCTCAGTAAACATGTAGAAGATTTGAAGAAAACAATAATTGAGTTAGAATTGCAGTGTGACAAATTAGAACAGGAAGTTAGCAACAAGCAAGTGGAATTGTCATCTCTGGAAGAAGTTATTACCATTAGAGATAGTTTGTGCAAAGATTTACAAGAAAAATTAACTAATATGGAATCTAATTTAGAAGAGACGAGGCAAAGACTGGAAATGGTAAAAGGACATCATGCACTCGCACTAGAAGCTAATGAAAGCATACGCAGGGAATATAAAGTAGAGTTAGAAACATTGAAAAGTAAGATGGAGGAAGAGAAACAAGCTATACTTAATAGGCATAAATTAGATCTAGAAAAAATTCAAGTTGAATATAATAACATAATAGACACAATTAAGACACAAATAATAAAAGAAAAGACAGAAGAGATACAAGACTTACAAGATCAGCTGGACACCAAAGAATGTGAATTTACTGCAAAACTTGAACAAATTAATGAAGCTGCTGATGAGAAGCTTAGGTTGTGTGAAATACAATTTGAAGAGCGCACCCGAAACATCCAAGACCACTGGGCTCAACAGCAAAGTAAAATACAGTATTTCGAAAAGGAAGTTAGAGATTTGAAATATAGTCTTAATCATACTGAAGAAGAAAATTTACAACTACAACAGAAATTTAAAAGTCTTAAGAATGAAAACGATAGCCTTAGAGCAGAAAAAAATGACAAAACTAAAGAATTAAATGACTTAAAAGAAGAATTTAAAAGAACTAACATTGATTTCGAAAATGAGATTAATAAACTAACTGTTGAAGTTGATAAAGCTGCCAAAGAAAAGAGCAGATTTGAAATGTCACTAACTGTAACCAGGGACATAGTTCAAGTTTTAACAATGCGTTTAAGGGAATCTGACAGTGAATTAGAACACTTAGAAAATACAGTGCAAACTCTTAAGAATTCCAAAGAACTGCTCGAAAATGAACTAGTTACATACAAAAATACATTGAATAACACTATATTAGAATGTAATGAATATAAGGAAGCTCTTGTTAATATATTAAAGTCGAAAGCGGCGTTAGCCAAAGAGCATAATCGCATCATGGAACATAATGTGACTTTGATTGAGAGTTTACAAAATGTTGAAATAGAAGCATATCGTGAACTTGGATCCATAAAAAATGAACTTATAGAAGATGTAGAACTTATCAAAAAGGAGTCGAAATCTCAAATTCAGATGCTACGGGATGAGGTATGCTATAATTTTGCTTAATTTACTGTATTATTTTAGCAGGTCAGTGTTTGATCGACGTTTTATGTTTTAGGTTGAGAAAAAAAGGATGCTATGTGAACTGGCGACGGAGCATGCAGGGCAGGCTACCGCGGCCGCCGAGCAGTCGCGTGGTTTGCTCGCACAGGCCGGTGCTGAACTTGCCCGCCTTGAAGCCGACAATCAGCGCTTTCAACAGCAGGTTTGTAGACCACTAAATACACTTTTTAACCATAAAGATTTTTTTAAATAATAATATGATGTTTTTTCCGCTTACTTATTTAGATTCAGGATCAACAGTCTCTTGTGGTGGAGTTGTCACTTCTTCGTCAAGAAAATGAAGAACTTACTATGACTGTAGCCAAACAATCTTCAATAATAGACAAAATGAAGAAAGAAATAGACCAAGTTCAGTCTAAACCAAAGTCTCCTTCAGTTTTGCGGAAATCTCATAAAATCGGTAAAGAAAATGTTCAATCTGTTATTTCGCCTCTTCGTGAACGTAATCATTTAAACGTGGTATAATTTTAAAAAGTAACATGTTACAATTCTTTCGATTGTTGTTCATTTATTTATATCATTGGTTAATTTTTAGGATTTTAGCTGTGTTTTAATTGTATGATGTTACGATTTATTTTATGCGTTTATTTATTACTCCTATTTGTATTTCTTTTGTAACTAGCATTTCAATTTGTTGAAAATCGTATTTAAACTGTATGTTGGTAACATAAATAAATATTAATTTTTACGAGCTTTTATTTAACTTGCAATTTGTTTTAATAATGTTTTAACATAAAAAACGAGTAGAAGTAGCATCCACTGCTATTTGTATGAAAACCAGTGTAACCAAACTAACACATTTGAGATTAAATCATATTATTACGCACACTAAGAATGTCTTGTAGCGATTGGTTAACTTTAACTGTCAGATAGTTCCGCTACCCGACACTAGATGCCTCTTATTCACTATCAAATAGTTCCGCTACGCGACGATAGATGCTACCTAAAAACTATTGATAAATAAATAGGGGTGGGATAGTTACGATAATCATAACAAAAATATCGACACTTGTAAGTGTCGATATTTATGTTATAACAACATAAGAGAGCCAGCGTTACGTTTAACATTGTCTCTCTCATCTTCTTAATTATTACAACTTAAGACGCTGACATGAGCCAAATTGAGCTCAATGAAGATTGTTTTGCTTTAAGCCTATAGCTCGTATTGTTGCCAAATGCTATGTAGTTGTAATAGATCATATTTTCGACCAGGTGGCTGTTTCCAAAACACGATTCCAAAAACTTTTCTCGATAGAAAAAAATCTCAAAGTAGCTTCTGAAAATACATAAATTACCATTTTTCTCAGCAGTCCGTATAACAATGATAATAAAATTTTGCTATATTGTATATTACATGTTGCTTAAGCAAATGGCTGATTAAGATTTTTAATAAAATAGCAATTTTAAATTGCACAATGAATTTTCTCTGTCACTCCTACGAGAATCGACAGTGATAGCTGTGGCGCGTTCCAAAGAAATTCAAAGACGAATAAATTTGTGGGCGTGTTCATTGCTCAAGGTCATCGGCTGCAGTCAGCGTCTTAACATCTTTTCTAAAAAATTATAAATTATTAATGATTTTTTCACTTTAAATGAAAACAATACTTTCTTTGTTTCAAAATCGTTTTCCCAGAAATGTTTAGAGCAAATTTTAATGGTGCATGTTTTTCCGGGACACCAATTTTGCCTACCGATTGCTTCAATCCATTTTCCGTATATGTTTGGATTGCATTAATTAAATACGAGTATTGATTTATTTAAACAAGTTATTACTTATATACAACAAAAACAAACGACTATAAAATAAGATAAAAAAATTTAAAGCAGGAAACGATAGCAAAGGCTCTCGCTGCAAGCTATTTAAATTGGGCACACAATGTTACTTAGTACTTTCATAGATTACTATTTTTTTTGGTACTTTTCCAATTTTTTTATTTACATTTATAAATAATCAAAAAAACAAGCAATTTATAAATCTTTTTTATAAGCTGTACTTTTTTAATGTGTTATACTTAATTAATAATAATATAATAATAAATAATAAATAAATGTAGACAACATCACTTACATTGTTCTGATCCCAATTTGAATAACTATTTAAAGCATTCGTATTTTGGAAACCAGAAACAACGAAGGTACCACAAACACCCAGACCCGAGAAAATGTAGAAAATAACTTTTTTTCTACATTGACCCATCCGGGAATTGAACCCGGGACCTCGGAGCACCTTGAAAACCGGTGTGTACGCCACTCCGCCACGGAGGTCGTCGTCGGATAATTATAAGTATCGATAACTAACTTATCGATATTTTACCACATCCCTAAATTAATAGCGTTTTGAAACATTACAAAAATACGTAATTACCAAAATATAGTTTCGACCTTATCTCTATGGACAGTGGAGTGGTTTTAGGTTGTACTTTTTAAGGATTGTTATTAACCGCAAAACTTCTATTAAAATAACGATATAATATTACTTACAAATGGTATGTCACGCCTCCTTTGGATAAACTCTTTTTAATGCTTGTGTTTTTGCACTCTAATACTGTGCAGGTCGGCATTTAAGGATTTTTGTCAGAATAGCACAACGTCAATACGTTCTAGCAACTGTTATCGTCTGAAGCGCGTAAAAGGGGGCGGAAACATGATATGCGCCATCCGTAGCCGATGTGTGGAACGCGGGCCCGGCCTACTTACTACTTCTATCGTTTTTTATGTTCTGTGGGATCTTCCAACTTAATTTTGAAGCAGATTGATATTCAACCGATTGAGCTGATATTTTTTATATCTTCTTCTTCTTCTTCCTTTTTATGGCGACGAACTTGTGTTTTCCGCAGTGGGTACACTGTTCGGCCAGTATCACGTATGCAGCTGTTACACGGATATTATGAGAGATATTATGGAGATAATGGTAATCTTACGATACTTTAAGCGAACTTAACACAAAGTGTAAAACAGAGGATAGGGTAGGTAAGTACTATGACAAATAAAAATGAAGGTGGTTCCATATTTATTTGTCATTATAGAAAATGGCCTAATTACAGATTAATTTTATTAGTGTTTATAAATTTAGTTAAAGATTATTTTTTTATATACGTACAGTTTGGATTTGAAATTGACATTGACAATGAGTGGTAAACTGTGTGACGTCATTCTAAATCCAACATGGCGCCACATAAAATATGGGTATCATATCCTTGCTAAAAATAACTTGAAAAATAAAGTGACATCACAAACCGATATGGCGGACTTCCAACCAATCTGAATAACAATGTAGGTATGATGATACGTTAAATACTCTTTGTGATATTATCCTTAATCCAAAATGGCGGACTTATTACTTTTAATGCTTGCCCATAATCTTCAATAGGGTATCAAATAGGGACTTAAATGAGAGTTAAAAAAAAATGCTAAACATTGACTTCGTGATTCAATCCGTCTGAAATTTCGGTGTAGGTTTGAGAAATCCTCGATTTACATTTATGTATTGAGGTCGAATTGTTCAAGCCTAAGGAACGGTTAGTTAACTTCAACTTCAGCAATTTGATAAGTTAGGTATGCGTCAATTGAAGGATAACTCGAAAATTATGAACGCGGACCTGTGTTACGGGCGAAGCGGGGCCGTGGTCTGTGCGGGTTCCATAATACGTCCTCACTGTCTGCTGGATACGTTTTATTCATTTGACTGCAGTCTGCAATCAAAATGTATGAAATTTACAGCCCCGCATTTTCCAACTTTCGCCAGCTACACGGCTAAGCTCTGCACTAGATTTGCAGAACTATCGATAGATGACCTTAAAAACTAGTTACAATATCGATAGTGCTTTCGATATAACAAATTGAAATGAACTAATACCATTGATTGGTAGCAATAGTACGAGTATATACATAATGAATGTTAATATCGATTTGTTGCAAGCAACAGTTTCGATAGTAGTGTTGTATTAAATCGATGAAACTCAATATTTTTAAAAACATAGATAGTATAACTTCTGATAGTATTGTTTCTTACTTAATATTATAAGTAGTATTTAAAAATATCCTGACGATACAACAATATTAGTAATTTACAAAAGATACAGGAATGTATGTAACTCACGGCAAAAAAAAAAAGAATTATGAGAGCAATCTCCTCCAAAAAGCTTTAAAAATCAACAAAAATGCATTCTAGGAGGGTAACACCCACTTGCCAGAATTTCATCTGCTATTAATGGTCAACAGACATAACATTGTTTCTCATAAAATTAATAATTATGTCATAATAATTTAAAGACATGCCTCACTGGGCCACACAGAGCCATCTAGTCCCAAATTAAGCTAAAGTACCCTGTCGTATGGGGTACTAGACAACCGATAAACTTACTTAAATACTTTTTTTTTGTAAATACATATTTATAATACATAGAAAACACCCAGACCAGTACAAACAGACATGTTCATGCACACAAATATTTGTACTGTGCGGGGATCGAACCCGCGACCCATGGCTCAGAAGCAGCGTTAACTACCGCTGATCCAAATGGTCATCATACTCATTGTTTACTATATTAGTCACGTGATAGAAACTTTGTTTCCCATAAAGTCAATCTCAATAACATCATTTGTTATCATCATTGTAAGCCGTAATTATCATATGCCATAACATCACTTGCCATCGAAATTGCTTCGAAAAAAATCATAAAATCGTTTTAAACTAAACGATCAATAGGTTTTGGTTTGGTAGGTTAGGTTAGAACATGAAAGACAACGCACGAGCCGAGCGAGTGTAGCGAGCGTGCCGCGGCAGCGGCCGGCGAAGTGCCAGAAAGCCGGGATGGGATTTCCCCATTAATGTATTAATATCACTTTCATACTTTCCGTCCCTAGTAAACATCGACCCCAAGTATACAAACTCATTCACTTGCTCCAGTTCATTACCACCAATCCGAATACATACTTCTGTCATGCTCTCTTCCTTTTCAAACACCATAGCTTTCGTCTTTTTTGTATTCACTTTCATTCCCTTTCTTTCCAAAGCTTCATTCATAATAGTCACCATCGCCTGCAAATCCTTAGCCGTCGATGCAAGTAACACTTGATCATCGGCGTAAAGAAGACATTTGACGCGTAACTCATTCATTCTTAGACCAAAATCACTCTTTCAGATCTGTCAGACAATTATCCATGAAAAGGTTGAACAGCCACGGAGACGCTACACATCCCTGCCTAACACCCTTTTGGATATTAAACCAATCAGTGTACGCTCCGTTTATCCTGACACAAGCACTAGAATCCTCATAGAGGGAATTCAATGCCCGTATCAGCCTACTGCTCACGCCATTCACAGCTAATGCCGCTGCCACAGGCCACAGCTCATTCCTCACCACTTTATCATAGGCCTTTTTCAAATCTACGAATGCACAAAAGACTTGCATGCTGAATTGAAGAATGCATGCTGGTAACAGAGTAAATGGTGCGCTGCGCGCCTTTATGAATAGCCAGAAGATTTCTACGAAAGCTCGTCTGGCTGTGCATAGAGGGGTGTTGGTTCCAACACTCATGTACGGAAGTGAAAGTTGGGTGTGGCAGAAAAAGCATGAAAGTAGAATAAATGCAGTAGAAATGAGAGCGCTTAGAAGTATGTTAGGAGTGAAATTGAGTGACAGGATAAGAAATAGTGTGATAAGAGAACGTTGTGGTGTGAAAGAAGATATTGTCACACGGATTGAGAAAGGGATGCTTAGATGGTTTGGGCATGTAGAGAGGATGAATGAGAGAAGAATGACTAGACAGATCTATAAGACGAGTGTGAAAGGGAAAGTTGGAAGAGGAAGGCCTAGACGAACTTACCACGATCAAATCGGGGATGTTCTGAAGAAAGGTCAGGTCAAGAGTACTCTAAACCGACGAGCATGCATGAAAAGATTGATGAATGTGGAAGAAGCGAAAGATATATGCCAGGATCGTAGTAAGTGGAAGGCCTTGGTCTCTGCCTACCCCGTTGGGAAGGAGGCGTGATAATATATATGTATGTATGTATGTATTAATTCGATCGTGCCAAGCACCGGCAAAGTTTTGTGATAAACTATTGCCAATAAATATTGCCTAAAAATGTTTTGCTTACCCACCAATGTATATAAAACCTTTTTTTTAATTTTGGAGCACGTATAGGAATTTTATGAGCAAATGCATAGCTTAGATATATTCGAAATTAATTAAGTATGGCGTTGATTGAAATATTCTGTTAAATTGGTTAAATAATATTATTGCAATTAATAAAATGGATACCTAACAATACGTATGGCACTCGTATCATTATGGGATCTAATGTACGGGCAAATAAGAGTATGTCACACATCTTTTATGGTAAACAAAAAGTTCAGAAAAATGAAATTCGGGCAAGTAAAATTCAGGCCTATGATTCATTTATTGCATATATTTTTCGGGCAAACAATAGACAACCCTGGTATTAATGTTGGTAACTGAATCTACAGGATTTAATGGGGATACTAGGTCAATTGCAGAGCTATTACTGTTGAAATTATTGGAATAGGCAATGATATTACAAAGAAAGGAAGTAGATAATATGTTACTTACAAGAAGTCTTTTTGAGTCAATCTCAATCAGTTTGCGTCAAACAAGCTTCAGTAGTGACAGTTTAACAAAAAATTGCAAAATGCCGTCTTGTGTATTAAGAAAGTGCACAAATTATTGTGCTAAAATGAATAAAGCTCAAGGGATCAAATATCACTTGTAAGTTAGTAAAAATTTTTTTTCATACAACACAAAATTTGTGTTGTATGAAACACAAAATTTGTATTTAATACAACCTGTTTTATTTCTCTCTATTTTCTACCTACTTTTAAATATTTGTACTGTCTGATTTTGGTTTACAATTCTCGCAGCGCCGTGACGTTTTTCGAACGCAATTTATTATGAAGGTAACATATCTATACTTACTATGAAATATCATTGGGAATAGAATAGTTCACAACCATTCTGGCGGTCCCGCTATTCCTGGTCATGGTGGCGACCACGGTCACGGCGGGACGGGGGGGTGCGAAGAATCTCCGGGTTACGGGAGGCCACCAAAAACCACTGACCCTGGCGACGTACAACGGACGCATGTTACGGCTGGACTCGCATTTGGCCCAACTTGAGGTGGAACTTGGGAAGATTAGGTGGCATATCCTAGGGCTATGTGAAGTCCGAAGAGAGGGGGAGGACACCATAACCCTCGAATCGGGTCACCTAATGTACTTCCGTGAGGGAGACCAACAATCCTAAGGCGGCGTTGGGTTTCTGGTAAAAAGTCCCTTTCTGACAACGTTGTGGAAGTGTCCAGTGTGTCGAACAGGGTAGCGTACCTTATTGTTAAGCTCACCGAGAGGTATAGTCTCAAGGTGGTGCAAGCGTACGCGCCGACCTCGAAACACTCGAACGAAGAGGTGGAGGATATGTTTGATGACATATCAAAGGCCCTCCACTTCACCACTAAGACTCACTACAGCGTTGTTATGGGGGACTTCAACGCTAAAGTGGGAGTACAGAATTGCAACGAATCGGTAGTAGGATCCCATGGATTTGAATGCAGAAACCATAGGGGGCAAATGCTTGTCAACTTCCTCGAACGGGAGGGGCTCTTCTTGATGAACTCTTTCTTCAAGAAACAGCCCCAAAGGAAATAGACGTGGCAGAGCCCCGACACTATGACGAAAAATGAGATTGACTTCATCATGACCAACAAAAAGCATATATTCAGAGACGTCTCCGTGATCAACAGGTTTAATACCGGAAGCGATCACCGACTCCGTCTGATGAAGTCTAGGCTCCGACATACCTTGCTCCAAACCATGATAGGATCTGAAACATTCCAGTCAAACCTGGAAAACCGACTTGCTGCCGTGGAAACTACAACAGACGTAAACCAGAACCTCGAAAATGTGGTTCGGATCCTCAGGGAAGACGGTACGAGATTTTGTCAAATGCAGCGTAAGGGCAGGAAGTCAAAGCTTTCGGAAGGGACTTTAGGGCTAATGAAGGAACGACGTGAAAACCCACCCGTCTCTTCGTCGGGAAAGCGGGCTCTAAACCAAGAGATCAGAAAGCTCCTACGACACGACCTCCGTTGCTCCAATACACTTGCGATTGAAAGAGCGATCGAGCAAAATCGGGGGTCGAAAGTGTTCGTACAATCTCTTGGAAGAAGCCACCTGACTAAACTGACCACAGCAAGTGGAGAACTCGTTGCTTCGAGGCCAGCAGTCCTTTCCGAAGTGGAACGCTTCTATGGCCGGTTATACGCTTCGCATGCATCTCAACCTGATCCCGAAAATGAGGACCCTAGAGCCCCGTTAACACGCCACTACACTCAAGACCTGCCAGAAGTCAGCATTGGCGAAATCGAGATGGCTCTTAAACAGCTGAAAAATGGAAAAGCCCCTGGAGAGGATGGCGTTACAACAGAGTTGCTAAAGGCTGGAGGTAAACCCGTACTGAGGGAGCTTCAAAAGCTTTTTAACGCTGTCCTGTTTGAAGGGAGAACTCCGGAGGCGTGGAGTAGAAGTGTGGTCGTCCTGTTCTTTAAAAAGGGAGGTAAGACCCTGCTGAAGAACTATCGACCCATTTCCCTTTTAAGCCACGTCTATAAGCTGTTTTCAAGAGTCATCACGAACCGCCTTGCGCGAAGACTCGACGAATTCCAATCACCGGAACAGGCTGGATTTCGGAGCCGATACGGCACCATAGACCACATCCACACAGTGCGGCAGATTATACAGAAGACCGAAGAGTATAATCAGCACCTGTGTCTAGCATTTGTGGACTATGAGAAAGCCTTCGACTCGATCGAGATCTGGTCCATTTTATAGTCCCTGCAGCGTTGTCAAGTAGATTGGCGGTACGTCCAAGTGATGAGATGTCTCTACGAAGCCGCCACCATGTCCGTCCATGTACAGAATCAGCAAACAAAAACTATATCTACCGTTGCATCGAGGAGTGAGACAAGGGGACGTCATTTCCCCGAAATTGTTCACAAATGCAATGGAGGATATGTTCAAGACGCTGCACTGGAAAGGACGAGGCATTAACATCAATGGCGAATACATCTCTCACCTGCGATTTGCAGACGACATTGTCATTATGGCAGAAACGCTGCAGGACCTACAACAGACGCTGAATGACCTGGCTGAATCTTCTGTATGCAGCGGCTTGCGGATGAACCTGGATAAAACCAAGGTTATGTTCAATGAACACGTACTACCGCAACCGATTGCGATCCACGGTGCCGTCCTCGAAGTTGTTCAGAAATATGTGTACCTTGGGCAGATACTGTAGTTAGGTAAAAACAACTTTGAGGATGAGGTGAACAGAAGAATTCAGTTGAGTTGTGCAGCATTTGGGAAACTACGTCGAGCCTTCTCATCGTCGATCCCACAATGCCTCAAGACGAAAGTCTTCAATCAGTGCGTCCTACCCGTCATGACATACGGAGCCGAAACATGGACACTGACGGTACAAGTCCACAAGTTCAAAGTCGCTCAGCGGGCTATGGAAAGAGCTATGCTCGGAGTTTCTCTTAGGGAAAAAAATCAGAAATGAGGTGATCCGGCAGAGAACTAAAGTTACCGACATAGCCCACCGGATTAGCAAGCTGAAGTGGCAGTGGGCTGGCCATATTAGCCGCAGAACCGACAACGATGGGGTAAACGAGTTCTTGAGTGGAGACCGCGTCTCGGCAAACGTAATGTAGGACGCCTTCATGCCAGGTGGAGTGATCTTTTGCGCAAGGTGACTGGCAGGAGCTGGATGCGAGAAGCCGAGGATCGACCTAAGTGGCGTGCATTTGGAGAGGCTAATGTCCAGCAGTGGACTGCAATAGGCTGATGATGATTCTGGGAAAGTCAAAAATTAACCTATTTCAATAATATCAACAATAATAGCTCTGCTATTGACCTAGTATCCCCATTAAATCCAGTAGATTCAGTTACCAACATTAATAAATATTTTGCTTCCATCGGAAAGGATCTACTTAGCTGAAAAGGCTAACGGTAATTGATCTAACAGCAGGGCACCAGATAATCGTGTTCAACAGTCTTTGTCTTATTGCCTACCTGATGATGATTCTGAAGTCTAATCTTTAATTCTATCCCTAAAAAAAGACACTGTTGCTGTGCGACATAATATATCAGGTGACTTTCTCAAGCGATACCACCAAATCCGAGTGCCACCACTGACTTACATAATTATTTAATCTTGTCTTCTCGACTGGAGTTTTCCAGGACCTTAGAATTCCCCGACTCACTTTAAGAGGCTGCGTCCCATTTCTAAATTATCTACACTATCAAAAAATATTGAAAAACTAATAATAAACGAACGGCTTATTAATTGTTTGAATTGAACTGTAATGGATTGTTCGGAATAAACTTTTATTATGGATTTTATAATTTTTTTAGCTCTCATTTAATGAGGTGATTTCATGTTCAGACGGGTTGTAGCAACCAAGCCTGGCATGATGGTATTGATGGTATTCCTCAGCTAAGTTAGATGAGCATTACTAAGTGATTTTAACTATAATTATTATTAACTAGCGGACCCGACAGACGTTGTCCTGTCTTAACTATAAATATTGACTACGAAATGGTTTACCCGATTTGACGACATTTGCAGCACGCATTCTGTCAATGTTATGTCAAACACCGTCGACTTCTTGAGAAAATTTATTAGGCGATGAACAGGTCGCAAACACTATCCACACAAGCCAAATCACAAGAATCGTAGTCCGGTAGGTCGCTGAGGTAGTTGGTTCCAAATCACTATTAGCCAGTCCGTAGAGTAGTCCTTATATCTGTTCATATCGCTAAAGTCGTCATTACTTCGCACTAGATCACTTTCCGCAGGTATCGCACCGAAAGCTCTTGTTATTTATATATCTCAACATCGACGCCGGTTGTAGGTACATACTAGAACGTTCGTTTTCTAGAAAAATCACAAGGACATTTAAACGTAAACAACACTATGCGTTATGCTATTTTGCGCCTTACGCTGTGGACTTAACGTTCAATCGCTTGCACTAGGATCTTGTTATTACTATGTGGTTGAACGTAGATACATTCGTCTAGCGATATCTCGAACCGTCTAGCACTGAGCAAGTAATCACTACGTTTCCGTCTAGCATATCCGCGACAATATATTACCATCCCTGTCTCCAGTAACTGCGCAGTAATTTTTCAGGAGAGTTTTACCGACTGATGAATTCATACCACCTTTGACGCTAATTAAGTTGATTGATTCTTAAGTTATAAAATCATTTCTGGAAATAGGCCCCAGGAGGCGCTTTTACACGCGCTTTTATAACTATTTGATACTTAATTAAGGAAAAACTATTATTTAAAAAATTCATACTCATGAATATTACAAAAGAAAGAAGAGTCAGTCTTACTTTATTTTATTATCAATTTACAAAACATTGCAAAGCTGTATTTCTACATACATCTAAAGCTGCTTTCACGACTTATAATAGAGTTTAATAAGTATTACTACATAAAGCGTGGTTTGGCAAGAAAAATAAAAACTGCCTGATTATCGCAAAAAGATCATTACTTATCCGAAATTTGTTTATTGTTTTTAGCTGGTATCTTTTTGAACTTGTCCTAAACAAACCACTCTATAAAGCTTGCGCAGACGAGGGGTTATGGTCCGCTAAAATAGATCGCTTACAACTGTATCGAGTAACGCAAACGAGGGATTAAAAGAATCGCTAACAAAAGTCCCCGAATACAGAGGACAAAGGTGCGGGGGAGTCCCCGAAAAAATTAGTACTCGTGTGACTAGGCGAAGCAACGCACGCACATGGCGGACTTTAGTCCGCGTTGTGCGCTCGAGGGTGATGTACGTATATACGACGATAAACTAACAAATGATCGCACACCGTGTGCGATCCGCTCTCAGCATGTCCTTTCGGGTGACTTTTTGTACACGGTAATTTTAATCAGGCAGGTCATTAAGGTTTGGAAAGATTCCAACCAGCTACTCGACGATCGAAAGCACATTCATAAATATTGTATTACTTAGGACCCCTGTTGTCTATTATATCTCAAAAACTACATTCACATTATCAGTGGATTCTTCTTCTGTTATTGAACTTTAAATTTGAAACCATTTCAGAAACTCGTAAAGTTTTCTGTAAAGCTCTCCATAACTTAAAAAAATATATATGGTTTCAAGGGCCTTCCCTGTGGCGATTTAAATACGACATAAATACTTCTTAACAAAATTGATATTAATTTACAGGCAGTTTTTTAAACATAAGTAAGTATAGCGTGACTTCATAAAAAGGATACAAACATTAGTTACAAAAATAGCATAAAATTAAATTAAAATTAACTTAATCACATTCTTTGGATGAATAAATCAGACTTCAAAATCACAATTAATCATAAATTATTTAAATTTCACATTGGACTTATTGGAATAACTATATAAAGTGATCCTGGTAATATTTACACAGGGTCACAGACTGGCAAAAATACTGCTTAACATGTATACAACATTATAGTGACTTAAATATAAAATGCCTTCTGCGCCTTTTGAAAATATGGCATGAAATGATCTGAAAAAAAATACTAATTATTTTCTAACTTAAATAGGTAATACCTACTATGATAGGTGCTTTCTTTGGCCTCAATGACTAAATTTGACAGGATAAATACCACAGAACATGGAAAAAGGTTAGAAAGGCTGTCATGAGCCATCTGTATGAGATCCGATGTCGCCGCTTGTACCCCAATACACATAAACGAGTTAAAAGAACGCAAATCAAGCGAATTCTTTTGACGTCGCTCACTTAAAAGAACCTAATCACAGCGCTCACTTAAAATATCTGTGGCGCGCCTGCCCCGCCTACTTCGCCATTCTAACCTTTTCCCATGTTCTGTGATAAATACAGTCAGCATCTAAAGAATGTAAAAATTTATTAAAACATTAGATTCTTAGCACAGCATTTTTGATGCTATTGAATTAAAAACAATTACCATTTTCTTTAACAATACATCGTTCAAGATGCCAGAATTATTAATATTGATGCTTAAAGCAGACGCAGAAGACATTCAACGACGATCACGACAATAAGTTTCTTATCATTAAAATGAGAATATTTAGGTAACACAAAATGTATCGCTTACTCTAAGATTAGTTTAATAACCCAATGTAGCAAAAACACGAAAAAAACATATATTTGAACATAATATGAAAATAGAGTTAAATCATTGATTGGCATTATAAAATATCCATATACCTATAACTGATTATTTTCGCTTACGCGTACGTACCTATAGCGTTAAGAGGAGCGTTTTTATTATTATTTAGCAAAGTTGTTCGCTAAGTAGCATAAGAGTATCAGATATGAATGACAAATACCGCGTGCGTGAAGAGTCAGGTGCTGAATTTTTCGCGTACGGTAATATTAAATCAATTTACGGGGATAATTTTTAAACAGTCTGCCTATTTTAATAGTCTTGCCCATTCAAACATTTGGAAATAAATATTTGAATAACATTAATCTTTAATGTACTCCATTGATTTAACTCTTCCTAGTAGACTAAAATACCCACAGGTTTGCGAGCGCAATTTTACGAGTTCATCAGGTAAAACATTTTTATGTATAAATCTTATTAAATAAGTAGTAGGCAATAATAGAAAATAGGTAGGTAATAAGTTTTACATTATATCAAAAACTCAGTCTTTCAAAATTCTAATTAATGTGTTTTTGTACTTACCTGGATCATCATAACGCTAATCAGTGTAATGAGAATTATATTGAGATTATACAAAAGGTGGGCTAATTGTTTAAAAAAGTAATATAAAAATAAGATTTATCGAAAACAATGATTTGATGACCTCATTTTCATATCTTAGAAAACTTTACTAATTTATTTAGTAGTCTCATATGAAAAAATTATACATTATTGACAATATCAGTCGGTTTGGGTATATACAAAATTTAGTTTGACACATAGTTTCTCATAGTCGGTAAAGGAAGTAAAAGTTTAAAATACTTAATGGCTTTCTAGAATTGAAACTAGTCTATTCTTAAAAAATGCATTGCGTTTGTAGTGTTCAGCCCAGCTCCTGTGGGTTGAGCATTCATAAATAATAAGTAGTTGGATCTACAACACGCAACTAACATTAGCAATATGGAAGCGTAAGCTACTTCTAAAATGTAGTACGACAGTCAAAAGATTTTTATTCTAGCTAGGATTATGTATGATAATGATTTTTTATCAAAGTATTTAATCGATATGTGCGTATCTTGGCACTAAGTCCTCCTGGATAAGTAGGTCACAAGCAGGCAACCCATGAAGCGGGAGCCAATCTTGACCTACTGCAATCAATCCTGTTTCAGGCCCGGGCAAGTGACCATGCCAAACAAAGTAGTAGAATAGTTGTTGCATAGCCGACATAAATCTTCTTTGTTCGGGCACTTCAGAGTCAAAAGTGCCTAGAATGGCTTCAACGTCTGCATTTATTCCAGCTATTCCAGAACCAAGTACACCAGCCCCGGCACCTGAACCCAACACCACGTACATAGGCGCCACGAGACGCATTCGAGCCAGACTTACTAAGGGACATAAAGTGCGTACAGACGATATGAGCTCTACTAACCCTTCATATGTTTTATTGAAATGATTAAAAATATTAGAAGTCAAGTTTTTCTCCCCAATCACACTATCATTTATCATTTTTTCCACGATTTCAGTAGTCCAATTTAAATGTTTCTTTGCCAATAACTCCGAATGCCCAGAATGTTCTGTAGTTCCAAACACCATTGGTTTAAAAAGTTTTTCTTTTCCTGATTTCTTAGCTTCTTTTTGAGTATTCCAGCTTTCATAAGCGTGCACTCTCAAATAATCTCCATCCAATACTAACCAAGAATGTTGGAATTCATCTGTAACGGGCAAAGTCCCAACATTGCTTCCTAACCAAATATCAGGAGTAGCAGATAAAATTTCTGTACTTGAGATTCGTTGCAAACAGTCAAGATCTTCACACTTAATTCTCTGCTTAAATGGTTCATTCTTTTTTTGAGATTGCTCAAGAGTTTCACCAGGAAATATGACGGATGCGGACGATAGCCATACTCTAGAATACAACTTTTGAGCCTTAGTGACTGTGGTTAAAGCGGCGATTAAAGTAGCTCCAGCTCTGTGTCCCAACAAAGTTACAGAAGAGGCGTCTCCTCCGAAATGTTTGATGTTATATTTAACCCACTGAAGTGCGGCTACTAAATCGCTAAGGGCGTAATTACCGGATGTTGGAGGATACTTCGAATTAGAAATGATATCAAGAGCTAAGAAACCAAACGGGCCCAACCTGAAATTGGGTCTCACAAAAACCACTTCTTTAGTGCGGGCATATAGAGCAGAAGGCTGTGCGGGACTTATACCACCTGCTAAAGAATTAGCTCCGATTAGCACAACTACCGGCAACGGGGTGTCGTAGCGTACGTGTGGCGTGACAACATCTAAAGTTAGACAGTCTTCCTGCCCTACAATGGTACCGTTTTCTAAAAATTGCAAACACAAAGGACCCGGATTATGCGCCTTGTAAGTGTCATTCCAGCACATCGATAGGTTATTTAGAGCTTGGGCATATGTAAATCTCTTTTCCCCGACGGGTGGCGCGGCGTAGGGTATGTTATAGAAATTATAAACGCCCTCATCCAGAGTCCTGTAAAGATAAATAATATAGAGGTAACAAGGTTAAACGAGTAAATACTAAACCATTTAGGCGAAATGAAGTTTAAGGAAGCTTAGGCCTCGGCCTCGAACTTCGCGGGCAGCGGCGCGGGAGCGGCGCGGCACTGCACATCTGCAGTGCCCGCGCCGCCCCGCTGCCCGCGAAATTCGAGGCTGAGGCCTTAGGGTAATATTAGCCATGTCCAGTCCGACTTTCTATTTATTTCACAAATGCTCGGTTCTGTGTGGTTTTATGTAGCAGACCCAACTCGGTGTTAAATCATGCGTTGTCGGTACACGGACAGACGGACACGCTTTAAAACAAGTCCTTGAGACTGTTGTGATGTTGTGAACACGGTTATTTGCTAGAATTCTAGTGACTGACCCTTCTACTGGCCCGCAAGTGGTGATGGTGGTGATGAATCGGCCGAGACGCAGCGGGCGCTCGGCGGGCGGCCCAGCTCGAGCGCCTATCACGACGCCCACAATTACTGCCAACAGGACTAACATCGCTAGCGCACATACCACTATATCATCTGAAAATGACAATTTATATCATTAGAAAAAAGAAATAAAAACCTTTTATAAACTTAGTACGTACGTACACTCATTCATGTATATGAATAAGTGTAGGTACTGTGTATACAGATGACAAACAAAATGTAATAAAAAACTTTATAAATAATTTAACTAACCAAAAAATAAAACATTTTATTGTGGAATTTATTTCAAAAACTAAAATAGAATAAAAATCACAGTCTTGTGCGACTCAATCCGACAACCTTCCGCAAATGAGACGACTGCTCTGACTATCGCTACCAAAAAAACGTAATCTAACAATATTTTCGGTAATGTTAGAATCTTTATGTTACACACATTGTATAAACAATCTCTAACAGCGCTGCGCAGCTAAGTACGTGCATTTTAAAATAATCTTTAAATCTATCAGTCATATATATATATCAGTTTTATTTTCTGCATAGGCCCCAGGAGTCGCTTTCCCTTAGCATTGACCCTTGCTCAAATAGCTCACAGCCAGTTTTGGACAAAATAAAATATACAATTACAAACGGTAATATTGGTGCCTTCAATAAAAAATTTGAATTTAAATTATTAAAAGGAATTATTAATTTAGAATGTAATTCTACTAAGTAACTGATATAGTTAGAACTACCAATTACCTAAGTAATTAACTTACTCATTGCTTCTTAAATTTCGATAACATCACCTAGGTGCCACTTGACATTGTTGTGAATTATGGTAGGTAAGGCTTATTTTAAAGTATCTTTTAGTCGTATTAAATTTACCATTTCAATAACAATCTCATATTTTTATAAAATGTCAAACGCATCATTTGCTTTCGTGGCACTGATGCTTGGACGAATAAACCACTGGACGCGCAATGACAGGCAATTTCGCTTGTGCCCCCTTGGCAACGAAGCGGGCTTTTTAGCCTCACTTACATGTGACGTCTTGTCAGTACGGTTTCAGAGCTCGGTGAGAAACATATTTTTGTGTAAAAATTATAGCGGCAAGACAAAAAATATTTCTTTTCATCCGTAAGTAACTTTTTATCCAAATAAAGCTGTTAATTTTTCTTAAAATAGTAAAATGTGTTTTCTTAGAGAAAAGTTACATTGCCATTTAAAAAAGTAGTGGTCAGTTACTACAAAATCAAAAAGATGACGTAAGTATACTTCATTCGGTAGGATTATCGTACGTTCATCATTCGTTCCCTAGTCAATTTAGTTTTAACTGTGCTTGACAATTGTCGATAAATCATATCGATAAATGTACTAATAAATTTACAGTATAAATACTTTTGAAATAAAATGATAAATCTGTAAAATGATTAACTCTAGAGTAGATTAAAGTACTTAATCTTAAAAATACAACAGTTTGTTTTAAAATTTTAAACTTCATATTTTAATTACAATACATCCTATTAATGTAATTACAGATTTCCTGTAGATCCATTAAGTAAAACAAAGTGGGTCGAAGCCGTCCGAAGAGAGGCAAAATGGATCCCTACAAAACACCACCGAATATGTGGTATACATTTTACACCAGAGTGTTTTAATGCTTATGCAAAAAATCATAAGACTATTCGTTTAATTGTTTGCCCATACTGTAATTTCTGTTTTGGTAATAAAAATAAAAAAACATTTTGCATAAGATTCGGTCATAAATTCGTTCAACACATATCGATAGAAAAATATCGACACGCACTAAAGAAGCAGAAATTGGTTGATATGTTTTCATACATTCGCTCTTGCGTTTATGAAACGATGAAATGAAATCCAGTGGTTAATTCATCCAAGCACTGATGTCATAAAATTAATCTTAAGTGCCATTCAACGCACCATTCGCGTGAGGGATTCAGATAAGTACTTAAGACGAGTATACATACATATTTATAAAATAAACTAGCGGACCCCGCGAACTTCGTATCGCCTAAGAATAGTATTTGATTTTGACGTCTTATATGTCATTGCCATCAAATATGGCGTAGCTGGAAAACTATACAATTTTAATCTTTTACTACCCTACCCCTACCCTACCCTACCACTACCCTACCCTGCCCCTACCCTACCCCTACCTAACCCCGACCCTACCCCTAGCCTAAACCCTTCCCTACCCCTACCATACCCTTAAAAAAAAGACGATAATTGATCAGTTATCAAGCGGCATGAAACATGATTAAATTACTAAAATGGCTATTAAAAAATAGGGGTTGGTGATAAAAAAGTAAAAATTTAGGGTTGCATGTATTTTTTAATGCCACATTATAAAAAAATCAAAACAAAAAATTAGGTCCAAAAATTTAAAAAAAAATTTAGGTGTGAACAACCCTTCTTACTTAGGGGTATGAAAAATAGATGTTGGCCGATTCTCAGACCCACTCAATATGCTCACAAAATTTCATGAGAATCGGTCAAGCCGTTTCGAAGGAGTACGGGAACGAACATTGTGACACGAGAATTTTATATATAAGATAAATAATAGTTTAAAAATCATTTGTCCCCGTAGTTTGTCTGGGTTGTTGCCGGCACTACCCAGATGAGCTGTCACAGACATTCGTATTGGATATGATTTGCTTATTCCTAATAAATAAACGTATAGTTTATGTGCTTGCTGTGGTAACTTGTGTAGGCCTTTGCCTAGCAGTGGGATGATTATAGGCAAGGAGTACGGGAACGAACATTGTGACACGAGAATTTTATATATAAGATAAATAATAGTTTAAAAATCATTTGTCCCCGTAGTTTGTCTGGGTTGTTGCCGGCACTACCCAGATGAGCTGTCACAGACATTCGTATTGGATATGATTTGCTTATTCCTAATAAATAAACGTATAATTTATGTGCTTGCTGTGGTAACTTGTGTAGGCCTTTGCCTAGCAGTGGGATGATTATAGGCTGTTACTCTCAAGTATAATTGAGTTGGCAATACAATGTGTTCCTATTTATACGTCAAATTAAAGAGAAAAACCAGCGTGGAATTCTAGTGCCAAAAAGATGTAAATAAAAGATAATATACATACAAGTAAAGTGAAGGTGGATGATGGGTATGTGTGAGTGCTCACAAGTAGAGCTTCTTAACTTTGTCAATACGAGGCTCTGTGCGTACGTCATGTAAAATATACTGATAGTTTCAATATTAAGTTATAATGTAAACATTTTACATCAAGTAACTGTGATTATAAGTGGCGGCGGCCATAGAATGGTTAAGTTTCTCAGAAGATTTTATCAGCTTCGGTGTGTGTCGGCGCCATAGGTTTAGGTTTAGCTGTAAGTTATCAGCAGTCCGAATCGAAGACGAGCTTTGAAAGAGAATACAAAAAAATAATTGTATCACTAAATACCAGTGTCGGATTATAACTGATTGCAGTTTGGGGTGGTGCTTTGTTCATAATTAAAGTATGAATATAATACTGTATTTGAGGTGAATCTAAGATTAATAATTAAAGAAAAACACATACTTAATTTAATTGAAAGAAAAAAAGTGATGACTTGACAAATAAAATTGATACAAAATGTATTATTGAAAAACAGGAGAAACTTTCTGCAGCTGAAAGGTTGCACACTAAAGATAGACTGATCTAGTGGTCATTATAAAAAAAAAAAATGTCAGGTTTTTTACCTGATGTAGGGTTTTCAGCAGGACTCTTGTTGGCTATGAGAAAAACGTAAAATAAATACATATATACTAACTAATTACACATATTAATTATATATCTTATCAAATAGACAAGTCTCAGGTAAAAAACTTCAAATAAATTAATAAAAACGTCTTGTGTTATGTTTTTTTTATATTATGTGGATTTTTTACTTCATATTGAAAACTGAATTTTAAACTATCTTTTTATAATATCGACCTCTGTATAGCCATAAAAGTTCTTTATGAAAAAAAAACAACACAGCACACGAGTCTGTCTTTCTGTATTGCATTCGCAGTTCGCACCCACTTAAAATCTCATCCCGCATATCTATAAAGGGGTCAGTGTCAAAATATTAAAACACAAAGAGTTTTAAAACTTCTCAGAAGGAGACATAAAGTTAGTCAGAAGGGACCATCGGGAGGAACAAGGAGAAAAAAAGAGAAATAGCGTCAGAGACTATCTTGTGATTGGTTTGGTCAGGTCAGGTCATTAAATATCTGTCACCATATAGATATTAACGCCGTGCCACGACAGATTGAGAGGCCAGTAAATATATCGATTATGCAGGTGGAAGGAGCAAGATGATGTATCAATCAGTCTGTTTGCGTGATTTATACCTAATATAAAATAAAGAAATTGCTAGCACAGGGCATGTAGGGCTGAAAATCCATGCAGCACCTGATTGAGAACCATACTTTAAGCAGATTTAAAAACAAAATCGTTCTTAATAAAACCCTCACAAATTTATTATAAAAACACTTACCAATAATAAATTTCTTTTGTCTTATCCTTTCTTTTAGGGGTAGCTTAGTGGCCACTTTGCCTTCTTCAGTCTCCTGAGAAAAAAAAAGGTAATACATTATCTCACATTCATAATCAATAAAACTTCAATGTTATCAATCATCTGCTACATATTATTTTAAACGGCAATAAAGCTCGAAAGTCTGAATTTTTTTATAATTTGCTTAAAACTCTCAGCCCGCGAAAGGAAACATCTGGACACTTAAAATTTTGGAGTAATTCTATCTCTATATGAAATTGAGTCTTGAGATTAAATATGAATATTCGAAAGGCCAACAGCTTTATCAGATTAGTATCAGAAAGCCAATATCAGGTCCTCGCAAACAAATGACGAGATACATTTATGAAGTTTTTAAAGAATGTCACACAACTTAGTATAAGTCTTCACTTAGGCCTCCTCTAGCATTTTCCACTGGGATATGTCTAAAACAACCCTCCTCTTATGATGTCGAGCAGTTATATATGGTTGTACTCCGACAACCTTAGTTTTTTAAACAAAGGAGGAGACTCCTTAATTTTACAGAATCTTGATTGTGCTTATTCGGATGATAGGAGCTTCAGCACTTCTTGACAGTAAGGAGTTAAGGGATAAGCATACATTTATTTAAAATTATGCTGAATTTTATATTAAACGTGAAGAAAGCAATACCAGATATCATTTTGTAACAAAAAAAACTGATTCTCCCCAGATCTTGCCTTAAAGTATATTCATTATTGTTGTTGTGTGTGCAGTACGATATTACCTAAGCCACGTGTATAGTGACAGGTGGATTGGATGAGGTAGCCAACTCATAGCCTTTATTTGAAAACAATGTACTTTTTTCTGTGGTCAGAAATAAAGAAACATTGTATATGGTAGAAAAATTTAACGAAAAGCATAGGTACAGTAAAACAGTGATTTTAAATAAACTAAAAGACAAAAGCTTCCTCATTTATGTGTTTAACAAAATGGTAGGCAGTTTGCACAAATTACTTCAATACAAGTAATCTTCTTTTACACATGCATTTGTGTGGTTTGTAAACAAGTAGGTAATTAATGTAAATAACAATTGATTCCAATTTTGTAAATATGCCTGAAACAATCTACTTTATTATTTGGTTTAGGCGCTTATTAATGTTGATTTATGCTTAAAATAATGTCATTTATCTCTTATGAATGAATAAACATGTTTATATACATAAAGACAGTACTTATTTCTATAAACCTTCCAAAAGTTTAAGAAGTAGCCCTAATAAGAAGTAGCCCTAATGAGAAATAGCTCTAATAAGAAGTAGCTCTAATGAAAAGTAGCCCTAATGAGAAGTAGCCCAAGTGAGAAGTAGCCAAAATGAGAAGTGGCCATAATGAGAAGTAGTCCATTAGCGAGTCGGTTGCCATAATGAGAATTAGCCCTAATGCGCCTAAACCTATTATTCTTCTAATTGAAAAGTAAAATAATTAATTAAATAGATTAAGTATATTATTGTAACATGTTTCCTGCTCCTCAGTCCTAAGCCAGTTAAAGTATGAAGAAAAATTGTATTAATCTGTTGTGGCACTTGTAACTAGATAATTGTCTCAAACAATACTAAATAGTGTTCTCATCTCGGGTGTATCAACCTCACACAATGACATCTGTGCGCATTTCCACATTTTTCAAAATTAATAGTCTGATTTATTATTTCATATGATTATTTTTTATTGAAAAAAATATAGATATAACCCTGCCAAGTGGTTTATAATAAGACTGTCAAAAAAACATGGTGTACAGAGAGAACTGGCAGAGATATCTTAGCGGAAAAAAAATATGGAGAACACAACAGAAAACTTTTTTTCTGTATGTACTTTACTTTACTCTTTTTGGTTCTTATTTTAAATTGTTTCGTTTTGTATATACATCAGGACCTCTTTAATCTGAACCCCCTCCCCTCCAGTCCAAACTCCTTTGTAATCCGAACCCCCGACCCGAGCCCGACCAGAGCCCGAGCTTTTTTAACCGCCCCCACCGCGCTGTCATTAAACACACGACAAACCAAAATACCAGATTTCTTCAAAAAAAAAGTTGAATAAAATATGTGACATTTATAGACGAATACAGATATTGTATTATGTATGTACCTCCACTAATCCGGGGGCTAAATTTTCAGAGTTCGGATTAAAGAGGTCCTGTACAATTTTTTTTTTTTTTAATATGTATACATTAATTGGTGGTTTTATTGTGTTGTTTTTATGTCCAATAATAATTAATGTTTCTTTTCTTAAAACTATTTATCTGGCAGCTTGAATTTGATTCAGCGGATAGTAGAGTATTAAAGTTTCCTTAAACTAAGCTCATGTACTCATGTTAACTTACCATATCTAACTTAACATTTTCCATGCCATCATTTGGGGTGTCTACTTTGTCTTCTAAAGTCTCCATAGATGCAAGAGTGGCCTCTGGATTGGTATCAGATTTTTTTTTAAATAATTTAGGATATTTTATGTTGAAAATTGCTCTTTTAGGTTCAGAATCTAAAAAGAGAGATAGTGTGTGAGAAATGTTGAGCCCAATAATAAATAAACATTATATTCAAGAACATGTTTCAGTTTACCATTCTGAGGTCTATGTAGAAACTGTGTAAATGGACAAGCATGTAGAAATTGTAGACGGTTATGCTTGCTATTACTATCTTCAGCTGTTTTTTCATTATCAGAATCTTTTCCCACATCATCTTCATCCTAAAAAAATATTCATAATATAATAATTTATATATACTGTCTGTCTTATTGAAGCTTCAGTTACTGCCAGGTTGTTTTGAGAATCTATCACATAATTCTCTATGTAATGCCACATTTTGTGATGTTAGAAAATCTTGAGACTGTAAAAATTTAATTCTAAAACCATGTTAAATGTAAAACTCTAAAATAATTACCTTTGATTTATCTTTGTCAGAGTTTTTCATGAAAAAGCCAGGCATTTTGATGGCTCCAATGGGAATAAATTTTGGTTTTACTTCCCGGCCTTGTTCAGTTATGTCGCCCGAAAGTGCTGCTTTTACCGGACCATCATTATCAGATTTCAATTCAGAATCCACTTCACAGTTTTCATCGGTCTTGAGCATAATCTCTTTCTCTTCGGCTTCAATTTGTTGTTTGTCTGGTGTTTTGTTCTCACTTTCAAATTTGTTTAGATCCATTGTACCTAATACAGAACAACATAATCACAGTTAGTCAAAGACTCAAAGAAAAAAGAGAGCTGATAAGGAAGTATACTTACTAGATGATATCAAAATTTTAACACAGCGTTTGATGATCGAAATTAAAGAATTGAGACAAATTTGTGCGCGAACATGCCGGGACAATAAACACAAAAAACGCAAACGCACAACCAACAAACGAACGAAGCCCGCCGCTTCGGTCGATTGCTCGAAACCAAAGACTATGAGTGATCTGTGATACTTTTCTTTATAAATATTCTTATCTATGATGAGTGACAGAGACGGCTAGAAATAGGGTTTTGCGCGGGAAACAAAAAGAGAAAGATGGACTTGTTTCGTAATTTTGTGAAATTATCCTTTAAGCGGCATTTATTGTGATAAAGTGGTGGCATTTGATATAATAATGTGTCAGTGAGTAGGATAAATCAAATAAAAGTAAGAAACAAGGAAAGGCGCTCATATTTGAATCTGATCTACACTAGTTTAGGTTTAGGTTAGGTTAGGATATTATTATTTATGATATTTTATGTGTTGTACAAATACATTAAAACTAAAGACTAGGCTGTATGGACTCGTCCGAAGCCGTAAAAATTGTATAAAAAAAAAAGGGGACTATTTCTCTTGGACGAATAAATAAACAACTGACTGGGGCCTAATTCGCGTAACCGAATCGCAGTTCGATCGTGATTGAATTGGACGATTTTGACATTTAGCCCATACTAGAACTGTCAAAAACCTGTCATGTCATTTTCATTATCAACATTCCATTAAATCTTGAAGTATCGTTATCATTTTGAATAAAAAATCTACCTATCAGATATTTTTTACCGCCCGCCATTCGGCCATTTTGTTGGCGTTATTATCGTGATAACGTCCGTGATCGTGACATGACATGACAAATACAAAATTATTATTGTGTGCACTGTGCACTCTACAATAACAAAACATGATTTATTTTATTTACCTATCTTCTGTGCGAGGAAGCTGATGAAACCGCTGATCTTTATTTATACCTGATGAAGACTTGCAGTCTCCCACTGCACACGTTGCATGCACCATATAAATAAACAAATATAAAATACTTTTAAACACAAACACGAGAACTACTAACATCAATGATATTTAAATAGTAATAGATATGTTACATGCGCTCTCAATGTGCGTCCCTAAAACGTCACAATTGTGACGTCTTTTAAAATCCATCATACAATATGGATGCCAAGGCGAAAGAGAAAGTAATATTTCTTTTCACGAGTATGACAAGGACAAAATAAGAATTACGCATTGTGTGCAGTTGTTCGCAAGCGGCACAGATATTTCGATAGTTTTGTTAGGGCATAACCTATAGAATACTTTTAAATAATATCATTGACTTGTTCGCAGTTCGGGCTCGGCCTTCCCGCGTCTCGGCCCTCACACCCCGCACAATTGCCCTGTCTAGATAGGCGTCTTCGTCGAACGACTGTCCACTCATTTCACCAGCGGATCCCATGGGTCAAGCAGGTCAAATATTTAGGTGTCATCTTAGACCGACGAGTATCGTTCGCATCGCACATCAATCGCGTCTGTAACCGAGCGAAGTTCTACCGCACCGACTATACCACCTAGTCGGCCGCTAGAGTAAAATGTCGCTTAGAAATAAGTTGACAATTTACAAAACTTGCATTCGCCCCGTGATGACTTACGCCAGTCCGGTGTTTGCTCCGCGGCCGCTCCGTCCCTCCTTAAGAAGTTTCAAACACTTCAAAATCTCTTTTTGCGTCGGGCCGCGAGTATCCCGTGGTTCGTACGCAACAATAATATCCACCGTGACCTCGAGATCCAATCCATTGCCCTCTATATGAAAGAAGCCTCTCAACGCTTTTTCGATAAGGCAGTGAATCACCCCAATCCGCTCATAGCGGAAGCCGCCACGTACACCCCCCAGAGGGATATCGCCTTCCGAAGCCGTCGGCCCAGGCACGTGCTGAACGACCCCGACGATCCGATCACCGCGTATGTCACAACAGCCAACACCGCCTTAAGCACTTCGATTACTGCACAACACAGTAGTTCTCCACACCGCACCCGTCAGAGGCGGGTGCGGTGTGGAGACTCACGTTCTCACCTGCCCCCCCCCCCCTCCCCCTCGGACGGCGACCCAAGCCGAGGTCCGAGCCTACAGAGGCGCCCTTGAGGTCGCTGTCCGATCCCTCCCTCCTCCCAGATCGGGCCCGCCAGAATGGAGCCCGACCGTGATCCGGCATGCCACGGCATCTCCGGTTCCGGCGGCGTCACCACTGGTGGGTTCGCCATTTGGTAGGGTGCCTTTAGTACCCCACACTGGCCCGATCACGTCCGCTAGTATGAGCCCTGTTGCGAGCGAGCCTGAGGCCGCTCCGGCGTACCGTTAGCGTGGCGGACCTAGGCTGAGCGCCTTCAGCGCTCGCCACATTCTGCCCGGCTTAACTGATTAAAGCCTTCCATATAAGGTTTCAGTGATAGGTCCGTCAAAAAAACGAGCGACTGTATGGTTCATAGACTGTGATAATACTGTGGTCGGCATATTTAAAGATTTTTGTCTGAATAGCATAACGTCTAACACGTTTTAGCAACTGTCACCGTCTACGTCTAAAGCGCGTAAAAGGGGGCGGAAACATGAGATCCGGCATGCGTGGCTTATGTTTGATACGCGGGGCCCGCCTACTTACTACCTACTTCTACTCGTTTTTTATGTTCTGTGGTACTACTGTACCCTGCTACAACTGTACTTGAACTGTACCCGGTCTACCCTTTAGATAACGCTCGTTGTCACACTTCCAGTTCCACGACTGAATACCTCGAAGAAGTCGGTATCACCACATTGGAGCCAGCGCTCAGCCCGGACTTGAATCCCATTGAGCACGTGTCGAGCAGAAATCCTGCTCCTTCAAGTGTAAATGAGCTGAAATCTGCTTTGATTGATCTGATTAGGTCAATGAAGAACCATCTTCGAGCAGTTATTAGGGCGAGGAAAGGGAACACAAAATATTGAAACATGATTTAAAGGCCAAATATATTTTTTCATTAATATTTTTTTGTTGTTTTCTTCATTTATTATTATTTTTCCATAATCCTTATAATACGGGATAGCTCCTTAAATACTGGTGTGATTTAAATAATTAAGATAACAGTTTAACCTTTAAAATGGTACTATTTTTATTATTCTTAACTAGTTAGTGCTCAAGATCGCGCGGAGTGAATTCCAAGTAAGTGATCTATACTTTTGCTCGCGATTATAGTTAGTAGTAGATATATAACAAGTTACCAGAGTTCAGGAGTCAGGACTATCATATCCTCTCCCTCTATGCGGACTTCATCTATAAGTACTAATATTATAAAGTTGAAGAGTTTGTTTGTTTGTTTGAACGCGCTAATCTCAGGAATTACTAGTCCGATTGGAAAAATATTTTTGTGTTGGATAGTCCATTTATCGAGGAAGGCTTTAGGCTATATAACATCACGCTTCAACTAATAGGAGCGAAGCATGAGTGAAAAATTTTGCAAAAATAATTGCGATCATAATAACGGAAATTGACGCGGACGAAGTCGCGGGCAAAAGTAAAAAATAAAAAAAATTCTCAGGCGGGACTCGAACCCGCATCTCCTCGCATGCTGGGCGGGCCCCATACCATTAGGCCACCGAGACACTGCAACACGGCGCGAATTTTTGAAGCATATTCTTACGCTGTAAGCCAGCGTTGCTTCATCAAATGTTTGCACCCTTAACACCCGAAAGAAACATCTTTGCAGATGTTTGACAGTCAGTTAAGATGAAACAGCTATTTATATATTTTAGCAACTTAATTGCACTTATAATATCAGCATATAAACTTGAAAAATTTTGTATCAAACGGGACTCGAACCCGCATCTCCTCGCATGCCGGGCGGGCGCCATATGTAGGGTAAAATATTTGTTCAAATAAAAATTATCACAATCAAAAAACCGTTTCGAAGCCCTTGAGAACAGCATCGATGTGGACAATCTATACAACATGGTGGTGGATACTGTCCGCACGGTAGGGTCCAAGTAGTTTAAAACCCGCCGTCCCAAATCAAAGAAACTCCAGTAAGACCAGTCTCCAGTAAGACTCTCCTACTCATGGATTAAAGAAACGAAATAAGGCTACAGAACTCAGCGGATGCCCATCTATAGCGGACAGATATCTAGTCTTTGACGAGCGACCTTCGCCAATTTAATACCCGACCTATTCAACACGTGACTTATTAGATTTAGTAGATATGAATGTGATGGTCGGCTGCTTTAATTCGAGGATTTTGGAATTGTTTGATCATCACGCTCCAGTTAGAAGATGTTTAATTAGTCAGCGGTCTTATCCATGGATAACCGATAACATAAAACTAATGATGAAGTTACGTGATAAAGCACTTAGTCTTGTAAGTTACCGCAAAACGAAAAATGAAGCGAAACAAAATTATTACAAAGAGTTAAAATCATTGGTATCGCGTTCTCTTTATTATGAAAAAGCTGCTTATTTTAAATATAATATAAACAATAAAATTAAGGACCCCAAAAACTTGTGGACTAATTTAAAGGCTACATTGTTGCCTCCAAAGAGAAATGTTGAGCTTCCTTTACAGTTGATTGACCCTAATAAAATTAACTTACACTTTCTAAACGTCCCTGGATCACCGGTTGCTAGTCTATCATTATTGACTTTTTGAATTTAACCGCTTCAGTGAAGCCGTTTTCTCTTTACATACTGTTAGTCAAGACGTTATTTTCAAAATTATTCGTAGCCTTAAATCTAACGCTGAAGGTGTTGATCATATCACGCTGAATATGTTACTTATGACCCTTCCACAGTCATTGGATGTGCTGACGTCAATGATAAATAAATCAATTTTGACGTCGACTTATCCGGATATGTGGAAGTTGGCAATTGTGCGGCCAATGCCAAAAAAGCCAGATGCTATTGATTTAAGGGATCTACGTCCTATTAGCATTCTTCCTTGTCTGTCGAAGGTTCTGGAAAGGGTGGTATGTGAGCAGCTGACTGCTGACTTTCTGGAAAGCCATGACATACTGCCAGCATTGCAATCTGGGTTTCGACGTGGCCGCGGTACGGCTACTGCTCTATTGGACGTCACCGACAATATCCTTACGGCCCCAAGTAATGGTATGTGTTCTATCCTGGTCTTGCTGGATTTCTCCAGGGCCTTCGAAACAATTAATATACCTTTACTTCTGTCCAAGTTGAGTTATTACGGTTTTGATCATGCTACGCTGCTTTGGTTCCACAGCTACCTGAACGATCGGTCCCAATTGGTGAAGATACAACAGGAAAATGGCTCATGTATATCTTCTGAACCATGTTTGGTGAATAGAGGAGTCCCTCAGGGATCTATCCTGGGCCCAGTGCTCTTTATCATTTATTGCGCTGACATAATACACTGTATTAGGAACTGTAGATATCATATATACGCGGATGATGTACAAGTGTATATTTCATTCAAGCCTCAGGACTGCGAGTCAGCTGTTAGAGCCTTGAATGATGACTTAGCAAGAATTACAACTTGGGCGTCGGACAATTGTCTCGTACTCAATGCGCTTAAAACTAAATACCTGAGCTTTGGGTCAAGGCGCCACTTGGGGCTCATGAAGAATCCTCGACACAATATCAAAATAGTTCTGAATGGTGAGTTAATAGATAGTGTTGACGAGGCTCGGAATCTGGGGCTACTTGTGGACTCCGAATTGCGTTTTAAAAGGCAGATTGCTGAATCGGTTGCAAACTGTTTTTATAGGCTGAAAGTGTTATACAGAATGCGACCCTTTCTGATTGAAAATCTGCGTATTCAACCAGTTGAGTCTCTGGTGCTGTCTAAGCTGAACTATGCCGACACGGTCTATGGGCCGCGACTGTTGGCCACCACTAAGCGGCTTCTTCAGAGGGTGCAGAACGCCTGTGCCCGATTTTGTTTTGATGTTCCACCGCGCAGCCACATTACACCTTTTCTTAATAGGCACAATATTCTCAAAATTAAATCAAGGCGCAAACTGCACTTGGCATGTTTGCTTTTTGGTGTCGTTAATTCTAAATCACCCACTTACTTATATAACAAGCTAAGCTGGATAAAAAAGAGAGAAGGCCGGCAGTGCTCCCAGCAACTAGCCTCCCGGCGTCACGGCTCGGCGGCGTTCAGGGGTAGTTTCAGTACACAGCTACGAAGTGTTGGAATAACCTTCCGCCTCCGATCAGAAACCTGAAAAATAATATTTTCAGTTTTAAAGTAAAGGTTAGAAATCATCTTTTTCAGCATCAATTCAAATACGAAAATATTAACCAGGACTTGTCGATATTGTAAATTTTATTCCATTTTACACGTACCTACGTAATCACTCCATTAAATAATTAAATTGATTTCATTTTTTAATTTTCACTTGATACAATTGATAATTTATACTTGACACGCTAATTGCTAATTAAATACAAATGCTCTTAATTATTCCATCAAATCGTAAAATGAAATGTGACTTACTGTTCTCTGTAGACTCTTCTACGGCTTGAGTGGTCACTGCTTTGAACTCTTGACACTCAACTTTTTTTATTTTATTTTATTTTTATATATAGGTACCTACCGCACGTTCACGCTCGGCAAAAGGAAAAATAGGCTAAGACCTTAAAAACTTTAAATGAGAAGCATTGTTCTAAAATACTTTTTTTTATGTACGGCTTAAGCATGTGTTTATAAGGCTATTAAGTTTTTTTTTCATTTTTTATTATTATTATTATTATTGATTTTGTATTTTTTGGTTGTTTTTGTCCGTGTTTTCACTCGGTGGCTACATCGGAAGACCAGCGTTGTGTGCCCGCGCACAACATATGCTGAGGTGGATCCCTTTCTGCCGGGACCTTGAGACTCGTAGGCCCGTCCTATTTGTTTATGTTACCGTATTGGGTGTGTGCTTTTCTTCTTTACCGTACTTGTAATGTTTTTATTTTGCTACCTATTTTTGTACACCTTAATCGGCCTAGAACTCTGGGTCTCGACAAATAAACGTTTCTTTCTTTCTTTTTTCTGAAATCCTGAGGGAGATTAAGAGTTTCTATGGACAGTTATATTCCACGAAAACACCTGTGGAAAGCAAGACCTTAGAGCCAAGCTTACCCAACACTATTCTGAAGATATCCCGGACGTCAGCCTGTGCGAGATTAGAATGGCTCTCAAGCAGCTTAAAAAAACAAGGCGGCGGGTGATGACGAAATCACAACAAAGCTCCTTAGAGCGGACGGTAAGCCGATACTTCAGGTCCTCCAGAGGCTCTTTAATCATCCTCGAGGGCAAAACGCCAAAAGCATGCTGCAAAAGCGATGTGATGCTGTTCTTCAAGAAGGGTGTCAAAACTCTCTTGAAAAACTACAGACCCATCTCGCTTCTGAGCCATATCTATAATTTGTTTTTGAGAGTCATTACGAATCGTCTCACTCGCAGGTTCGACGACTTACAACCTCTCGTCGAACAAGTCGGGTTCTGAAAGCAGTACCATAGACCACATTCATACGCTGCGGCAAGTCCTAAAGAAGACCGAAGAGTATAACTTGCCACTTTGCTTAGCGTTCGTGGCCTTTGATTCGATTGAGACTTGGGCAGTGCTGCAGTCTCACCAAAGGTGCCAAGTAGACTACAGGTAGGTACATTGAGGTGCTAAAGTACTTATACCAAAACGCCACCATTTCGGTCCGATTACAGAACCAGAGCTCTAATGCGATCTAAACTACGGCGAGGCGTGAGACAGGGAGACATTATTTCTCCGACACTGTTCACTGCTGCGTTGGAGGATATTTTCAAGCTACTCGACTGGAAAGGACGCGGCATCAACATCAATTTTCTGTGTTCTCGAATGGCGACCGCGTACCGGACGAGGGCAGGCCTCTACAAGGTGGACCGATGATCTGGTCAAGGGCGCGGGAAGCCGATGGATGCGGACAGCACAGGATCGTTGTGGAGATCCTTGGGGAGGCCTATGCCCAGTAGTGGGCGGTCGTTCGGCTGATATGTTAATTTTATGCTAAACTTGAATTGTGTTTTATATTTCTACGCCAACGCGCCAATATTAATAGCAGAATATGGCAATATGCTGATTTTTTAGATGTAAGATCCCAATTTTATACTATTTTTAATAAAATATATGTCGGAAATAGATTCGATAATTTAAATACTACTAGCGCCATCTAGTTTAATTAGTGCAAGTTACTGTTTATTTCAAATAATTCCTAAATGGCGGAAACGGAAATGTCGATGAGTTTTATTTTAAATGACACTAGCGCCATCTAGTTTGATTGATGTTAATCATAAAAATAATTCCAGAAAAAGGAAACGGAAGTAGCATTTTAATCTTGATTTAAATTATTATTGGAATTAATTTTCATTTCCGATACGGATGTGGTTGTTTTATGAACTGCTATAGTCATGTTCAAACTTATTTTTCTAATAAAGATTATCGTGGACGGAAACGCACGCCATCTAGCGGTGACGTTGGACAAGGCCTTTGGCAGGTATAAAAGTAGACCAATTTCGTGACGGTGAGTATAAGCAGTCTAGGACCAGCGTTTGAGGTATTACAATTGTGCCAAAGGACTTGTCTGTTTCCTATCGCGAAGTGAAACGTTTCTTCGTGTTTTAATTACCCACGTGTCTCGGGAACCTAAATACGCCACGGAATGATGGAGGGAAATGAATACCCTTTAACCAATGATGTCGACTACAGGGTTTTCCGACATATATATATTTATTATTATTATTTTGTGTAAAACACATTTTATCTCTGTCAAATAATCAAAATCTAAGTCTCGACGTCTATATTAGGGACCAATGAGTACAATTTAGACATAAAAAATAAATACCCAAATAAATACCCATCGGGTAAATTCAATGGAAACATTCCCGGGTATTTTCCCATTTTGGGAATATTTCCGGGTAGAATCTCATCTCTATATCACGAGTAGGTTCTTATTTTAGAAGGATGCCAATGTTTTCCAATTCATCCTGTATATGTCACTAGTAGCTGAAAAATAGAAAATAGAAAAAACTTGTGGACATTCGTATAATTGATTAACTTTAATACAATCTTATTTTCGTAGATGAAAAAAAGAAACAATCGTAAAAAATCGTAACATTTTTATTCAACAATAATTAACAATCTAATGCTTTTCTAAAGCTTTGACTAAAAGATCATTTATGTGTGTTATTAAGTTTCTTGGATCCATAATAAGCCCAGCTGTTACCATTGCATTTGAGAATAACTGTTGCGCTACCATATTTGCGAGTTCTTTATCGCTGGATACAAGTTTATGAAGTTTCTTGATGATAGGATGCCTGAAAAAAATGTTTTCATAAAAGTTTGAAAAGGGCAAGAACTTTAGAAAAACCAAGGCGAAAAACTTTACAATTTTAAAATAATTATATTTACGTTAGGAAAATATTAAAATAGTACTCAATACAGAAGAGTGGCCAAATTATATAGTAAGTGCTTAACTATGGTGTATTACTAACTAGTACTTACTTAGGATTAATTTCCAATTGCGGTCTCAGAAGAGCGAATCTATTTTCTTCGCTTAGGCTTTGTGCTTGCGTCCTAATGAAGTGGCGAGCTGAAGCCATCTCAGGAACAATTATGACACAGGGATGCGAATCGAGTCGCTGGGTTGTGCGCACTTCAAATACTTTGCCAGCTAAGTTAGACTTTAAAAATTTAACTAGCTCGTCTATTTGTACCTTTTGCAAGCTGTCACTTCCTGAAACGTAATAGAGTGTTTAAGCACATGAATAAGTTTAAGTATACAAGCACAATTGTACGGAATAAACATGAAAAATGACAATTCCAAGAGTGTTCTTACACACTTTATGTAGCCTTTAGTGCAAAAAAACTAACCATGAGGTAGGCTTCGTTTCGGAACGCTATTTACTCTTACTTTAAAAAAAATTTAATGTAACTTAAGACAATCATTTTTATGGCGCGATATTATTATCTTCTTGAGCCCAACTTTCAGCCATTCCCTAGTTTGTTTTATTTCTAGCACCACTTACAGTGTGGCGGTGCCGTGGTGGACAAACGGCATAAAGCACTGCCGTGCTTACGTGTATGATCGAGCTAGAGTAATTGGATAAATATTGGTAAGCATCGAGGTAGTAGCTAGATATCCTACAAGTACTGAAGCAATTTTATGAAATATTTTGCTACAGTCAATTTGGAAATCCCCGGCAAGAAACTTGTAAGTGTATCTAGTACTACGCAACGCGAAGGTTCGTACATACGGATCTATCTGTCTTTGTCACATACTCTAAAACAGTGCTATGAGCCTATGAGTGATGGAGGCTAACACATAAATGATGTGTTATGGAGCTTACTCCACAGCTTACTTACACACAGGCCTTAGCCTGTGGACATATTCTTTGACGGGACGGATAGGCATATAGTTGAAATCACGAGATTTTAATAAGACTAACATACCAATTACAGCATCTTCAGTGTCTGCTGCATCTTTTTGCATGTCGTTTTCTACCGACACCAGCTGCCTGCCGCCAAATTGCTTGAGCTCTAATAGTACCAATTCATCGTACATTTCGTAACAGAATAGAACCTCCACGTCTCGCTTTTTCAGAGATTCATAGTATGGCGATGACTGTGCTAGTTCTCGGCTAAAAGTAAAACATATGCATTATTTATTATACTAGATCACCCTTTGAGTGTCTCATCGTTCAGCATTCTGTCTCACCCTAATATTCAAAAAATCCCTAAAAAATGTGCCCTCTTTACTAATATATGTACAGCTGTAGTCCTAGAGGTAACACCTAGCAAAACTTTACAAGCCATTCATAGAACACTAACTTACAGTAATTTCTATCCTTAAGTTGTAATAATATTGTTGAGGGTAAGTATTGGTATAGTTTTATTACCTCGGTGCTGCTAAATAATAGATGTTCTTTTGGTCTGCCTTCTGCCGTACGCTGTAGTCTAATAGCGACGTTCGAGTACCATTCTCCAATTTTGAAGACTCAAAACGAAGCAACTTAGATATTTCCTCCTATAACATTAAGGACACTTTGTATTTCAACAGTAAATAGTACACTGTAGGTATACAATAGGCTAAGTGACTGGTTTTTGAAATCCATTTTATATTATAAAGCAAAGGTTGAAGAACACAGTAAAAGTAGTTTTTTTTAATTCTGGTACATATTTGCTGAAAAATATCAAAATGAAAATTGAAATAGCGCGCCAAAATGCTATTTTGTCAATATGGCGCTGCAATGGGGTCGGTGACATCACCTGCCTGTCTTGTGATCTGTTAAATCTTGTAAAAGTAGTTTTTTTAAATTCTGGTACATATTTGCTGAAAAATATCAAAATGAAAATTGAAATAGCGCGCCAAAATGCTATTTTGTCAATATGGCGCTGCAATGGGGTCGGTGACATCACCTGCCTGTCTTGTGATCTTGTGAATTGAAAGGAGAGTAAATGCTGGTAACAGAGTAAATGGTGCGCTGCGCGCCTTTATAATAGCCAGAAGATTTCTACGAAGGCTCGTCTGGCTGTGCATAGAGGGGTGTTGGTTCCAACACTCATGTACGGAAGTGAAAGTTGGGTAGGTATGGCAGAAAAAGCATGAAAGTAATAATCTATAATATAAAAATGAATCGCTGAATGTGTTGCTAAGCGCAAATCTCGAGAACAGCTGAACCGATTTCGCTAATTCCTTTTTTATAATATTCCTTGAAGTCCGTGGATGGTTCTTACACAGAATTTTTTTTTGGAAATTGCCTGAAAAAGTAAAAAAGCAACACTTTTCTATACTCCCGTACAAACATAAGATTTTCCGACCCCACCATATTTTTGATGACAATGACATTTAACTCATTTAAGACGTCAAAATCTAATATCTGAGGAGATACGAAGTTCGCGGGGTCCGCTAGTAATAGTATAAATATTGTTAACATGAAGAGACAATTCGGTCAATTGACGGAATGAGTCATAACTCAGAGTTTGCAGGAAACCCACAAACCCTGTTATTCTGCCATAGCCTTATTGTAATTTATATGATTCAAAGCACATTGCGCCAAAGTAATGAGACATATATTCTAGTTAAAGTTAATAATATCCTTGAGGTATAACTATTTGCAAATGTAATTGGTTCGAGCCAGGGACTGCTCAAGCAGCAGCCAGTTACGGCATCTGTTGCGGAACGTCCGTAGTGAGAGATCGAGGGCTGAGCGAACCGGTGGTGGAAGATTATTCCATATCTTCGCAGCTTCGAAGCCGCCCCTGGAACCAACCAATCTCACTCTTGGAACCAATAGTTGATATCCTCTGTCTCTCAATGATTTACATTTAATAACTTTCGGGGTAATCTTAAGAAACAAATAATTTGGAGATTTTAACTTTCGCAGAGAGTGCAAAATGCATGCATATTTCAATTTGGCTTGATTAGCCATAGAAAGAATGTTTTTATTTATTTGAACCGGTGTAATATGATGTCTTTTAGGGATGTTATAATAGAACCGCATGCATGCGTTTTGCACCCTCTAGACGATTTTGGATGTTTTTTTAAATAAACAAGGAGTATAAACATTGTCACAGTATGCAAGGTGTGATAAAACTAAACTATTACACAATGTTATTCGTATTTCATGTTTTAAGTACGCTCTAAATTGATTCAATTTTTCAGCGCCCCAAAACATTTGCCCATTTTATTACGAACGTGGTGTTCAAATCGTAAGTTTTTATCCAACAGCAACCCGAGATTGCGCACACAGCCCTCGCCTGGGACCGTAGTATCACAAACCCTAATAATTGGCTTAGCATTTTTTATTTTCTGTACCTGGCTTTTCGTACCAAGCGTTATCGTTACACTTTTTTTAGGATTAAGGATAAGACTGTGCCTCAACGACCATTCAGTGATGGCATCTAGGTCCTCATTTAACTTGCCAGCAGCAGCATTAACTTCGTCATCAGACGGCAAGGTATGAACGTACAACTGGCTATCATCCGCATACAAATGCAGTTGCGAATGCTTCACCACGTCAATTATACTCGCTGTGTAAATTGAAAACAGTGTTGGGCCCAGTATTGACCCCTGAATTACGCCCCTATCCAATATCTTTCCTGCTCAAAACGCTGGAAAGACTCTGCGATAGGGACATTAGGACAAACGTGCTTGTAAGCGAAACCCTACATCCAAACCAACACGCCTACAGTATGGGCAAATCCACCGAATCGGCCCTACACACTGTAGTAAATAAAATCGAGTATGCTCTTAATCACAAACAATCTACCCTAGGTGTCTTTATTGACATTGAAGGGGCGTTTGATAAAACTAACTTCACCAGCATAGGACGGGCACTGTGTAAACATGGCGTCAACCCAACAATGGCGGGGTGGATAGACGGCATGCTAAGGAACAGAGCCATACAGTTCACCGTGAATAATACTACCAGAGGAATAGTGGCGAAGGGCTGCCCGCAAGGGGGAGTCTTGTCGCCGCTCCTATGGAACCTTGTTGTTGATGAACTCATAGAGAAACTCAACAGCAAACATTACTTCACGGTGGGATATGCTGACGACCTAACTATACTCATCAGCGGACCCTTTGAGAACATTTTATGTAACCTAATGGATTCCGCTCTCAGGATCGTAGAACTTTGGTGTATAGATCATGATCTCTCGGTTAACCCAGCAAAAACCGAGCTTATCCTATTCACTAAAAAACTGAAGTTACCCAAACTTAAACTACCAAAACTGTTCGGAACGCAACTGTCCCTCTCAAATGAAGTCAAATATTTGGGCGTCACACTTGACGATAAATTACTGTGGGGGAAACATGTCGAACAGAAAATTAAATGTGCCTCCATAACCTTCTGGCAATGCAGAGGTCTAATGGGCAAAACATGGGGTCTATCTCCCAAGATCACACTATGGCTTTATAAAGCTATGATTAGACCCATCATCACATACGGCGCGATCGTTTGGTGGCCCAGAACCAAACTAATGACAGGGGTGAAAAAACTGGAAAAATTCCAAAGACTGGCATGCTGTGCAGTCACGGGATGCATGCTAACTACCCCCACCGCGGCCCTTGAGGCGCTACTTGGCTTGCCGCCGCTGGACCTTTTCGTGCAGCAGGAGGCAGCTATAGCGGCCACAAGACTGAAACACCTAGGCCTGTGGAAAAATCTTGCGAATAGTCACAGCGACATCTGGTATAGAGGACTAAAATCCACTCCCCTACTAGAAGCACCCTGTGACAAAACACCGAAAATCTATGTGTTCAACAAATCATATAGAATTCACTTATTAGGAAACAGTTCAGACTCATCGGGAATACATGAGGTCCAAATCTACACTGATGGTTCCAAAACCAAATCAGGTACAGGCGCCGGAGTCTTCTCGATGGACCTAAACATAAATATATCTACACCGCTGGGTGAGGATAACTCGATATTCCAATGCGAGTGTATTGCCATAATCCAGGCTGCCACTGCCATAAAGAAGAGAGAGGTTGCTGACTACGGCATTCGCATACTCTCTGATAGCATGGCGGTTCTCAAAGCCCTGGAGAGCAACATCATCACATCCAGCCTTATTTACGAGTGTCACCTGGCCCTTGAAGACATTGCCACAAGGACCTGTCACCTTACAATGGATCAAAGGACACAGCGGCTCCCTGGGCAATGATGCCGCAGACCAACTCGCTAAAAGGGGATCAGATCTTACGGTTTTCGGCCCCAGGCCACACCTGCCTATCCCTTTTAACCAATACAGGTCATGGCTGCGACATCAAACCCTAGTCAAACACAACGACCGCTGGGCCAATATCAGCAACTGCAGACAGTCCAAAGAGGCCGTACCGGCTCTTTCACCGCGTCTGACTCGCAACTTGATCACCCTAAGCAGAAGTGACCTTCGAAGAGTAGTGGGATCACTGACTGGACATATCCCCTTAAATAAACATCTCTTCACCATTGGTGCCACAGACAGCCCCCTATGTAGAGGCTGCCTGGAACAGGCAGAATCGGCTGCCCACGTGATTTTGGAATGCACAGGGGTAGCCACCCACCGGGCATCTATCCTCGGCACACCGAGTTCCCTTTCAGAAGCCTGTGAACGTCCCAAAAGACTTCTGTGCTTCTGGAAGGAATTGGGGTGGTTGGACTAACCACCCTAATCCCCCTACGCATAATGGGCCAATTGGAGCCTAAATGCGGAAAAGGGAGCCCGTTACCATTACCATTACCATTATGCCCCTATCCAAGGGCAGCTGCGCTGACATAGTCACCTTACCATCAATAGCTGGGCACTGCACTCTCTGACATCGGCCCTGAAAATACGACCGAAACCAGGCACACGCCGCTGCACCGATGCCGCATGACGACAACCTAGTAAGCAGTGTTGGATTATCTACACAGTCAAATGCTCGGCTGAAATCAAGAAGCACCAAAATTGTACCTTTGCCCTGACTTGACGCCGTTAAAATGTCATCAGTGATATTTAGAAGAGCAGACGTAGTACTGTGGTTTTTTCTGAATCCAGATTGTATAGTAGGCAAAATATTATTGGTCTCTAGAAATGTTACAAGTTGATCTTTGACGCATTTTTCTACAACTTTTGATAATGCTGGGAGAATATTTATGGATCTTAAATCAGAGTAGTTTTCAGGGTTGGAATTTTTAGGTATTGGAGTTACAATAGCACATTTCCAGGCATCTGGGAATTTTCCTTCGCTCAGGGATCCATTAACTATAGCAAGTATCGCATCCATAGAATAAGGTAGGGTGAGATACAGCATACGCATCGAGATTCCGTCACTGCCCCTGGAGCCAGATGAAGCCCCTGAAGATATTAATTTATGGACGGTCAACCCATTGACCTTTTTAAATCTTAATTCAGAGTCACCACGCCAAAGTGATAGATCCTCCTGGTGCTTGCACGTGTTCTGGCTTTAGGTAGACTACCAATGAAATATGCATTTAGGGCATCCGGGTCTGTAAAGTGACTAGACATCAAGGTATTATCCCCATCCGTCGGAGTCATAAGTGAGTTTATATGTCGCCACATAATTTTTGGTTTAGCTTTATTGTTATTAACAAACTTAGCAAAATAAGCTTTCTTTTCAGTGGCCAGTGCACGGTTATATAAGTTACGCAAATCGCGATAGTATTGTCGGCTCCAATCAGTTCTAATAGTTTTCAATCGGCGACACGCTTTGTCTCTCAGTGATCTCATATGTTTTAAAGTGTCTGTCATCCATGGCGTAGGGGGCCGCTTAAATGTACGAGTCTGTATAGGAGCAAACGTATCTATCAGGTCTAATACGAGGGAATTAAATAAGTCAACCATGTCATTAACATCACTGAGAGCCAAAACAAGTCCCCAAGGTGTAAATTTTGCGGCATTGTTGATGGCCTCGGCATTTTCTTCCAACGGTCTAAAAGTGACTAGGCGTGGTTTTGGCCTATTACACCTAATAGGAAATTTGGTTGATACAAGGCCGTGGTCACTGAGGCCATCGTTGTGGTGTACTTCGATCATCGACGGGCTTTGATTGGCCCTAGTAAAAATAACATCCAAGAGAGTACGAGAAGTTCGTGTAATACGTGTAGCCCTATCGACAATTATAGCCCTCAGTCAGCGCCCCGAAACAGTGCGGTGTCACAATGCTCCCATCTCCCAATAAGCAATTCACATTAAGGTCACCCAGAAGAAACAAGAGGTCATACTCAATCGAGTATTGTGCAAGTGAGTTGTGGAGACAATTAATGGCGACACCTATAGCAACCGAATCCGGTCTGTACACTATTCCAAGGGCGGCGGTTTGACAACCAAGCCTGATAGAAAACCACATCTGTTCGAGTTCCCCGGTTGGGTGATTCAGACGCTTAGCACGCAAGCCAGTTCTCAAGTAAGCCCCAACACCGCCACCACGGCCCCGACGGGGACTGTGCATCAGTTTATAGCCAGGTATAGTGTAAAAACTAATATTAGAGTCCGTTTTGAGCCATGTTTCAGTTAAGCACTAAATATCAAAATCAGCTGATAGTAAACTTTGAACTTATTCATCCCAACCCGTATTTAAAGACTGCACATTTAAAAGTCCTAACGATAAACAGTTTTTTTTTTACTTACCCATTTTAGAAATATTTGTTATGTCTTAGTATGATAACGTAAGCTTATATTTATATTCTTATTTACTCACAACTAATCACTGCAACTTACGCAGACACTCATCACTTTTAATAGGTATAGGTGGCATGCCCTCGTCCTTCCGGACATACACCAAGCCCCTACGCACCCATACATATCTAAAACCCTTAGTTTTCCCCACTTGCCTGGCATCTCTAAAGAGTTTTTTGCATTCGGGTGATAAATGTTCAGATATATAGACGTTTTCGGTTCCGCCTTCGATGCCCAGATGACCAGAGTTAATTCGACGCTTGGGCTGATTTACACACATATGTGTTTGGGGCGAAATATTCGCTGATAGTATGTATATCGCATCGTTTGCGAGTCAAGTCCGTATTTTAGGATAATTCATTACGAAAAGCCCGCAGCCGACGTGTTAAGCCTATCCTTTGAAGTCTTATTAAATTTAGAAACAGCCTTTAGTAGATCCTCGCGGAGCCTCGGCGAAGAAAGTGTTATCAGTACACTTCGCGGCCTATTAGAAGATTGATCCATCTTTGCGATGCGGCGACAGTTCTTAACATCTGAGTCAGCAAGTGGTATTTGGACTGTTTCACAGATTTTTTTAAATAAAAGAAGCAAGTTTTCATTTTTAGGCTCCTTGATCTCTTGGATTTCCAGATTGTTGTCGCGGGAGATTTTTTCGATGGTAGATATTCGGTTATTCAGACTCTGTATCTCTTTCTGTAGTTCGATCGATATGTTTTGGAGCTCATTAACTTCCTTCTCTTTCATTCCTAGCCGCATCTTCAGATCTGTTTGTTCTTCGGATAAGAAATCAGTTGTAGTAGTAAAGTCCGCTTTTAACTGGTCTATAATAGCACTTAATTTGCTCGTAATTATCGCCAAAAGGTCGTCCCTGAGAGCCGACCGCAAACCACAGACAATTGAGGACGAAGAGGACAGTTTTCTATCCAGCAGCTCACTAAGTAGAATAAATGCAGTAGAAATGAGAGCGCTAAGAAGTATGTTAGGAGTGAAATTGAGTGACAGGATAAGAAATAGTGTGATAAGAGAACGTTGTGGTGTGAAAGAAGATATTGTCACACAGATTGAGAAAGGGATGCTTAGATGGTTTGGGCATGTAGAGAGGATTAATGAGAGAAGAATGACTAGACAGATCTATAAGAGGAGTGTGAAAGGGAAAGTTGGAAGAGGAAGGCCTAGACGAACTTACCACGATCACGGGGATGTTCTGAAGAAAGGTCAGGTCAAGAGTACTCTAAACCGACGAGCATGCATGAAGAGATTGATAAATGTGGAAGAAGCGAAAGTTGTATGCCAGGATCGTAGAAAGTGGAAGGCCTTGGTCTCTGCCTACCCCGTTGGGAAGGAGGCGTGATAATATGTATGTATGTATGTAATATTATCAAAACATTTTAAAAAGCTATTAAAACACAAGTAGGCAAACAAAGTTATCAAGCAGGTGACGTCATCATAAACCCGACCAGTCAGGAGCGTTTCGTGTCACGTGACAAACGTTTAAATAAATACATTTTTATTTCTGGATTTATAAATAAATTGTTTATTATTTTCAACTTCCGTTGCTAAATAACCATTTTTAAACTCATAACATAAGCTGATAATAGTAATTCGCACTTGATTTTTCGAATTGTCAAATAGCCTATTATTAGCCTCTCATTCAGAGTTGAGACTTCTATTTTATCTGCACAATTATACTCCTGCTAATAATAAATTAATTCAATATTTTCCGAAAAATTAATTCCGTAATGCAGCAAACCGCTTTGCCCGGGCGGAGGGTTTCTCCTCTTAACCCAACCATTAAACCATCCATAAAAGTATGGTAACAACTGCTGAAGTATTCTTGTAATTTGTATCCTGTGTTGTTAATAAATAAATGTGTTTAAACCTCTGACGTGTTTTATTAAGCAAACTAGGTACCTAAAGCCTGCTCAAAATAAATATAGGCAAATACGCTTTCTTTGGGTGTGTTTGCTTATTTTGGTCTTAACATAAAAAAACAAAGTAAATTAAAAATACAACTCCTTGAACGGGGAATACTTGGCAGTCGCTCGGTAAGATTTATTAGCTTAGAACTGTTTTTAGAAACAATATTAAAGTAGGTACTGCTCTAGCACAGTGGTGTAACAACAAACTTTCTGTACTTAACACATTTTATACAAAATTAATGAATCAGAATGTTAACATATTTTTATATATACAGATAAATACAGACAATATGTCTGTATTTATGTGGTAGATAAAAATTTCAAGACTTAATTAATCATGACTTGTTACTACTTTTGTCAGACTTCACATCAATACATTCAAGTAAAGCAAACTTGACTACATAGTACAATTAACATACCTTTTCCATGGGGCTTTGACCAGTAACGATGCCTTCTTTTAAAAATATGGAATAATCTTTGTAGAAACTATCATAGCCCACAGGATCTTTCTGTGCTATATCTATCATGAATTTAAGAAAGCGATTTGTCAAAACAGTCCTGAGCTTTCTGAAATATTAACAGTACACAAAATTTTATAGAGGTGTTAGTAAGATCCAATTTAACTTCCATTTTTTTATTTTTACTTTGTGAACCAACCAGTTTCAAGGTTCAACTAATAACAAAATATCAAAAGGAATAAGTATATGTACTTATTTCATTCTATCATCCAACATGTTGTTATTTTGTTCTTTTGAGCTTTCATTGAGTACATTAGGACATTTTTGTATTTAAATAATAATACTACTTATAATAATAATTATACTTACGTAATTAAAGCACTGTTTTGCAAGAGCTCCCTGCTAAGATTAAGTGGAATGTCTTCTGAATCAACCACACCTAGAACATTGAAAATTAACTAGTTATAAATCTGTTCCTATCAGAATATAGTAAGTAACTTGTAATGTAATTTTATCACCTTTGACAAATCGTAACCATTTTGGTAAAATATTTTCAGCCTTGCTTTTGATCAATATCTTTCTAGAATATAAGGCCACACCAACATCCGAGTCTCTGGAGAGCTCAAACAGACCAGGTTTCCCTTCCGGAACATACAAGATAGATCTTATACTCAGTGGGGCATCTGTTTTATAATGAAGTGTGAAACGAGGCTTATCATATGAATTGCTTATGAATTTATAGAATTCAGTGTGCTGCTCATGTGTTACTTCTTTGGGCTCCATTAGCCAAAGAGGCTGAAAGAAGATTTTTTATATAGACTTAATGTTTAGAAAGTTTGAAAATATCAATTCTAAAAAAGGAAAATTACCTTAATAGAGTTAACTTGTTCATTGTTTAAGAAAATGGGACTGCCAATAAAGTTGCTATATTTCTTTATAATGTCTGAAAGATAAACATTTTAGGGATATATTTTATTGAGGTTATTATAAATAAAATCATATTTAAGTTGTTAATCCCTCAACCCCCAGGAGGCACTCGGGTGCCACGATAACAATTGATTTCAATTGTGTCTGGAATAACTCACGATCGAGGGATTAATTGATAGAACACAGCTTACTTTTTACAGTATCATCATCAGAGAACTCCCTACAGTCTGTTTTTAAATGAACAACAATTTTTGTTCCCACTGGTAGACCTTCAGCTTCCTGGATCTCATACATGCCAGATCTACAAAGAAAAAATCAATTGGTGAACAAGTATAATAATATAATTTGGTTTAGCCGCTAGCAGCATTGGCAAAAATGTTCCCATTTATGATCATATTTTTAATAATTAAAAATATGATCATAAATGAGAACATTTTATGAATAACATATCATAAAAAATATGTGCAACATGTACAGCTCATTGCTTTAGCTTAAGTGACAGCTAATATGTTTAAAACTTACCCATCAGATGACCATTTATATCCAATTGAATCTGCATGGCTGCTTTTAGTGTAAACTTCAATTTTTTCAGCCACCATAAACGCGGAGTAAAATCCCACTCCAAATTGACCTATAATAGAGCTGGCTTGTTCTGCCCCCTGTTTTTTAATCTCTTCAATAAAGGATTTGGACCCAGACCTGGCAATTGTGCCTAGGTTTTGGGTTAACTCATCCTTAGTCATTCCAATACCAGAATCCTAAAAATACAGTATTAAATGTAATCTGTTAAGGTTCCTGATATTAGTGAAATAATAAATTTAAACCACTCATGTATACTAATATCTAAAATACCTGGAATGTTATAGTTCTGTTTTGCTTGTCAGTGGTCAACCTAATCTCCAGGGGTCTGTCTAACTCTACTAATCCTGTAGAGTCCTGTACACTGCTTACAGAAAGATATCTAAACTTTTCCAATGCATCACTAGCATTTGAGATCAGTTCTCTAATAAAAACCTGATGGATAATTAATTTGTGATATCAATCAAAATGTTAAATACACACAAATTGTAATAAGAATTCACAAAATAACAAAACAGTTGTTATAGGCATAGCCAAGTTTCCAAAGGTTCATCATCCCTCATCATAACATAAGGGTCCAGTCCTTATCATACTAGTATCATCATCACTAATACTAATACATGATAAGGATTTCCCATCAAAAAATGATCAATATTTTAAAAGCATTAAGTTGCCCATGGATTAAGTAGAAATAATAAAACAACAAAGGTATCATAAATAAACATCTAAAATACAAGACTTATCTAGGAATCAAACCCAAGATCTTGGAGCTTGGTAGAACTTGAAAAACTAAGATTTTTTTACTGGAAATCATCCCCTAAATTAAATTAAATAGTATAAATAGTTTGCAAAAAAGCAATTGTTCACTAAGGTGTGTGATTTAACCAAGAAACAATATAAACACTGGCAATATCTAGGGTCTGATCTATTTGTTACAATAAACAATCTTGAAGCTTTCGCCAGAAGACTTATCTTATTTGATATTAACTCAAAAATTAATATAAAACTAAGAATATTGGTTACTAAACAAGATAACTGCTTAGACTTTAAAAAACTCACTTCTTTATCTGAGTATAAAGATCTAGCAACTATATCCAAGAGCATTCTTGTTTCAGCCTGAAACTCCCTTTTCTCAACATCCCCCTTCAGGAGGTCTGCTTGTTCTGTTACTGTGCTAAAGTTTGTTTTTTTAAGACCTTTTGGTGCTAAGAGATAACCTGCAACAAACTTTTTTGGTGGTAAATCAAGTAGGTACTAATTTTAAATTGGGATATGGCATGGAAATGGATAATGTGCCCATTTTTTTTTTGTCCGATCAGCAGGACATCTGTGGAATTGTATGATTTTTGAGAGTTTTAGTATTTTATTATAGATGAAAACACAAAATAATTAAAGCACTAAACACAAAATAGTTAGTAGATATAACTTACTAAGCCCCAGTAATAGCTTGACTCTTTAGTCGTAGTTTGGCATTTGTTTTGCATACTCAGACACTTAATTGTATTTTATTATTTGTCCATAATTTTTAAATTTGATAAAAAACTCTTTTAACAGGTGCGTTACTTCCAGGCAGACACATAAAGCACTCAATAATTGTGGAAAAGTTTGTTGAATGGAGATTGTCGGTACAGAAGTGCTGGAATAATTCGACCCCATGGTTTTCAGTAGAATGTTCTAGGCCTACCAGTCATCCAGTATTGCATCCACCACAAAGTTGGAAATAAGTAAAAACTTGTCAAAAATAAATTTATAGTTTGCTTGTTTTGGTTTGTTTGCAAAAACGGGACTCTGTCGGCTTCGCTGGGGACAGAGCTCGCCCAAACCGGGACATAAGGTCACGTTTATGGACCAACTTGACCCATACTATTGATCACCCATATCATGAACAACATGGAGTGCCTAAAGGGATTTTTTTAATTTTACTATCTTTTCAAATAGCAGTAGTCATAGTTTAATGCTTTACTTACTTATTAAATAATTAAAACTTTAAAACTGGCCAGGCAAGGTATGTTATAAAGGAGGAGGACATATAAAAAATATACTTACTTTCTCTTTTGTTTAACGCAAAGCTACTTGGAACTAGAAAGTTACTATTTTTTGCGGAACTAAAATATAACCTGTTAAGATTAACAGAACAAGATCGTAATTTTACACGTAAAGCAAACATACTGAATATAATTTCAACACGGTAGATTTCATATAATTGGTATTATGTGGTATTGTTAACTTTTCTTGAGTTTTAATTCCTATAAAATCCTTAATCCTTGAAAAATTCTGTCCGATCAATTACAATGATCTGTCAGTCAAACTGACATCATCAAACCAGAGAGAAGTAGAATTCGTCCCTCTCGGGACGGGCGAAGACATGAGCCATACTGCCTGGTCTTTTATAGAGTTTCTTAATTTGTTATACTTATATAAACATAATAGCCTAACCTAACCTAAACCTAAACTAACCTAAGTCATTGAAATGTATACCCATACTGTACCGAACGCCCCTATGTGTGACTCTATTGTGACGTCGGTACATATATGTTGCTGGATTGCGCTGGACTAGGGAGATGCCAGTAGGTAGATAATGAAACGCTGGGAATTCTTGTTGTGTCTTCTTCTCTAATAAGGCGATAGTAGCTTGATGGTGTATAGTGGACTGTATGTTGATTTCTTGAGGCTGCACCAGTTGAGTCTTCTTGTAGACTGTTCAGTCTGAATGTGTTCCGACGAATGTTATTATTGCAAATCCCGCTCGCAGTTATGTGGAGTTTCGCTGCATTCTATTAGTGACTATATCTGCTTAGCGTCAAGTGCACGCGTCAGCAATATTTTGTGCGAGCGAAACTCCCTATCGTGCGAGCGAGATGGCAAATGAGACCCTCCTTACGCGGCAATATCGTAAGGAGAGCCTCTTATGTGTGTAAGGTGTGTAGTGTACCTATTCGCCTTTATTTATTTAGTAAAAACTTTACAACACGTAATAACAACATACGATAAACTTAAATAAGACACATAAACAAATAGGACACTTATACAATTTCTAACACTATCTTACACTAACTATACAATACAAAGGTAAATAGACTATACAAGTAAATAGGCCGTCCGTAACATTCTCCCGCCGTGCGTCGAGTGTGGGCTTGCTCAGTCCGACGCAACTTGAAGTTCACTGGGATGGACGGCTGTTACTGCTTCTTCTGCTGGCACGATGATCACCAGCTTCTTCGTTGGTCTTCGTAGGATGCCGTTCTTGGTCTGCACGTCTGCTGCTCGTACCACGCCGTCAGGACCCGGATAGGTAGCGCTCACTCGCCCCAGGGGCCACGTGTTTCGAGGCAAGGTGTTATCGGCGATGATCACGACGTCGCCTTGCTGCAGCGAGGGTCCTCTTCCGTGGGGCTCCCGCCGGTACTGGAGCTCGGGTAGGTATTCTCTGAGCCACCTGGCCCAGAATAAATCGGCCAGTCGGTGCGCCGTCCTCCAGGTGTGCTTCCCATGGAGGTCTTGAGGGTAAGATGGCCCGGTGGGTGGATCATAGGCTGGCCCCAGCATTAGGAAGTGGTTCGGAGTCAGCGCTTCCGATTCTTCAGGGTCGACGCTCACGTGGGTTAGGGGACGACTGTTCACGGTCATCTCTACTTCGGCGAGGACGGTGGCGAGGACTTCTGTTGACGTGGGCTTGTCCAGGACAGCAGTAAGGGCGGTCTTGACAGTCCGTACGAGCCGTTCCCAGGCACCTCCCATGATCGGGGCGCTCGGGGGTGTGAACCGCCAAGAGATTCTTCTTTTCGCCGCTTCTTCTTCGGTGGCGGCGTCGGCTGCTAGACGGATTTCTTTCTCCGCGCCATGAAGGTTCGTTCCGTTGTCGGACCAGATGGTGTGTGGGCATCCTCGACGGGCGATAAATCGCCGTAATGCCATGACAGCGGAATCAGTCGTGAGAGAGGCTGCTACTTCGAGGTGGACGGCTCTGGTTGTGAGGCACGTGAAGAGCGCTACGTAGGTCTTCTTGGTTGCTCTTCCTTGCGTCGTAAGCAGTGGGCCGAAGTAGTCCACCCCGGTGTGAGTGAATGGACGTTGATGATGAGCAAGCCGATCAAGTGGGAGGTCACCGGTTCGTGGTTCTGGTGGCGCTAATCGTCTTTTTCTGCACGGGACTCAGTTGTGGATCACTCCTCTGGCTGTGGTGCGTAGACCGATGATGTGGTATCTGGTGCGACATTGGTTGATAGTCGCCTCTACGCCCTGGTGATGCCCGGTCCGGTGGATGTGTGCGATGTATAGGCGCGCCACGTGGTGTTTCCCGTCAAGGATGGGTGGCCGCTTCGTTTCTTCGGGAACGTCTTTCACCTTTCCTATTCTTGTTCTCACGACGACTATACCGTTGATTATTTCTGATGATATTCTTTGTAGTTTACTGGTTTTTCGAACGCGACGATCTCGTGACAAGTCTTGTATTTCTTCGGCAAAGCTGTCGGCTTGACTCGCTTTGACTATCATTTTCTCGGCTTCGATGAGGAGCTCTGTCGGTATTCTTCTATATTTGTCTTCTTGTCTGACAATTTTCCTTTCACTTTCATTTTTCTTTACTCGTTGGTTGCTCCAGGTGGGGTCATCTTGTCGGTTCGCCTTCGTTCTGGCGTACGCTATCTTTGTGGCTCGCGTTCTGCAGACAGCCACGAATTGCAGTACCCTGGCGGTGGTCCTGATGAGCCTTTCCCACTTGGAGAACCGGAAAGGATCTGGGACAACTTCATATACTGACGGCTTCTTCTCTTGTATTTTCATAACTTTCTCTTCGCCGGTGACTTGTTGAGTTGTCGTCTTCTCTGTTGGCCAGGTCGACGGGTCTTGTAGTAGGAAGCTCGGGCCCTTGAACCAGCGGTGATGCTGGTTGAAGTCTTGAGGGACTCCGCGGGTCCCGTCGTCGGCAACGTTCAGCTTGGTAGGGACCCATCGCCATTCTTCTATTTTCGTATTTTCTTCTATTTCAGCTATGCGGTGTGCGACGAAAGGCTTGTATGACCGCGCGCCTGTTCTTAACCATGTCAAGATGGTTTTGCTGTCTGTCCAGAAGGTGCGCGCTGTTGGCTCCAGGTCGTGCTCTTGCGTTACGCAGTCGGCCAATCGAGTGCCCATAAGGGCTGCTTGTAGCTCTAGGCGCGGGATCGATGTCGTCTTCAGTGGCGTAACCTTGGCTTTGGCTAGCGCTAAGGTTACGTGTGCCTGCCCGTGGTCGTCCTCCACGCGCCAGTATACTGCTGCTGCATATGCTGCTTCGCTGGCGTCGACGAAGATGTGGAGTTGAAGGTTGCGCCCGCTGCTATAGTTGTGATAGCATCGTGGTATTGCGATTTCCCGTAGAGCTTCAAGATGACGAGTCCATTTGGCCCACTGCTCGGCTAGGTCTTTGTCCAGGGATTCGTCCCACTTTGTGCTTCTTCTCCATATTTCTTGCAGGATTTGTTTGCGCCGATTGTCACTGGTGAGACTAGGCCCAATGGATCGAAGAGAGACATGACTATTTGCAGGGCTTGTCTTTTCGTCGGTCGTTGTTTTTGCAGCACATCTTCTGGCAGTCTTGACAGATCCAGGTTGTATCGCAGCGAGTCACCTGCTGTATCCCACACCATTCCGAGGACTTTTTCTGTTTTCGGGCCAATACAGAGTTCTGTTGTCTCCGCTTCTTCTTCTAAAGCGTTAAGAACTTTTCCCGAGTTAGAAGTCCATTTTCGTAGTACGAAGTGCGCCTGTTCGTGTATGTCGCGCACCTGGCACGCTGTTCTGATGGCGGTGTCTTCATCTTCGAAGCTCTGGATGTAGTCATCCATGTAGTGGTTGCGTTGAATTGCTTTCACTGCCGCTGGGCACTTGTCTATAAATTCTTCTGCGTTCTTGTCTTTCACGTAGATCGCCGTCGCCGGAGATGACGTTGCGCCGAATATTAGTGACGTCATTCTGTATTCTTGCACTTCTGCTGTTATGTCGCCGTCGCGCCACAGGTAGCGTATCGCGTCACGGTCTTCCGGTGCTATCTTGACTTGAAGAAACATTTCAGCGATGTCGGCCGACACTGCGACTTTGTGCTGCCGCATTCGCATGAGCACGCCTGGCAGAGACTGAAGAAGGTCCGGGCCGGTGAGAAGAGCGTCATTGAGGGATACGCCTTTTGTTGTAGCTGCGGCGTCGTGCACCATGCGTACCTTGCCTGGCTTCATGGGGTTGAGCACAGGGAAGCAGGGCAGGTACCACGTCCGATCTGGCGTCGTCTCGGTGGGTGCAGGCTCGGCGTATCCTTTCTTGACTAAGTCCTTCATTTGTTCTAGCACCTTGACTTTGAGCTCCGGGTTCTTCTCTATTTTTCTCTCTGTGGCTTCTAATCTCTTCATTGCGTATTGTCTATTGTTCGGCAGCTTAATGTTGTCTTCCTTCCATAGTAGTCCCGTTTGAAAACGTCCATCTTCTAATCTCTTTGTCTTCTCTTTCAGTATCTTCAGAGCTTTTTCTTCAGGATCGTTTCGTGGTCGTTTAGGCGTTACGGCGAGCGATTCTAGTGAGAAGAAATTATTTAGTTGTTGATCGATGTGCCTACTTTCTTCTATGTCTTGCACGAAGTTGACGCGATGTCCGAGGGTTCTTGTGCAGGTGCCGTGTAATACCCAGCCCAGTGGTGTCTTCGATGCGACTGGTTGGTGCCTGCTTCCTATTCTCTTGTCCTCGGCCATCAGTAGGTGCCAGTTGTCCTGGCCTATTAGTACTTGCGGTCGTGCTCCTTCGTAGCGTATGACATCTGGCAAGTCTTTAAGGTGGCTGCATCCCGCAAGATCTTCGGCGTGAATACTCTGCGGCGACAGTCGTAGGTTCTTCATAGTGCGTGCTTCTATTCTGTGACGTGCGCCTGAGCCGCCGATGAGTACGGTGAGCCTTCGCGAAGTGGAGGTGTCCACCTTCGCTTCGCCGATGGCTTCTATCACTAATGGCTCCCGTTTTCCTCGCAGCCCGGCTTGATGCGCTGAGTCTTCATCTATGAGTGTCACTGTTGATCCGTCGTCGAGCAGCGCGAAGGTGTTTATTCTTCTTCGGGGGTCATGGATCTTGATCGGTACTATTTTCAGAAACGCCTGTTTTCCCTTGCCGGTCCACGTAGAGCTGACGACTTCGCTTTCTTTCTTGACCGCGGGCTTGTCATGATGCAGCATCGGATGGTGTTTGTATTGACACCCGTTCTTCTCGCACTGGTTGCTCCGGCAGTGATGAGTTTTGTTGCGAAATCGTAGACAGCGAAAGCAGAGTCGTTTTTCTTTTGCTATGTCCCATCTTGCTGGGGTGTCTGCTTTCTTAAAGTCGTTACACGAAGTCGCACTATGTCCTTCTCTGTCACACACCGGGCACCGCTGTGTGTCTTTCTCTTGCTGCCGGCTGGTTTCCACGGTGTAAGTCTTCTGTCCCTTCCTGTCGCTCTCTGGTTGCGCGTACGGACTGCATATTTCGGCTTCTTTATTCAGGAAACGCGCTATCTTCACTATTTCGGCGGCTTGATCGTTTTGCGTAGCGTTGTAGTCGTACCATCGATACTTCAATGTCGACGGTAATTTTTCGGTGGTTGCCTTCGCTAGTTCGGGATTGCAGAGGTATTGTTGCTTGTTGATAGCTCTCAGGGTGGCCACGACGTTGTTGATTTTGCTGGCAAATATACACACGTCCCTAGGGGCGTCTGTCAGGCGTGGCAGGCTTCTTATCTTGTCGACCTCTGCAATGGCGATGGCGTCTGTACGCCCGAAGCGGCTTTCTAATATCTTCATGATGTCCCTTGGTTTCGATGCGTAGATAAGTAGGGATTCTACTGCTTCTCGTGCCTTGTTGCGTAGGCTCTTCCGAAGGCGGGCTAAGTTTTCGAGTTCGGTGAACCCGCCCTGCGATTCTTCATACGCGGCTTTGAAGGCTAGCCACTCTTGATGGCACCCCGTGAAGACAGGTAGCTCGTGAAATATTCTTGAATGGCTGCTATGTCCCGTTCTGGCAGCTTGTGTTATGGCAGCGGCTAGTTCTGAAAGGTCTATCTTGTTGACCGCTGCCATCGCTATGTTCGACGTTTCTTCTCCCGCCGGTGCCGCTGCGTCTATTGTAGGTAGCGGCGCGTGCGGCGGCGGGCCTGGTTGATTGTAGGGTTCGCCGGCTATGGCCAGCGGTTGGACGCTACTGTTCAGCCAGGAGTCGACTCGTTCTTTGACTTCTTTATCACCGATGACTGTATCGTGCTCGTTCTCGTCTTCGGAGTCCGACTCGGCTTCTATGGCTGCTATCTTCGCGGCGGCTAACTCGACTTTGAGGCGGAGTAATTCTTCTCGGGCTTTCACAAGTCGGGCGGCGCGTCGCGACGCCGATGTGGACGCTTTGGACACGGGCGGCCTAACGGGCCGGCTCGTGAACGTTTGAGCGATAACTGGAGGTGGTTCGATGTTGCCTTGCGGTGCCCGACCCTGGGTCGTCGTTGCAGGCGTAGGTTGGCCTCTTTGTGGTGATTCTATTCTTGCTGTGGAGTCCACAGTGTGGACGCTGTGGCGTCGGAACTGAAGCCGATCCCTGTGACCGCAGACGATTGTTCGGTGTCCGACTGTCCCTCAGTCGACGTAGTCTGCGTACTGGGTGTGGCCGGTGCAGCCGTTCTCGATTTTCCCGACGTTGATCTTGTTACTGGCATTTTGACGAATATCTTCTATTTTCCGTGATGGCCTGGCTTGGATAAGCCTGGCAATGTCCAACGATGAATCCGGCTCCGATGGACCAGACAATGTACCGAACGCCCCTATGTGTGACTCTATTGTGACGTCGGTACATATATGTTGCTGGATTGCGCTGGACTAGGGAGATGCCAGTAGGTAGATAATGAAACGCTGGGAATTCTTGCTAATAAGGCGATAGTAGCTTGATGGTGTATAGTGGACTGTATGTTGATTTCTTGAGGCTGCACCAGTTGAGTCTTCTTGTAGACTGTTCAGTCTGAATGTGTTCCGACGAATGTTTTTATTGCAAATCCCGCTCGCAGTTATGTGGAGTTTCGCTGCATTCTATTAGTGACTATATCTGCTTAGCGTCAAGTGCACGCGTCAGCAATATTTTGTGCGAGCGAAACTCCCTATCGTGCGAGCGAGATGGCAAATGAGACCCTCCTTACGCGGCAATACCGTAAGGAAAGCCTCTTATGTGTGTAAGGTGTGTAGTGTACCTATTCGCCTTTATTTATTTAGTAAAAACTTTACAACACGTAATAACAACATACGATAAACTTAAATAAGACACATAAACAAATAGGACACTTATACAATTTCTAACACTATCTTACACTAACTATACAATACAAAGGTAATTTACAAATTTTAAACACTTTTAAATCAAACTATAACACACAACATAATAATAAAGTAAATAGACTATACAAGTAAATAGGCCGTCCGTAACACATACATTTCAATGACTTAGGTTAGTTTAGGTATATATACATTTCAATGTTTACAAGTTTTACCCGAGAACGTGGATCAGAGTCAAATAGGAGTGCTTTCTTTGTTTCTCACTTTTATTTGATTTATCCAAATCACTAACACATTATTATAAAAATGCCACCACTTTATCACAACAAATGCCGCTTAGAATAATTTCACAAAATTACGAAACAAAGTCCATCTTTCTCTTCTTGTTTCCCGCTCAAAACTCTGACAACAAACTATGACAAACTGAATCACAGAGAGGATACAGAGACTCATAGATTTAGGATACAAGTAGATCGACTGATAGCCCGATAATGCGTGACCAGATTTGGCATGTCAATGTGTGTGTTAACTAGTGACATACCTTTAACATTTTTAGACTATCGATAAGAATTGCAGTTCGTCGTTTGAAAAATAATGTTTACTGTCACACTGTTTTTATCTCGAGATTATGCACCTACTTTGCGGCATACCTCACCGCCCTCACTTCTTACAACTATAATAGTGGGCAGGTAAATGTGCCCGGTGAAAATATTTTTTACATAATTATGATTAAAAAATAAATAGTTTAAATTTATAAAAAAATAACAGCCATTGTTAATTAGTTTTATTTATTTATTTCTTCAAAAGATTTTCCGGTGTCATCTGCTGTGCCGTGTGAGCTCATCAATGGCAGTAAGTGAAAAAGAACAAGTTAACCAAATCTGAACAAACATTTACATTTAGATGAATCAATCACTGATTATAGACCTTTAACAAGATTATCTTAGTTATGTGATTCCTTACAGTTCCCTTCTTTAAATCGTTAAGTTGACATTCATTTGACACGCTAAACGTAAAATAACATCAAATTTCTCCGGAACCATTCAAGATAAATGTCGACAATAGTATCGGTAAGTTTGAGTCAAGCTCTAGCGTACGTGTAAAATATTTCGATGAATTAATTATCCACCAAAATAATGTAAATAATCAATACATAGAACTTTATCTATACAAAATATTAGAAGGAACAAACGGATTGAAATAATTTTATGTTTACAACATAACAACAAGATCTAATTCAACAAAAATAACGCGTTTTTACGATAACAACTTTCTACGTATTTACCTGCGAAATGAGTAATTTTTTTGGATTATTTTTGTGGTTGACTCCACAGGTACTCACAGAACATGTGAACATTGTTAAATAAAATTGTATTTACTTTAGATAATCTAGCTTATATCGCAGATGTCACTGGGTGCCCTTATGTCAATTAATACAAATCACAAAACGAAAAGATTTGTTTTCTTTTTCTATCTTGTTAGATTTCCATATGAGGTTGTCTTCTATCTCGCAGGCTTTGTCCGTCTATTATATTATACGTTTATGTATGAACCTGATACATAATAATATTTAAAAGTATCTTATTTTAAATACAAAATACAAAAATGACAATAGCTAATAAATAGTTTTAGTTAAAACATCGCAGCCAATTTCATTATAATGCTTATTAAATGTTAGAATATTGTCTATCATAATTCTACTAAATGTAATATTTTTTTGGGCATGCAATTTGTTAGACAAGGACACACTCCGATCGAGGGACCTCTTAGTCGGCTCGTTTTTGTGGGTAATAACTTGACGTAGTATTATGAACCTTAATGCTAGTTGTTAACGACCATATTTAAATTGACAAAAATATACAGTAGGTACACGCTCTTGTTACTTCTAAAATTTCTCTGGGAACACCACTAATTGACTTGAGTTTTTGACGGGAGTTCGTGAGAGACGTTTGGAGTCCATTTATTTTATCGAATTTTTATTGTTCATAGTGATTTTTGGGTCGTAAAAGTGGTGTTATTTTGCGAAACAAAGTGTCATGCGAGTGAGCAATATACAGTTCGGTGAAATAACATGGTGAACCAAGAAAAGTGGACCGTAAATTTTGCGCGGGAACGCGAACAGTTTACCTCTTTCTTGGGGACTTCTCTACATTCCTTTAATCTTACGACTGTTTCCAAAAACTCCATCGAAGCAATAAAACGTCTTACATCAACGTTTTAATGCAAAATAAAGACAATAATACTGAAGAATTGGCTGTATGGACAAGTATCCGAGGCCGTTAAAATTAAAAAAAAAACTAATTGACAATGACATTGACATTCGAAATCCGAAAAAATATATTTTGTTTTCTTGTTCCTTTCGGGACCGGATAAGATCTAAGACTATGCTGCCATGTCATTAGTAGGATACTTAAACATATTTACATAACATAACTCATTGAAATGTACGTTTACGGTTTTACGTGAGAGCGTAGATATCAAATTAATAGGAGCGTCCTTCCTTGTTTCTCACTTTTTTTTATTTGATTAGTCCTACTCACTGACACATTGTTGTAACATGGTTGTAACAACAATGCAACCACTTCATGACTAAGTCGTACACTACATCGCTCGAAGGTTTTTTATGATTTTCTTGCAAAATACAAAATTAATGTATAGAACACTGAATAAAAACTAAATAAATTCTAAAAAATGTTTAAACGACGCCAACCTGTTACTAGAATTCAGAAAATGTAGGGTATCGAGGATATGTCAAGGTGACATTGTTGTATCGAAGTATCGGTCTGTGTCTCTAGTTCCCATAGATTTAATAAATCTATGCTAGTTCCTAATGTAACAATAAGAAATAATACATCAATTTAAGTATTTTAAAGTATTTAGCCAGCTTTTACACGGACTACTATTCAGCAACATTGAATAAGTAAATTTTTTTTTGCTGGCAACTGAATATGAGTTGCTTGCTGCTTTGCGCTATTTTGCGTCACGACGACGTCTCCCCAGCCCCACACACCACCACCAAGCTATCAAACCAAACAGTCAACCCAACCCTAGTCAACCAGTGTCAAATGAATGAGCTAAAGTGAGAAAGCGTCCGTGATCCGTCAGTTAGGTTGATGTTTGAGTGGGGAAGAACATTAGTTAGTTAGTTTGGTGAGATTGTTTTGGCTTAAAAATCTTGTATTATCGTTTCTGGTCAACATTTACTATTTTCCTCTCATGTATTATTTTGTGAAATAGACATAAATGAACTAATACATGAATTGATGTCTTATTATCGTGTACTCTAACGATTCCTGATGTTACACTCGTATAAATTTGTGTTCGTGAATTGTTCAAAACATTGACGTGATTTTAATTAAACAATTTATCCATTCTTCTCCATCGCACCAGTCTTATTCATTGAACTATACTTTTAGTCTAATTTCAATTCATTCAAGACTTAGGTACAAGTTATACGAAAGTGAAGTGCACTTGTGATTAGAGACGAAAACTTAGTGTCAACATGAATAATGTTATGGTATTCAGGACGAGCTATAGTTATTTTTTAAAAGTGTTCTTGTCTTTATTGTGGTGCAGTACTTGATTAGACGGGTGTGAAGTGTAGAGGACGAGAAGTGGAGTGTGTATAGTTGGACAGAATGAGGGAGCAAACGTAAGGTGACTAATTAGACACCGTGGAGCACTTGGTGGGAGGCGGTGGCGCGGGCGGCCTGCTGCCCGGCGCATCGCCCGCCCAACACCCGCCCAACATGCTGCAGCCCATGGAGGAGATGATCCTGCCCCCAAAACGACAGGCTGTTGTTGATAGGCTGCGGTGAGTCTTTTAATAAAAACCCTTCCATGAATTTTAACACTAGATACCTACATATTCAATTATTTTTAGTAAAACCATGTCTCTTGACCAAATAACTAAAATCTTCGATTACTGCTACTACCACTCCTTAGTTTACCATACTTGTAGCAGTCGGTGAACTTAAAGATGATTTTCCTAGACAGGATGCGGCATGTAAGCTAAATAATAGATTTTGCCCTGGACACATAAACTGAACAAAAGTCTTCGTTTTTCCTTTCTCATCAAAGTTTACCTGTTTCTTTTATATTCCTGAAAACAGATGCATGGATTGCATTGTATTAAGATAGTATAGTCATTATTGCAGTACAGTTAGATGATATGGTACTTAGGAGAAATCAGAGTACCATTTGCTATTATTGTGCCCATGCAACACAATCTTGCCTGTTCTTACAGCAATAAAATAAACACACATACAGATGTTACACAAAAATATAAGCATTCCTTATATGAATGTACTGAAACCTAAAAAAGCAGAAAATAACTTAAGACTAAAAAAGTGAAGATTCTTTTCATTCTACCACTGAACTGCGATCGTTTAAAAAGGTGTGGCCAATATTAGATGATAATGATGTTTAATTGTCTGACCACTTTTTAGGGAACAGGAGAATAATTGACCAGAAACGAACAAACACATTCACCCGGTTTCTTAATATTTTCAAGTCATATTATATATCTAATAAATATATTTTTACTAACTTTCGAGAATAAATTATTCGCGAATAATTATACCGCAAATAAAATTTTAGAATAAATAATAAGGCATCTAGATAACAATTTATTCAAATAATGCCCAAGTCTGGCTGGTGAAACCTTTGATTATATAGCCAACGGGATTGGACATGAGTACTAATATCCATACAAATAATTCTGCCACTTTCGGTGCGGGGGGCGAGGAACACACACTAACAGCTATTACAAACAAATGCATTTTCGATCATGTCGTTACGCACGCATACGAAGAAATTGTCAAACACAAACACAGACTACACGCACACATGTTCAAACACACGCATGAACAGCCTATCAGTATACAAGATGACGTCATTTTCGTGTAAGGAATGCTAGAGTAAGACACTATCGATATGTCACTATCGATGTGTTCAGCCAATAATTACTAGGCTACTTGAAGTAGAGATGTAAAAATACGGTATAATACGAAATGGGCGGTATTTTTCAGGTATTTTACAATAGAATACGGTATTTTTTCGTATTTTATATTTTGATTAACAAATGCAGTTTACTTGACTTTTTTACGTATCATCGGTGAATTAACTGATCATATAAATTCAATTCAACTTCGTTTTTTTTCCTTGTTTATTTAAATAAATCGCACTCCCGCTAACGATTTACAAATCTTTTATGTAAATGTAATGCACGGACAATACACAACAAAGATGTGGGACTTGCGCTTGCGCGACGTTGCAACTTTGTGCATCACCTCGCGAATGAAATCCTTCTTTCTCTCTCACTCAACTTAGATGCCGCGCGCAAGCCGCGTTTTGTAGCTAGTTTTCGTTCGTGTGAAATGTTGATGCGCCTAGACGTTCTTAGTACGAAACAAAATTAATTAATCAAAATTATACTATGAGCGATGTCTTTAATAGATGTTTCCCTACTAATATAATAAATATGAAAGTGTGTACCTTACATAATAATATGTTCCGTTTTCACGCTAAAACTACTAAACCAATTTTGAGAAATTTAAATATCGAGATGTATTGGACTACTTAGACTAACATAGGCTGTTTGTTACGAATATAAAAACGACTCTTTTTTTAGGTAGGCACATATATCCGTATCTGAAGACCAACTAGCCAGTCTTACTAACCAATAATTTCCCTAACGTATAAGAGATTTGTACTCATTACACTTTCAAAATATAATATTATACTAAAAATACCGTACTAAATGACATGATGCCGGTTAAACAATATTATTTTTCATTATGTTTATTAGCTAGTTACCCTATTCATTCCCCAATTTAAAGTACGTCTAATTATTTTACACTCTAAAAGATAAAATACCAAAAATACCGTATGAAATGGTATTATACCGTTTAATACGGTATTTTTGGTATAATAACTCGGAGCACATTTGGTTATATTTCTAACTTGAAGTTACTTGTTGTATCTGTTGATAGTACGATATACCAAGCTTTCGAAGTGGCTGGAATATAACCGGGCCCACTTTGTGCAAGGCGACCACTGCAATCCTATTTTCTTTAACATCCCATTCTATATTGTAATTTGATAATGAACATGATAAAATATGTGAAATTCCGCAAAATTGCAAGAATTTTTTCCAAATTCAAAATAATGAATAAGTTGCAAAAAAAAAGGTTTAATGTAACAGTATTTATGGCCAGACTAGTTATCTACAACTTAACATAATCTACTTATAAAGAGTATAAAATAAAAATTAATAAATATTAAAATCCCCTACACTAAGTTCCCTTTAAAAAGTAAAAAATAATAAATGAAACTCAATCTTAAAGTACCTAATTACGTATTAAAAATATATGTCGCATAAATCATCGTCATTACTGATAATGTCGATATCGACATTTGTTTTAGGCTGTCACAGCCCTAATTTTCCTTCAGTGTGGTCAGATCTTAAATTTGAAATTGCATCATTTCGTGATATGTTTACTAGATCGTATTTAAAACAATTAGAGAATACTGATTTAAAATACACCGTGCAATTTTAACCACCTGTAAAAAGGAAGCCTATGTTATGTAACCTAATTTTTTAATTAAAATCTTAATTATCGGTTCAGCTATTTATTTTTAAACACGCTGTGACGCACACAGATGTAGCTGTGTAAGGTCCATTCAACCGAGACCCCGCCGCAACAATATAATACGTCTGGGCGCGTCACAGCGTGCTACAATAATTAAAAGTCTGAATCAAAATTTAAAATGTTTCAAAAAATATTTTTAATAAAAAATTAAATATCACTGCCATCATGTTATACATAATGGTCCAATAACGTGGGCTTCGTTTTCCAGGTGGTTCAAAATGCATGGTGTATAAATTAGATGAAACTTGCTGATTTATTTTTATGATTTATAAATAAATCTATAATAAATTTAATAATTGATTATAGATTACAGATTGCCATGTTTTATTTCGTCGAGAAGTAAGTTTTCAATAATATATTATAGTAATAAAAAAAACGCATATTTAATTAGACGTTTAAATCAAGTAAAATTTTATAAACTGCATCTTTAAAAATTACCGTAAATTAGATAGGATTACTATTTAGTGGCAACACTATTGATTGGGAATTGTTCATGTATTGATTGGCAATTGTTTTGACGACCTCCGTGGCGGAGTGGCGTACACACCGGTTTTCAAGGTGTCGCTTGCTCCGAGGTCCCGGGTTCGATTCCCGGACGGGTCAATGTAGAAAAAATGTGTTTTTCTACATTTTCGCGGGTCTGGGTGTTTGTGGTACCTTCGTTGTTTCTGGTTTCCAAAATACGAATGCTTTAAATAGTTATTCAAATTGGGATCAGAACAATGTATGTGATGTTGTCCACATTTATTTATTTTTATTTATTTATTTATGTTATTTTGCTAATTTATTGTCACATGAATAAAATATTTACTCATGTGTTTATTGTATTATTTGTTAATATTAAGATAAAGTTATCCTATTTTAAACTAGGGGATTCCGACCTCTTTTTACACGCAAAAACGCTGTAATTCGGCATTTTAGCTCAGGTCTGTTGTGCGCTACTGACATTTGCTGAATGACCAGTATGGCCGGCGGTCTCGTACCTTTGGCAGCGGGGTACGCCTGTCAATGGCGTCTCCCGTTGAAATGCTCTAAGGGTGAAACGATCCAGCACCAAACAGTGCTGACTTGTGCCCACCATCATTAATAAATAAAAATGAATTCCTATTTCCCTTGGTCATCGCATCACGCGTGAACGGCGGGATCGATTTCGCTAATTCTTTTTTTATTTTGTTTGTTATTGTCAGGAGAATATACTTATGAAAGAAAAATATAAGAAAATTGCGCGGAAAATTTGAAAATTTAAGAAAACTTAATCACCATACTAAATTATTTTTGTAATGTAACCTTAGCGCTTTTGACAATTTAAACTTTTTAAATGTAACATTATGGCATTTGACATAACATTGACAGAACGCGTGCTGCAAACGGCACTGAGCAAGTAATCACTACGTTTCAATTTCCAGTGCGGTTAGCATTTGCAATGTCGATAAATAAATTTGTATCTGATTTTCTTTTTATTAATTATTATAATTTGAAATCAATATTCATAGTTAAGACAGGACAACGTCTGTCGGGTCCGCTAGTCATTAATAAATAGATATTTCAGTATTTTTTTTCTTTTTCTACGATTTACACACACACACACACACACACACACACACACACACACACACACACACACACACACACACACACACACACACACACACACACACACACACACACACACACACATACACATACAAATAAGTTTGACTTTCTGTGCTATTTCTTGTCTGTAACGTTTTCCGTGCATTTTGTTTACGCTTGTTTATTCATTGTTTATGTTTATTGTCAAAATTAGGAAATTGAGGAATGCTGTCTACTTTTGTTACTGGAGGTGGGCGTTAATAACTGCAACACAGTTTATACTACAGCTGTTATTTTCGTGCACATTTTATATTGTCCAAATGTTTTTATTCCAAATAAACTTTTTTCATTTTTTTTTTCATTTTTTTTCATTTTCCAACTGCTTTTCACGAAATTATAAATCGATAACCTACACAAACATTGTTTTTTGATCAGAATATCGTCGAATCAAAATGATCCTTAAGTAATAGCTTTCAGGATAACCTACTTAAAATATTGTTGTGGAAGCACTAGTAGCAATGGGAATAACAAATCCAAACGTTATATGCACCGCCAACTGGCATTTCTGTACCGTTAGCCTAAGCGCCGACACACGCCAAGCCTCCGACATTTTCACTAGATACTCTACCAACCACGTTATACGAGGTACTAACGTCGCTAATGTGCATATACGATACGTTACATTCATCGTTTTAATGATTTCATGCAAAATTTGTATTTTGCCCACAAGCAATGATATTACAAAGAAAGGAAGTAGATATGTTACTGCGCGGCTTAAGTCAAGAAGTCTTTTTGGGTCAATTGGCTCAATCTCAATCAGTTTACGTCAAACAAGCTTCGGAGCGAGTCATAGTGACAGTTTAACAAAAAATATCAAAATGCCGTCTTTTGTATTAAAAAAGTGCACAAATTATGGACTTAATCGTCAACTGGCGAGCGCGAAACTCGCGAGCGCGAGTTAACACTTTTCGATTTTACCACTTTTTTTGTCGCGAGTTTCGCGCTCGCCAGTTGACGATTAAGTCTAATTATGGTGCTAAAATAAATAAAGCTCAAGGTATCAAATATCACTTGTAAGTTTTTAAAAATATTTGTTTTATACTACGTGTTTTTTAATTTCTAAGTTTATTTGTAAGTGCTAAGACGACGACATAGATTAAAATTTCAGATGCGATAATTTAGGTAACAATATGACGCGTAATCAGCAAAACATATTACACTAAATAAAATAAGCAATCACGCGCTAGTCAGGGTGATGCCGGCTGAATGAACCTTATGCAGAAACGTTACAGCGTGTTTCAAAATGAATTCTTAGTCCGAATCATTATCTAATATTTTTCTTACATAATTTTTAATGATTAAAAAAAGCTTATAATATTGGGTAGATTAATTGGCATTCGTTTGTAAGACGGTTTAAGAAATCACGGAGTGTAATATCTTTTTCTTAAAATTGTACATAAATATATCTGCTAAAAATTCTAACTTGTGTAACTCTCATAGTTCAAAGATATGTTTTATGTTACGTAGTTATATAATTAAAAACTTTTTTAATTATAACACAAATAAAACCACAAATGTTTTAGTTCTCTCTATTTTCTACCTACTTTCAAATATTTTTACTGTCTGATTTATGGTTACAATTCATAAAATCTATGTAACTGTCATCGTGCAGCGCCGTGACGTTTTTCAAACGCAATTTATTATGAAGGTACGAGTAACATATATATACTATAAAATATCATAAAAAATTCCCACAAGTAAGAAATGCAAGACATGCCATTAAAAAAAATTTGTCTAATCTAATCATCTAAACTAATAAAGAGAAAAGATTTGTGTTTTTGTTTGATAGCAACGAATAAATTCAAAAAGTACTTGACGGATTTAGATGAAATTTGGTATGAAAATGGGTGAGTCCCGAGAAGAAATTACCTGGGTTAATTTTTATTTCAGAAGTAATTATTTATGAAGTTGTAAACAGGGGTGGCAGTTTCTTAAGAGACCGCTAGTTTCTTAACCTAATTGTATGAAATTAGGTATGAATAATATGGGTAGATAGTTTGAAACCCTTAATATCGCTGAAATGGGTAGAAAGGAGAATGGAAGTTTATAACGGTAATCAATATTTTTCTTAATGAATATGGAGAAGAACAGATAGCGACGATCGCAACATATATAAGTAGTATGCTATGAGTACTAATAATTGGGAACGCGATAGGTATAGCCGATTCCCACGCTGACCAAGTCGCGGGCAGAGCGCTAGTCTAGTATAAAATATAAAACTAACACCAAGATTTTTTAAACATTATTTTAGGAGCTCCATCAAAGTGTCAATATCGTTCCGTAGTGTTCAAAAAATTATTAAAATAATAAATGCTTTGTTTTGATAATTATAATCGGGAACACAATATAACCGAAAACGCGAAATAACCAAAAGGGGAATTAATTAATTCGTTATCAGAATAACGGCAAAAAATCATATATGTGAACTCGCCACAGGTAAAATAAATTTGCTTTAAATTGTTTTACTTACTCTATTGTAAACTCGTCGTCACAGCTGTTTTTTTATTAGGGTTGCAGAAAAATGAAACAGTTAAAATTATAAAATAGCTGCACCGTACACCGACTGTCCATGATCTTTTGCTGCACTCAACGTTTCATTATATATACTCCATTTCCTTTTTTTTTTCTCTTTATTTAGAAACACTTTTTTTTTATTATTTGTAAAGTATTTATTTAATACTTTATTTATATTACAATCTAGCCTATTGACTTATAAATAAGTAAATACATTTCACCTAAATTACTACATAAACATAAATCTAAAAGAATGCGTCCAATAACACTCACTTAGTTTTTTGTTAAGGCGAAGACACTTTGTTCATATGTTCTTTGTACGCGGCACTTATCACTGCATTTATTTGTTTGTCACTAGAAACACTACACTTGTTTGTCACTAGAAACACTACACAGGAAACTCAACAGCATTTTTGTTAAAATCATACATAATGTTATATCTTATTCTAGCGCTTAGCCAATTACAGAGTTTCACAACGTGGAATATCAAAACAAACCGAAAATAACCGTGTGAAGAAAACCTATAATTGCAATCTGTGCTTATAAGCGGTCAAGCAAAGAGAATGCCATACATAAAAATAAAATCTGAGGCTAACTAAAATAGTTCCAAAATAAAGATAAACTACACATTAACTCCTCAACAAACAAACAAAGATCTAGAGATCAAACACTAAAAGCAAAAACAATAAACAACACACACAAAAACAGGCACAACTGCGGTTACAGTGCAGTCGTACTCCAATCTTAAACCAACAACATAATTTACATTATTAACATTAACATTATGGCAACCGGGTAGTCATTAGAACAAGTAGTTAAGTAAGCAAGGGTTGAGACACTGGGTCACAATCACACATTGTTATGCACTAGGTACTCTCACAAGAAAGCTACAAGGTGACATCAAAACTTTCCTTGCTCAGATAGCTTTAAAGTAACTTGTTTTTTAAAACGAGACCTAGGCAAGTGGATTATGTCTATGCTCCGAAATTTTGCGTTATATATTCTGGGCAGGCGAGTCATAATGGCGTTGCTACCGTAGTTGGTGCGATGATTAGGTGTACTTAATAAGGGGGTGTTTCTGGTACGATACTTCGGTGTGCAGAATCTAATATTAGCAAGAAGGTTAGGGCAATTTATTTTATTATGTAAAATATCGTGTAGAAAACACATATCAAGTAACTCGCGTCTTGACTCCAGCGATAATAGACCATGTTTTACACATTCTTCAGCATATGAGTGACTATGAGACACGCCAAGTTTAAAATTAAGATGCTTAAGAAAAAGTTTTTGAATTCTCTCTAACTTATTTATAACGGGTGTAAATAACCGGTCAAGTGCGAGTCGGACTCGCGCACGAAGGGTTTCGTACCAAAAAGGCCAAAAAAACGGGTTTATTGTATGGGAGCCCCCCTTAAATATTTATTTTATTTTGTTTTTAGTATTTGTTGTTATTGCGGCAACAGAAATACACAATTTGTGAAAATTTCAACTGTCTAGCTATTGCGGCTCTTGAGATACAGCCTAATGACAGAGCGACGGACAGACGGACAGACAGCGAAGTCTTAGTAATAGGGTCCCGTTTTTACCCTTTGGGTACGGAACCCTAAAAAACCAAACGCAGATCTGATAACCACGTACTGTCCCCATCACTAGGATCATTTTTCTTTTAAAACCATACCTGGGAAACAGCGGGTTCCGAAGATAATGAGGGTCAAAGTCACAATTTTGTTTTTCATTTTATCACAAAAACTGTTGCCAAAGGTTACTTAAAAACTTATCTTCTTACAAACATAGTGTTTTTTTTTACTATTTCGTTCATAATAAGACTTTTTTAATTACAATACGCAATGTACGGCTCAGCGCGAACGAAACGAAACTTAGCAGCCATCTCCAGCGCAGCGGCCCACACTTCGGCTGCTATACATTGCGCGCTATGAATTATAATATTTTTTTGACTCCCAAAAATAAAAATCATTTCCTAGCTTTAATATTATGTACTATGACTTGGATTGATTTTCAGATTACGTAGCTTCAGGGTCTGCGTTTAGTTTTTTTACACCCTGTATATTTCTTATACTGTGGACACCATATTGAGCTACCATATTCAAGAATACTGCGACAATATGCGTAGTAGATAGTTTTTAAAGTGTTTGAATTATAAAAAGGTTTACAAATTCTGATAATTAAACCCAAATTGCGATATGATCTTTTTACTACGCCATTAATGTGATCTGAGAATATCAATTTAGAATCTAATATAATTCCTAAGTCTTTAACATTTTCCACCCGCTTAATAGCTTGACCATTAAAGTGATATGAAAAGTTAAATTTATTATTTTTACGACTGAAACTGATGCACTGACATTTATTAATATTTAGGTACATTAATGTTGTTACGCATGTAGTAGCTATACAAACTATCTAAGTCGCATTGAATGCGCTCACAATCTTCTATTGACGCTATCTTTAAAAATACTTTTTTGTCGTCAGCGTACAGCAGATGGTTTGAAAATGTAAAGCATTGGTGGATGTCAAAGATATAAACAGAGTAGAAAAGAGGACCAAGGTGCGAGCCTTGGGGGACGCCAGATGGATATTTATGAAGTTGGACTTAAAACCACCAATAACGACAGCCTGCATGCGAATTGAGAGATAAGATGTAACCCATCTAAGTAAATCCCCTCTATTGCCTAGATGAAAAAGTTTGTTTAGAAGGATGATGTGATCAACCTGATCGAACGCCTTTTCGAAGTCCGTGAAAATCACATCAACCTGCCCGCATTCTTCCATTCCACCCAATAGGTAATCGCTAAACTCGGCGAGATTGGATATCGTAGACTTCTTCCTCAAAAACCCATGCTGATGGTGTGAGATGCCTTTTGTGAGCAAATTGTAAATATTGTTGTAAACGAAACGCTCCATCATTTTACTTAAAGTGTTCAAAATAGAAATTGGGCGATAATTAGTTACTTCCAACTTTGAACCATTTTTGTGGACCGGGATTATAAAAGCCTCCTTCCATGCCGTTGGAAAGCTACATTGTTTTAGAGAAATGTTAAAAAGCAAGCAAATAGGATAGCTCAATGACTTAGCACATCTGCGTAAAAACATAGGTATAACACCATCGCACCCAGGACCCTTAGAGACATCCAGGGCTTCAAGCAATTTCAGAACATCAGCCTCGGATACAGATAGACTTGAAATTATATCATCTGAATTATTTAATTGTGACAAGCAGCCACCAATAATCCGTGCCTGGCGTGAATAAGTTGATAAATCTAAAATGGTGATTTTACAGGGCAGCAGTTTTAAAGTTTGACGTCTGCTGGTAAATCAGTGTATTTAATGTGTTAATGCCATTACCTTTAATTATGGGTATTTTTTATTAATCTTTCGAACGGTATCAGTAGAATTACTAAATTCATTTTATTTTTTGATATATGTATAAGACTTATCAATTTGTGCACCGATAACATGTCAAGTTATTCACCGTCATATTAGGGGTATTTGTTAAGCAAAAACAATTAAATTGATTAAAAGATTTATCAATTTATTATTCAAAAACAAATACAATTTTAAATATAATACTTTCCGGTAAAATTACGTTTTTTTTTTTAGTTAAGTTTTTTTACTGTAGTTTCATTTTTAAGCCGTTCAGTTCATCAGTTAGGTTTATATATCCCGAAATGTCTCATCCATTAATCAAGGAGATCCAATAAAACCTTATTTTTTTACCTTCGCTAATTGATGTTTAAATTTGATTTAAGCTACAAGATTCCAAGCCGGACTTTCTTAGTTTCTTTAATTTAATTTATTTTAATCAAGAATTGCTATCCAAGGTTTATTAAACTGAATAGTTTCATTTATTTTATTTTTTTGTTAATATTTTCTTGCAAATTTAAAAGCGCTTCTATAATCGAACTTAATGCCTCATGGCAATCTCTGACAGTCGACCATAGAGCTAGTGTAAACTTTTAATAGGTTGCCAAATAAAATTTTCATCTGACACATTGTTTATTCTTTAGATATTCTTAACGGCCCTTTTTGGTTTTGAATTTTGATAAATCCAAAAAACCTTCCAAGGTCATGAGTACAATCTTAGAACTTTTTTATGCAAATAAATTCCTTGAATAAACATTTTTAGATTGTCATAGGTGGGACTTGGTTGTGAGTTCAAGCCCCAACCAAGATCATTGTGTCGACGAATTTATTCAAGGCTTTTTACGCTGTGAGCCAACGGTGTTTCATCAATGTCTTTGTTAAGTAACTCCAACCTTAATGTTTTGAGAAGTGTTTTAAGCAAACAAATTGCTGGTTTACATAAAAAATACAATTCCTTTATTAAACTTTTTTTGATTATCTTAGGTGGGACTTGATGGGATTCAAGGCACTTAAGGCAAATGACTTTATTTTATTTAAGGAAAAGTATTTTGTGTCCAGTCTTTTCAGTGTTTTTTCTATAAGGTTCCTGTTGCGTGATCGCAACACCATGGCAACAAAGTTCTTGAATAAATTTTCTAAGCTTTATATATTTCGAATGAAGAATAATTGTGTATATGTTACCGGCCAAACCCGATTTCAGGATAAACTAGTTTTGCCTAGGCTAAACTAATTCATCCTACATGCAATAGGACAAACTGGTATAGCCTAGGCCATACTAGTTCGTCCTAAGCCCGATGGGATAAACCAGTTTAACCTAGGCCAAACTAGTTTATCCTGATAAAAATACTCACTCTGTCAGGATAAACTGTAATAGCCTAGACTAAACTGGTTTAGCCCAATCGAAAGTAAAAAAAAGTAAAAAACAAAAAATCGAAAGTAATTGAGCGAACATGTCAGGACTTGTACATGCGGGATTCCCAAGTCGCGCCCCGAGCGCCCCGCGCCACTCTTCACTTCGCAGTTTGCATCTTGTTGTCAGCCGTGCGACCGTGCGTTTAGTTCATTATTGCAAATTTAAGTTAGAAGTTTACGTATTTAGTAACATTACAAAGTTTTCTTTTTTAAGCTATTGCATAGCTTCTATCGCGGGCCTTGAGCGTAGAGAATCCAGAAATTCCGTAACGAAAATAACCTAACCGGCACAGCGGTGATACGGCTGTTCGACGAGGTGGGTGCGGTTTGACGAGGTGTTTGCCATTCGACGAAGTGGGTGCCGTTTAACTAAGTGGGTGCCGTTCGACGAAGTGGGTGCCGTTCGACGAGGCAGGTTTTGTTCGTCAAGTTGGGTGCTGTTTGACGAGTGGGGTGCTGTTTGATGAGGTGGGTGCTGTTCGGCGAGGTGGGTGCCGTTTGATGAGGTGGGTGCCGTTCGACGAGGTGGGTGCCGTTTGATGAGGTGGGTGCCGTTCGACGGGGTGGATGCCGTTTGACGGGTGGGGTGCTGTTTAACGAGGTAGGTGCTGTTTGACGAGAGGGGTGCTGTTTGTCGAGGTGGGTGCTGTTTGACGGGTGGGGTGCTGTTTAACGAGGTGGGTGCTGTTTGACGAGCGGGGTACTGTTTAACTAGGTGGGTGCTGTTTGACGGGTGGGGTGCTGTTTAACGAGGTGGGTGCTGTTCGACGAGTGAGGTGCTGTTTAAGAGGTGGGTGCTGTTCGACGAGCGGGGTGCTGTTTAACGAGGTGGGTGCTGTTTGACGAGCGGGATGCTGTTCGACGAGCGGGGTGCTGTTCTACGACGTAATCGTAGGCTTACAGTGCGGGGGCCGGGAGACTTATTTATATAGATAATTATTTGAGTCTCTTATTATTGTTACATCATGATTGTTTGTGTTACCAATCATCCAATAGTTATAGCGAATAGAATCATTATCGTTTGAATAAAAATGATTGTTTTCAATTAAATGGTATTTTATTCAATTTACCTATTTATTTTATCTTTCTATGTATATGTTTATACTAGGCCATACCAGTTTATCCTAAGAGTATGTATTTCTATGAGGATAAACTAGTTTGGCCTAGGCTAAACTGGTTTATCCTATCGGGCTTAGGACGAACTAGTTTAGCCTAGGCTATACCAGTTTGTCCTATTGCACGTAGGATGAATTAGTTTAGCCTGGGCATTACTAGTTTATCCTGAAATCGGGTTTGGCCGGTAACATATACATATTTACCCCTTTCTTCGGTATTTATTTGTTTGTAATAAATAGTTTTCGCATGTTAAATACCTTTATACAGCTACTTTACGAGACATAGCCGATTACAATTTTAATTAGCTTCATAATACACATTTAGAATAAATAATAATATTATACTTTTACATAAATACGTTTAACTTGAATTAATTTTATCTTAACTAAGTATCGACCATTAACATAACATCAATAATATTATAAGGTATTTCTTCTTGTTAATAAGTACCTATTTAATAATAAAAAGTTTTTTAAGTAGGTAATTATGCTTAAAATGTTAAAGGAAACGGCCGAGGCTCCATACATTGTTTGCCCCAAAAGTAAAAATTCATGCGTCACGACCAAAACTAGATTTCTGGGTTTGTTTTTAAGTCTTATTTTAGAATATATAGTAAATCGAGCCGTAGATAGTGGGGTGTTAAAGTTAAATGATTTTATAAAGATTGATAGGTTACTCAATGCCATAGATATTTTTATTTCACTTATGAAAGTTTGAGAATCGCTCATAGCCCAATGCTTCTTCGTTATCAGTTTCTGTCACGAATGTTACGCAACGATGGGAGCGGTCACTAATTGGATGGGTGACCGTTTGTGGCATCAATACCTAGAGCGCTTCCGTGCTTCGGAGGGCACGTTAAGCCGTCGGTCCCGGCTGTTATCATGAGATAACAGTCGTTAAGCCCTGTTGGAGGCCTTCGGGCGGCTTGAGAAACGTCCAACGGCGGGGTGATGTTGCCACAGCGTCGCCCTCGCCGTCCACCAACCCGCACTAGGCCAGCGTGGTGGTACTAAGGCCTTAAGCCCTCTCCTTAAAAAGAAGGGAGACCCGTGCTCAGCAGTGAGCGAAAATGGGTTGTTACTTTATGAAAGTTTAAAACTAAAATCTTAACAAAACTAACTATTTTGAGTATCAATGTAATACACAGATACTTAAGTATATCTAAGTTGTTGTTTTTGGTTATTATGATCAATAATGTGCATAATCTATACTAATATTATAAAGCTGAAGAGTTTGTTTGTTTGTTTGTTTGAACGCGCTAATCTCTGTAAGTACTGGTCCGATTTGAAAAAATATTTTTGTGTTGGATAGTCCATTTATCGAGAAAATCTTTAGGCTATATAACATCACGCTGCGACCAATAGAAGCGAAGCATGAGTGAAAATGTTGCAAAAATAGTCGCGATCATAATAACAGGAATTGATGCGGACGAAGTCGCGGGCAACAGCTAATAAATAATATTCCGCTCGATTGACTATCATCGTAACTTTATAAACAATTGAATAGGGATATAAAATAAAATGCCGTTTGACGAAATATCATTTATTTTATTAAATCATTGTCAATTAAAATGTCGTCAAGAAATAGACGCAGGTCAATGATATTTCAGGTGCACTTAGTCCGTCTGAAATAAATCTTCGCCAAGACAAAAAATATAGATAACCGTAACGTCTTAGCACCCAACAGTCCTGCTACCCGATTTACAATTACAATAATACTGTCTTCTGTGTGTTCCGTTCTTACTGAATTATTGTGACATTTAATAATATAAAAAATTGACTTTACGGAAATGCCGCAAACTAATACGACCACGTATTACAGGCCTAAATACGTCATCGCTATCAGGTACTATCAGGTACTACTAATAATTTCAATGCTAAACAAACCACCTGCTCTAATGTAGGTACTCTCCTTAATACGATGGCGCCTGTTTTATTTGGGATGTTCCTAAAGCTATCATCTCCAACAAACTTATTGATAACTTATATATGTAGTAAATGGGCACTAATGATTCGAAAATTGACTCAATATTGGTGCAAGTTATTTTATATTACATTTATTAATTACCCAAATTGGACTAACAAAATTCTTCATTATGACAGGCTAGACAGACCGGTCACAGAGAATACTTGACATTTAACCTTTCTGAAATAATATAGCAAAGGCATTTTTCTGTACGGCCGAGGGTAACGGTATTTTACACGTTTTATTTGTTTTTATTTGATATTTAAAGGCGAATACTTTTTATTAAGTGTGAGAAATATACATATAATCTGTAATTAGAATTATTTTATTATTTATATGTGTTTACCTTGGTTAACCATGTAAGATATTTTGAACGAAACTTACCTTTGGCTGAAAGTCTGGTTGTCCGAGCCGTAAAAATCTTGACATTATATTTTGTTTTCGGAAAAGGTTTATCATTTTTAGATTCTTACATTCCTCTTTTCGTGGTAGTTTTATATCCCACTCGATAAGAAGAAACTGAATATAAGTTTTGCAATTTTAATTTAATTTAAGTATTTTCAAAAAAATATTGTCAGGTCTTCGTAAGTTTTTCTATAAACAAACACAAAACGACTTTGGGGCGATTTTCGGCCGTCTCTTTTAATTAATACAGACAAATTTTAATCTTAATTCATAGTCACTTTTAAATCTTAATCACTGGATCAATTTTGAACAACTACACATATTATGTTTAAATTTCCAGGCCCGAAGCGGAAATAACTTGGCAACTCAACCTATCAAAGCTTTGAGTTAACATTTAATAGGGTCCTATTGTGATAACTCATTTTGTCCAATATTTTTAACGGGTTCAGAACGGGCAAAATGCAATAAGTTCAGATGTCTCTTATTTATTTGTCTCGTATCGTTTTTGATTGGACATGTCGTTTTATATCAAAAAGTTTGCATAAAGTTGAGATATTCAAAAACGCACATGCAATTTTTTTTTACTTTTTGACATATTAGGATTTTGATTATTTTTCACCAGAAGGGTCCTAAGCATAGGAAGCAAATAGATAGATAAAAAAAATTTCATGCATCTCGACTTATCAATGTTTTCACGCCAGGTACGGCATTAATGATGCTATTATCAGGCACTATACCACTCGAGTTTAAATTAGAAAACGTTCGTAAGAACCTACATAGGCTGCACTAAAAGTATCGGGAATGGAATATTTCCACTGTTCCTGTCATATTAAAATCTTTTTAATTCCAAACTCTTTGGTTTTAAAAATCGAATACCATTTATTTATTTAAAAAAAGATTCTCGGTCTTATCCATAAACGCTTGTATCCTATATCTATGGTCTTATCACAAGGTCTTGTCAAACTTGTTTAGTCGTTGAGAAAATGGAATTGACTCCAGAAAATTCAAGAGCGATGATTTATGACTTTCGAAGTGGTTTAACAAAAAAAGTGTGTTGACCGGATGATTTCTGCATTTGGTAATGAAGCCCCATCCAAAACCACAACTTATCGCTGGTTTGCTGAAGTTCAACGTGGACGTGTCAAGCTCAGTGATGATCCCCGTCAAGGTCGTCCAAAAACTGCAGTCACCCAAGAAAACGTTGATGCTGTGCGTAAGCTGATTGAGGAATATCGACATGTGACATACCGCGAAATTCAGGCAACTTTAGACATTGGCATGAGTCAAATACAAATAATCTTGCATGAACAATTAGGTGTAAAAAAGTTGTTTTCCCGATGGATACCGCATTCGCTCTCTGAAGGACAAAAAGCGGCTCGCGTTACTTGGTGCGTCAGAACTCTCGAAAGATTCCACGCAGGATCCTTAAATGCTGTATATAACATCGTATCAGGTGACGAATCCCTGATATACGCGTACGATCCCGAAACAAAAAACCAGTCACGAGTTTGGGTGTTCGAAAATGAGATAAAGCCAACAAAAATTGTTCGTTCACGGAGTGTTGCAAAAAAAATGGTGGCCACGTTTGTCTCCAAAACCGGCCATGTTGCGACTATTCCTCTTGAGGGACAAAGAACGGTTAATGCAGAATGGTATGCTAGCATTTGTTTGCCACAGGTCGTTTCTGAACTCCGTAAAGAGAACTGCAACCGCCGCATCATCCTCCATCACGACAATGCGAGTTCTCACACCGCGCACAGAACAAAAGAGTTTTTAGAGCAAGACGTATTTGCTTATGTGGCGAGTTTACAAAATCCCTCCGAAAGCGTGATCAACCGAATACCACACGAACAAATTCGTGGGTGTGTCAAAATTTTAAGATTATTTTATATAAAATAATGTTTTTTTATTTTTATTGATGACGGGCTTACTCTTGGTTGGTTTCAATCTGATACTAGCTTTGAGAGGAAGCCTACGATGCGATGAAACTTACCCAGAAGCGCTCTAGAAATCCTGCACAACACAACGACGTAGCGACTGCTGTTTGGCATCGGATTCTGGCAGGATGGTGGTCGCAAGGCAGGCGGCCCTTTGCGGAGCCTACCACCGCTCTGGAGGGTTCACTCAGCCGTCACCAGAGACCGTTACAGACTGGAGACGTTGCCCGGGGTGGACTACAACTCTACTAGGAGGTGGATCCCACTTACACCAAAATTTTTTTTTGTTACGATAAAATTGAGAAACGCATGAACATAAAGTACGAAATAATTAGTTGCCTAATCCAATTTTAATATAATAGTTTTGATGAAAGATTTAAATCATCCTATTATTTAGGTTAAGGGTTCCGTAGTCAACAAGGAATTTAGTTTCGCCATGTCCGTTAGTCCGTGCGGTTAATCTCAAATACACTTAGCTGTAATTTAGCCTAAAGATACTTACATAATATTATATGTAAGACTAGATGTAGCCTGCGACTTCGTCCGCGTCAATTTCTGCAACGTTTTTCTCTGATGCGCCGCTCCTATTGGTCGTAGCGTGATGTTATATGTATAGTCTAAAGCCTTCCTCGATAAATAGACTATCCAACACAAAAATATATTTTCAATTCGAACCAGTACTTCCTGAGATTAGCGCGTTCAATCAAACAAACACATTCTTTAGCTTTATAATATTAGTATAAAATAGGGAATGCAATCCCGCAACATAATTTCAATCCCGGTATTGGCGGGACTAAGTGTATGTAAAACTCAAAATAAAACAAAAAATTACATCCTATTTTGATGATTAATTTACACAAGTAACATAAAATTCACATACGGCAAACGTTTGTGAATTTTATGCTTTAGAAAGTATTTCCAAACAATTACTGAACCGGGAAAGACTTTATAAATAACGTTCGACATAACTTTACTTTTCCTTCTGTGTTAGTACAAGATAAGCCAAAAGTTCAGTTTTTTTTAGTATCCTGTTACTTAGCTCTCTCCTTATCGTAAGCAATAATCTAATATGTTGTCTGATTTTCATCTGAATTATCTCTCGCCGAGATGTACATCTAGAGATGCCATACTCATCTTCTATCTGCGAATCTTATCGCTAGGTCTGGTATGCTATTTTTCTTAAGACAAGAGAAACTTAGACTACCCATTCCCTGTAGTTCAGCAGCAAACTCGTTGATGTGTTGATCTAGTCGGACTTGGTATCTTTTGCTGTATGATGCTATTACTTCCTTCACACTCTGCAGATTTAAATCCAGGTTCACATATTGATTGCTTATGTGTGGTGGGGGGATGTTGAACAAGGATCACAGTGAAAAGAAATTTCACATCAATAAAACATAAGACGTTGCAGCTTCTGACAAAAAATACGTAGGCAATTGCCGCGCGTGTTGAAGAAAGCCCCCGCCCCCGCTACCTACTTTGTTCCCTTCCGTCATTAGCTAGCTTCTCTCTATCTGGCCGTGTGACAGGAACAGTGCTGCCAGAACGTGGAAAAAAAGGTGGGATACTCTTAGTCAGTTTAGGCGCATCCACGTACCGAATATCGATGGGCAGTCCCGCTAGTCCCGCGGGATCCCGCAAGATTTTAGTGCGGGACTGATCCGCAAAAATCGTGCGGGATCCCGGTATTTCATCCACGACTTTATATGCGGAGAGTGTTGAATTTGAAACTATTTAACAGGTTTTTATACGGGAAGATTAAATATGCAAATCCTTATCGTAATCTCTCTCAATGCGAAATTTCATCCAGATCCGTTCAGCCGTGATGAAGTTACAAACATCCGTCCAAACTTTCGCATTTATAATACTAAGAGTAGGTTCTTTTTTCGCGTCTATTCCGTAGGTATTTTTAAAATATTTTGGGTATGTGAACACTGAACACTGGTTTATGAATTTTTCGAAAGTGCACTTTTTAATTATAATCAAGTGTTCTGCCCAATAAACTTTAATGAATACGTAAAAAAAGTATCAAGTAAGCTTATTTTATAAGTTGGTCGACTACTCTGACAAACCCTAGTGCTACTAATACAGAGTTGAAAGTTAAAGAGTTGTCCACCAACCAACCAATTTGGAGACGAAACATTTCGTCAAATTGCCAAAGAGTGTTTCTGGTTCCGTAAAACAGTAGCCATAATTTTATGAACCATAACAACGAATTTAAATAAATCTGCATTTGCGAATTACATCTACGGAACCTCAAAGCTACGTGAGTGCAACAACGGTCCCATTTGCCTTAGACTTCAGTGGGTTCCATCTCATATTGGCTTAAGTGGTAACGAAGAGGCTGACAAGTTGGCTAAATTAGCTATAACTAATGGCAATATTTATTACATTCCAGCGTGCTACACGGAAGTTCTTTAGCTCTATAGAAAACTGTGCTATAATAACTGGAAAGCATACTTTGATGAACGTTCCGAAAGTAAAGGCATATGGTATAAAACCATTCAATGTGAGCCTCTTCGTATTCCCTGGTGCTGTAGAGCAAAATTAAGTAGACATAAAATTGTGATTTTACATAGATTAAGATCCGGACACTAGAGGTGTGTAACTGCAGAGTGATTAAAAAAAAAAGGTGTACATCCATGTCAAGGATCTAATCACTCTCTAAATCCCACGATTCCCAAATACATCTTTAAATCTGTAAACCCTAACTGAGCCTTGAATCTACTGAATTAGGGTTCAGTTAGGATTGCTGATTTAAACACGAAAAGATGTAGATCGAGACGGCTATTGCAGCGTGACTAAAACGAAAAGAGATAGATAATGATTGAATATATAAAACTTATCATATCCTTTAAAACGCCGACAACTCTTCCAATCACATTGGATTGAAAGAATTTAATGATTCTTTCAATCCAATCCAAATTTTGAGTCAAATTGGATCTTTACAACGCTGATGATTTGGGATTTAAAGATTTAAAAGAGTGATTTAAATCTTTTGATGAAAAGATTTATAAATCCCTGATCTGGAAAAAGATTGATTCTGCGCACCGCTACCGGACACTATCCGTCAGGAAAGTTTACTCACCAAATTGCGAGGAGTGCGGTACGATAGACGATGTCCACATTTGTTGGCGGAATGTGTCAGAAATGAGAGCCAGCGACGGCTCTCATACAGGTTCATCAATTGAATTGCCTTGAAATAGGTATCTTCCAGTCTATACTGGGAGTCGCTGGTGTGGCGGATAGTCGCTGACTCTTACTTAGAATTAAGTTTAACTACCTATTTGTATTAGGGGTTAAAATATGAAATTGCCGTTTTATTGTAATAGGTTCTTTGAATTGACATAGAATCTTCATGGTTTGAGGTTTTCGAATGAAACTTTTTTCACATGGTTTCTATGATGTTCTTCTTTTAAAAAATGTGAAACATTTGAATATCGACTTTCAATTGTTTTTGTTATTTAACTTGGACAAGAAAGAAGGATACTGCGAAAATTCGAGTGATTTTTGAATACGAGTTCCGACGCGGAAGTAACGCGCCAGAAACAGCCCGCAATATCAATGTTGCGTTTGGAGAGGGATCTGCTAATGAACGCACCGTGCGATTTTGGTTTAAACGCTTTCGTGATGGAAACTTCGACTTGAAGAACGAGCCACTAGGAAGACCGCCCACACAGGTGATTAACGATGAATTAAGAGAGATGGTGGAAGCCGATCCTAGTCAAACTACCCAGGAATTAGCGGCATGGTTTAACGTAACCTTACCCACAATATTGACTCATTTGCGTCAAAATAATAAAATAAAAAAATACGAAAAATGGGTGCCTCATGATTTGACTGATGTGCAGAAAGAAACGCGTGTCGAAACTTGTGTTGCCTTGTTGAATCGGTACAGAAATGAAGGAATATTAAATCGAATTGTGACATGTGATGAAAAGTGGATTCTTTATGATAACCGTAAAGAAAATTGCAATGGCTGACCCCAGGTCAAACGCCACAACAGTGTCCTAAAGCAAAACTTACCAATAAAAAGGTAATGGTAACTGTTTGGTGGTCTCAGCATGGTGTTATTCACTCTAGTTTTCTCCGATCTGGTCAATCAATAACGGCAGATGTCTATTGTGCCGAACTCCGAACAATGTTGGCAAAACTAGCAGTAAAACAGCCCTGACTCATGAATCGATCTTCACCATTATTGCTCCATGACAACGCGAGACCTCATACAGCACGAGAAACCGTTTTGACCCTTCAGGAACTGCAATTAGAAACCATTCGACATCCTCCGTATTCGCCAGATCTTGCTCCAACGGACTACCATTTTTTTCGTGATTTGGAAAATTATCTACGTGACAAGAAGTTTTCTTCCCAGGAGGCAGTGCAAAATGCTTTCACACAGTTTGTGCAATCATCCTCAGAGTTCTATCACAAAGGCATAAATGACCTTCCTATTAGATGGCATCAATGTATAGATAATAATGGTAACTATTTTGATTAAATAAATTTGTTAAAAATTAAAAAATAAACAATTTTGATTTTCAGTACAAATCGGCAATTTCATACTTTAACCACATGAGTAAAAATCCCTACAGAGTACAAGCTTCTTGACTTTTAAACTATTCTGATAGGGCTGACACCTGTTGCAAGTCAAAAAAAAATAGGTAAAAATTAAATACGGTAAGTACCTACCTACATACTAAAATGTGTATATCAAAAGGTATGTAATATAAGGTTTAGTGTAATTTGACAATACTAAAGTTCAATTAATTTATAAATGGCTAACCCTAAATAATTTATTTTTCTTCATATATTTCTTATTTCTTTATAACGTGTGTTACATTCTGAATCTAATACCTACAGTTTCCTTAAATAAGTGATCGGAAAATATTCGCATGGCATGTCAAAAGATAATTAATTTATAATTTTATTTTTATACTTATCACATTATTAAAATAATCTTGGTGTGTTTTTTTTTCATTTCACGAATAAAATTAACATAATTATCTGGACCTGGCAGTATTTTAAGGAACCCGGCCTGTAGATATGTTACCTGCATTAAAGCCTTTGCGATGAATAAATAAGGAATCATTGCTTATATTTAAGGCTTTTTCCGATAGGATTCCGATTTCTTGCACTTGTGTCGATCCAGACATTTCCTATACAAATTATCATGCAACAAACCATAGCAGTGCGTAACTGAGCCTTTGTTTATTTAACACCAATTTTCCTTAATCAATATTATATAAATAATTGAATCATAGAAATGGTAAAATCACAATTCGTCAGCCAAATCACTTAAATAAATGTCGTCTAATGCGCGCGACGTGCAGGCGGCAGCCCTGTCATTTATACCGCAACTGAATCGGCGAAAACCAGTTCTTACCCCGGCGACGCGTCGGTGAACGCGTCGGTGAGATGTCACGCACACATCGCCGCGCTATGTGTGAGTGGAAAAACAGCGGGCCGCATATAGGCAGCTTGTATTCTGGTGGGAATATTTATTCTTGTGCTTTAACCCCTATTATTACAGTTTTTTATAAGGTATGATAGGACTGGCAATATCTTTGTAAGATAAAAGTCCTCACAAAAATATGAGAATAAAAAAAAAGCTACGGAACCTTACACTGCCCGTGGCCCGACACGCACTTGGCTGATTTTTCTAGTTTATTTTTTCAATAAGTAACATTGCGTGCACGAAGTCGCCAGCGACACAGTCTTTGAGTTTTAAATCAACCGGAGTGGCCATTGACAGGCGTACCCCGCTGCCAAAGGTATGAGACCGCCGGTCATACCGGTTATATATAACTAGTTGCCGCGCGTTCCACGTCATTCAGCAAATGTCAGTCAGCTAAAAATGCCGAATTGCAGCGTTTTTGCTTTTATAAAGAGGTCGGAATCCTCTAGTTTACAATAGGATAACGTTACTTTTCATTTTTAGGTATTATTTTGACTTAATATTAACAAATAATACAATAAATAAGCAAAATAACACGAAAAATTCCCAATTGATAAGTGTTCCCACTGGTAGTCTCTTTCTTCTTCGAAAATTGTTCGTCCGAAATTCAAAATCCCTAACGCGTTTGCTATAATCATCACTATCCATAATGTTCGAATATACGAAATTTTATTATGCCTAATTGTCTTGAATTCTAATGCTTTTGTGTCATAATATCGGGTGCTATAATAATTAGATATCCTAATTTTTCTTGCTATAAAGTCACATGTCCTAAGTGTTAGATTGTATAATTTATGTTAGTCCGAATGGTGGTTTATGATAATATTGTTAGTTCTAACACAGATAAAATAATACTAAAGTCTAATGATGGTTTATTTATAGTAATATTGTTAGTCCGAATGATGGTTTATATTAATATTGTTAGTCCTAAAACATATGTTTAAAAGTAGGTTTAACTTGGTTATGTTATCCTCAGTAGTTTAATTATTATAAGTCACATTATCATACACTTGTAATCGTATGGATTTAGGATTTCGTGTCAAATCTGTCTCAGAACCGAATCAGCCAACCCCGACTTCACGTGGTACTTGTTGTACTTCCCGTAGCGCCGGAGGACACGCAATTCTAAATGCATTATGACACATTACGTTAGGACTTATAACTGTTATAGAAAAGCCTTTTATGTCTTTTAAACATTATAGATTGTAATATTTATAGCAAACAATTTTATTATAAATTATATTTAGGGATTTCGATTTTAGGGCAACTGATATTATGAGACATTAAGTTAGGGCTAATTGTCATTAGGACAAAGGATGATTAGGTCACAAAACATTATGACACGTTCTAACGTCTAAATATTTTTTTTTATCCATAATCTAATTATGGATAAAAAAATTATTAGACAAAATAGAGAACCGTTGCCACTAAATAGTATCTAATTTAGGATATTTAAAGATGTAGTTTTAAAAATTTGACTTGACTGTATTTAAACGTCTAATTAAATATGTATTTTGTTTATTACCATATATTTTTGAAAACATATACATAACTGCTTAATTATGTCTCGACGAAATAAAACGTGGCAATCAGTAAACTATAATTAATTATTTAATTCAAATAATAAAAATTACTCAGCAAATTTTATCTAATTTATTATACCTAGTCAGGTCATAAGTTCTGTCACATGTGTAATATGAAATAGTTTAGACATGTTTATTATTTATGTAACCATTTATATAGCAAAATGAACTTAATAAAACATAGATTTACATGGTAATAAAGTTTATTCAAAATGACCCCCGCGATTTTGAATTTGAACAGACCTTCAATCTGCGCGGCCAGTCGTCTATCGCAGCACGAACGAGGTCCATGTCAATATAGGCGGCTGCCTTAATCAAGGATGCCTTGAGTGACTCCAAATCAGGATGAGGCTCTGAGCAGGCCTTTTCCTCCAAGTGTTTCCATATCTTGTAATCTAACGGACTCAAATCTGGACTGGAGGAGGGCCAGTCTACGTGCCGGATGAAGTCGATTTCACGCGCCGCTAGCCAGTCTTGTGTGCTTTTCGCTCTATGAGCTAGCTCAGAATCTTATTGGAATACCCAGTGCCTGTTATTAAACATGGTATGAGAAACAGTTTCCACAAGGTTCTTGAGGACTGTATTTTGATACACAACTGCATTAGTTTTTACGCCTTTCTCACAAAAATGTACCTCAGTTAAGCCCCAATAAGAGACTCCCAACCAAACCATGAGCGAGGATAAAAAAAGACCTCGTTGGACACGCGGAATACGGTTGCTCGCTTCTTCACTGCTGTGTGCGTATACCTTATCGTTTTGTTTGTTGTAGCTCTCTTCCAAAAATTTTGAAGAATTTTTTTTTATCCATAAAAAGAATTTCCCGATGCTTTTTTCCCGCGTACTGCTTCAACAAAGCGCGGCATCTCTTCAGTCTCAGGTCCATTAAACGAGCGTCCAAACGATGTCCTGTTTTTCTTCGATATGCCCTAAGCCCTAAGTCTTCATTTAACACCCTTTTCACCGTGCAATGGTCCTGCTTAACCCCATCTGAAGGGCCAACAGTTTCTGCTTACGTATGAGATTTCTTTGAATTCACAGCTTTTATCACTGCTGGAGTCCTAACAGAGCGAGGGCGACCACTTCTTGACCTGTCATCTACACTAGAGTCTTCATTGTATCGTTTTATGGTACGATAAACGAATCTTTTGGTTATATTCAATTTTTTCAGTAAGTATACGAGTATCGTACTATCAACAGATACAACAACACTTCCTCTGTCGAAAACCAGAAAAGATCGGGGCGGCCGCGTGCTGTTAGAACTTCAAAAGCTTTTAATGCTGTTAAAGCCAGAATTCGTCGAAACCCATTAGGAAGCAAAAAAATATTATCGCGAGAAATGAAGATTCCCGCAAGTGGTCGGAACGGTACAACGTGGTCATCATCCTGAGTCAGTGATGGTTTGGTGGGGCGTGTCTTATCAACGAGTCACAAAACTAAATTTTTGTGGAATAGGAGTGAAAACTTAAGCCAAAGTGTATCAAGATACAGTCTTGGATCATGATGGAAACCTCTCACCAGGTGAAAGGTAAAGTGTTTTTTTTAAATATACTGTGAACTTTCCAGCAGGCCTCTGCACCTGGTCACAAGGCACGAACTACGTAAGCCTGGCTTGAAACTAACGTTGCGGACTTTATAAGAGCTGAGGACTAGCTCCCATCCAGCCTAGACCTGATCTCTTTAGGCTTCAAATTATGGTAAGTTTTAGAGGACATGGCCTGCTCTAAACGACACGACGAGATTGAGTCTCTTAAAAAATCTTTGGAGCAAGCAGTGGCAAAATTTCGTTTGTAAGTGCGTAATTCCATAGATTCGTGGCCAAACAGATTTAAGGCAAACCAAAGGTGGGCATTTCGAAATTATTTTTTTTCTGAGACTTTAATGAATGTAGGTATTCCGGTATTAATGTAGAAAGTTTCAATAATATAACATTAATATATTTAAAAAATGCAGTTTCATTTGTAACAGAACTTATGGCTATAGGTTCTTGTCGAAAATTTGAGAGCTTTCATTAGGCACCCCGCTCGAGTATATTTGCAGGTATTCGGTTATTCTTCCCCACTTTCAACCCCACAACTGAATGCAATTTTCTCGTAAGATCCGCCATTAAGTTTCCTGACTAGTGTGAACCCATGCAACCACAGTTGCGAGTAATTTACATATTATGCGGTCATACAAACAAAAACAAAAAGCGCTCCAGTGATTCCTACATCAAAACATGGCCGACAGCGTTTTCGCAGTTCAAAATAAAAAACAAAGAAAATTATGTTTTTAAAATTGAAAATGTAGCTTTTGTTAACCGAATTCAATAAATATTGGTTTTTGAAGTGATATGACAGAAACGGTTGCGAGTCAAGTAGCCTATTAATTATTGGCTAAACTCATCGATAGTGACATATCGAGTGTCTTACACTAGCATTTCTTACACGAAAATGACGTCATCTTGTACACTGATAGGCTGTTCAGGCGTGTGTTTACGCATGTGTGCGTGTAGTCTGTGTTTGTCAATTTCTTCGTATGCGTGCGTAACGACATGATCGAAAATGCATTTGTTTGTAATCGCTGTTAGTGTGCGTTATTTGTACTGGATATTAGTACTCATGTCCACTCCGGTTGATTTAATACTCCAAGGACACATTCATTAATATTTATGCTTTTTCTCCCCTATCCCTTACGCGAGATATACCTATCTGTACTCAAAGAAGGACTTTAAAGTCGAAAACTAAAAAATATTGCTGATGAACATACGAGTAACATACGAGAGTTAGAGCAGGTCTTAACACACGTCACAACATCCATATTTTTAGGGTTCCGTACCCAAAGGGTAAAAACGGGACCCTATTACTAAGACTTCGCTGTCTGTCCGTCGCTCTGTCACCAGGCTGTATCTCAAGGGCCGCAATAGCTAGACAGTTGAAATTTTCACATATTGTGTATTCCTGTTGCCGCAATAACAACAAATACTAAAAAAAAAAAAATATTTAAGGGGGGCTCCCATGCAACAAACCCGTTGTTTTGGCCTTTTTGGTACGGAACCCTTCGTGCGCGAGTCCGACTCGCACCTTGGCCGGTTATTTCTCTTCCTTACCCGAGTTTACAATTCCCATACAAAATATGTCAAATAATATTTTAAACGCTGTTTAAACTTAAACGTCTGTTGGTGAACTCGGGCCTTAGTTGTTTGTGGCTACCCTCTGTTTAATTTACACTATAATAATAATAATGGGTCGGTTACTGATCTAGTGTTCATAAGTCCATCACACATATATTAGCAAAACTCTTGAGTTTCTCTAAGTTTAATCTGTTATTTCTCTGTCTGTTCTGTATCCTCTGTCTCTGAATTTCTCTGTACAACTTATTATTTTAAGACGATTATATCTAGGAGGTGATAGTTAGTCGCATAAAAGTATTCTACGTGACATACAATCGAGACTTATCGCTGGAGTTGTTTGTGTTACGCGACAAGCAACGCCGCTGGTCAATGAACTAATAAATCAGACACCTAAAAACATTGTCGACAGTTGTGTGAGCCGTACCCGCACAGAGTTCCCTGTTTCATTTTGTTCCCTGAACCCAGTAAGTTTGTGAAAATAACTATTTCAGGATGTTAAGGCGCTCTTGTAAGTTTTAAAGGTATATCTAATCACGATAACATCACGAATATGAGAAATATAAGGATGTGATTAACCTAACAAACTAAAATCGCCAATGAAATGAAATGTCGTCAATTAAATACACAAAATGTTTTGTTCAATGATGTCAATTTTACACCTATTTAAAATGCAACTTTTTATTATAATCTATTGAGTGAAACAGATTTTCATAAATAATAAATATATTCTATGCCCCGTTGGTCTAGTGGTTTAGATACCGGACCAAGATCCCGGGGTCCCGGGTTCGATCCCCGGGTCCGGCAACCAAGGTTTCGAATTTTCGAACATTGCTCGGGTTTGTGATGATCACCAACTCACCAACCCGCATTTGGCAAGCGTTGTGATTATATGCCTGTACAGTGTACGTACACATCATTGCTATGGTAACTTGAATTTAATAATGGAGGCCTTTTCCCTGCAGTGGGATGATTATAGCTGTTACTTTACTTTTACTTTTTTTGCTATGGTAACTTGGATTCAATGATGGAGGCCTTTTTCCTACAGTGGGTGGGATGATTATAGGCTGTTACTTTACTTTTTACTTTTACTATATTCTATGCACGATAGGTGAAAAACAAGACAAAAACAGGTTGCTCACTCGCTAGTAATTCAGTGCCCGCTAGGACTTCTCGATTGAAGTTTTGAATGGTACTGTAATTGATGATTTATTTATTATAATCGAGGGGCACGGCAGTGCCCCCGCCAAGTCGAGCGCAAAGCAAACACTGCCGTACCATCCTTTACTGGAACCATTTTGCCACATTTTTATGCCCCTATTTGAGAACCTCCGGATAAGACCAGAACGCAGTAATTTTCGTCATCCAGTAAGCTATAATCACATACTTAAAATCCAAAATTTCAAGTCTGTAGGTCATTTAGTTCCGAAGTTAAGCGAAAGCAAAGTTTATTATTATATTTATGATAATTATGACACTCACTCACTCACTCATGATCATCAGAATAGAACTAGTACTTCCCATAAACTCAGAGAACTGAAATTTAGTACAGAGTTAGGGTTTAATCCCTCGATCGTGAGTTATTCCAGACACAATTGAAATCAATTGTTATCGCGGCACGCGCGTGCCTCCTGGGGGTTGAGGGATTAATGGCCACATAAAACAATGGGAAAACTATAAAAACTAGGATAATCGAAGATCTGGAGTACCTGGTGACCCTGATTAGAAAACACAAGAGCCCAACCAAACTATTAGAGATCGACATACCGCCTTTACGCAAAATATTCAACTTGGCGGCCCACCGCTTCATTTGATGTCAAAAATCGAAGGTCTGAAGTATCTGATGAAGAACCCTCGGCTGGTCTCAGCTGTATTAGAGATATGGTAATGCCCCTTTCTAATATTGGTACATAAAAAAATCGACTGTCATTGCAAAAATCCGGCGTAGTTGGACACATATTCTAATTTAATCCCTCGATCGTGTGTTATTCCAGACACAATTGAAATCAATTGTTATCGCGGCACGCGCATGCCTCCTGGGGGTTGAGGGATTAATCTAGCCTATAGCGTCCCACTGCTGGGCGAATGCCTCCCCTTCTGCTTTTAATACGCATAAAAATAAAATTAAAGGAAAACTCTGGATAAGACTAGACTGGCTTTTATACTTAGGTACAAGTTTACAAGAAGAAATAGTCGAACAATTAACTTTATTCTACTCGAAAATTACAAAAAAAAATGTGTCAAATAACAAAAATATAATAAAATAAATCAATATTATGTAATAAAATAATCACAACATTAACTATAATAATAAAGAAATCGCAGTAAGGAACCTTAGACTTGGCACGACTTTGTCTAGATTTCATTACTTTTTAGAGATAAACAAGCAGCTCCATCGAGACTTGGCTAGTTTTTTACTATTGTATTATAATGTTTTTGGTGGGATAGTACCTATTTACCACAGAAATGATGGGTATAATAGTTCCTAAAAATTCAACGTCACGGCGGCTCAATGAAATTTGAATCGGAACTTGTTTCGCGGTTATAGTGTGTTACCTCCTGAGCGCTCATTCACAAGTACAGACAACCTAACACCACAGTCTATAAAACCATACAGTCGTTCGACGCCTTTGATCTCATGGAAAATGCCGACGACGTCTAGAACTCTAGACAGTATCGTGACGGCCAGGGTAGTCAAAAGTAAACAATATATAAAAATATTTATTTATTGCAGATAAACACGCGTAATCAGCACCCCAATGAACCTCAAAAGTGACACACGTATCAAATTATAAAAAAATACGTCCGCCATCTTAGATTTTAAAAATGATAGCATAATGGTAATCAGCATCCAATGAATCTTAAAATTGACACCCATGTCAAGTTATAAAAAATTACGTCTGCCATCTTGGATTTAAAATAGGATGGCATTTTCGTAATCAGTACCGTAATTAAACTCAAAATTGAAAACCATATCAAATTATAAAACAATACCTCCGCCATCTTGGATTTTAAAAATGATGGCATTTTGGTAATCGGCACCCCAATGAACCTCAAAATTGACACCCATATCAAATTATAAAAAAATACCTCCGCCATCTTGGATTTTAAAAAGGATGGTATTTTGGTAACCGGGACCCCAATAAACCTCAAAATTTACACCCATGTCAAATAACAAAAAATTACGTCCGCCATCTTGGATTTAAAATAGGATGGCATTTTCGTGATCGGCACCCCAATGAACCTCAAAATTGACACCCATATCAAATAAAAAACAATTACGTCCGCCATCTTAAATTTAAAAAAGGATATCATTTTCGTAATCAGCAGACCAATTAACCTCGAAATTGACAACTATTTATCTTATTAAAAAAAATATATGTATGTTCACCATCTCGAAATTCACCCTTAGTAAATAATAAAAAAGTCCGCCATCTTAAATTAATTATTATGAAGATGTTATTTTCATTATTAGCATTCCGATAAATTCCAACAAACAAATATAAAATAATTTAAAACACAAACATTTGTTAGCCCTGAATGCTGTGTCCCGAACTGCTAACATCGTTTTGTTCGCAGTTCGGGCACATGAATAAATATTCCCACCAGAATACAAGCTACCTATATTCGGCCCACTGTTGTTCCACTCACAAATAGCGCGGCGATGTACGCGTGACATCTCACCGACGCGTTCACCGACGCGTCGCACGGTGGTCCGAAAAACTGCCTTTCATACACATAGAAATGAAATGTGGTTTATTTTAAATTTTATTATTGATATAAGTTTGGCATATAATAGTTAATATCATAAGTAAGTGTGGCCATTTATTTAATTTGTAATTCCTATATAAGTCATACTTATTTGATTCTAATGACGAATGTAGACAGCACAGCACGTAATATAAATAAGCATATTTTTTGGTAAATTTTCCTTTACATAATTTTTTTTTACTAAAAATTATAATGAAAAACGTAAATTAGGTTTAAAAATGGACAGCATTTATTTCTTAAAAATATTAATCATTAATAAAAATACTTACAGAAATGATGCGGAATGTCAAACTAACTAGTAATAATGTCAACTTTAATAATAATAATAATTGATCTGCAAGTAGTTATAGTCAATGTAACATACCAAAAATCGATGAAAAAGTGCTCATTACAAAAAAAACGTTTGTTATTCGTTATCAGTCAAGTTTTCGAAATCCGAGTCAATCCTTATTCCTAAAAGTTAAAATCCTCATTCCTGGCTTCAGACTTCAGGTCTTGTAAAATCTATTTTCGATTTTTCATTGCTTGCTTGTTGTGTGCATCCCGGACTTGCAATTTTTTGAATTCTAGCCTGTATGAAATGTGTAACAAGCACTCCATTCTTCTTATCCATGCATGAAGTGTAGATAAACCTGTTTTGGATGTCGTGAAACAAGGAGCAGGCACTACGAATGACGGTAACACCGCTAGACGTTTTTTTGAAAATCCTGACAAGACAGCAGACATTACTGGGGTAGATTCTCATTTGATTGAAAGATTTTCACTCATTCTTAGAATTATTTCCAGTGGGTATCATATCAATATTGATCATTTTAATGAATACCTTCAAGAAATTGCTAATTTGTATGTGACGCTATATGGTACGCATTGGTAATCTGTCGAAGGAAGCGTCTGAAGCCAGGAATAAGGATTTTAAGAAGTGCCGAGAACATTATTCCCGAAAGTTCAACAGAACAGCAACAAACGAAGATATATTTCATAACTTATTCTTATTGTCAGATCCATATTTATCTTCAATAAGACCTAAGATAATTAATAATGTACAGAGTAAGCAAGTTGTTCGAGCCTAATCAATCAGTCTGTCTGACGATTGCCTAATTGCCTAATGCTGTATTTGTCCTTGCCTTTTGTAATTAATTATAATTATCAAACATATTATTTCTCATCATCCAACAACATTTGATTTTTTTAACTTATGGAAAGCCTATTATTGGCCTTAATATTTGTTTAACTATCATTGTTACATGCTCATGTATTCGCTGTTGGTTTTCATAAAAAAAAAAAAAAAAAAAAAAATAAACAAGAACCGAAAGAGTATTACTGAAGATATAAAAACCTTTCTTATTTTAGATAGGGATGAAGAAAAAGAAAATATTGAGTTTGTTGATGTTGATGCTTTGGGATTGACTCGGATTTCAAAAACTTGACTGATGACGTATAACAAATGTTTTTTTTTGTAATGTGCACTTTTTTATCGATTTTTGGCATGTTACATTGGCAATAACTACTTGTCTTGCAGATCAATTATTATTAATTTTAAAGTAGACATTATTACTAGTTTGACATTCCGCATCATTTCTGTAATAGTATTTTTATTATTGAGTAATATTTTTATTAAATATAATATGCTGTCCATTTTTAAACCTAATTTTCGTTTTTCATTATAATTTTTAGTAAAAAAAAAAATTGTATGTAAAGGAAAATTTACCAAAAGATATGATTATTTATATTACGTGCTGTGCTGTCTACATTCGTCATTAGAATCAAATAAGTATGACTTTTACAGGAATTACAAATTAAATAAATAAATAAATATGCAGGGGGCAAAGCGACAAGTTTCGGCACAAACGGCGTAGCTTGTAGGGTTCGTCTTATGTGTAAGTATATGCCATATAAGTCGCAGCTTAATAGTTGCAGTAAGTACCGAGAAAAATGATAAAATGTATTTTTCTCCATACAAAAAAAAAGTAAATATTTTTTTGCTCGTAAGTTACTCATCGTAAGATGGCCATACTGACTTATGATATTAACTATTATATGCCAAACTAATATCAATAATAAAATTTAAAATAAACCACATTTCATTTCTATGTGTATGAAAGGCGGTTTTTCGGACCACCGTGCGTCGTCGGGGTAAGAACTGGTTTTCGCCGATTCAGTTGCGGTATAAATGACAGGGCTGCCGCCTGCACGTCGCGCGCATTAGACGACATTTATTTGAGTGATTTGGCTGACGAATTGTGATTTTACCATTTCTATGATTCAATTAATTATATAATATTGATTATGGAAAATTGGTGTTAAATCTAAATATATAAAACAAAGTGTCAGTTACGCACTGCTATGGTGTGTTGCCGGATAATTGTATAGGAAATGTCTGGATCGACACAAGTACAAGAAATCGGAATCCTATCGGAAAATGCCATAAATATAAGCAATGATTCCCTATTTATTCATCGTAAAGACTTTAATGTAGGTAACGGATCTACAGGCCGGGTTCCTTAAAATACCGCCAGGTCCAGATAATTATGTTAATTTTATTGGTGAAATGGAAAAAAAAACATATACCAAGATTATTTTAATAATGATCCGAAAATCAAAGTATTGGAAATTAAAAATTCATTCTCTTTTGGCAAGCCATGCGAATGTTTTCCGAGCAGTTATTTAAGGAATTTGTATATTATATTCAGACTGTACAACACGTTAAAAAGAAATAAGAAATATTTAAAGAGAAATAAATTATTTAGGGTTAGCCTTTTATAAACTAATTCAACTTTAGTATTGACAAATTACACTAAACCTTATATTTTATACCTTTTGAAATACACGTTTTATTATGTAGGTAGGTACTTACCGTATTTTATTTTTACTCCCTATTTTTTTTTGACTTGCAACAGCTGTCAGCCCTATCAGAATAGTTTAAAAGTTAAGAAGCTTGTACTCTGTAGGATATTTACTCATGTGGTTCGGGCTCGGCCTTCCCGCGTCTCACCCCTCACACCTCGCACAATTGCCCTGTCTAGCTAGACGTCTTCGTCGGACGACTGTATGGATTATGGATAGACTGTGCTAACACTATATTATACATGTTGTGTTTCAATACTATAAATAAAATAAGATGATATCAAATCATACAGTAGAAACATATACCTTGTACTAATATTACATAAATGTATGTAATGTTATTAACACAATATTAGCCAATAAGTTTGTCGTACTTTGAGCTAATTTCTGTATAATAATTTACATTCAGCATAATTATTTTTAACCGACTTCCAAAAAAAGGAGGAGGAACTTTGAACTGGTTGAACGGATTTAAAAAATTCTTTTTTGTTTGAAAGCTGGTGCTTCTGGTCCCATTTTAACGAAGTCATGATCTGATGGTGGAATCCGGGGAAATCGAGGGAATCCCTCAAATTTTATAAGCACGTCTTACGTTTTTGCATATCTTTCTTAAGGTTTTTCAGTATTTGCGTCTGGTACTCATCATTTTATGTTGATGAGCTGATGATGGAAGGTACAACTCCTTAACGGTTTAGGAAGTTTTTAGAATATCTTTTCATTTGTTAGTAGTTAAAATAATATTGTAAGTACGTAAATAGGTTTTAAAATAAAACATTTTTCTTGTGTTATTTTGTACTTTTTATTGAGTTTTTTTTTGAAGTCGGTTAAATTTTTAGCTATCGTAATGGAACAAAAAATAGAATAGTACTCCTTCTCTTTCTATAAGTATCGTGAGAGGCGACTAATGTCATAATAACCGCTAAATGAAGATGGGCAGAAGCGTCTTATCTCCACCATTGGCCAAACTGCCACCTACGGCATAATTATAGCGGATTCCTCCTCTCGTAGAGCTCAAGCGTTTTGTAGTGGACTAGTCCAACAGGGGTCTGATGTGAGATGATGATGATAATTGTTGTTCTTCTGTGACTTTTTATTGTACATTACCACTGATATTGTCAACATTAAGATTCGTAATCATTAAAGATAAACATGACAACGAGAGACTTCTTAAAAATTTGCTATTTTACGACCATGACCATTATGGCAACCTAATTGTAATGTACGGATTTATAATTCGGACCAGGTAGAGTTGCTCGGTTAAAAAAAATACCGAAACGGAATTAAACACAAAATTCTTATGATTTTCTGTCCAAACTATCTTGGATATTTCAGATTCAAACGATTTCAAAAAAGATTCTTGATAAACTAAATATCACATACTCGTAGTTTTCATTCAATCATTCGCGTTTTAATGTCGTAGTTGTTTTTACGGTAAAGCTTCGTCACAGGTCATTTACATTGTTACGTACGATACGGTCGCCGATAGAGATAAGCAGCACGCACCAAAACGTTGAGTTTAGTTGTATAAAGATAACGAAATTTAATAAATGCCGTTGTTACATAAAGTGCAATGTAACAGAATTTTATTGTAAAATAAATTGAAAAAAAAAAAGATTGATTCCAGTCTTTTTCTAAAGTTTGAGATATGCGTACATAGGTATTTGCAGAATTAAAGAAGGTTTAAAGTCATAGTACTTTGTAGTGGTCGGTAAAGTCTATGTCGGTTTTCTCGGATGCCACCATCATTGCCAGTTGTTGAATATTAGGCACTTATATGTATCGAATTTGTTTTTATCTACCAGCTTACTAAGCATCATTGTAATTTTCCCCAAAATCTAAATAGAGAAATCTAAATCGGAGAAATGTGTTTTCAAAAAGCGGAATCCTCTATGGTTCGTTGTTACAGAATGGTGGCTGTAAATTCCCAGGCTACAGCCTGGCTAGACCTTCAAATGACTGACTGACACAAGCAGTTAGTTGTGGCTTTTACATTCAGAGGTTCGACTTCTAATTCATAACTTCACAATAACTTCACTTCTTTATATTAAAAACATACCTGCACTTGTGTTTATTTTATTATTTAGCTAGATTATGGTCATATAAGTTATTCATGTGTTTTTCAATGTTGCTAGAATTCACAAGAGTGTTTATAATTGTGATTACGAGTTAATAAAATGAAATATAGGTAGGTAAGTAGTTTGAATTTAAAATATGCCGACATAAAGTAGCGAGTGACGCAGGCCGTAGCTTGATACTTATTGTTGGTAGGTTATATAATACGTTACATAGCACATCGAATCGATTACCTAAGTACCTACTTTACTGCGGGTCTCTATTTTCTTGTTGTAATGTAATAATAAAATAGTGTACTTTCACACAGAAAGTTTCTGTCCTTCTGTCTAGCTAATTAACCACTTTTTTTAACTGTTTGTCTGGGTTGTACCTTGTTTTACCTAAACTTAAGGAAATGTTTAAATACATCGTGACTTGAAAGTTCACGAAACGTTTTATTTTGGCAAATTTCGTCTAAAGTAAATGCTTATTGTTTTGCAGCTAATAGAATAGAATATATGTTTATTTGGCACTTCGAAAAAAGATTAAATTTACAAAAAAATAATAACAATAAATGTGCCAAAAAGGCCCCCCACTCAGCATTAGTCGCAACAGCCAAAGGCATACTGCGACGCTGATTTTCAGTGGAAGCCCAGGAGGCACTTGAAGAAAGAAAAAAAAAGAAAGAAAGAAAGAAATAAAAAGGAAGAAAAAAGAATTGAACGTAACATACATTTATCGTTGTCGAAATCCACATGATCGCCTTATTTTGGGCATCTCTAATTAATTAACTATTTCTATTTTAGATGGAAAAACTATTTTAATTCCCGAATAAATAAGTAGCAAGACATTACGAGCACTAATCAATGTTGACAATAAAATAACCTTGGTTTTTATAACTTGGGATTGAGCTAGTAGTAATGTTTTTTTTTATTTAGCAGACGGAGTGTCCGCATTAACATTTGCTCAAGGTGACCGCACTCGGAGTTGCGGCTGACTGAGCATCGTTTGAAATACTGTTGTAACATATTTTGGATTTGTTACTAAATTTGAATGATTTTATCAGATTTTATTTTTGTTTATTAATTTTCCCTGATAGTATTAATGATTGTTCCAATTACGGCTAACATGTTTCTTTATTGTTGCAGCCGCAGAATAGAAACTTACCGTCGAAGACAAACTGAGTGTGTGCCGAGGTTCGACCAGTCGTTCAGCGGTTCCTGTGAACAACAGAATTTGGAAACGAGCGCGTTGCAGAAGCGGTATCTTGAGGGAAAAGCAAAACGCCAAGCCAAGAAGAGCGACCGCAAGCCTGACCTGCCGGCGATAAGTGGCGTGCACAGCAGCGTTCATGTTGTGAGTACCTACTAATCAATAAATAGAATACATACTTAGTTATTTGTGGTAGCATTTTCTTAATTAGATTTCTTTTTAATGAAACGTACCACAGTTTGCTTGAAATTTTAATAATATCTTTAATAAAAAAAACCTAAAAATAAATGCAATCCGCCGCTCCATATCCTTAGTTAGTACCATTTTCATCGAAATCATTTATTTGAATTTGCTTTGTCATTGTCGCGAAACTTTCTTAATCGAGATAGCTTTTGTTTGGCCAACCATTAGAAAATGGGCCGTATTTGCACTAATTCATCCGCTTCACGGAAATATATTTTATGAATGGAAATGCTTAATATGTTGCTGAAAGTATAAATGAAAATACTTGTCCATGTGTCAACGCACTTTTCATTAGTTATCAAAAGAGTAATGAAATATGACGCTTGTGTATAAACGAAAGTGCTACTGCTATCAATGATATTAAAATATTGTTGTGTAGTGGGTTACATAGAGCAGCTTCTTTTATATAATGTTCGAATAAATTGCCTTGCCCGTAGAAGGTGAAAGCGAATCTATGTGCACGTACGTATAGTTGCAATGCAACGCAGTGGCTGGCGTGATGGCGTGGCCGGTCGCTGGCTCACGGACCGCGGCAGATAGAGACCAGGACCCTTATTCAGCTATTTCAATTGCAGTTCAATCGTGATTGAATTGGGCGATTTTGACATTTAGCCTTTACTAGAACTGTCAAAAACCTGCTATTCAATTATGATTGTGATACGATTTGGTTAGCTGAATTAGGGGCCAGAGAGTGCTCACTAACACGGTTGTCGCGTCACACGTGCATTGATCAAGCACGTAATTCACTATAGGCGGACGACCTTCTCGATGCTCGTCTTATGAAGCAGAACATTGTTTCCGATTTTACACAATTAAATAAATAAAAAAAACACTCGCCCGAAAGAAGATCAGTTGATTTGTAATGAGCTCAATTCCGGGAAGACACATGACTATTTTGATTTTATTTGTATCTCTGTTGCTGCATACATACATACCAAAACAGTTTAAAATATCATAATATGAACAATTTTATTTATTCGGGAGAGAACGAGAGAACAACAACAATTACTTTAATAAAACAACAAAGTGCATTCGAATCCGAATGCCTCGGTATATATGTATAATATGAATATACATGATGAAATTTTAACCACCTTTCAAATTTTAATATAGCAATCTACGAGACAAAAAACTAATGACGTATTTTTTCTTTTGGTATAGCCCAGTACAGAAATGTCAAGATGAAGCACATATAATATGTCCGCCAAAAATCTAAAATGTTTGATACGGCCTCCGAGCAACACTTTTTTTTCGCTATGCGCATCTCATTCATTCTTTTTCCCTTAATACCTTAACAGTCTTAGGACCGTAAAAATTTAAAACTTGTGTAGTAAAAATATTTTCGGGTAAAAACTAGGTTGACATTTTTACTTCATAAATGGGCTCTAAATAAGATACTGAACGCCCATAAACAATTTGAAGATGATTGAAAAGTCACCTGTATAAATCGGCTTTGATGTTTTTCTTGGGTCTTATCTACATTTTCCTGCATTGCCTTCTATCAAATCAAGACAATAATCGTCAGAATTAATTTAAGTAAAATAATTGATAATTACCTACCTACCTACACGTGTTGCGTACGCGCGCCGCTCGCAGCACCGGATGTCACTCGACGTCAATTGACTTGACCCTCTGGCATCGGCATCCCGTGCCTCATGCCCGATACAGATTACTCAGCACGCACGCGACCCAACAATTCATCTTTAATTATGTTAGTTATGTCATAAGGTACTGCAGTTACCACCAATATGGATCTACCATTAGAATAGGCTTCTTAAGAAAACCTAAAACATTCAGGCTTTGTAAATATTATTAGCATATTTTTCCTTACATTGCTTAGGTTTCAATACCTAATATAAACGTCATTTGGAGTTTTTTTTTTATCTCTTGTGGCTGAGTGAGCACAAAACGCGTTATCGCTTGCATAAAAATAAACCAACTAAATTCAATAGGTCGACAAAATGTATATTGTCGTTTACCATTAAATATGCTATAATTTAATTAGTATGATGATGACATTTTCTTGACGTTATGGTACTTAGTAGAAGTGTGTTTGTTAAAGAAATACTAACATAATAATTGCTCTAGAACACAAATGATCATCTGTTTGATCGATAGTTGATTAATGGTCATGATGAGTTACGTTAGTACAGACAACTAACGTTTTTTATAATTGTGGCCGGACTTCTTTCTAATAGTTATTTTTTAATAAGGCCGAGAATTTAATCTACAGATATATATGAGTATATTACTGGTTCAATTCAGTCTGAAATATCTCTATAAGTCTTTACCTATGAAATTGTCGTTCTGCAGTACTGGCCATTTCAAATCAAAATATTTTTTTTTGGCTAAGAATTCTAATTTCAAATTAATTATATTTTAAAAACATTTTTTTTCCAAAAGTAGTCATTTGTTTATTGATTAGTGTTACATTTTCATTGCATTTCAATCTTTTTCGTCATCATGGATACGTTAAAAATTCGAGTATAGTCCATAAAATATAGCTTGATTAGAAAGACACCTGTCATACTGAGGTGACTAGTGATGGGACTGACTCGACTGATCAAATGAAAAAAAAAAACAAATAAGGCATATACCTAAAATAAAATGAAAATCAGATATATAAGGATTTAACAGTAAGTCAGTGTCGTGATCATTATGAGAATAATTCTAACAATCATGAAAATCAATTAGAATTTTTTTAACGCATATAGAAAATAAATTTTAAAAATTTTCGTCAACTATTAATAATTGCAATTTGATGTTCTATGCATCAACCAATGCTCATTAAATCATTTGTAACATTTATGTTTCATAACTTCGATTTTGAAATACTGTTACGTCTGTCGATTTCGATTTGTCGATTTTACCTCATCATTAGTGATTATGAAAAATGACGTAACCTTGTAAAGACGTCTTTTCAAGTTAGGTGTAATTTGTGTGACTGGATTATTTTAATGATTTTAACTTAAAATATCTATTTTATATAATTAAATTGATTAATATGTACAGCAATGTATAAAAAAAAATCTTAACGTGCCAGTTACCAATATTTTTTCGTGTGCAAATGTGTTTCACTTGTGTGACGCTGGTACAAAGTTACGTCGTCTCTTTCAGTGAGAACTGTCATTCTAATCAAGCTATATTTTAAGGACTATAATTATGATATATGAGTACCGTCGTGGCAGCAACGCGGCACAAGCAGCACGCAACATCAACGACGTTTACGGAGCTAACACTACAAACCAACGCACCACCTGTTATTGGTTTGCTCGCTTCTGTTCTGGAAATTTCTACCTGTAAAATGAACCTCGCGGTCGTCCGAAGACTTTGGTCGACAATGACGAATTAAAGGCGATTGTGGAAGCTGATGATACACAATCTACGGCTGAATTAGCAGCAGCGTCAAAACAATATTGGTCAATTTGGTAAAAGAGCTTGACAAATGGGTGCCCCACGAACTCAATAATCGCCAGCGCGAAGTACGTGTCGAGACGTGTCTTGCACTGCTCAACAGACACACAAATGAAGGAATTTCGAACCGCATTGTTACCTGCGATGAAAAATGGGTTCTGTTTGATAACCGCAAGCGCTCAGCAAGTTGGTTGGATCCTGGTTTAGCACCTAAACAATGCCCTAAACGAAAACTTACCCCTAGAAAAGTGATAGTCACTGTTTGGTGGTCTAGCGCCTATGTGATTCATCACAGCTTCTTACCAAACGGGGTGAGCATTACTGCAGATGTGTACTGTGAAGAACTAAACACAATGATGGAGAAGCTGGCACATCTCCAACCAGCATTCACAGGTCAATCGCTCGTCTCCACTGCTCCTGCACGACAACGCGCGACCTCATACTGCACAGCAGACGGTCTCAAAGTTGCAGGAACTGGGGTTGGAAGCTCTCCGTCATCCGCCCTACTCACCAGACTTTGCGCCTACAGACTACTACTTTTTCCAGAATTTGGATAACTTCTTGGCGGGAAAAAAATTCATACCCGAGAGGCAGTACAAAACGCCTTTAAAGAATTTGTTGCCTCCCGTCCAGCTGATTTCTTTAAGAAGGGCATCAATAAACTGCCACTGCGTTGGCAAAGATGCATTGATTGCATGGGTGATTACTTTGATTAATACAAATAAAAAATACATGAAAAAAAGTCGGTTAAATATTTTCATACAAAACGGCTGTTTCATAGGTAAATACCTAATACTTTGTCCCGTTCTCCAGATATCGTTAAACATGATAACTATAGGTTGGCAACATTTGGATCGATCGCTATCTGACCCCTTTAACCCTTAGACAGGGGGGACTCAGACCATTTTGGGATCATGGGTATTTATCTAGCGTACCTACATCAAATGTGCAGCTTTCCTTGGTATAGGTCATGTACATACAAAGATTCCAAAATATCCATAAAGACGATGAAGGGCAGTGACACCAACAATATAACAATATATTCTATACTAAAAGGAAAACCTGTTAAAGCAATTTTTTGTGGTGATAACGTTAATTAATTAGCCATTAGCAAGTCTTTATGTAGAACAAACCAAACCATTTTATAGAAGGATTTGTTTAACTTTAAAGTAAACTACATATATGTATTTAAAAAAAATCGTAGTGGCCCTCTATCTATAGTCGTTAAAATATAGCTTGATTAGAATGCCAGTTCTCGCTGAAAGAGACGACCTAACTAACTTTGTACCAGCGTCACACAAGTGAAAGACATTTATTTGCACACGAAAAAATATTGATAACTGGCATGTAAAGAATATTTTTTATTACTGTACATATTCATCAATTTAATTGTATAAAATAGGTATTTAAAGTTAAAAACTTCAAAATAATCCATTTACATAAATTACACCTAACTTTAAAAGACGTCTTTGCAAGGTTACGTCATTTTTCATAAGTGATGATGACGTAAAATGGACAAATCGAAATCGACAGACTAACAACAATTCAAAATCGAAGTAATGTAACATAAATGTTACAAATGATTTAATGAGCATTGGTTGATGCTAAGATCATCAAATTGCAATTTTTAATACTTTACGAAACATTTTCAAAGGAGAACCCTATTTTTGGGCCCGACGTTACAACTATGAAAATTATGCCAAAAAATCCCTTTTATTTTACTTGCCTATTTCTCCAAAAAATAGTTTAATTGGCAATGGACAAGTGGAGAAAATGGATTAAATACATATTGTTTTTCTAATACTTAAACAGTCTCTGTTAACCGTTTTACACACATTAAAACTAAATAAATTAAAACGTGACTATCTCCGTAAACGCTCTGTCACTTCATACAGCGGGGCTTTTAACGTTTTAATCGATTTGCAATAAATCGATTCATAGTAATACTTCTTTACAATTGCATTTTTAAGGAATAAGCTAAATAATTCGTTTTTTTAAATGAATTTAGGTAAATGTTTTTTTTTATGATTTTTTTTAAAATAAATGTGGACAACATCACATCCATTGTTCTGATCCCAATTTGAATAACTATTTAAAGCATTCGTATTTTGGAAACCAGAAACAATGAAGGTACCACAAGCACCCAGACCTGAGAAAATGTAGAAAAACACTTTTTTAATCTACATTGACCCATCAATCGAACCCGGGACCTCGGAGCAGGCGACACCTTGAAAACCGGTGTGTACGCCACTCCGCCACGGAGGTTTTAAAAGCCTGATATTAATATAAAAACCTTAGAGATCTCGAAGATCCCGACGACGAAATCACATCGTTCGTAAAACAATTCACCACTCACAACAGTACACACCTGACAAGCACTAGATCGAATCAGCGCACTCGCCGGCGAGTGCGAGGACCCTTGCATCATTTTGGCAGGTACAGACATGTACCTGGCCGCTTCTCACCAGTCCGCCCTTCGGACGACGGCCCAAGCCGAGGTCCGAGCCTACAGAGGCGCCCTTGAGGCCTAGTCTGCCCCCCTCGATCGGGCCCACTAGAACGGGGCTCGCGTAGATCGGTCTGTATGCACAGACCAGTCTGTGTTGCAGCGCCGAGCTACGCGATGCAACCACTAGTCGGGTTGACCTCTTGGCCGGGTGCCTTCAGCACCCGACACGGTCCGATCGCGCCGCTAGTACGGGGCCCCTGCGCGGGCGAGCCCTAGGCTTCGCTACGCGAAGCCTAGGACTCGCCTCGCGCTCGAGGTACCCGCTAGCAGGCCGCTTTTGGGCTGAGTGCCTTCCGCACTCGCCTAAAACCCGCCCGGTGAAGCTGTAACGGCCTTCTGCCACAGCATAGGTCCTTTAAAAAAAAAATAATAATAATAATTAGAGAATGTAATTAACATTTTCTTCCACGAGCTTTGCAGTTCAATAAGTAATCATTGATAAAACAATTGAACATTTTGAATAGTTCAATTTCTGATGTAACAGGCTGCACTATAGAGTACATTTTAACATGTTTCGTACTCGTGCGCAAGTTAATGTGGTTTGTATTTTTCTCACTGCTCTGCTGAAGTGCTCTGTTTACTACCTATATTGCCTATAGATAGATAGAAAAGGAACCTAGATCTTATCCAGGTAAAGTACCAAAATGGTATTTTTTTGTAAAATAATACATTATATAGGTTATATATATAAATGAATCCCTATTTCCCTTAGTCATCGCATCACGCGTAAACGGGTGGACCAATTTCACTAATTCTTTTTTTGTTTTGTTTGTTAATGTTAGGAGAATGTTCTTATGAAAGAAAAAAATAAGAAAATATCGCGGAAAGTTAGAAAAATTAATAAAATTTAATCACCATACTAAATTATTTAGCGCTTTTGACAATTTAAACTTTTTTTAACGTAACATTGTGGCGTTTGACATAACATTAACAGAGTCGATAAATAAATTTATATCTGAAATTTCTTTTTAGTTAATTATACCAATTGGAGAGAGAGCGATGCTTGGTATTTCCCTACTCGATCGAATCAGAAATGATGAGATCCGCAGGAGAACTAAAACAACCGACATCGCTCGAAGGATTGCATCGTTGAAGTGGCAGTGGGCGGGACACATAGCGCGGAGAACCGATGGCCGTTGGGGCGGAAAGGTTCTCGAATGACGACCGCGTACCGGACGACGTTCCGTGGGCAGGCCCCCTACAAGGTGGACCGACGATCTGGTCAAGGTCGCGGGAAGCCGCTGGATGCGGACAGCACAGGACCGATCGTTGTGGAGATCCTTGGGGGAGGCCTATGCCCATCAGTGGGCGTCGTTCGGCTGATATGATGATGATAATGATGATGATACTAATTTGAAATCAATATTCATAGTTAAGACAGGACAACGTCTGTCGGGTCCGCTAGTAGGTTATAAAATAAAATAAGTTCATTGGTTGATTTAAGTAACTTTCCCATTGTAGAAAGTTGTGAAAATAGGGCTTATGAATCTTTTCAATATGCTTTAATTTATGGCCAATTCCCAGCCTTGTAACGTCAGGCCCAAGATTGTATGGGAAACGGGTTTGTCCTTTATTAGATTCTTTAGATGAATAAATTTTTCTAATTGATTTTCAAGATTTTTCCAATTATTCTGATAATGATCACGATACTGACTTACTGTTAAATCTTGATATATCTGATTTTCGTTATATTTTATTCGCCATAACTGGTTTTTTTTTTTCGTTTGATCAGTCGAGTCCGTGCCATCACTGGTCACCTCGGTTTGACCGGTGTCATTCTAATCAAGCTATATTTTATGGACTTATGTGTATCCTAAATCTATGTTCTCAACTAACAATTCCATACAAAATTCTACGAATGATTATTTAATTACAGCAACATGTGTGGAAATGAAGTTTATTTTTTACCTATCTCATATGTTGTATATTCAAATCAAATTCATTTATTTCCGGACATAGTCCATAACTTTAAATAATACAATTTCTTAAATAAAATATAAATAATAATAATAAATAATAATAATAAATATTTAAGACATGCCTCACTGGGCCACACAGAGCCATCTAGTCCCAAATTAAGGTACTATTAAGTAACCTGTCGTATGGGGTACTAGACAACCGATATTCTTACTTACATACTTTTTTTTTTGTAAATACATACTTATAATACATAGAAAACACCAGTACAAACAGACATGTTCATGCACACAAATATTTATACTGTGCGGGGATCGAACCCGCGACCCATGGCTCAGAAGCAGCGTTAACCACCGCTGATCCAAATGGTCGTCAAAGTATATAAGTTATAATAAATATAAGTTATAATACATTGAAGTTAATAAATTAATATACAATTCCATAAAACATAAAAGTAAAAATGATAAGAAAAATGTAAATAAATACAAAATACCATCTATCAAAAACAAAATAATAAAATATAACGTCACAATAAAAAAAAAAAAAAGTACACAATACAATTAAAATTACATTATTTTGTGTATAGGGGTCTATTTTAGAAATACAGTGTATTACCGCTTACTTATACGTTTTTTTTTTTTTTTTAGTAACATAATATGTTTTTTGGTATTTATATTTATATGCAAATTACATACTGATAGAGAATTCTAGCGGCTGTTTAGGGGGCCCATTAATCAAGTGTGCAAGTTACCCCCTGCCATTTTATCCGTGTGAGTAACATAGGTCAGGCAGGGGCCATATTCCTTCCATAGTCCCAGTTACCCAGTCCACTAGCACCCAAACCCATAGCCCAGTATCCTTTCCATCCACTTTCTGTAATAGTCCTGCATTAACCGGGGGTTGTCCTTGGGTGAACTCTACTTGGACTGTGTTTAGAGGTATTGATGTCATACAAAATTTTGTTTGTTACATTATTCTTAACTAAAATAATAAGTATTTGTCGATGTAACAGCAAAAAAAAGGCGTTAAAATCAGGCATTGGCTTTTCATGAAAATCCGTTTCCGAGATTCAGATATCAGATATTGCTCGTTAGATGTAAGGAAGGTATGACCAAAGATAGTGGAGTACTAGAAAGCTGTCATTTTATGTGGATGTGAACATAAAAGACACCGACAATCGTGTAAAAAAACTTTTGCTATTTTTTTGTTCAAGTCAAGTGTCCTCCTCGGCCAGCTAAGTAAACGGTCATGTAAAAAAAATGCATGATATCATACTAAGATAACGAAATTGGCAGGAAAACTATACAGCTTTGTAGAGTTTGAGAGCGGTCGACTAACTTATAAAATATACTTGGATATTCCTACACATTTTCATTGTTGAAAGTTACGTAAAACAATTTGTAAATAAAAAATTACGAACCATGTTTAAATGAAACAAAAAAGTCATGTAAGTTGGCACTTGCGACGAGCAACTACGGAGTACGGAAGCCCTTACTTCGCGTGGCCTGACACGCACGCAGCTGACACGCTACGTACCTATTACCCGAAATCTTTCATAGTTTTTATCATAAATAAATCTAGGAGAATCTGCTCTTGCTAACCTTAAAATCGAACTAACACTCCGTGAAATATTTGATTGTAACAATAGGGAGACATCGTAGGGTCCGAAGGTCTAGTACTTTCGAATAGATCACGGGGCAGTTAATTATTATGTGGCAGACAGAGGTAAGAGCGGAGTGGACGGCGCGCGATAGGGCGGGCTGCGTGCGATGTGATTGTGCAAACTGCGCAAGTTTCACAACAAACGCCTCGCATTGTCTCGCGCCGCTCACCGAGACGACCTCCGAGCGGCTGCGCAGTTTTCTGACATATTTTATATTTAACAACGATAGATGCATAACGAACGACAGCTAAAATAAAATCAGAATCTTTAGCAGATTAATATCTCTCTGATATTAATTAAACTCATTTTACGCTTTGACTATTTTCATCTTCACATTCAAGAAGTTTAGAAGATTTATTGTTCGAGATAAAAAAAAACTGTGCAATTACAAGTTTACAATTCACATGCAGGGAATTTATGTTTGTGAACAAGTCAAGTTCAAGTCACTTAAAATTTTCTGAAATGCAAAACTGACGACTGAAAAGAAGTTGCTACTTCTGAAAAAAAAAATTATAAAAATTTACTGTTTAAGACATTTTATAGCGATTATATTGCAATTATTATATCAGTATTTAGACTTGAAAATGTTTGTCTCAGGCGTGAATCGAACCCGCATCCCCAGGCTGACAAGCGCCAGACTACACTGGCTTACAGCGATAAGTAAAATTAACTCAGGAGACGTAATGTCTCGGTAGCTTTAAATGAATAAAGTACTACGCCCGGTATGCATGGGGATGCAGGTTCGATTCCCGCCTGAGACAAAAAATTTCAAGATTAAATACTAATATTATGTTGCATTAAACCCCGTTAGTGTTAAGTGTAAAAATGCAACCAGAAACTTTAAAATCCTAATATTATGAAAATTTGCGAAATAATAAATACTACAATCACAAATAGATTAGAATTTTAGATAGCCTTGGCATCCCGTTAAATAAATTAATTCTTAAAGGTCAACTTATAAAAACACGTCACAGGGTTGTAATCTTTAATGGAATAGAAATCCAGACATGCAGAGAGATAAATATAGTAAAGTGGCAGCGAAGGACACAATTAATCACTAGTTTAACTTCTTGGAGCTCTTGAAAACCTTCCAGGCTTCCCCAGCCATCCTATACTTCGCATTGTTGTTTTAATAATTATGTGATGTACCTATGTGACGTTATCGGAATCATGTTATTACGATCGACTAATGCGTGATTGTTAGTTGTAGCAGGAATAATATCTATGGAAAATGGTATTATCAGTAACTTTGTGCTAATTGCTTGCATTTGACGGTCAGAAGTTATCCGATTTACTAACACATTTTATTGTGTCTAAAGTTTACGATAGTAATATGATACGAATAGTTACTAAACAAGACGCCTAAGACGATTATTTTTTATGTCAAATAAAATATTTAATATTCTTCAGTAGTAACTTTGGAGGTCGCGCTCTTTAGTTCAGGCAGACAGGACCAGCGGGCGACGTGCAAAGTTGTTTATAAAACCATAATTAATAGATCAACATTATGAGTTACATAATTTACTAGTAGAGATTAGTCCATTTTTTTAATCTATACACGTGTATGTTGTAGGTAAAACAAACACGTGATGCACGTGATTAAATCATTTAAGTAGGTACCAAGGTCTGGTCATAACTACGAGTATTATGTACTACATACATTGATTCTATTGTATGCATGGAATTTCTTAGAATGCTACTATATAGGCCAGTTAAAAACAGTGTAAAATATGTAACGACATAAGACGGTAGTAACGATAAAGTAACAATTTTGACACCTTCTTATATCGTGATTATTGTACATTTAAAAAGTAAATCAAAAATCAGAGGTAGCTATAAACTACAAAATCACTACAGTGAATCATACTGAATAGTCATTTATCACAAGTTGTGTGAATTTTTAGGTGAAATAAAGGAAAAGTATTTAGCTCAGAAGTAAAAGTTAAAGATAGGTAATTCACCTATCATATAACAGACTTATAATAATTGGTGCATGTACTTTTATTTAATAGGGGTTAAAGTATGAAATTGCCGATTTGTACTGAAAATCAAAATTAATTTTTAACAAATTTATTTAATCAAAATAGTTACCATTAGATATTATCTATACATTGCTGCCATCTAATAGGAAGGTCATTTAGTGTGTTAGAACTCTGAGGATCTAGACTGCACAAACTGTGTGAAAGCATTTTGTACTGCCTCCTGGGAAGAAAACTTCTTGTCACGTAGATAATTGTCCAAATCACGAAAAAAATGGTAGTCCGTTGGAGCAAGGTCTGGCGAATACGGCGGATGTCGAATGGTTTCTAATTGCAGTTCCTGAAGGGTCAAAACGGTTTCTCGTGCTGTATGAGGTCTCGCGTTGTCATGGAGCAATAATGGTGAAGATCGATTCATGAGTCGGGGCTGTTTTACTGCTAGTTTTGCCAACATTGTTCGGAGTTCGGCACAATAGACATCTGCCGTGCGTTTAAACCAAAATCGCACGGTGCGTTCATTAGCAGATCTCTCTCCAAACGCAACATTGATATTGTGGGCTCTTTCTGCCGCGTTACTTCCGCGTCGGAACTCGTATTCAAAAATCACTCGAATTTTCGCAGTATCCTTCTTTCTTGTCTAAGTTAAATAAAAAAAACAATTGAAAGTCGATATTCAAATGTTTCACATTTTTTAAAAGAAGAACATCATAGAAACCATGTGAAAAAAGTTTCATTCGAAAACCTCAAATCATGAAGATTCTATGTCAATTCAAAGAACCTATTACAATAAAACGGCAATTTCATATTTTAACCCCTAATATTTATAGTTTATAGCGACTTCTGATTTTCTACTGCTGGAGCCTTATTCAACTATTTCAATTGCAGTTCAATCGTGATTGAATTGGGTGATTTTGACATTTAGCCCATACTAGAACTGTCAAAGACGATTGTGATGCGATTTGGTTAGCTGAATTAGGGGCCTGATCTGAGTTTGAAAGATTTCTACTAAACTTACGAAACTGACATTTATAGTCGAAAATCGATGTTTTTCAAATAATACAATTTTATTTGGGTCTACAAAAATAATATAAAAACAAATATGGTCTGATGTGTCCTCGCCTCATATTACAAAACATTTTCCTGCAGAAATAAGTTGCTTTACATACACTGTATCGATAAAATCGATATCGAAGTCAAGCAGACAGTGTATAGCAAAGCACTATTATATCTCGCACACATGCACACACACACTTACACACACTAGCGCGACACATTTTTGGTCTCGTTCTCATGATTCAATTAACAATCTACCATCCATACTAAATCTATGGGCAAACTCTACTCTACCAACTATTTAGTAGGCAATCGTCATAATCATGTAACTTGTTTCTACAATTTCCAATTCAAACATCAACAATTATTCGATCGGTGGATACAATTATTAATATATTTGTATTTCTATTGTTACAGCAACAAAAGTTTGGATGCGGTGATTACGAACCTCCAACAAAATTGCAATGCGGCGGCGGTGCGGGATCGGGTGAAGCGCTCACTAAGTTCTCAGTGGAAATAGTTCAGCAGCTAGAGTTTACCACCTCGGCAGCAGATTCACAACCTCAACAGATTTCTACCAATGTAACCGTAAAGGCCCTGGCCAATGCGGTGAAAACATCGAATTCGCCTCCACCCCAGCAACCACCGCAGCGGGCGCCTTCACCGTTGGACTGCGAGCGCGAATGCAAAGCTGAGTGCAAGTCAGAGGTGGCAGACGACGAGTTTGTGGGCTTAGATGAATGTGCGGCGGCTCTCGAAAGAGATGCCGCCTCAGCTTTCCCAGGGTTGGCAGACCTAATTGGCGAGGACGACTGTCACGACACCATCGAAGAGCTCATTACTGAAATGGCTGGCTACTCAGAATTTATGAAAGATTTCGACCTCGACGGTAGCAAAATGAACGGTGGTGGCATTGGAATGGAGCCGTCTGAAGGAGAGCCTGCCCCCCGACCGTACGGTGGTGGTGAGATGTCTCCAGCAGCTCAAACGTTGAAACACATGGCGGAGCAGCACCAGCAAGCGACTGGCGGCGACTGGGCACGGTACCGGGGATACGGCGGGTACCGGCCGCGAGCCGCGCCGCCGCCCATCGACCACTTACACATGTCGCAGCAGCAGCAGTTACACCTCACTCAACCTCATCACAATCTACAGGTGAGTAATTTTTATTGATAAATTAAACAGCATTGATGAATGATGACACAACTAGCACTTGCCCTAATTGATAGAGTTGAAGGAATTTTGCATGCACCACATACAGACAGTAAAATTTAAAGTTTGCTTCTGGTACGGGGGCTCACACTCAAGTTTTGTATAGTTGACGATATAATTATGATTTAAATAGCAGTGTAAATTATACTTCCTTTGTACAACCACTCATCACTTTCATTATTGTTGTGTGACACACACACACACAACAATAATGAAAAAATATTATTGAATATTATCAGATCTAATCCTATTATTTTATTTCATTAGCATCTAATTTAATCTAATGATCTAGTTAAACATAAATAAACAAAAATGACTTTTACTGTGTACTTATTTAAAAGTTTGCACTAGTTTCCCGCCAAAATAATGAATTCATAAAAGTAGCCCGCTGTATCGTTTGAAATTGTTTCTCATATTATATTATATTGATGGGGGTCTAAATGCCTTATGCGTTAAATAATATGGTACATACCACTTAAAGACAAATTATTGGTTGTTTGGCACGTCATAAAATGTAGTCGATAATTGGAAGTCTTCTTTATTGGGTAATTTGTGACGCGAAAGGACATAAAAAACATGGGAGTCTGTTGAAGTATCGACCGGGGACAACGTGCGCGCGCTGCCGCCCACTTACTGGTGGTTATCGTGAAGGGTTTCTAACCGAGTACGATGCCATTTTGCTCTGTCTTTTGCTAGCACTCTTCTCTGCAACTAGATAGAGTTAGAAAAAGTTTTGCCATATTGAATGGAAAATTTATAGTAAATACTTGTTATAGTGAATTTGCTTACTGCGCGACGCATCTGATAGATAATGCATTTGTACTTGTAGATTCATCTGGTTTATCTTAGAGCGCTACAATGAGCAATTATAGATTTAGTAGTTTAATCTTCTGAAAGTTGTTACCGTACGCATTACGTATTGATGTAAAGAGCGCCGTCTTTATGCTAAAAATAATTAAATAGGTAACTATAGACCGACCTCACATTATTATAAGCTAATGAGATTTTTAGAGAAAAAAAACTGATAGATGAGAAGAGACAGATGTTTCTATACTTGTTTGCAAATAAACTGAACTAATTTATTAGTCATTAATTAATATGTATTAGATATGTAAAAAAAAAAGCAATAAATGCTATATCATTTGTATTAGTGTAGTCATTTAACCAAGTTTAAAAACATGTCTACTGGTTCAGAAAATTAGCGCAACACGTGCGGCTCAATACTAGGTCTATATTTCGCGATGTACGTGTCCGAAGCCACATGTTCGATTTTTATCATAATTCTGCCCTTGTAAACAAGAAATTCCAACAGCATAAGACTTACATTAAATGTCTGTATGATTTAAATAATTACGTTACATGTATACATACATATATCTGTATCAATTGATCAGTACCTATATCTAAATTATTCTATAAATATTTTCTTTATTATGTACGAGACAAGGTAAAATATAATTATTATTGAACTAGCTGTTGCCCGCGACTTCGTCCGCGTCAAATGATATGAATAATTTTCCCCATTTTAGCAACATTTTTCACTGATGCTTCGCTCCTATTGGCCAAAGCGTGATGTTATGTAGCCCAAAGCCTTCCTCGATAAATGGACTATCCAACACAAAAAGAATTTTTCAATTTGAACCAGTACCCTGAGATTAGCGCGTTCAAACAAACAAACAAACTCTTCAGCTTTATAATATTAGTATAATTAAAGGGAATTTTATTTTACATGTTAGGTTTTATTTTCTTAATTAAGAATTAATAAAGATTATTCTCATATTTTAAGAAGAATAAAATAAGCAAAAATATGACATGGTTTGGCAAAAACATTTTTAATTTTTGTGATGACAACAATGATATTATAAAATATAATTGGATGACAATGTTTCATCAATTCATTATAAATGCCGCTAAATAACATAGGTAATTGATCTAACGAACAAACTCTACAAAATGTCAATAAGCAATACAATTTTTTGACCTAATCTAACTTCATACAGTATTTCACTACATAGTATAAAACAAAGTCGCTTTTTCTTTCCCCATGTCCCTTTGTATGCTTAAATCTTTAAAACTACGAAACGGATTTTGATGCGGTTTTTTTAATAGATAGAGTGATTCAAGAGGAAGGTTCATATGTATAATAACATCCATTAAATAGTGGAGAAATACTGTTATTTTTGAGGTTTCTAATATGATGTCGTAAATATTCATATTTTTTTCCGCTTACATTGCAAACGCAGGCTAAACCCTACGAAATTTATCAAAATAATGTACTAAGTATTGTACATATTGAAAAGGTCTACAGAAAACTCCGCGATGGTGTATTCTATCTGTTATGGATATACCACAATAACATTTTTTTGTCATTTACTTTTTACGACAAATAATGGCTAATTTTCGAAGCGATTTTAACCAATGCAGCATTCATCCTTATCCAATTAAATACTTTAAATACATTGTTGATTTAATATTGATCTGAACGTAGTATATAAAGACATCCTGTAATATATTAATTGTAGTACAAATAAAATAAATAGATGAAAATGTAAAAAGTTAATAAGTAAAAATGTAGTGTACGAATTTAGATATTCCGAAGACAGCAGGAAATCTTCATGGTATAAGGGAATGGGGAATTGTTTTACTCCAAATTTAACACGTGCGGGCCACGGGCAGTAATGATAGATCAAAACTACTAGATCGATTTTAATCATTTTTTCAGTGACATATTTTATACCCGTGCGAAGCCGTAGCGGGCCACTATGTTTTTTTTAAAACGTTCACAGTGTTTTTGTAGTGTATTTAGTATCAGCATTGCACCCGTGCGAAGCCGGGGCGGGTCGCTAGTTTATCTATATTTCATAAATATTATAAAGCTGAAGAGTTTGTTTGTTTGTTTGAACGCGCTAATCTCAGGAAGTACTGGTTCGAATTGAAAAAATGTTTTTGTGTTTGATAATCCATTTATCGAGGACGGCTTTAGGCTATATATCATCACGCACGCTGCAACCAATAAGAGCGAAGCATCAGTGAAAAATGTTGCAAAAATAATCACGATCATAATAACAGACATTGACGCGTACGAAGTCGCGGGCAACAGTTAGTATTTCATATTAACAGATTTGTCTCGCCTTTTTCAAAAAGCAACATGTATGCGAAGTTGGAAATCCAGAGACTAAACCCTGTTTATATATTCTGTCAAAAAGTGAATTTTGAAAATAGGTGCTAAATTTTATAAACGAGTCCTGAGACATTCTTCAAGATAACCTTAGGGAAATGGCGCTTTTGTGGTTGCGAAGTCTTAGAATCTACACAGAACAAACAATAGTCCAGTATAAAAATACTTTGAAATGATTCAAACTTTCCAAGATTTGCCAACCTTTGTATGTTTTACTTTTGTTAATTGTCACGTGTATCAAGGGTACAGTCAGTCAGTATTGTTATTTGAATATGAAAAGGGATATAAATAGAGTTTAAATTAAATGTATTTTATTTGTCAAATATTATTTACCTTGTATAATTAATAATATGCGATAGTACAAGCACAACGTTATGATTTTTTGTGTATCCATAGTTAAAGTTAGTTACATATCTTAGTGTAAAGAAAAAAATACCCGTGATTACTAAAGAAAATATGTAGGTAAATTAGAGTTACTAGGTAGGTAGGCTTTTCACAGTACTTTAAAGCTGTAAAGCGACACGGACGATGACACTAAAGTATCTGAATAGAACAAAAAGTGTGAGATCCGACCCGATTGCTTCCTGTACCGAGACCACGTGTCCTCTCCTCTCACTTACCCATCCGTCTCACCCTACTTTGAAATCCCAGCTTTAGTCTGTGTTAAAAAAAAGATATTTTGTTTATTAAATATTAAATAAGTTTAACTGAACAATAGCTACAATTCGTCATTTATGTTTGTGCTTTTCTGGAAACTTTAATACCAAACATAAAGTGCTATTTAAGCCTATAATCTATCTGCATTTCGAATATCAGATTCGATCAGCCCTTCTGGCGTGAAGTAACAAAAATCTATACAAAATTTCGCATTTATAATATTATAAATGCGAAATTAGAAATTAAAGATGGTATTGCGTATTTGTTTACGATTTAACATTTTTTTGTGGGTAACTTATTAATTAGTATGAATTTTTATTTAAAAGCCCACATAAACTGCCATACATTAACACTGCCTAATATAAATCGGTTTAAATTAAGAACTAATAAATCAACGACAAAATGGTTTGTACGTTTTTATAAAATTTCCATTGCTGCTGTGATTTAATCAATACGCCAGAAGTTGACATGAAAATTAAGTTAGATCCTGTAGTCCGCTCGTGGGTGTCCGTGACGTAGGTGTGGGTCGGGCTATTTCCGTCGCACGATCGCAGGGGACGAGGTGGAAGCCAAGGTCTGTCCCATCCCATCGATCTTGTATCTACAGGATTTTTGATAATTAGAATTATTAATAAAACTTTTGGAAAAAACCTACGAAAAGTATGAAGAAAGGCTCAAAATTTGAGTCGGTGCATGATGATTGTCGGTAATTCTTATTCCTCAAATCTGGTAGCTTGTTTCATACTTTTGTCGGTAAAAATTTTTGTTAGATTTATATGCTTTAATTCTATTAATAGTAATATACCCATTGAAATTTTAGTTTTAAACTCACAGAGGTCATTGATTTTCAACCTATTGAATAGAAACATCTTATTTATTTATTTTGTAAAAAAATATATAACATTCGAATTCGCGTCAATTTGAGAACGGGAGTCCTTTTGTTTCGTTGTTTAAAATAGAATACGATTTATAGCACGAAAATCTTATGATATACGTGATATGTATATACGAGTAGGTAGTAGTAAACATTAAATACTTATAATACTAGCTCTTGTTTTGAAATGCTATCTTTCAAATAAAGTTATTCAGTAAATCTACATAAAACTCAGGAATTAATATCAGAAGTTGCAGACAAGTGTTTCGCGTCAATATAGGTACTAATCTTTAATGAGTAATATTAATCATCTAAGACATAGTAAGTATAAAATTACAGCACCGCAATGACCGAATAAAAAATTAGACCACTTTAAAATGACCATCTTGTAGCTTGGATCACTTGCTCGTCGATATAAGTATTTTTGGAGTGCTGCTGCTGTTGTGTAGGTACTAAGACTAACTTAAATTGATATCATGCATGATTCACCCAATAGTGGGCTAGAGATTTGCTGCGTTCCGCATTTGTCACAGACAAACACGTGTAAGGTCAGTGTCCCAGTCTTCCTCTTAAAACAACTGATATATACATATATCCGTGTATTGTATTATTAATAAATTATTTTTATACCTCTGGTGAAATTGATCTTCTCATTTTTTGAATACCAAAAGAAGCAGTATATTTAAACTATTATATTCGTGTTAACATTTTAAACGAGATGCTGTTATAATTTCTTACCAACTAAACATTAACAAAGAGCATTTGTTATTGGTCTTGTTCCAATATCGAAACTATGAAGTCCAGGACTTAAGAGGTCTGGAACCAAATCGCAGAGGCCCGTTCGATAACATTGTCATTAGACAAAATATCAAAGATTTTATTATTATTAAATCTTGCTCTTTATAAAAGTCACTCGAAATAGGTTTACGAATAAGTATGATTAATAAATAATTTCATCACAAAGTATCTTCAATTTCATTGTCGTGCCTTACCCATTTTCGTCATAGTTTCGTGCTCCTAGAGCGGTCCTTACCTGAGTGTATTAGCAATCCTCGGGCCATTTAAAAAAACGATGTGCGACCAGATAACAGAGGTGCCGTTACTCCGTCTGGCTTTACAATACGACTTAGCGGGTTTAAAGCACGCATATTATAGTCGGATGGTATTGACAGAGAATAACAAAAATTGCGGGTGCACCGGACGGGAGTTGGCGCTCGGGTCTCGGAACAGGTTTGAGGCGCGGCTGCGCTCGCTTCTGGCAGATGTCACCGTATCCGATCACGCCCGTTACTCATCATCATAGTCAAAGTATAGTGTCTCCAGATTGGGAATCCTTATATCGATAAAAAGACTTCATTTTGTAGTAGGTAAATAATGTCAGGATGAGTTCCAGGATTTTTCGTTTCATTATTAAAATGTGCTTATCTTTCATTTCAATGTATAGTGTTCGCGTAAACTCAAGAAAACAAAATGTGCTAATTGCACATATCCAGGCGTTGCATCTATGGATGGCAATTTAATGGAAATTAACGACTGATGTTAAAAACGTTATTTTACATGTTGGGTACCATCATAATTTAGAGGAGCCACTTAAGCATTTAATGTACCTACTTAATTGTCAAAACCGTGACGCCCATCATGAGCACACTTTGACTGGCCTATCTGCTTAATTAGAACCATATAGACACGTCAATCAAGTACATTAACTACTGCTCTGCACATTACATCACATTGTCGTTAAATATTTAACTCTATCACATTAAAAACCTGTTACTGACTGCAAATAGAAAATGTTCATATTATAGAAAAAAAATGATAAAAAATCACGTTTCACGGGTCACAAGTCTTGCTCTATATTTCTATTATGAGCGGAACTATAATTTTATTCGAATCTGTTAAAAACATTAGAGGCATTATAACCTCAAACCAATAACTAAATATTTACATTCATAATTCAATTAATTATTAAAAATTGTAAATATTATGTTTGCTTACAACGAAATGGTCTTCACAGACGAAAATATTTGTACTATTCGCTATTTATTATGATCCTTCCGAAAAAGTTGCAACTGGTTGCAACTACTTTTTCTTTGGAACACTTACAAATAGTTGTCCGAAGTTTATATAGAAGTATTTATTCTATTTATACATTTTGGAACTGCATACCGTGTGAGACTCATTTTATTACATAAGTCACTGTTAAAATATAGATCCAATCGCACTTTCGTTATTTGTTTGCAACAAATGTATGTAAATGATAGTGCTACAGATCACAACACAGGCAGGTGATGTTACCGACCCCACTGCAGCGCCATATTGTCAAAATAGCTTTTTGATATTTTGATAGTTCTTTAACCTCTACTTAATAATATAAAATAGATTTCAAAAACCAGTCAAATAGCCTATTGATTGAAAGATATGTTATTATGACCTGCTACAAAATTAATTTTACTATTCAGATTTATTACTGCAAATATTTATTTTTATTAGTTGATGTCAATAGTAAACTCATTCATCAAATCAACTAATCACGAGCTGAATTTGATGATGTGAACTTTTATTTGTATTCAAAACTGTGTCTCTATTTCAAACGATATATTTTATTTAACTTAACCTTGAATGTATTTGCGTCGCGTGACACTAAAATATACCAATAAAATATGCTCATATACCTACAGGTTTTCTTAAGTCATAGTATACGAGGACAATGCAGTATTACCAAGTTGCCTATCTTTTAATTACCCGTGGCTCAAGAACAGGTTTTGTGTCTAACAGAATACTAATAGATTTTATAATATTAGATCAAACGAAGCAGCGACCATTGAAGGTCTCAAACAAGGCAAAAAGCAATTCCTCTTCTTTATTACCACTACGTTCTTCAATAACGAAATAGCTTCAGTGAGCATTCATTTTATATTGAACGTAGCAAAATGTTAACTGCCTTTTTTTTCGTAAGCTAATGTAATTAAATGAAACTCATACTCGCGTAAACAAAATATCTATTATTAGACTAGGTCTAGAAGACAGACCTTACAGACGAATTTGAACATCAATATCTAAAATATTCTATAAAAATTTCAAAATAGCAATAAACAGCATCACTAAGTATGTACGTCCGTACACAAACTTTTTAATATATTGTTCATTTAACATTTTCGTGTATTGTTTATTTAAGAATATACTGTCGATGTTTAAAACTTTAAAAAGTATAAAAATTCCTTATTACCAAAAAAATCAAACGTATAAGTAATATAATAAGTAAACGTATAATATAATTGGGAATAAAAACGTTGATAAATGACAAAAGTAAAAAAATATATTTGCTTATTTGTCAATCATGTTAAAAGTAACAGCCTATTAATCAACCCCCTCCAGGGAAAATGCCTCCATCATTGAATTCAAGTTATCACATCAATGATGAGTACTGGCATAATCACCACGCTTGCCAAATGCGGTTTGGTGATCTCAAACCCGAGCAATGTTCGAAAATTGTTGTTTCTCGACCCGGGGATCGAACCCGGGCCCCGAGATCTTGGCCCTGTATTTAAACCACTAGACCAACGGGGCGTTATACACAAGCGAAATGTTATAAATCTATTTAACATTTTTTGTAGTTTAAACGGATGGTAAATAAGTGCCATTACTATTTGGCTTTAAAATGACAATACTTATGTATATTTTACTTTATCAAAATTTTGTAATTAGTACATTGTTTTTTGGATCGTCGATATATATATTTTTTTTTGATTATTCGTCTAGCTATTAAATATTTACATTCATAATTCAATTAATTATTAAAAATTGTAAATATTATGTTTGCTTACAACGAAAATATTCTTTCGTATAACACTTTACTCGTCCTGCATTTACGGAACATTAAAAAAAAAACTATTCGTAAATTTTCAACGAGAGCGTAAGAAGACTTGTCATAACTAAACCTGTTCTAGTCTAGCTACAGCACATCGGCCACCAAGGATTGAGGTCAAACTTAAACCCATTATCGACCTAAACAAGATGCTACCAAACTCTTACATAAGTATCAGAATTATTAGGGTTAGAGTCGTGATTAGACAAACCTTGGAAAGAATAACTAAACGTCTAATAAAATAAGTTTTTTTTTAATAAAACATCTATTTTGTTTTAGGAAGTTGGACTGCCTAGAATCACAAAGTATATTCAGGCAGTGTAGCCTCCAAAGTACCTTCATTGAATAAACTCATTGTCTTATTATTGTGTTCACATCATGTTTGCGCATTCTAATGCTATGATCAGTGTTAGGTCCACTTGTACAGTTTTCTTTTTAGTCTATTGTTAAATGACTACCTAAAAAACCCTTAAATAATAATAAAGTATTCCAACCCTTCTATACAAACTGCATTTCTTGGTCAACCGTTCGAATTCAATTTGGAAAATCCTATCTGGTATAATTTTTCGCGCCCCTTTGGTCTAGTGGTTTAAATACCGGGCCAAGATCTCGGGGTCCCAGGTTCGAATCCCGGGTCGGGCAACAAAAAAAGTTTCGAATTTTCGAACGTTGCTCGGGTTTGGGATCACCAACCCGCATTTGGCAAGCGTGGTGATTATGCCAGTACACCCATCATTGCTGTGGTAACTTGAATTCAATGATGGAGGCCTTTTCCCTGTTACTCTTTTGTATTATTTTTCAGATTTCATTTATTTCACTTGATATCATCATGCTTCAAGTGTTTTCTCTTTGTATTAAGTTAATACAGATCATTTAAGCTTTATTAAGTTTTTGCAAGTGGCAAAGAAACAACTAACCCTTTAAAATATCACGTTAGTAACTTTTTTGTATTCTGTGGTACTGTAGAAAATATCAATTTGTATACGATACGATGCAAATTTTTGTTGGAGCAAGTTACAGTCAGACTTGATAAATAAATACTGGTTTCTAAAAATATACACATTATGTAATTTATAATTTATTCGAAACTGTACAGATAATAAAATTCCTACTTGCAAAGTGGATCGTTTAGTTTTTGTTATTGCCGTTAACTGTTTACCGCAGATAGTCGTGGATGTGTTTATAAATAACAATAACATCGCGTACGAAATAAGCTTCTCTACATTATTATAAGAGGCATTCATATGAGTACTGCCAGAAGAAGACTGGCGTAAGGCGTTAGCGTCTTATGTCCACATTTGGCCAAACTTCAACCCGCCTATCAATCATGGCGATTATGACATAATCCTCCTTCATAGAGACTTATGTCCAGCGCTGGACTGCTACGACCTGACAATGGTGTACACTTAATAGTATTGTTTCATAGAAATGGTAAAGTTCTATCTAATAGGCCGAGAGTTGATTTTGTGTGTAAATTTCCGTAGGTGTCAGCGGCGCAGCACATGCAGGTGAGCGGCGCGGGGGGCGGCGGCGGGCACGTGTCTGTGGCGGCGCAGCAGGGCATGTACGCCAGCTTCCAGCATCAGGGCAACCCATCCCCACAGCATCATCAAGGTAATACACTCGTAAACTGGGATTTCTACGGCCGAATCGCGACTAGCATTTTTTGGTTTTGTTTTGTACATGACTAATGTCCTGTTTATTCTTACTAGCATTACAAACTAAATTTTTCCAATTTATTACACTTTGCTGTTCGTTATATTTAATAAGTACCTAAAAAAAATATCCGAGCAAAGTGATATCAGCTATCATTACAATCGATTATTATTTATTGGTATGTAAATACCAATCAGCACTAACTAGTGTCATGTTTGATATTATTATGATAAATGCGTAGGTTACAAAGTTTGTTATTCATACTGTGTCACGAGGATTATTGTGTCGACGGTTTCTTCATTTAGAATATTAGGTACATATTCTTGGAACCTATAATTAGCAACTTACGAAACAAAACAATACATATAGCTGGTGTAGGTAGGAGTGTTCGAGCTACTCTTGTAATGCATTAATTATCTGCTCATATGCATTCCATTTAACGTTTAAAGAAAGACGAGCGAGCATACGCTTGAAGTATAGAGACGAAGCGATCACTGATCCACGTTGTTGTGTACGCGTGAAAGTATTATCGCGTTCACCCACACATTGATTTAGTCATTCCGATGAAATGCTAAATTGATGATTCAATTCTTAACCGGGAATATTTTTAAACACTGTCTTGGCTAGAAGTGGTTTGCCTATTTATATTATAGGTATTTCATTCCATATCGATGACACTTACAAGTATAATAATATTATGTAGGATATTTTTAGTCTTAAGATATAGGTAATGGTATCTCCCTAGTATGTATATCGTCATCGTTACATTTCCGATAAAAAAACTTTAGGATTAGATTCAACTTCACAAATTGTATAACTAGAACTAGAAACTAGGTACTTATTTGTTTTTTTTTAGATAGTTAGTAGTAAAGTAGTTGTATGTCGTAACGTTTAAATAAAGCTATTTTAAATAAGTAACAAGAATTTAAGTCATTATTACAAATTTTCTGGACAAACCAAAGTGATTCCTATAAGTGTAGCTCATTTAATTATCCATTCATTATTTAATTCTGTTGATCATAAAAGTGCATATCACACATATAACGTGCTATGTGTGTTTAAAAATGGAGATTACAATAATTTAATGTAAAACAAAGTTGCTTTATCTGCTCGTCAAGTAATACATTGCATTGTATCGGTGGAACTGTAAGGTCGCGTGGCTATAGGGACGTGTGTTATAGTGGTAAGTAGTAGTTGTGAGTGGTATGTTGTGATGTGTGTCTGGGGCGAGGGGAGGGTCGCCGCACCGCACTCCGCACTCGAGGTTGACGCTCTGCGAGAATGCGCTAAGTCGCGCACCTCCTCGCTCGGGGGTGAGACCGCGACGTGTTTATTGTAACGATGACAAAAACTTATTGCTTACTTTACGTAACCTTTTAATGAACTAACCTCAGTCCTCAACTATTTAAATACTAAAATTTGGTTGGGTAATTTCTATAATAGCTCTTGCCGAATATTCGAAACTGGTATAATTATTCGTCTAATCGTAGAAACAGAAACAGAACAAGTTGCATTAGGTTAAACTTTAGATAATACAGATGTTTTTAGCTAAATCTTATTAGGTATACGAACTATGTATCGTCGTTTAAGTAGACCATTCGTTTATATTCATCTTTTGAAGTTTGAAAAGAAATTTCAATAATACATATTTTTTAATTTATAAAAAAACAAAATAATAAAAATCAGTCCAGCCATTTATCATTTAATGGCAAATTTTAACAACGTCATAGTAACCTTACACTACATAGCCTCTTACCATACCGTCATAGCGCTTCATGAATTGGAATAGAAATATTTATGTTCCTATCTTCTCATCCTGCAAGTTATCATAATGTAACCTACCTACGCAAAACTATTTTTTTTTCTGGATTGAAATTACATTTCTTAGAGAAAAAGTCAGAACGCAGACATAATTGAAATCAGTAAAGTCAGACTCTAGAGCTCACGTTAAACATTTTTTAAGACAAGCAGACACAAACAAAACCCGCCTGTGTTAGTGTCCTTTCTTACCGCGTCCGAATCCCTTATTTATAAATATATATAAATTTTAATTGTAACCTTTTTGTTTAAATATCACAGAAATTACTCAGTTCATCGTAATAATAATGATCATAAATTTAGATGGTGTCAATAAGCAGGTTAATGGTTTTATTTCATAAATTTTGACTCGTTGCTTGATAACATTATTATTGTCAGTAATTTAAAAGCAATTTTACGCTTTTAAAAGTTATGCGTGGTAATACAAAAAAAGTATACACGTTATGAATACGCGTTGAATTGAGAACCTCCTCGTTTTTCGTCGGTTGTAAAAAGTAGATAAATGATCAAATTTTTGTGTTTGTTTTGTTTGTTTATTAGTAAACTTGTAACTTATGAACAATATTAATTCCAGGCAACGGTTGCGATTCGTATTCGGTGTCGCAGTCGCAGAGTATGAACTTCTCGCAGCCGATGCGCTCGCGGCCGGCCGGCCAGCCGCCCCAGCAGCCCGCGCCCGGCCAGGGACAGCCGCTGGGTGAGTTTTCTTTTTAATTTATTTATTCAAGGTTTATAATTTTTTACTAAAAGTAGAAAGTTAAGTAACAGTCCTATAGTCATCCCACTGCAAGGCAAAGGTCAATGAATTCAAGTTACCATTGTAATGATCGGTGCAGGCGTAATAACCACGCTTGCCATAGCCGGGTACAAACAAACCCGAGCAATGTCCTTAAATTAAAAAAATCTTATAAATTATGGTAAGACAAGTAATTTAGCTATATTATGTAACAATATTTTAACCCATTAACGCCCATAGTAAAACGACGCTATTATTTTATATTTTTTTATTATTAATGTAATAAAACAGAGTTAAAGTAACCAAAAAAACTTTAAAAGTAATATAAAATTATAATTTTTTGACAACGGGCGAATGAGGTTGAAATTGCTTAAAAACAGGGACGCTCTATGCAAAGTTTTGAGACATTTAGCGCAACGCCAACGGCAAATAACACGCCGAAGAGGGTTTATAATTGGCTCTAGGTTATGCCCATCATTGCATGAGCTTGCAAATGATGATGAGGATGGACGTGTCTTTGATTTGCTGTTCGGCAAATACGATCTGGCGATACATCGTCTGAACGCTAGCTGGTTAAGACATGTCTTATTGTTTTTCTTGCTAGCTAGAATATGTAAGCGCCAAGCATTTGAAACCGCCATATCCACTAACTTGGTGAAAATAACCCACCAACATTTTTTTCCTCTGACGCTGACATAGACCTAGGGGCTAATGGACTGATCTATTTGATCCACACCACCCATTTCAGGGTTATAGTTTTGAAAGAGGTGTGGAATATTCACGTCTACTTTTTGTTTTGTAGAAGAACACCAACATTTTACTTTTGCCAGTGGTTCCTTGATAAAATTGGTTCCAATAGTGTAAACACTGTGGTCCTTCAGCGTACAAAGTGCAAGTTTCTTTTTATTTCGCCATTCTTTTATTTCGTCGTCGCTACTTCACTTCGTCTCTTCATCTGAAGGTTGATGGCGTAATAGCTCGATAGTGCCTGGTATATCGCGTGGAAGTACTGAAGCCAAATCGTCCTTTGTACCTTCTTCTTCATCGCTTACAACTGCAGGATCAGGTGGGAACACGATTAAGTCAACCTCTGTGTCATCATCTTCTGCAGCTTTATTAGATTCAACAGCTTCTTCTAGCCTCAAAAAGTCGTTGGGGTGAGATAAACTGAAATTACGCGGCATTTTCAATAACTAACCAGGACCTGCAAATTAAAATTTTCTGAGTACACATTCGTCCATTGTACTCAAGCGTGTACACCTACATTATGGAACACTTTTAGCTATGTAATATGATGATATTTTGAATTGTTTTTGCTAATTATAATTAATAACATTGTAAACTTACCTTGCAATACAGAATTCAATCGAATTCGGCACTATTTTTTTTAAATAAAATCTATTCAACAAGCTGTCTGAGCTACTTTGAAAATCAAGTAAAATAAAATGAACAAATTGACATTTACTTTCGCGCGAAGCACCAACTTTTTTCTATGTCTTATCTACTAGTGTCATATAGATTTAGTTTTAACAAACAATTAGATTTGACATTTGTATCTGCGCTCAGGAATTGCGTTTAAAGAAGTGTACACACAGAGGGCGTTAATGGGTTAAGGCGAACACCACATGCAATGAAAAACAGACATACTAATTATAATGGTGACACGAGTAATCTAAAGGTTAATTAACCTACTTCTCCCTATACAAGACAGAACATTTTTTGGCTAGAGAAATCCAGGAGAGAAAGTTGGAATGTCATAGTAATAATCATCAGCCAACACCATTCCAGTGCTAGTTGTAGGTCCCATCAAAAGGAGTATTTTATCATAATCGCCACAATTGATTGTGCTGTCGCCTACATGAGCCGATCATTTTATTATACATTAGTCGGCCATGTTTATCGTTATATACCTCAGTAAAATAACACATGTCTATCACGTTATAGGTGTGGCAGCGGCAGGTATATCCCGGGAGCAGCAAGCTAAAATGCTTCAGCAGCAGCAGCAGCACATGCTGCGCGCACAACAGCAGCAGATGAGGCCCCCGCCGCCTGAGTACAAGGCGCGCTTCGTGGGCCCCGGCGTGGGCGTCCCGGGCGTGGGCGTAGGCCCCGGGGTGGGCGTGGGCCCCGGGGTGGGCGCGCGGCGAGCCCCCACAGCCGCGCCGCGACCATTCCCGCCCCACGCGCGCCAGTACTCTCCTGAGTGGCGACACATGCTAATGCAGCAGCAAGCCGCCGCAAGGCAGCAGTTCCCACATCACCACCAAGGTAAACCTTATTTTCTTTTGATCCATGAACAGAAGTGTAGTGGGCTGTTCTGGTTATTTATACCTGGACGTAATCTGTTCAATTTATAATTAATTTGAAATCATTCAAATATATACCTATATCAAAAATATAATCTTTGTGATATTTAAACAAAAAATATTAATTTTATAGGCGGCTTCGGTATGGGCGTAATGGGTGGTGGCATGAGCCAGCAGCAGCAACAACAAATGCAATTACAGCAGGCGCGATTGCAGCAGCAGCAGCTCATGCAGCATCAACAACAAAGGTGACATTAACTGTCAAACATTAATATTAATGTAGAATAAATTAATCGACTGTATAATGCAGCAGTTTCTGTTTTCCCAAGTTTAAAAATAGCTTCGCGAGAAATTAAAGTACTACATGGTATTATCGACGTTGGACGATATGACTAATATCGTTCATTAAACAATGTGTTTATTTTTCTTTAACAATATCATTTTATATTTCAGGGCATCAAATCAACAACAATCGTCGATGTCACATCTTATCATGCAGCAAAATCAAATGATGAGCGTACAGGGCCAGGTACGTTGGGAAATTTAGTGAATGGTAGAATTTACAGGCTGAATTTAAGATATGGGAAAAATATGAGTCACATCCAGATAAAACGCCCGCGATAAGCGGTGTAAACGTAACCGTCCGTCGGATTAAAGTACGAAGTAGCTAAATACATCTATTGCCAGTGGTTTTAAATAAGTGGTAAATTATATAAAGGATTGATATGAAATAAAAAAAACCTAGGCTACGTGCTTTATCTAGTTAGAAATATACCTGTTTATCCATCGATGCGCGACTGAGTAACGTTTATCAATTTTAATGTAGCACGATTTAAGTGTCACAAATTTATATTAAAAAAAAAAAACAAATACCGTCTATGGATATTCTGCATCAGTTAATTCGTTCGTCGACTTTCGTTTAACTTGATGCATTTTATTAATTAATTGAAGGCAATTATAATTAATACCCAAAAATAACCAGGTTTCTTAGTAGGATCATCTTGACGCCTAGCGCTGAATTGTTCGTATTTTCAAATAACATATTATTATCCTCTTTTAAGCTTAACTTAATGCTTCACGTGTCGGGGGGTGGCCGTAAATAATACGTACTGTTACTGACTACACAGTAGTTTGCCAGATTCCATCAGTATTATCTAGTTATGGAAAAACACGATTAGAGCTAGGGATGTGGTAGTGACGAAATCACGGTATAGGCCGCCATCGACAGTCAAATTTGTAGTAGCAAACTGAATAACTAATATAAGAAAATCTAGTTTATGTTATAAAATTAGAAAATATCCAATTGAATAATTTTAAACAAAATTCAATATATCTTCCGAGTCATCTTCTTCAATTTCATCTTCGTGCATTTGGTCGCCCTAACATATTTTTACAAATGAATGCTAGTGAGATTATTTGCCCCTTGCCAGATTTCATCAGGATTGAGTATAAGAAGGATGATTAATTAAAACTTTGTGATCCACAGATGCCTTCGCTTCATATGTCCCAGTCGCAAAGCATGTCGCTTTCGGGCGGGCTGGGCGGCGGCGGTGGCGGCGGTGGCGGCGGCGGCGGCGGCATCCCCTTCGCGTCTATGCACAACGCCGCCCCGTTCGGCGGGCAGGCAACAGACTTCAACCTTGACTTCCTAGACAACATGCCTTCCACGGACGCCAGCACCATTACCGCACAGGAGCTGCTCAACTCGCTGGACAACTCGTTCCTCAACGACATCCTTTGAGCGCTCTCAACACTCTCTGTACTCGATATCGAAAACCCCCTCCTTACGGGCGGCGACCGACTTCCGAGGAGTTCCGACCAAAGTTATCGACCGCGAATTTACATCTGAATTTATCGTGGTTCTTTATGGGGACACGTTACGTAGGACGAATTGAATCTTCCGATGTCTTTATAATTATTTTGATCGCGTTGTTTTATAGACTATTTATTGTGAAAATATCCATTTCATAGTATTTATAGCTCGTAAGATTGTTATTACTTCTTTTGTAAATATTTTATTGTAGTTATAAGAGGAAAGTTTCGTACTTTAATGTGTAGACGACATCGAGACGCAGTCCCGGTATACTTTTACGCGACTGATCTTTAATTTTCCACAGAGTAGGTGTAATAGTTAGTGTATATTTATTGATGAGTTGATAGGATGTAAGATCGAATGCACAAAAGACCTACGATTTTTATTTACTAGCGTATGACGTATGAGTTTGTCGTATGGCAAAGCGAATGGGGCAATAGCAGTTGTAGAGAAATATATTTGAAGGGATGCGATATTTTTTTATATTTATATTCTTTGAACTGTCTTTGATTAAAACTAAAATGCCTATACAAAATATATATTAAAATCATTTGTGCTTCATGTTTTTAACAAATAAAAGAAATCAGTAATGTCTATCCGCCTGGGAATGACCCGATCTTTACATGGTTTTATTTTTAGTGCAAATGTAAATTTTATGATTTATTATAAAATCATTCCTGTACCTAAGATAAAAGTAGTTTATACTGTGATGTCGGTCTCAATGGTCAATAGCTAATATAGAATCAATTATTATAAAGAGATAGATTATTGTTATTGTTAAGGATCTCATGTATCATTTTGGAAGGGGTATGAGGGATTCTGGAATATGTAGGATGTTGATTTTCATATGTTTACCTTTATTCCATAATTTGAGAGTTAATTGAGGATACCATTCCTATACAAAACCTTAATATATTCTCGTCTACCATTTTGCATTATAATTGTTGTCAAACAACATTAGTTAGGCCCGTTTAGGATATCCTGGTTTAGCTTGTTACGATCATTTGTATTAAATACAAAGCTTTTTCTGGTTAATTTATTTTAAAAATTCAATTTTTATCAATAATACATAAAAGAAACTTACATGTTACGAACGTCAAGACTGGTAGTAGCACTAACCCAGGATAATAAACTGTGCCCATGAACATACTGTAAGTTCAGCTCTCTGTTAATCCATGATTACGAAATTTGTGTATGATAACAACATTCCAGAGCCATTGTTAACAATGTTTTTAACTTTAGGACCAATTTTTGAACATTCTTTTGAAATAATATTACATATTGAAAATTGATCACTTTTATTTTTAACACCTATCCCGAGTTCCTAACATTTTCGACTTCAGATTACACTCAGGTGATTTTTAGATCGATGGGAATTTCCCACGTAATAAAAGAATAATAATTACACAAACATTAATATAAACTAAGCTTTAATCAACACAGTAAAAAATAAGGTACAGTCAGCAACGTAAGTTGCTGAACACTAGTAGTTTGTTTCTTTCCAACAGAATTGTAGATTGAAGAATTGCTACTTAAAAATGGTACTAAAGTGTTAAGCGACATTCGATGCTGACTGACAACACAACGTGTGTAACTAATAAATTGACCCAAATTAAAAAACAAACCTATCACTGATATTTGAGTTGCTTAACTTCAAACTCGGATAAATCCACTCTACATGGTTAGGAGATATTTAAAAAAAAGTCTTAATCTCATGAATTAAAAGGCAGTTTTTTTTTTCATTATGGCACCAGTATTTAAGAAAGTGATCTTGTTTATTTATTTCAGTATTTAAACCAACCATTCTTTCAAAAATTTAATATGTATTTAGTTAGGATTTACCTTCATTTAATATAATGGAATGCCATTTATCCATCTTTGAAAAAACTCAATGTTGAATTATCGAATTTTGATTTAATAGATTCGGATTTATCTAGTTATGGAAAAACACGATTAGAGCTAGGGATGTGGTAGTGACGAAATCACGGTATACCATCGACAGTCAAATTTGTAGTAGCAAACTGAATAACTAATATAAGAAAATCTAGTTTATGTTATAAAATTAGAAAATATCCAATTTAATAATTTTAAACAAAATTCAATATATCTTCCGAGTCATCTTCTTCAATTTCATCTTCGTGCATTGGTCGCCCTAACATATTTTTACAAATGAATGCTAGTGAGATTATTTGCCCCTAAGTTACATTTGGAAAAAAATAATGTTAGTTTATTATAAATCATTTAAATAGAAAAATACTATCGAACATTTCACATATTATTACATTTACAAATTATAGAACGCGCACATAAAAAATAAGCAAAAGTGCAAAACATATCTATACAAGCAACTCCACAAAGTACGTCTTATATTCTAAAACTGAAATGATCATACCTACACAAATTTGATCGGAGAATAAGTAGGTACTCAACATTATATCTTTTACATACTTATTTATTATGTCTAAATTATTCTGTAACAGTAGAAGGACAAAATAATAATTATAATCGGTAATGGTTATCACAACACTAGTGCCAACTCTAAATTCCAAACGACGCATAGTTAAAGGTGTTTCAAACTTACCGAATTTTCGCTCTTCCCTCTTTCTTTTATATTAGGCCGGTTGCAGGCATTAGTCGGTGACGCAATTTTAATGGAATTATTCATGGGAACTATCTGAATAACGCAAAGAAACAATAAAAAGCGGGAGCCCACGGTGCTACTGTCGCAAAGTTTATGTCAATTGGCGGCCATGTTGAATAAACGCAGTTACCTGATTGGCTTTCATGGACTTAGCTACCTTTGAAAAATAATGTTTCATGGATCTATCTATCTTAGATAAAATATTATGACTTTCACGACTTATTTCTCAAGAACCTTGAGGATTTATCAATCAATCAATCAATCAATCAGCCTATTGCAGTCCACTGCTGGACGTAGGCCTCCCCAAGGGCACGCCACAGTGCACGATCCCCCGCTTTCCTCATCCAGCCACTACCAGCGACCTTCTTTAGGTCATCGGTCCATCTGGCAGGGGGGCGTCCTACACTACGTTTGCCGAGACGTGGTCTCCATTCGAGAACCCGTCTACTCCAACGCTCATCGGTTCTGCGACAAATATGGCCAGCCCACTGCCACTTCAGCTTGCTACATTTTTGGATTATGTCCATAACTCTGGTCCTCTGCCGGATAATCTCGTTACGGATTTTATCCCGCAGCGAAATACCGAGCATAGGTCTTTCCATAGCTCGCTGAGCGACATGCAGTCGGTGGGCCAGCCTGACCGTCATGTTCCACGTTTCGGCTCCGTATGTCATGACGGGTAGGACGCACTGATTGAACACCCTACTCTTCAGGCATTGCGGTAGTGACGACGAGAAGATATGACGAGGATTTATACATGACTGATAAATATGTCTAAAACATTTTATTCCCTTTCTTTTGACACCAAAATCGCAAAAAATCTTAGAATTGGATTTATCCAAGTTTGAAGTTAAGCGACTAATTTCTGAGTAATGTGTCTAGGTAGGTAATATTAACTATCTAACTAAATTTTATTCATATCATAACACTCTTCTCCGAATAAGCACAATACCCACATTGTGGGTATATATTGACTTCTTAATACTTAAAACGTATATTTGGTTAGTATGAGATGTTTTTTTCTATTTTCTGCTTAAATTTATAAACAATATAATGTTTTTGCATTTAAGCAGTTGACAACTAACCAATTAGTTTTCACTGACGCCTGTAAACAGATTCGCACTTGACAAACTAAGTTAAGTGTTCTCAACGGAGAAAATACTTTAGAGAAGTGCATAAGATAATAATATGGCACATTATTAAAAAAAAGCTTGTTGAACATAAGCAATTACGATTCAAGTACCTGTAAACTTGAATATAAATCTGCTAATAGATGAAAATACAAATATTCACGTGTAGGTTATACCAATGTTAAATAATGTTCATACAATACAACCTATGCCTAATTAGTTGTTCAAATCATGTTCTGACTACAATATATGCACAAAATATGGATGTGATTCTAAGAAATTGACAATGATTGATGAACGAAATTTTGTTTTCTATTAGCTGCTACTTTAAGACTATCGTTTCATCATGTATAAAACATTGGCTTACATATTTTAGTCCTTTTATATTTACCACATAATTGAATCGGCTTGGTGTTTATACAGGTAGTCGGAGAATTTCTCCAGTTTTCCCTCTAAAGCATTTATCTCCGATGCTAAGTCTCATATCATCTCATTGGGTTTGCTGTGAAAAATTCTTGGATTTCTTACTCGTGGACTGTAGAAGTTATTCGGCTGGATGTATTTGGCGGTGATCGGTTCATCATGCATCGAGCTCATTTTAGCATCGTAGATGTTCTCATTTCTTTTGTTATCAATAGATTTCATTACAAACGCGTGGATGTCTTGTCTTCGTTTCCTGAGTCGAATGCACGAGTAGACAGTGCTTAATAAGATGCCAAACTTAACAAGCGCTATGACGAATAAACCCAGCATAAATATAAGGTATTGTTGCTGGTACCAATCCTCAAGTCTTGAATAGCACCCCTGAAAATAAAGAAAATATTTTTTATTAGAGTTTACTGATTTGTTAATTGGTTGCTAATGCTGATGTAGCGTAAGATGGAGGAAGGCACCTCAATGGCCATAAGCACGTCCACACGCGGATTTCGTTGAACTGATTGGCAAAGAAGTCTCGTTCCAGAATGTGTTAAGTTACAGTTACTCGCTCTTTCCAAGCATCTTCTTAGGGTCTATACACGTATCGGAACTCAACTACGGCTCCTAACAGCGGGAGAGGTTCCTCGGCGCGGGATTGAGGTGTTAATTTAAAGTCAATTGCTCTTATCCCAGGCATATTGTCAGTATCTATAAACCTTGGTGGTTGGTTAACGATGCTCCGGCTGTTGGTTTACATACCGGCACGTATCGGAACTCGGCGTTGGGCTGCAGCTCCTGGCAGCGGGAGAGGTTCCTGGGCGCGGGGTTGAGGTGCGACTCCAGGCCAGCGCGCTGCACGCAGCAGCTCTGCGGCACGGCCATGCCCCGCGGGCCCAGCCGCCGCAGCTGCCACACTGACATGTCGTAGTTGCGCGCGTCCGTCATGCCGCAGCAACGGAGCTGGACAAGGAATGCATTGCGTATCTGACTTGTGAAGACTTGATGTGATCGAAAAAACAAAATGCCCTATTGGTAGGTAACTGCACCATAACAATATTAAACATGCTATACATGGTGGTAGGGAAAGATTATCACAACCGAAACCAGCTCATGTAAATGTTGCAGCCATGCATATGCATGTGCTTAAATATTCTAGCAAACTAAAAAAAGTATTTATCTACTTAATATTCTTATAGTTGAGAAATAAAAAACAAATAGCTCAACATGTGATTTAAAATGAATTTTATTTGAACCCTAAGAGGGCTCTGCTCTGACATGCGGGATTATCGACTGCAATAAAAATGCCGCAACGCCTACATATACCTAATAGGTGAAATTTTAATCACTTTTATTTTAAAACAACAATTTACGAGACAAGAAACAAATGACGTATTTTTTCTTTTGGTATAGCCCAGTACAAAAATGTCAAGATAAAGCACCTAAAAGTGTAAGCCAAAAATCTAAAATTTTTGATACGGCTTCACAGCAACACATTTTTTACACGATGTGTATCTTATTCATTCAATACGATACTATTCATAAGTTAGTGATTTTCCTTTCATACATTCACAGGCTTAGGACCGTAAAATTGAAAAGTATGTTGCGAAAAATATTTTCGGGTGAAAACTTGATCTACATTTTTACTTAATTTACTGGGCTCTTCATTCAATATTTCTCGCCTATAAAACAAATTGCCGGTGATGTAAAGTCACCTGTATAACATGGCGTAGTATCAAAGGGCTTTTTCTGAGTCGCATAGCTGTTGATGATATCAACACTTACGTTACATATGACTGTCGGTACATAATGGTGCTGCACAGAGGCGGCGTAAGGCGTGGGCGGTGTGGGCCACCGCCCACGGCCTCGCGGTGCACGGAGCCCCGCGCCACATAGTTATAATAAAGAAAAAGCATGGAAAGCCCAAAAGTACATAATAAATACATTAAAAATTAATTATCAACTTAAAGATATTCCACTCTTTGGCTTAAATGTGAATGAAATACTAGATATTTCTGATAAACTATGTCATAAAATTAATTCGGGGGGCCTCGCAAATTGCTTGCCCATATTATCAGAGGGCCTCGCGAAATGTACCTCACCCACATCAAATTTAGGCCTTGCGCCGCCACTGGTGCTGCATTATGTTCCGACAGTTATACGAAACGTAAATATAGAGAAAACTCATTTAAATAAATGTAAATACATTACGTACATTGTTCTGATCCCAAAGTGAGTTACATTGTAAGCACTCGCATTGTGGAAATCCGAGACAAAGAAGGTACCACAAACACCCAGAACCGAGAAAATGCAAAACACTTTTTTTCCTACATTGACCCGTGCGGGAATCCGGGACCTCGGAGCAGGCGAACACTGCCACGGACGTTGTCATCTCATCAAAAGCTACTAATGCTTACATAAGTCTGCGCGAGATCCACTGCAGCAGTGAACTGTTCGTAGTCCGGTAGCGCGTAGTAGGACTGTAGCGCGCCCACGGCCCCGCCGCGCGCGTTCTGCAGCCCCAGGCAGCGGGGCCACACCGCCGCCACCACGCCGCCCGCGCACTCGCACAGCAGCAGCGACAGCACTATCAGGAAGTACTGCGGACCATTGCGTAACTGTACCCAGTTGAATGCGTCAACGTTACCGCTGCATAGTAGCTACACACTCGTGTTTTTATGGCACATGGTCAATCAATGAGTGTGACACTCTAATTATTCTTTTGTTGAAGTTGCATGTATGTTTATGAATGAAAGCGTTCAGTATGTACTAAGGTTTACAACTTTTATTGTTTGGTTTTACAAATAATACTTATTAGGAGAAGCCAGCGTTAAGCCTAATTAATACACTTAAAATCCGAAGGCGTGAAACATTGAGTGACTGACCGCTGGTGGTACAACTTTGTAGAGGTCTATGACATTAGCTACGCGGTTACATAATGGCGAACTATTTCAACTAATAAAAATAAACTAGGCGAATTTCGGTTTACTTGCATTCACATTTAATATCATAAGGGTATTGTCTGAATTAGTATGTGTGGTGAGTGTCTGTCTATATGAAACTGTATAGATTATGTTTAAGGCTGGTGGTTAAAGCTTACTTCAGGCCATTCTAAGCTTCAGGCTAAACAAATTAGCGAAACTGTTTATATACTTCTAAATAATTTCGGAACGCTTATTAAGCTACACAAAGCTTAATAAATGACTCACAATGACACATTTTTTTTAGTTGTTGTGTTTCGTCAGATAGGTTACGAATCTTTTACAACAAACAGACTAAGTGTTAGCGTCGGCAGGCGGCAACAACCTAGAAAACAAAGTTTCGACTTACAAAAGTCAGAATAACATATCCAGGCATGTAGGTGGCCCAGCAGCCAAGCGCGGCGGCGGCGCAGACGGCCAGCCCGGCGGCCAGCAGGGCTAGCGCCAGGTAGTGGAACGGCGCCTCCGCCAGGCCCTCCTCCGGCGACGCGAGCAGCCACGACAACAGCACCCGCTGCGTATCCGTCAGCAACAGGAAGCCGCACACAACTTTCAGAAATCCACTTGCCTATAGGTAATATCCGTTTGCCAATAAATAAAACTTGAGCATAACTTTATTTGATATTTTAGCAATTAATCAGTATTTACAACGCCCGTTATGCATGGAGATGCGGGTTCGAGTCCCGCGTGAGAAATATTTTTTCAAGTTCAAATACCGATATTGGAGTTTAATATCTGGCAAAATGTTATGATTATATTTTCTGCAGGTTTATGAGGATTGCATAACGAATTTCATTTAAACCCTAACAATGAGACTCAAACAGGAAAAAAAGGTCTACAATTTAATGTTATGTTGTCAGTGTTGAGAAGATAAGAATAAATTTTAAACAAAATTATTTATTTACAGTTTTATGCGGGCGAAATTATTAGAAAAGGTGTTTAAAGTGCCTAAATTCTGGTTTTAACATATTCAGGCAATTACAAACATGATACAATAAGTATAGATGATACTTAAGACATTATTTTGGTAAATGCAATTTCATCCAGATAAACTGGAGGAAGAGAGAGAACGTTTTTGAAAGTACCTACACTACAAAAAGGGGTCGCTCTTTTTGTAGTGTAGCTAGGTATGTCTTAAGTATCATCTATACCTACTTGTTTTGGCGATGTCGTAAGTATGAATGATGGCAATAATTATAAAAAATAGGTAGAAAGAAACTTACGAAAAACAATGTATTGAAAAATCCAAACAGAACTTTAGCACTGGAAACTTTTTTGCACTTCATTTTTAATTTGTACAAATACAATACAAATATAGTTTATTTTGTATGAGTGTTTGAGGAAGAAATGTGAAATCCGAAAAGCAGTAGTGATGGCATCACAGCGCGAGCGGCGTTGCGGCCATGTGAATAAACAACAAACGTGAATAGATTCGCCGGTTTTAGGGAGATGCGCTCCGCTGAACAGGTGGGGTGACTAATAATTAAGGCAGTTTTGTTTAAAATTAATGCTTCAGTTACTTCAATGCAATATGTGTGAATGCGAGAGTCCGCATCATTTATAAACTAAGCACCGGTAAAATTTTCTTAGTGAATTAAACTTTTTAGTTATGAAAATAACATTATAATATTTCAAACTGTTAAAAAACATAATTTAACTGTAAAGCTTAATTAAGATTTTTTATTTCAAAAGTCTATGTCTTTTTTCTTGAATCCTCCGCAAGTGTATGGTGTAGCAGTAATATCATCTTGTTCTCTCTCACTTGTTTCTTCAAGTTCTAAAAAAAAAATACAACAAAGTTTATCATCTTGTCTGGTAATACTTGTAGCACATGAGTAAATATCCTACAGAGTACAAGCTTCTTAACTTTTAAACTATTCTGATAGGGCAGACACCTGTTGCAAGTAAAAAAAAAATAGGGAGTAAAAATAAAATACGGTAATTACCTACCGTGTATTTAAAAAGGTATAAAATATAAGGTTTAGTGTAATTTGACAATACCAAAGTTGAATTAGTTTATAAATGGCTAACCCTAAATAATTTATGTTTCTTTAAATATTTCTTATTTCTTTTTAACATGTGATACAGTCTGAATATAATATACAAATTCCTTAAATAACTGATCGGAAAACATTCGCATAGCATGCCCAAAGATAATTAATTTATAATTTTATTTTTATATTTAATTTCCAATATTTTGAATTCTCGGATCATTATTAAAATAATCTTTGGTACTTATATGTTTTTTTTCCATTTCACCAATAAAATTAACATAATTATCTGGACCTGGCGGTATTTTAAGGAACCCGGGCTGTAGATACGTTACCTACATTAAAGTCTTTACGATGAATAAATAGGGAATCATTGCTTATATTTATGGCATTTTCCGATAGGATTCCGATTTCTTGTACTTGTGTCGATCCAGACATTTCCAATACAATTATCCAGCAACAAACCATAGCAGTGCGTAACTGACCCTTTGTTTTATATATTTGGATTTAACACCAATTTTCCATAATCAATATTATATAAATAATTGTATCATAGATTGGTAAAATCACAATTTGTCAGCCAAATCACTCAAATAAATGTCGTCTAATGCGCGTCTAATGACGTGCAGGCGGCAGCCCTGTCATTTATACCGCAACTGAATCCGCGAAAACCAGTTCTTACCCCGGCGACGCGTCGGTGAACGCGTCGGTGAGATGTCACGCGTACATCGCCGCGTTATGTGTGAGTGGAACAACAGCAGGCCGCATATAGGTAGCTTGTATTCTGGTGGGAATATTTATTCATGTGCTTGTAGAACATAAATGTATTTTCAAAATAAATACCTGGTGGTAAATGTAGTTTTTCAATTAAGAACTTCTTCCTCTTTAATTTGAAAGCAAGATCCAAACTCGGAGGCACAAATGGAACCATAGAATTTATTGCAGATAATTTTGTTATATGAAAAAGACCATGGTAGTCTTTGTAAACTGGATTGGTTTCTTTGCTTGATCCAGTAAAAGATTCGATTTTTACAGCATTGTCAACAGAATATATCAGCCTTTTCATCACATGGTCATCCTAAAAATAGTAGTATTTTATCAAACATATCTAAACCTACTTATGTCATAATTACCATAAAAAACGAGATACTGAATCATAAACAGCAAAATGTCTTCACTAAATCGGCGCTAATATTAATGTTTGGTTGTTCCGCCAGCTTTCGGAGAGTTTTCTAACATAAACTTAAAGCCATGTAAGGCACAGTTTACATTTAAGTAGTTAAAAAACACTGTGTTATTTATATAGTACCCACTGTTACCCGCGACTTTGTATGCATAGAATTTTGTGAACAAGTTTTTACGGATGAGACAATATTACTTACATCAAACAAATGTGATGGGATTGTCACAAATGCAACAGCACTTGTATCTCTAAGTAGAACTCTTAGACAATACATGAACTTGATCAGGTCCTGACCGTAACCTTCATGTGAGGCATCCTCTTCACAGTCCAATGCCAACCAGATGGGAGACCCTAAAGATTGAATACTAATCCGCAGAATATTTTTATCTTGTTTTCCATTACTTCCTTTGTATTCATTTACAGCTTCTTTTATTTGATTAAGAAGATTATAGTAAAGGCCGTTTTTAAAACCTTAAAAGGAATAACTATTATTTATTATATGGAAAGAGAATTAATGAGTAAAAAGCAATAAGAATAGAAGTAATGATACTACAAAACCAAATCTGATTTTACTAAAAATTACTGTTTATTCAGTGTCATTACTAAATGTTGGATATTTTTTAGTTCAATATAGTTGATTCAGGTGTGCAATGTACTAAAGGAAAAGAGTTTAATTACCATTTACATTTCTTTTATTGGACTCTATGTAGCTATAAGATATTGGACTATTCTTAATTGTCTCATCATCAATGTATTTGCTAAGATCGAAATGATGCCCAAAATTGGTATTATAACCAAATGAAGACTCCACTTGGTTGAGCCCCTCATACCTCCATGCAATTTTCATCTTATCTGTTTGTTGAGTTGTATACAAAATATCATCTTCAAGGGGTTGCATACAAGGCTGAGGTAACTCTTTAACCTAAAACATAATAATAAAATACATAATTAGGATTAAACTAGCAACTGTCTATTATGGAAAACAAATGACATTATAAAATGCACTTACAATTTCACATGGGTTTTCATCAGCAGAGGCAATAAACAGTGCATGCTTACATATAACTCCTTCAGCAAGGTAATATTTGTTGATAACCCTGCTATAGTTTCCCAGGACATCTTCCTCTAAAAACGTAAATGAAATGATTAACCATACTAATATCATGCATGATAACAATCTTTTGGAACTGATTGAATAAATTGAATTAAATACATACCAACCACAAAGAGAGATCCTACAGGCAAACCCCCACCTAAACATAATATAGATTTAGTATATTATTTTTTGTGCGTAAATTTCACACTAATTTTGAAGATGTATTACTATAATAATTACTAAATATCATATAGATAGAAAACCTATTTACCGATGATATGATCCAGTGAGGGTATGCCAGAAGAAATATATATTAAATTGTTTTTTGTTTTAGTACCATTTATATTTGACTGAGTATCAGAAAGTTTATGAAAACTAGTCATTTTACAAAAAGTAAAAGTAATGATTGAATTACTGAATCACACTTTCATAATCCAGTGATAAAAAATATTGTCAATTTTACTCTGTGGTCTAATGTTTACATTGAATGACGTCTGTCTGTTGTTGTTTATTTCTTCACCCATTCTGGGTAGGCAAAGGGAACTATGCCCATACAGCTAAGTCTTTAGTAGATTTTTTCTTTTGATACGAAATGAAAATGAAAATCAATGAGATGAAATGAAATGAAACCTAATCTAAGTCATTGAAATGTATGGGTGGTTTATACATTTCAATGATTACAGGAGTTTTACGCGAGAACGTGGATCAGAGTCAAATAGGAGCGCCTTTCCTTGTTTCTCACTTTTATTTGATTTATCCTACTCACTGACACATTATTATAACAATGCCACCACTTTATCACAATAAATGCCGCTTAGGATAATTTCACAAAATTACGAAACAAACTCCATCTTTCTCTTCTCGTTTCCCGCGCAAAACTCCTACGTCTGCAGTGTTGCCAATATGGAAATCCAAAATTATCGCAAATCACACATAAAATTATCGTATTTTAATCGTGTACATTTATTCATGTAAGTAAATGAAAAAGTTAAGTTACTTATAGGATTTCCAGGTACATACCTATTATTTTGAGTATGTTAAAAGAAAAAGAATGTAAAGAATAACTATGTATGGCATGTCTAAAATATTATTATTAAAAAAAAACTAAATTTGTATAACTAAATCTATGTTTTCATCCTCGCTCGCGTTGATTTTTTTCTGAACCCTAAGTATTTACAAGTGTCATGCAGCGGTCCAGCATGGCCTTTTTGGGCTTAAAATCAACACAGCATGTATTGCCAGATCGAATAGCTTTGCGAGTAAAACTCCATTTACATACAAAATATATGAGAGTTATACACCAAGAATCGAGTTCCCTTTCATCCCCTTCCCTTCCCTCCTCCCATCCCTTTCCTTTTACGCTCACATTTTTGCACTTCGCATTAAGTTTTCAATAATATCGTAATCTTTCATAAATTATCGTATAAAACAGTACAATTATGGTGCGATACCCTGTTATTATTTTATATCGTATAAAGCATAGAACTATCGTATATTTACGATAAATATCGCATAGTTGGCAACACTGTACGTCTGTCTGTTTTTTTTTGTCTTTTTTTTTGTTTATTTGTTCCTTTCGGAATCGGCTAAAGTCTTATACCATACTGACATGTCATTAGTAGAAATTCTACATTCTTAAATAATGCATAAAATCTAACCAAGCCCTAAACTAACCTAACACAAGTTTTACGCGAGAACGTGAATCTGAGTCAAATAGGAGCGCCTTCCACAATGGAAGGCGCTCCTATTTGACTCGGATTCACGTTCTCACTTTTATTTGATTTTTCCTACTGACTGACATATTATTATAACAATGCCACCACTTTCTCAAGAGTAAATGCCGCTTAGGATAATTTCACAAAATTAAGAAACAAAGTCAATTTTTATCTTTTTGCTTCCTGCGCAAAACTTCTGACCATGAAGCTATTATACAAATGGAGGCCGTACTTGGAATATTTGTAAAAGTATATGGAAGGTAGAAGGAAGGAACACTGAACAAATAATCACTAGGAGAACCGTCTTGTATGGTTTGCGATATGGTATTTTTACACCCTTCGTTAAGTCCATTTTCTGCCTGCTACTTGCTGTCTACTTGCTGCTTGTCATATTATTGCAACACTACGTTTTAAAAAAAGCATTAGGGGCCTTAATCAGCTACTTATTTCAATCTCAGGGACGATTTTGACATTTAGCCTTAGAGGTTATACAGTTGGCTATATAATGAAAGCATTTAGCACATACTAGAACTGTCAAAAATCTGCAATTCAATTACGATTGTGATATGATTTGGTTACGCGAATTAGGGGACAGTTATTAAAGCGCTAAACCATTAAACCCAAAACCACAAAACAGCTATCGATTTCACCTGTTATTTAAAAGTTTTTACTAAAATCGTACTTATAATTCTTAACTCCTTCGCTTGTGATGAATGACTTACCATTAAAAAAAAGGTAAAATTATTTCTTGTTGCCTCACTCAGTTGCCTGTCTGGAGTTTTTGGCGGGAGTTCGTGAGATACGTTTGCAGTCCATTTATTTTACCGAATTTTTGTTGTCCCCTCCGCTGGCAGCCATCTTGCGCTCTTTACCCCGTTGACTGGCAACCATCCACGAAGCCCCCCCGCTATTCGGGAACAGTTGCATTCTTTTGACCATTTCTTTAATATTTTGTAACAATGCCCTACAAAATGTATATATATTACTGTTCTCCATAAAATAATCTATAAAACAATGCTTATGCAATTCGTTTATTTAGTTGCATCTATAAATGAGAACAATGTTAACTAAGGGAAAAGTAAAAATATGGTTTACATGAGATTATATAAAGTTTAATAACCATACTTAACAATTTTTGTGTACAGTTTTGTTTTCATTGTAAACCTTTATACTATCATTTACATAATTGAACCATGAGTGAATGAGTTAATAAACACTGTTAAAATAAGGCGAACACACCGCATACCACAACACGTAACGAGTGACGTCTGACGAACCCAAGAAAAGTGGATCGTGAATTTTGCGCGGGAACGCCAACAGTTCACCTCTTTCTTGAGGACTTCTCTACATTTCTTCAATCTTTCAACTGTCTCCAAAAACTCCATCGAAGCATTAAAACGTCTAACATCAACGTTTTAATGAAAAATAAAAACAAGAATACTAAAGAATTGGCTGTATAGACAAGTTTCCGAGGCCGTTAAACTTTTAAAAAAAAATTTGCCTGTCTTGTCTTGTTTTGTTGGCGTTGGCGTTTGCTTGCTTGCACATGTAATTAATTAATTCGGAAGAGTTTACTAAAACATAAATAAAATATCACATTTTGAAATCGAAGTCGTAAAAGAATTCTACTATGCAAGGGCCTGCAGTATTTATGGATATATCGCTTGAGGATCAAGTAAGATACAACAACTATAAAAATTGTAACCTAAAATGATTATTATAATTAAAAACGTATATAAAAACTATAATTATAGCGTAACGTTTCGTATTTCACTGTTCTACGTGAATACGCAATAATTAAATAATCTTTATTTCAGGCTCAAGAACTACGGAAATATTTCAAAAGCCTTGGTGCTGAGATTTCCGAAGAGAAATCACCCAAAGGTATTGAAGATGACTTACACAAGATTGTTGGCGTTTGTGATGTGTGCTTCAAAGAACCGAATGAATCTGAGATTGAAGCTATTCTTAACAGCATTGTCTCTATAATGGTTTCAGTAAGTACTTGTCATTCAATCAATACTTGCCAAGTTACATCAATCCTTCAAATCAATAGTACTACTGTTTCTTTGTAGATACCATTGGAAAGAGGAGAAAACCTTATCCTAGCATTTAGCCAACGTCTTACTAAAGCTCCTGGACCTAGACTTGGAATGGTAGCACTGCAATCGTAAGTTAGACAATTTGTCATACGTATTTCTTAATCCCTCGATCGTGAGTTATTCCAGACAAAATTTAAATCAATTATTATCGTGGCACCCGAGTGCCTCCTGGGGGTTGAGGGATTAAGCAGATATAACATTAAACTCTCTTTTGCTGTATTTTAACTAGAGTTGCCGCAAATAGTTGTTATAGCGAATAGTCCAATACCGATTGATCACCGATCACATTAGTTTTTTTTGTTCCTGAAAAGTTTATTTTAGACGACTATTTGCTGAATGCTGAATAATACTAACTATTATTCGGTACTCGACGAACATAAAAAAATTACTTGTAATGCCGAATACCGAATAATAGCGAGTATTCGCGGCAACTCTAATTTAACAATTTGTGTTCACTATTTAACATTTTGCCATGGATAACTTATATTTAAAACATTACAGATTATGGCGTTTATATAACAATTTAGAAGCCAACTCACCTCTTCGTTACCATGTGTATTACCACGTTATTGAGTTGGCTTCCCGAGTGGGATCTGTGAGGGATGTCTTCAGTGGAGTGGAGCAACTCAGAAGAGAATTTACTACTTGCCCTCCCTCTAACGAACAAATGCAGAAACTGTATCGACTGCTACACCAAGTACTGCTGGAGCAGAACAGGTAAGATAATTTGTAATTAATTGAGCACTACATTTGAATCTTTGCACAATTTTTAGTATCTGTAAAGCAAACTATCCTTGTCTTGTAGTTTGTATTTTGGATAAGAAGAAATTTTTTGCTTTAAATTTATCAAAGATACTTTGCAGATCTATTAATAGATTCTCATGATAAAACTATCACTGACTTAATTGATTGAAGTTTAACCACTTGCATATACCTACAAAAAATTAAATAAAATTATTTAATTAACCGGTCGGCTGCTTAGTCGCAGATCCGAGTCCATATGACAATTGATTCCTATTGTGTCTGAAATTACCGGCATTCAAGCATAAAAAATATCACTGTCGTCATTGCACTTATTTTTTTGTAGCAAAATCAGAACAGTTACACAGTTGCTTGTACCACTTATTTTGGCACACATAGTACTAAATATAGTTAAGTAAAGCTGTTATTTGGACATATATGAGAGCTGGAAGGAAGGCTAACATGCAGAATAAAGAAGTTTTGTTTTATAATGTTTCAGTGAACTTGCAGCTAAAGTTATGATTGAGTTACTCGGCACATATACAGACGAGAATGCATCATATGCAAGAGAGGATGCCATAAAATGTATTGCAACAGCATTGGCTGATCCAAACACTTATCTATTGGACCCCCTGTTGTCTCTGAAACCTGTAAGATTTTTGGAGGGAGAGCTGATTTATGACTTATTGAACATATTTGTATCAGAAAAGTTGTCCAGTTACCAAGCATTTTATAATAATCACAAAGAATTCGTACATTCTCAAGGTAAATATAATGTTAAGTATTATAAGGAAAATATTATATTAAGTAATGTTCTTAATTATTTGTATTTATTTGTAGGTCTTAGTCATGAACAAAATATCAAGAAAATGAGGATACTGTCCTTCATGCAGATGGCAGAATCAAATCCTGAAATTACATTCGATGAAATTACAACTGAACTTCAAATTGATGAAAAAGATGTGGAAGCTTTTATCATTGAAGGTGAAATATTTTGATACTAGATACATACAGTAGAATCCGTTTATTATGACGCCGCTTATATTAACCAACCGCCTATTATGACGTAATTACACTACGAAGTTTGGTTTTCATATAAAATTATTTATAAAAAAGTCGGATATAATGACTTCGCTTATAGTGACATGTCGCTTATTATGACCCACTTTTAATAAATTATGTCCTGTTATAATGACCGACAGTGCAAAGTATCATGTTTATGTTTTATATGTTAGAGGCATTAAAAGCTGCAGAATTATTATCCCGATTTGTTAATACCTAGCAATATTGAAAACGATAATTTGACCATGGCGATGTCTTCTATACACAATAGTATTAAAGACTATTTTTACAAAAAAATTAAAAAACAAAAGCAGACAAAAATTACAGATTATATTCATTAAAAAAATACACTTGTATGTGTATAATGTGTACGTAATAAACGTGCAATTTTGATTTCATTAGTTACTATGTTTCTCTATTAAATTAAATACATACATAAAAATGTTTCTTTTTTCACAAACCGCTTTGTATGACGTCCGGTTATTATGACGTGTTTGTCGATTCCCTTCGATGTCATTATGAACGGATTCCACTGTAATCAGAATGAAAAAGTGTCTCAACTAAATGCACCCATTTGACCTAAGGGTGCACTTTTAGTACAAACTATATGAATTGACGCCCCGTTGGTCTAGTGGTTTAAATACTGGGCCAAGATCTCGGGGACCCAGGTTCGAATCCCGGGTCGTGCCACAGAAAGTTTCGAATTTTCGAACGTTTCTAGGGTTTGTGATCACCAACCCGCATTTGGCAAGCGTGGTGGTTATGACAGTACACCCATCATTGCTGTGGTAACTTGAAATCAATGATCCCTGCAGTGGGATGATTATAGGCTGTTACTTTACTTTTTCTTTATATGAATTGAAAACATACAACATGACATAGACCGTATCCATACTATTGCATGTTAACATGCAATAAACATAATTTGCCAGGGTTACAATTTTTATCACTGACATAAAATCAATATAAATTATAATTTTAATTTGAATTTATCAAGAATAGTTTTAGGTGCTATTTTTGTAACGGACTGTGTATGTAGTTCTTATTATATAACCATGCTGGCTATTTAATTATCACTTAATATTTATCTCATTATCTTGACATTATTGTACTTAGCTTTAATATGCTCATAAACTTAAAAATTTTTGTCTCAGGCGGGACTCGAACCCGCATCTCCTCGCATGCCGGGCGGGGGCCATAAACAACGCTGGCTTACAGCGTAAGAATATGCTTGAAAAATTCGCGCCGTGTCGCAGTGTCTCGGTGGCCTAATGGTATGGCGCCCGCCCGGCATGCGAGGAGATGCGGGTTCGAGTCCCGCCTGAGACAAAAGTTTTCAAGTTTTTATACTGATATTATAAGTGCAATTAAGTTGCTAAAATATCAAATAAAGTTTTTTTTTGTATTTATAGCCTAGAGGAAGGAAGTCATTAATAAATGTTATATTCTTAAAAATATGTTACATAAGATGTTATAATTAAGAAGATAAGAGAGTAAACATAACACTGTCTCTCTTATGTTCTTCAAAAATGTCGACACTAACAAGTGTCGATATTCTTGTTACGATTATCGTAACTATCCCACCCCTAGTTATCAATGGTTTTCAAGTAGCATCTATCGTCGCGTAGCGGAACTATTTGATAGTGAATAAGAGGCATCTGGTGTCGGGTAGCAGAACTATCTAGTGAAAGTAACCAATCGCTACAAGATGTTCTTGGTGTGCGTGATAATGTGATATAATCACAAATGTGTTAGTTTGGTTACACTGGTTTTCATACAAATATGAGTGGATGCTACTTCTATCGTTTTTTATGTTCTGTGGTTTTAGTGACACCTGTCATTCTAATCAAGCTATATTTTAAGGACTATAGATGATTTTTAATTTGATTGTAATATTCATGTGATTTAATTACCTAGATGACTGTTACCCAGTTGATTTTATTTGATTTGTATTTTACGAATACCTCATAGAGGAGTAATTACTTTTACCATCTTTTGTACCTATATGTTTAGTGCCGTTCTAATTATGTTATTATAAGTGAATAAATGAATATGAATATGTAATAAACAGATTGTCACTACGAACCAAGAAGAGAATGTTTTAAATTGTCGTTTTGTCCGCTGCAGTATTAAAGACGAAGTTGGTGCGCGCGCGCATGGAGCAGGCTCAGCGTATAGTGCGCGTGTCCAGTACCATGCACCGCACCTTCGGCCGCGCGCAGTGGCAGCAGTTGCGTGAGGTGTTACAGGTAAGGCAGGCAAAATTTTTTATCCATAGAATTGTATTCTTAACCTCTCCGCTGGCAGCTATCTTGCGCTCTTTACCCCGTTGACTGGCAACCATCCACGAAGCGCCCCCCGCTGTTCGGGAACAGTTGCATTCTTTTGACCATTTCTTTAATATTTTGTAACAATGCCCTGCAAAATGTATATATATTACTGTTCTCCATAAAATAATCTATAAAACAATGCTTATGCAATTCGTTTATTTAGTTGCATCTATAAATGAGAACAATGTTAACTAAGGGAAAAGTAAAAATATGGTTTACATGAGATTATATAAAGTTTATTATCCATACTTAACAATTTTTGTGTACAGTTTTGTTTTCATTGTAAACCTTTATACTATCATTTACATAATTGAACCATGAGTGAATGAGTTAATAAACACCAGCAATTTAATTCCTGAAAACAGTTTTGAAAACTAGTACAAACTTTTTTATCTCATAATTGCTAAGTACTCTCATTATAAGTTTATATTTACCATAATAAATGCCAGAAACATACAGGGTGTTAGGTAAGGGTATAACAAGTCAAAACTAGCCTAATGCTGCGTCTTATGTAGTCTCACATTTGTGGCCAAACTCTGACATAAGCATAGTAAAGGATGACTCTGAAGCTAACACATGAATTCTTAGTTCTACGAAAATTGCTTTTGTGAATGTATGTGTCTTAACTTAGTATGGAGAAATCTTGAACGTCACATCTCCTTCTTTCATTGTAATTAGGAGTTACAAAGAGTGTTTTATTGTGCAGGCGTGGCGCGCCAACGTGCACCAAGCGCACGAGGCGATGAAGTCAGTGGCGGCCGCGCAGATCGAGTACGCCGCGCAACAGCAGAAGGCGTAACTTGGAACAGCCTTTGCAGATAATGATTCGCATCTAATTATACAAACTATGTAACGTTAAGGATATGTATTTCATATATAATTTATTCGTGTTCCAAAAGACTTGTTATGTAAGTACCACAAAGGTACCTAATTAAAATGTGTACTTATGTCATCGTACCTAAATTTGTAGATACCTTTATGAAGATATAGGCTCGATATACGAAATACTTTTTGTTTTAATAACGCGACGTTTCACCACTTTCTAAGGTACAGATAGCGCCATCTTTTGGTTGCTCTAGAAACTAAATTACTCATTCAATTTCGTAGATGTGAATTATAATCTGTTTATTATACTATTTAATAAATATTGTATACTTTATTTTAAAACACGTTTTATTTTGTAATTTGCATTCCTAAATCGGAAGGATTTCATTATAGGAAAAATTTTTTCAACTAAATTTTTGGCAACTCCGAAGACGTATTTTGTACATCTTTATACATATATGCTGTACGTGTGGTCATCTAACAAATAAATGGCTTGATCGATTTGGATGAAGTTTTGTGTTGATATTTCAATTGGTTTCTGGATGGTTTGAAAACATAGTTGGACTAGGAGTTGTCGCTGCACTTTGCCGGGCAGGACAACGCCTGCAGAGACCGTGTTTTAATATTTTACTAAATAAAAGAAACAAACTTACTAATGAAATGAATATGAACCGGAGAGATATAGACACAGCTCCAATTGCGAGGATAACAACATAGTAACGGCCTATGGTCATCCCACTGCAGGGCAAAGGCCTCTATCTTTGAATTAAAGTTACCATAGCAATGATGGTTAAGGGCATAATCACCACGCTTACCAAACGCGGGTCGGTGACCACAAACCCGAGCGATATTCGGAAAACCGAAACTTTTTGTTGCCCGACCCGGGGATCGATTCCTGGACCCCGAGATCTTGGCCCGGTATTTAAACCATTTGTCCTTATAATATATTAACTTAACACGAAGGATAAGAACATAACTGTCGAAATAATATTAGAGGTGCTAGTTTTATGTGTTGAAATACCTTCAAATTCAAATATCTATTCGAACTACGAATTAAACCAGTCTACCCCTGAACACAAATGTTGTAAAATATTCGGAATGTCATATACGACCATTTGGATCAGTGGTAGTAAACGCTGCTTCTGAGCCATGGGTCGCGGGTTCGATCCTCGCACAGTTCAAATATTTGTGTGCATGAACATGTCTGTTTGTACTGGTCTGGGTGTTTTTCTATGTATTATAAGTATATATTTACAAAAAAATAAATAATAAGTATGTTTATCGGTTGTCTAGTAGCCAATACGACAAGCTTCGTAGTAGTTGCTTAGTTTGGGACTAGATGGCTCTGTGTGGCCCAGTGTGGCATGTCTGAAAAATATTTATTTATATCATTATCTCTGCCGAACGACGCTCACTGCTGGACATAGGGCTCCCAAGGATCTTCACAACATCGCTACCAGCATCCATCCATTTAGGTTCTGAAATTATCATCGAAAGTCATTCCACAACTGCCACTTTATCAAACATCCATTTCACCGATGGTACATTCGCTCGAAACGCTATTTGAGCGAAACTCATTTTATCGATAGTAAATTTCTTTGAATAACATAGGTACTAGTAAATACAAAAAAAACATGTATAAAATGTGTATGTAAATCAGCAATTCCCAGAAAAAACATACTTGCTTTAAAAACTTTTATTTAAACCCCCATTTGTAAGGTAGAAAAAAAAGTAAGCTAGGTAATATAATTTTATACATATTTTATAGTAGCTAGGCAGCTCACTTTAAAATTAAATGGCGTTCAATGATATTACAAAAATATCATTAATGGCGTTTAATATTAATTTATATATACCTGTGCGATATATGATGACTCCAGCTGTGTGTGACTGTATTATAATGTGACGCACAGAGTACTTTTTAATATACTATGTGAAGGGAAGGCATATTATTTTTTAAACATTATTGCTAGAAAATCGATAGTGTTGACTGTTGAGTCACCTGACAAATAAAGTACTTATGGCTAAAATATATTGATTTTTATTGATACAAATATGAACAATTTGCCTTTACAGCGATAAGAATGATTATGCTTGAAAAATTCGCCGCACCCTGTATGCCTGGAGATGCGGGCTCGAGTCCCGCCTGAGACATAATATTTCAAGTGTGTATACTAAAACTGCAATTAAATTGCTAAAACATCATATAAAAGTATTTGCCTTTCTGATGTTTCTAAAAATAAAAAAGGACTGGACTCCGGAAACAATGATTTCCCCAGTAGCAAATTTTTGTAATATAGTATTGTATTTTGTAATATAATTTGTATTTTACTAGCTTTTGCCCGCGAATTCATACGCGTGGAATTTAAAATGATGTATGTAAGTATTAAAATTATCCCACGGGAAACGAACCAATTCTTCCATTAAAAAAAATTTGCCTATATTCCAGCCCATTAACTAACACCTTGCCAAATTTCATTCTGATCAGTTGAATTAAAACTCTGTACTTACTTACAAAAATTATTCCACGGGAGCCGTACCTTTCCCGGGGATAAAAAGTAGACTATGTTATTCCAGCAAATAACGAACACCGTGCTAAATTTCATTTAGTTTCATTTAGATTTAATGTGAAAGAGCTACAAACATCCAGACATCCATCCATTCATACTCACAAACTTTCACATTTATAATATGTAGGATAGACGTAGTGATTACTTGTTCAGTGGGACAGGATTCAATCAGAGTAGGCTTTTATATCGCTGACACAGTAAAGCTATTTAATAGATAGCAGATCCTTAGTCTTCTTCAAATAGTTACAGACTTTTTGCTGATTTATACTAGAAGCATAGACTTTAAAACGTAGTGATTACTTGCTCAGTGTTAGTACCTACCTATATAAGTTTATGACTACACCTATAGGTCCAGGCACATGGTACAGTCAGCAGTAAAATATTGTTTACCTACACAAGCACACAAACCTGCACAAACCCGAAACGCGTTACGCCCACTTTTTGCCAACCACTTTATAATTTAACCTTATGCTGTGTAAAATTATTTTCATATATTTTTGAAGCTGTCGCACATAAGCTATATCATAGATGCAGTATATATCGATGAGCTATATCTATCGTAGTGATTACTTGCTCAGTGATATCTATGTCAATGGAGAGCAGCCTTCAAAAGTCCAGTGACTGACAAGACATCAAGACATGGCTATGATAGAGAATGGCACGTCATTGCCTATATAATTTACAATATCATTGTTGATTTCGCTAACGCATTGAAGCATTCTTTTTATTATGGATTATGAATACGAGAACGGTGGATGCCTTCGCAACGTGTTCCGTTCGTTCGTGTGCGTGACGCTGTCTCTGCTGCTGGCGTTGCAAGTGTACGCATACTTCTGGGCGCCAACGCGCGACGCTCTCGACGGGGACTTTTCGGATATGCGATACGTGGTCACGCAGCTCTCCAGGGGCCTCACTGAGGTTCGATTCGGCTGTTTTAAATTTTACTATGAATAGATGCAGATATATAAAAACATGAGAAACATTGAATGTCCAGTAGTTTTACGTTACTGCCAAATTAGTAGTGCCGTTTGGTGTTCTTCATTTGATGCGCTTCTAGTAACGGCCTATAATCATCCCACTGCAGGGAAAAGGCCTTCATCACTGAATTCAATTTATCACACCAATGATGATGAGCTCAGGCATGCAGCAAACAAATTCGAGCAATGTTCGAAAATTCGATATTATTTTTGCCCGACCCGGCGATCGAACCTATAATTATAGGACCCGATTATCTTGGTCCTGTACTTAAACCACTTGACCTACGGGGCGTTATTTCGCTTCTTGATATTGTATTTTTTTTTATTCTATGTAAAAAGCTCACATCAGTTCGCTGCTGAAAATATTATCCTCTCCAACACTAGGCCGTAATCGCCATGCTTGGCAGGCAGGCGGTTTTTACACCTGCAGTTTGGTTTAAGGTGAAGAGAAGAGGGTGTGAGAAAAGACGCTACTGCCCGTCTCTTACTTTGGAAGTATTCTCTAAGTCGCTATTCGCGACAAAAGGTGGTGCTGCTATTTTATTTTAGGGTCACTAACTTTTATTTTAAGATGAGTAAATAATTCAAAAAACGAAAAATCACCCAAAATAATAACATGAAAGGTGAACCACAAGCACGAACGGCTGAAGGGCGAGATGGAGCGGCTGTCGTCAGCGCTGCCAGCGGTGGCAGCGGCGGCCGAGCGCGCCAAGGACGCGCTGCAGCCCTCGACGCGCCGCACCAGCCAGCAAGCGCTCGATGTGAATGACTATGATCGGCAGGTAGGCTTTTCAAGGTTACTCATCATCACCTTAGCCAAACGACTCCCACAACTTCTTGATCAAGGTCTTCCCTAGGTATGTCCACATCGCTCGGTCCCGCGTCACCAGCATCCCACGTCCTTAGCCAGATCTTCGGTCCACCTGATGAGCGGCCTACCCACTGATCGTCGTGTGGTGAGCGGTCGCCCATCCTGAACCTTTTCGCCGCAATGGACATTGGCTCTTCTTGCTTTGTGTCCGGCTACTTCAGCTCCGCAATTCTTCGAGCGATTACGGCTATCTAAGTTCTCCTATACAGATTCCTCATTTCTGATTCCATCACGCAGGAAAATACCAAGCATTGCTCTCTCCATTGCTCACTGTGCGACCTTGAGCCTCCTTATGAGACCCATATTAAGCGACCGTGTTTCAGTTCCATTAATGGCAACCTGGCATTGTACACTGGCAAAACACACTGGTTAAAAACTTTCGTCTTGCGACACTAAAGTTAATGTAAATTAGAAGTAAAGATTTTTGTAGCTTCCAGAATGCAACCCATTGGATCCCAGTTGGATGCGACGAAAGAACTCTTTCCTGAAATTGGGCTTACTACGACACCCACGACGACACCTAAGTTGTTATTTATCCTGATTTTCGTCTACCAAAGCGGAGCGAATAGAGCGGCTACTGTGCTGTGTTTTCATATAAATTATTACTACCAAAGCAGGGGAGACAGTTGGAGGAGCCCTGGTTATGTCAAGACACATCGTGTTGTAGGATATCTAGTAATGTCATAGATATTTACAGCAGAGATACTCGTATAATGAATAAAAAAACTTACGGTAATGGGCATACTCAACACAGGTGACAGACTTCGCGCTCGAGACTGCAGGCGGTCGCGTGCTCGACACCGGCGACACTACGGAACACGTCATCTACGAGTCCCCTGTGAGCTGGGCGTTGCACGTGTTCACTTCGTTCCTGTGCCGCGAGTGCCTCGGTGCGCGCGCACTCATCCGCCCCGGGGCGCTGCCGGGCGAGTGCTGGGCCTTCAAAGGCGCTCACGGAGAGGCAACCATACGCCTGCTGGGCACCGTTCACATTACTGGCTTTAGCGTGGAACATATACCACCGCATATATCACCTACAAGGTACGTACATACACATAGAATAATGAATATCAGTATATAAACTTGAAAATTTTTGTCTAAGGCGAGACTCGAACCCGCATCTCCTCGCATGCCGGGCGGGCGCTATACCATTAAGCCACCGAGACACTGCGACTCAGCGCGAATTTTTCAAGCATATTCTTAACGCTGTAATGTATGCGAGGAGATGCGGGTTCGAGTCCCGCCTAAGACAAAATTTTTCAAGCTTATATACTGATATTATAATTGCAATTTAATTGCTAAAATATCAAATGAAGTATATAAATAGCTGTTTCATCTTAACTGACTGTCAAACATCTGCAAAGATGTTTTTTTCGGGTGTTAAGAAGGGTGCAAACTCCTAACATTTGATGAAGCAACGCTGGCTTACAGCGTTAAGAATATGCTTGAAAAATTCGCGCTGAGTCGCAGTGTCTCGGTGGCTTAATGGTATAGCGCCCGCCCGGCATGCGAGGAGATGCGGGTTCGAGTCCCGCCTGAGACAAAATTTTTCAAGTTTATATACTGATATTAAAAGTGCAATTAAGTTGCTAAAATATCAAATAAAGTATATAAATAGCTGTTTCATCTTAACTGACTGTCAAACATTTGCAAAGATGTTTCTTTCGGGTGTTAAGGGTGCAAACTCCTAACATTTGATGAAAAAACGCTGGCTTACAGCGTTAAGAATATGCTTGAAAAATTCGCGCTGAGTCGCAGTGTCTCGGTGGCTTAATGGTATAGCGCCCGCCCGGCATGCGAGGAGATGCGGGTTCGAGTCCCGCCTGAGACAAAATTTTTCAAGTTTATATACTGATATTAAAAGTGCAATTAAGTTGCTAAAATATCAAATAAAGTATATAAATAGCTGTTTTATCTTAACTGACTGTCAAACATCTGCAAAGATGTTTCTTTCGGGTGTTAAGGGTACAAACTCCTAACATTTGATGAAGCAACGCTGGCTTACAGCGTTAAGAATATGCTTGAAAAATTCGCGCTGAGTCGCAGTGTCTCGGTGGCTTAATGGTATAGTGCCCGCCCGGCATGCGAGGAGATGCGGGTTCGAGTCCCGTCTGAGACAAAATTTTTCAAGTTTATATACTTATATTATAATTGCAATTTAATTGCTAAAATATCAAATGAAGTAAACAATGAATATTATAACATCAGCTACAAAATTACTTAGGTATTCCGTATTACCTGAGGCAATATATTTTGTTATAGTTGGGTTGGATCTAGAATAGAAAAATAGCCTTTATTGGAGGCCCTGCCTCTTTGTCGTTCGAGTATGATGAGAGCTTTTTGACCTAATGATCATGAGGTTTGCTCATGACGTGGCCAAACGCGTATCCTGTATGCAGCATATAATTATGTGCCTCCTTTTCAAGATATCTTCTAGTTCTTGACCACGCAGTGTAAGTGAAGCAGAATTTTTGAAAATTAAAAAAAAATCAAATTATTCTCATTAGGCGAAATTTTTGATGGGCGGGTTACTCCCCTGTCTTCCTCGCCACAACCGTCCTAAAAGAACTAAATACCTATACCTATAAGTTTTGATTGTATAAGTAGACATACAGGTTTACCTACCTTTTAATAGGTAAGTAGGTGTTTATTCGACGAATTTTACGTCACACGGAGACGTATCATACTTAATGTAATTACAATGCCCAAACCATAGCCCAAACAGATAACGAGGGCGTGGGTAGGTAACATCATATGTTCAAATTAGGTAGGTACTCTTTGATTATTCCTACATAATCCAAGGTATTACCTACTAGCAGTATTAGCGGCTTCACCGGTGTGTAATTTAGCTTGTTCAAGATCAAAATATTTATGTAGGTACCTATTGATTGGTATTTAAAGCGATTGAATCGTCACTATCATCATGGCACAACAGTCCAGTGCTAGAGGAGGCGGCCATAGAACCGTAAAACAAAATCGATAGTAGTGACCATCATCATCGGATTATAGCAGTTCAGTTGCTCGCTGCCCCTATACGCGCCTGTTTACTCTGTCTTGTTGTACCTAGCTGCTTTCTGCGACTTTTCGCAAACCACTCACTGACTTACTGATTATGATAGAAATCACGTCAACGAAATGATTAAGGTAGGTACTACTAAAGCATATAAATCGAAAATAATTATGGTTCTGACACCAAATTAAGTAACTATTTCAAGAACTTGTTTTGTGGAACTTAAAAAACGACCACAAACAACCAGACCCGGGAACACAGCGCAGACGACACTATGAAAAGTTGTATGAACACCACCACTCCACCACGGAGGTCGTTAAAGTTGTTTAATGTTGAAGTGTTAATCAATAATTATTTATCTACGCAGAGAAATATCATCAGCTCCCCGCCTAATACAAATCGAAGGTTTAGAGTTTCGCACGGATCCCTACCCACACGATTTCGGCAGTTTTGAATACGAAAAAGACGGCAAACCTATCCAGTATTTTGAAGTGCAACACCCCTCGACCAAAGGATACAACATAGTGCGAGTGCGGGTGCTGACCAACTGGGGTCATCCCGTCTACACATGCGTGTATAGAGTTAGGGTGCACGGAGACTTGGTCACTGGACAAGCTCCGAGAGCCACTGCTGGCGATGATGCTGATCTAAGAATCGAGAACGAGTAAAGTTTGTAGATAAGGCATAATTATTTTTTTTATTAATAAAACGATTAAATGCATTTTTGTTTGCTTGTATAACGCATATAGAGCTACAGGAACACGTCGAAATTAAATGTTGATTTATGAACTGGACACGAATTGTGTTAGTCGAACCCTTTTGCACAAAAGCAATAGGTAGCATGTATTTTTTTGGCGATATCCATTACGTAGAGGCCATTAATGCCAGGTGCCCGGTTAGCGCATTGTGCCTTGCACAAAACGAGAGAAAGCCGAAGCCAACCATAGATGTTAATCTGGGTGTCCAGCGCCCGGCTATAAAAATGCGGCTATTGTACACTGGACAATGCGACAAAGCACATAAATTAACATGAGCGAAGTGATCATGAGCTCCTGCTGTGCCCGCACTAATGGGTTGGCCAGCAGCGTAGCTCCTTGTAGGATTATTAAAATTTTATGTTCGATCTACATCCTTTCATATCTCCAGTAACAAAACCTGTGTACCTAGGTATTTGAAATCTAGTTATAGACGTATTTAAGTTTTGTGTCCCTAAAAATGGTTTTAAAGAGTCACGTATCTACGAGAGCACGTGTGCCTAATAAATATTACAGATTTCAACGCAATCTAAATACTGAAAATGTTTAAAAAATGAAAAACGGCTTAATGTAGAAAGTTGCCAATACTTTTATTGTTTTTCGAAGTAATCTCCGTTCCTCTCTACACATCGTCGCATTCGATGGAACCACTGAGAAAAGCAATGGGCCCATTCTTCCTTAGGGGTCTCTTCTATGGCATTTTCGTACGCTTTCACTGCATCTTCAGGGCTCGTAAAGCGAATACCTCGAATTTTATCTTTAGTTCTTGGGAATAAATGAAAGTCGCGGATGACTCATTATCTCGACACCTGCCATAGTCAAATATTCAACAGTCCGTTTTGCGGTGTGCGCTGAAGCATTGTCATGTTATCCTGCTTTGAGGGCGCTGCTGTCGATTTTTTGTGTCCAAGACAACAGGCAAACAGCGATTGACATACCAGTCTGCAGGAACTGTCCTTTCATCTTCTAGCACAACTGTCGTGAAATGACCTTTCCGATCAAAGAATGAGGCAATCATCTTTTTCCTTGACTTCTTCCTTTCTTTACCTTAGTTGGCCGATCCTTGAAAGGAAACACCCACTGAGCTGATTGTCTTTTGGTTTCGGGTTCGTAGCAATATATCCAGCTTTCATCACCTGTGACGATGTCAAATACAGCATTTAAGTCACCGCCGTTGAACTTATCTAACATTTGGTGACAGTCCATGCGAAGGTGTTTCTGGTCTTCGGTTAAAGTATGGAGAATCCATCTGGTACAAAGCTTCCTGACGCCTAAATGTTGGTGTAATATTTATTGAACTAGACTCATACCAATGCCTAGGCTTGCCCGTATCTGCTGATAGATCACTCTCTTATCTTCCTCTATCATGCGTCGCACAGCACTGATGTTATCTTCAGTAGTCGCTCTTAAAGGACGTCCCTCTCGCGGATCATCATTAAGATTGCTACGTCTACGCTTAAGCTCGTTAAAGCAATTGTAAACAGTGGCACGAGATGGGGCTTCATTAAGAAATGCTAATCGCAGCCTATCATAGCTTTGTTGTTGAGTAAGCCCACAACGAAAGTCATAATAAATCATTGACCGAAAATTTTCTCGCGTTAGGTTCATTTTCACGAGTAATAAGAGTTTTAGATTTGCCGCTGATTCACAAAAACAAATGACAAATGAATACAAAATACTACATTAGGATAACAAAGAGTTCTAAAATTGAAATTCAAAAAAAGTTTTCATTAGCAATGTTTCTAACTGGCCAGTTCTAAACATTTTCAATGTTACCCACGTAATGGTACTTATAAGTGGAATCCTATGAAGGGAGAACAAACGTACTTACGTTGCTTCTCATAATATACCTACTTATGAGTATAACTTATAACTATTCTGAGCAGAAGGTACCATACCAGGCTATGTATAACGCGTGTACCTATACCTACTCCTAATATCAATGTTATTTTCTGGCGGAGCGAGGAATTCTAATTGCTGATAATAAATCTCCTGCCTCTGAACGGAAAATAAGGACAATCACAATATATAGCCATCTTATTGCAACCCTTAGGTCAAACAAATACATTTACTTAAATCAATAGTGAATTAGAATTAACATTTGAAATCATATTTTGGCTGTAATAGGTATTTCAATTAAAGCAATAGTGCCTTTAACCAGGAAGGTAAAATTATAAAATGATTTGAAACGCTTATGTATAAGTATACTGAAATGTAACGATTAGAAATCAAGTAATAAATAATATAATTAACACGTTACTGCATGTAGCTATTTCAATACAAACTACAGGCGGAAAATCAACATTCATTAGGTTTGAATGTCTATGTGAAATGGAATCACACCCTAAAGAGTATTTTTTCTAGACTTGACTTACGTTTGGGACATCCTTTGACAAATAGATAGGAGTCCAAAAGGGTGAAACCATTTCTCCATGAAATGTATCCTTTCTGCGCACACCGCCTAGTACCACTCAATATTATTAATGATGTGATCTTAGTTCAAACGTCTCTCGTAGTCTACTTGACAATTATTAATGAAAGTACATTTGTGTAACAAATTCATTTATTTGCTGATCTATTTATGTCGTAAAAGCTAATATTTCAGAAATGATCATTAGGTAAATCATCTAAAAAAAAACCTTTTTAAACTTTATTGTAGGTAATCTACTTTGTAATAAGTCCTACCATTATCACGTATTTTTATGGTGTCCAAAACCAATATTCTAATATGATAGATATAGGTATAGACGGTAATATAATGGGATTGTGGAGATTCCAAAAATATATTTGACTTATTTACATACTTAGGCTTATTATATAGAACTTGAAGAAATTTTTATTGTAATTTAACTTTTTATTTTAATAAATTATATTTAGACACTGAATCACATAGAACGTCGATAATAAGTATTTTTCTACTTTGATAAAATTTTAATGGCCGGTGTAGGTTTCCGTGTTTGGCATGAAACAATAAGCAGTCGCGTTAACGGGCTTAAGTACTAGTAAAATCACCATATTCATTGGTGAATCAGTTTCTGAGTCATAGCATTTCTGTTCGGTCAATGCTATTAAATCTTTAAGACTCGTTATCGGACAGAATTAGTTTTAACTTAACTAATGTTAATGTAAACTTATTAAGTGATTGTCGATTATACACCACGGTGAGTATGAATGGTATCTTCTAGATTTATGAATTAAATTAAAACAGCCACTCACCATGTTAGATTAGGCACGTAGGTACTGACGTACAGAGTATGGTCATGCTCCAGTTCTAAATTTTACAATTTTTAATATGAGATTTTTTGATGATTTTGATCCTCCATTCTGAAATGCAAAAATCGTAATTTTATTAGGTATATATTGTAAATTTATTAAAAATGAATTTCTAAATCATCATACTAATCTACACAAGTTTAGTGGAGGCTAAAGTATAGGTTAGTTTCGTTTATAAGTATGAATTTCATGGGGTAGTGTCTTTCTGACTATATAGCTAGGCCGTTTTATTTTGTAAATAAAGAATAAAAGAGAAAATCTTGATTTATTCTTAGGCTTGTTCCAGAACATTTATTGCAGGATATATACATTTTTTTCATTTATCTCAATTGAAACTTTAATTTAAGCAAACAGGTTTGGTACCTACTCATTTAGTCCGAACAGTATCTAGTAGTAGGTACCTACACTCACATTTAATTTAACTATAAAACTAATGTGTCAAAGGCCTACATCTCGTCTTTTGATGCGTACACAATAGCACAAAGCGTTGCACGCCAAAATATTTGACAATATTAATATTTGCGGCAATGGAATGGCGAGCCTCGTGAAAGGCTTGTGAGAAAGGATTACTCGCAATGGTTCCTCTGAATGTGCTGCAGTGCCCGCGATCGCTCAGGCGTCCGCCGCGCTTCCGCACAGGGAGCATTCAAGTGATGGTCTTTGAGCGGATACAAAGAACTCTTATTCTCTTACCACTTAAAAGTTGAATATGAATACATATTGAATTTTGAAGTCACAAAAGATTGGCATGTAATGCATATTGCAGTGAAGGTGCTGGAACATAAGAATATGAAATCGTTTATCGTTTATCGTTTATTAAGAAGTCGTTTATTTTCCACAGTAAACACAATTAACACAAAACAGTTTAATATTCTAGTGTAGTATACCAAAATATTTTTAGTACAAAAAAACAGTACAAAAAAAAAAACAGACATTAATGGCAACAGTGTTTGCTGCGGCAAACATGGGTCAAGTTATACATGAGGTCAACATAAGTTAGTTTTGTAAAGCATGTTTTTATTTATGAAATTTCCGAGACTTAGTTGACTATGAACTTCGGACTAAATTAATTCTTATTAAGATATATCCATTACCTATTCTGTATCCGTTCATCCATTCGTCGATCGTTCTATCGACGTTGTTGCTATGATGCCATTATTTTGATCTAGGTATTATTTTAAATAATTTCCATACATTTGTCTGTCGAAAGTCTTAAATAAGCTTTATAATATTGATATAGATTATAGGCAGGTAAATCCGTAACTTCAACTTTTCAGAACTCTAGTACTACTGACGAATTACATATATAAATTAATTTTAATAATTATTTTCTATGTACTCTCTCGTAATAGTATCCAAAAGTTTGTATCTTACACCAAACGCAAATAGTCCTATGTGCGTAGGTGTTGTCAAGGGATTCGTTTTAAATAGCCTCTGAAGGCTTTGTTTGGGGAGACAGGCTTTGTCCGCAAACATCAGGAATGTTCTTGTACTCGCATCGGTGATTTTCCTAAATAACGTCCTCAGGAAATGCGATTTTAACAGCGAAACATCAGGGAATTACAAGTCATCAAGACACACTCCATTGCCTTCGGGCAAAAGGGTGTCGTTGTCGTGCCCTTACCCTTTCTGAAATACTGTTTTATCCAAACAATCAATATAAAGCACAAATAAGGAATCTTGTTGTGCTACCTTTGTAACTGAACGAAGAGTTTTTATAGCTATAATCCGTTGCGTTGTGTTCCACTGTTCAGAAATACAAGATTAAAAACTCCAATCGATAAGTAATGATAGTAATTTCTTAGGCAGATTCAGTCTGAGTCAGACGATGTGTACCTACAATCATCGCATTAGCATTTTTACTCTAATGACAGCAGCTGTATGTAAGATAAAAAATAAAATAAATAGCCTACAGTAATTTATAAGAATAAAAGACATTTACAAACATGTGTTTAAAAGATTAGAATTAGAAAAAGAATAATAATGTTGCTATATTGCATCAGATAAATATCTATTTACTTACATTAATAAAATAACAAAATTTCCGAAAATGCGAATTCGGCGATGGCGATTCGTAACTCATTATGTTGGCGAAGGGTTGGCGGCAGGTACGTCCGTATGGCGCATAGGGCCCTTAATAATTTAGAAAGAGCCATTTATTAAACTAGGGCCCTCAGTAATTATTGGGACGCAGTCCGACATATTCGCTACCTGCCGACAATTTGCCATTCGGCCCTTTGTCTGGCGGTGTGGCGCCCTAAAGGGTTTTAATTTTAAATGCAGCGTGTAACTATTACACCCTTTATTCTTAAACTTCTCTTTCGCGGTGGTTAGCCCGCTGGACGCAATATGGCGCGCTTTTTTCACTTCACGGGCAAGGGTGAGCAATTAAGTGGATACAACATACCTTTGTTCAGTTTTTGTGGTTGATCAGTAATTAATTTTGTACAGTAATTATTTGGCAGTATTGTTACGCACGTGTAGTTTTGGAATCTTACTGATGACTAAATTTAGTGACAAGATACCCTTTTGATAAGATTTCATTTTTATAATAGAAAGAAAATGTCGAAATGTTAAGGACAGGATTTATTATTCTGTAATAGGTTGCACTGAATCATCATTTCTTCTATTTGATATTTTGATTTTGATTGACTGTTCTTTGGATAAGGTTTTTTTTTTAATTTATATCTGGATACAGCTGCTAGTATAAGCTTAAAAACAACAAAACATGTATATAAGTAATTAAGAGGTATGTTGAAAATATCAACTAAAATTATGGAATGTTATTGATTACATTTAATGTAAGAAGTAACACAGAGTAACATAATAATTAAGATTACAGCTGTCTTGTGTATTCTATAATAAAGCGATATCATAGAAATACACATGACAGTGTAATAGTATACTCGTACTTCCGAAATTACACGAACGAGATTCCAGCGAGAGTGGACAAACAGTGGCGCGTCCATCTCGCCAGTTTGTGCGCAAACATGCCCGAATGAATATGGACAAGCGTGTTTGCGGTGTATCGCGTTACCACTATAAATACTCTCCATTTATTTATCTGTAGCGTTCGCGATCAACACAAGAACAGTAGCCCGCCCCTAATGCGATGCAGTTGCTATGACGACAATGCAGCCGCCCTACACTCGCACACATAAGAGACCATAAAGAACAAAAAAACGAGAAAAACAGAAAACTCACTCGACTTCACCCCGGTTCCTGTCGACATGAACGTCCGAGAGTTCCCTTCTTTCAAACATAATTTATGGTCTCTGGGAAATAAACATAAAAAATAGAAAAGGAAAAACGACAGCACGCACGATAAAAAAGCTCGTCGTAAAAGTGCGAGGGGTCTGGGGCGCGGGGCGGGCGCCGCGTGCGGGCGGCAACCCTTCCGTAGCCCGCCCTGCGCCCGCCGCCCGCCCTCACACTCTCGCTAAAGGGTTAGGGCGACTAACCCTTTCCACCGAGCTATGTATGTAAGCTATATAGATATATTGTACCGTCGTCCTTTCGTGCCATTATAGACCGTAGTGGGTGAATAATTGTGAAATAAAGTAAAAAAAGTATTCAGAAGTTTATCTTAGTGGTAAGATTTCTTTTCTTTATATTACACGGATAATGTAAATTGCAGAATAGCCCGAAAATCCAGTCGGTCAGCTATAACTTGATACATAAAAAGCCCAATCCCCTGGGAGACATTGCGTTTGGCGATAGTTGGTGTCGGCGATCATGCCGCTGTAACGAGAGTTTGATGTAAATGCGGTCCCCGAGCGCCGAGCGCCGAGCGCGAGCGGTGTGTGTTGGATACGCCGAACGCCGGACTACAAGCAGGGCTGTCGCAATTAAACTAATTTATCAAATATATAATTATAGTTAATTATTTTTGGCATAATTTTGGTTTCTCTTATTGTACTGCTTGCATGATTACTGCTCGAACCAATAGTGGACTGGTATCTCTATCAGTCTGAATACCGGAGGATTCTCATACTTTTGGCAGTAAGTCCGCCCTTTTGTATGTTTGTGCATACAGTGCAAATGAATGAATCTTACTTTTAACATTAGATTTTTATCGGGATAAAGGATTTGGAATCTAAATTTTGCATATAGGCATTCCTAAATTTGAATAAATACGATTCAGCGATCAATTGAAGCGTCAAATCGTATTCATAATTTCGTGGAATTTGATGAACTACATAATTTCTTAAATAGATTGAGATAGTATCGAGCAATGTGTCAATTGTCAAATGAAGCCTGTGGTACTGGTTATTTAGTAAGAGGAAGTAAACTTTTTCGCCAGTTCAATGTTTTTCAAATTTACATTCAACAATGATAAAAGTGGGTGAGTATGAGCAATAAATTCTATCCCTGAAAGGGTTTCACGAATAAAATTGAATCTCGTACCTACGTTACTGAACTTCTAGTGCAAACTATAAATCTCTCATATACAGGGTGAAATTTTAACCACTTTCCAAATTTTAATATATCAATCTACGAGACAAAAAACAAATGACGTATTTTTTCTTTTGGTATAGCCTAGTACAAAAATGTCAAGAAAAAGCCCTTGGAAAATGTCCGCAAAAAATCTAAAATTTTTGATACGGCTGCCTAGCAACACTTTTTTTACGCGATTCGCATCTTATTCATTTATTACGATACTATTCTTAAGTTTTTGATTTTCCCTTTATACCTTACCTTATCTAAGACCGTAAAAATTAAAAACTATATTGCAAAAAATATTTTCGGGTGAAAGCTTGATTTACATTTTTTACTACATTAATGGGCCCTAAATACGATACTGAACGCCTATAAAAATTTTGGAAAGTGGTTAAAATTTCAGCCTGTATATTTAAAATAGAGGTTGAATTTTCTTAATCTTTTGTATTGAAGATTTCATCTCAGTTTATGTTACACTATACTTTATTAATTTAGGAGCCGGTTTCGAAGTACGGCTAAAGCTTACCTATTCTTATATACTTGTGTCGCCCTGTTCGTCAGGTGACCGTGCCTCCGATTCAACCAATCCGATATTACGGGAGATATTGCCACCACGGTTCTGCGTCCAGTCGTAAGTACCATTGGCCAAACGTCGTTGCCTGGTCTTCGAGCCTTTCACGCTCTGGTAGAATCTCCTTTGGTGCTGGACGTCGATTTTAGGCCCTTTAGTGTGTCCTCGCCATGGTACACTGCATCAAGGAACGTGGCGTCGAAGTCCCAGGGTGGAGTTCCGGCCAGGGCAAAGGCTGCATCTGCAGCGATGGTACGGTTGTCCTTCCTGAGCTATCCAATGTTGTTCAACGACAGATCAGACGACACCAACATACAGACGTAGGCAGATAGCTGAAGGCACGCCAAGGTTCGCCAAACTGATCTATGTTGACATAAATAATTGTATGTAATCATTTGTGAAGAGAAAGAAACGTTATATTTAGTGTTGTGTGGTCCGTATATAAGCCCTTCTAGTCTCAGTTGTAATGAACTTATACTTATGGATTTCTGTAGTTAGTTAAATACATACGTAATACACAAACACCACCAGTATAACTACTGGTGGTGTTTGTGATCCCTTCATTGTTTGTGGTTTCCACAGAACAAGTCCTTTAAATAGTTTAAATAGTTTGGAATCCGAGGGATGTATGTAATGTTGTTCTCATTTGTGTATTACGTATTTATTTAACTAACTACAGAAATCCATAAGTAGGAATTCTAGGATCAAATGAAAGTTTTGTCAACCCTGTGATGTGGCCAGCCAGCGTGCAACTCATGCAGGCGGCGCGGCGTCTCGACGCCCTCCTCGAATCTCCTCTACGCCACCCTCGCGCTAAACAACCACACAAATACGCACCGACTTCGGACTCTAGAGATTCAACTTTTATCGATAAGCAGAAAATAAATAAGTGTAGACAAATAAGAATCGCAGCAACATGTAAGTGCTGTAATACTTTAACAAACTATTGAATTTTCTAATAGTTAAGGTAAAGGTAAGTTAAGAAATATAATCATTCACCTGCGTTCACTTAATTGTAATTTGTAAATTGTGTAGATACCAAACAACTTTGTTGTATTCGAAAATAATCATAGGTAACTTGTTATTGCAGTTTGCAATGAAACTGTTTACCTATTTAAAATAATAATATAATTATTATTTTATCCTTCCTGTATGGTACCTACTTTTTTCTATCGTCATAATTTGTAAATGAGATCCAGCCTCGGAAAATATAAATCAGTCAAAATCAGTTTTATTTCTGCAAATAGGCGCTTTTACAGTAGATCTTTTATGTATATGTAGGCATCTTTAAATGTTTCCGGATGATATCTAATAAGAATACAATTCCTAAGATTCTAAGATTGTAGGCTCAAGTCCCACCTAAGATTTTTTTTGTTTTTAAATTTACAGAACCACTTGGATTGCTTACAAAAAAGTTTCAAAAAGATATCTAAAGCTTATAATTACAATAACGAATTAAGAAAATTTCGATATTAAGGCTCGGATGTTATAAGAAGGCATTTTATCAAAATTCCAGTATACAAAAGATAAAAAAATCTATATCCAAATATCGATATCGACGTAGAGAGATGGGGCCCGGACGACGAGCGCGCGGTGACCGCGTCAGATGATTTTTTACTTTGTTTCCGCCCACTGTCCGCCCGCCGCCGCTCTGCTTTTTGGCAATCTTATTTATTGCTGATATCCAGGCTCACCCCGAGACTCGTAGGAAAACTCGCATCATGTTAATTTCCTGTACGATTGCGCAATGTTTTTCGAGGTGCCCGAAATGTGGTTAAAATAATAATAATGCGATCAGCTCTCTTAATGTAAATAATATACGTTCTTAGAAACGGGTAAGTCTTCAGACGCCTATCAAAATGACCTGGATAGATATGCTTTTCAAGTTTGATTCGTTAACATCATGTTTTAATCTTTACCGAGCCAGATCAAAAAATAACTTGGGGCCTTACTCATACACATTATTGTAGTCGAAACTTACATGATTCGACACTTCTTGTTTTACGGGAACCGATACTTGTCCGAAATTTACTTGACAGAATTTCAGTTGTCCGAAAATTATAGACCGACATTTCTTTTGCTATATGTATCATTTGACATATTTTTAGTCCATCGAAATAAGTATGATTGACATAAGTATCATTTTACCGAACTACGTTTCATCGATTTTCATGATAGCTTTTTACTGTTTGGCCGAAGTTCCTTTTGAACTTTTTTCGGGTGCGCATTGTCTTACATAACTTTTTAACTCATAACATCGGAAGTCCGAAAATATTTCTCATACAATTAAAATCAAAATGATCATTCTTCATAAAAAATTCAAAACCTAAATATTCAAAACACTTCGTTTTTACTAATATTTGTTTTCATATATTTGTTTATACTAATGTTCGAAACTCATAATCATTCGAGTAAATAACTTTTGTATTCATAAATGTGTTTTATTCTAATATTTGTTTTTGTAAATTTCTTAATCATAAGTTTTTCTATCCATATTATTGAAAATCAAAATGTATCTTTTCATACATTTGTTGTACACTAATATATTAATTTTCATGTAGTTTTTAATCCTAAGTGTAAACAAAACGATATAGGTAAGTCATATTTTTTAAATAGTGAAAAGTAATTATTATTGGCAAGATACGAGTACGTAAAACACAATCTGCATAATTTATAGAAATTCAAGAAGATTTACACTCTCAAGTGAATAAATAAAAGTAACAAACTTGGATAAAGTGTAGGACATGGACCACAGTTCTGGGTTTCCGCAATTTCGTGGCTAAATGGTAGTTACCTAAGTAGTCATTAAAGTAATGTTTAAAATTGCGGAGTATTTCATCGGAGTAAAAATCCAAAAAAAGACGATTTTTGAATATTAACTCCAAATTTTTTTTTTTTAAATATTTTTTACCCGCGCATCTCTGACTTCTCTGGAGGGTTCCTCACCTACCAGCAGCAGCCTCCGCCCACTGTAACGATCACTCGCCTCCGCAGCTTCGGCTTGATGCCACCTCAGCCGTTCCAGCTTACCCGGGTGCCTGCGCCTTGTTACGTAAGGGCAAAGAGGCTGCACTTCCCGCAGCACCGGAGAAGAGGAACTCCTAATGCTTGCTTGCATGCTGCATGCTTGCTGGTACGTTGCATGCTTGCTGGTATGTTGCATGCTTGCTTGCAGGCTGCATGCTTGGTTGCACGCTGCACGCTTGCTTGCATGCTGCATGCTTGCTGGTACGTTGCATGCTTGCTGGTATGTTGCATGCTTGCTTGCATGCTAAACTATATTACACAATTATGAAACGCTTTAGTATCTACGTAGAAACAATTTTACCATCGAGTTCATTAATGAATTTGATGTTTTATAGTATTTTTATAAAAATATGACAAATATAACAGTGGTGTAGGTAATGAATGTTCGGAAAAAAAATGCTTCGTAAAAATGTTATGCCGCCCAAGCATAAGTTCGGTAACAAGTTTTCGGTAAAATAAGATTCGGTAAAAAACAATTCGAACATAAGATAGGTACCCTTGTTTTACAAATGCTTTGGGTCAGTTTTCAAACGCATACAAATTATAGGCACCACAAGGTTTTGAGGTCAAAAAGTGATCACTAAGGTAATTATGTAAAAGGTTATTATGAAAACGATACGAAAACAACCAATGAAAAGGTGTATGACAAGTATGACAACGATGCGCTAATAATGCAAAAATAAACTTTAAGTCGTTTTCTTATTATTTGCGCATTAAACCAGGTTATATACGACTTAATACTACTTACTAACATATACTTACCATTAATTTTTCGTTAGGTTTTATGCCTTATCTTGTTCGACTTCACTATTTGCATTTGCTTACGGTTTAGCTTTTTGTGTTGTATCGTTTACGCGATTTTTTCTACTTATCTACCTATTTACCTACTTAGTGTAGAAACCAGACATTAAAAACTAACCACATCGTAAGCAATACCAAGTGATAAACTCTTTATGTTATGGTAAGAGCACGGATTTCTGACCGTTATCTCTGTTTAAAAAACGTAGAGCTTAACTGCCATTAACTTTATACTACTAATTCTTGATATTTATCTAAGAATAAAAATGATAATCATTTACTTAAACACAAAAAATAAGGAGTATGATAATCTTTTGAACTCAAGCAAACAATGTAGTTTTTGTTATGTTCACCCAACAATTTAAATTATGGTCATTTGTTACTTACCGCATAAGACAGTAGCCCCGTGCGATTGACAGGGGACTTTGAAGTACGCATGTTTTTGTCCGAAGGGGACGTTTTAATAACGACTGTTTTTATGCGAAGAGCTCCATTCTTGGCCACTACAGTTATTTAAATTCCCGTTTTTGTAACAAATTTACATTAGATTCCACACAAGACGAGATGTCAAGGTACAACGGGGAGAGGACATCGTCCCTTCTTGTATTGTAAATTGGGGGTCACACAAAAACCGTTGAGCCCTTACCGGTCCCATAACGTCCAGCCGCTCGTCTGTGAGATGACGGTGAAAAAGTACGGTTCTGCCTACTTTTTTTATTCCTTTGATGTCCGTTCGATACGAATAACAATTCGCGATTTTTTGCAATGCATCGATCGCCAGTAACCGGTGTACTGGATGCTTTAAATTTTGTAAAAAAATGTAAAAATTACGAGGGGACGATTATAAACACATGCGCGAGCGCGTCAAATCTTCAGCCGGCGCGCGCTCACCGTTCAGGGACATATTATGGCTTTTTTAAACCGCCAGTAGCACAGGGGAAGAGCATTTTTTAAAAATAAAATCCACTTTTTGAGTTAAAAACGTGTCCCCGCAGTCGAGTTCAATTGTTGCGTGTCGGATGAGCACGAGTTCGATTTTATGTCTGGAAGGGATTTTTTATTGCGTGGTGTGTGCCGTGCGTCGGCTCACGGTGAGGGTTTGATAGATAGGCATCGGTGTCCCTCAACTCGATTTCTTGACGCATATACCCTTGCTTATATTCAATATATAAGTTAAAGTGTCTTTAGTTGTAGAGTGCCGCGGGCGAGTACGACACATTTCTCAGTGTAACTCGTAGAACACACTACGTTATTAAAGAAGCTTTTAGCAAGGGTTATCTGCTAGGAGCGCTCAAACAAATCCATGTTTTCTGTTGGAGCTTAATGTCAGCGTTAATCCTTAGAATAAATGAATACACATTTATAAAGTTAAACAAATTATCAAACATCACAAAAACATTACAATGTTAACTTTGCTTTTGGACTGTATTAATAGTTTTAACGAGGTAACCATAACTTACAAAGTAAGGTATACATGTTCTGGCTTATCTTAATATTGCTGGAGAAAACGAGTAAGGTACCTACCTAGTAAGGTACTCGTAATACCACAGATAAGATTTAATACTAGACATAATAAGAAAAACTATCATTGTTACGTTCATGTTACTAACTTATTATTTCATTAGTAAAGATTTCATATTTATTTTAGGTACCTTCACACAAAAGATAGACACGCATCGACAGACTATATACACAAAATAAAGTATTTTCTTTCAAAGGTCCGCCATGTACGAAAAATATACGGTTGCTGAGGGCGACACCGAAAGAGGTGAACAAGTCGCAACTACTTTTTACTCCCTTCGCAGGGAGGGCCGCCCTCCCCACGCGGGGGCTCCCTAGAGATGAAAGTTCCGTGGGGTTAACGGAACCGACACATAGGCGCGTGAGACAACAAACGCGCAGTTACCTAACGCTCTATAACTTTAATTGCGTCTTTTCAATCGATACTTTAGCTTCACCGCCGGACACAGCTTGTGTTTCACAGACTTCTAATAATTAAGGGACCATTGCTTACTTTGTTTTATTTTGTTACAATAAACAGTTTATCCATTTTTGACTGAAGTAACATATCATATACGTATGATGGAATTGTAAGGAATAAAACAAATAGAAAGTTAACTAATAAAAAAACACTATTTAAACGTGAATATTATGTCTCAGGCATTTAGCTAAATGGTAAAGCGCCGCGCCCGGCATGCGAGGAAATGCGGGTTCGCGTCCCGCCTGAGACATCATTTTTCAATACTAATATTATAATAGCAATTAAATTGCTTAAAATATCATCATCAAGTAAAAAAAAATCACTTTTGGCGAAAACGTAACTAATAACCACGTCTATAACATTATGATACGAAGACTTAGGATATTATATGAGGTTATGCTTCTACCAATAAATTGTGTTTTGAAACGAATAATTCAGGTTTTTGTAGAGCTTGATCGTGTTGACTTTTAGATAAGATAAGATAAGATAAGATAAGATAATATTTATTTGCTATTAACATGGTAATTTAAAGCTGTTACAATGTCAAAATGAGTCCTCATGTTTAACCTACGGGTCATGCAAATATCATGATATAAAAATTAAATAAGAAATGTCACAAATTTCATATAAATTATTTTTTCTTTGTCATCGCCAATATTCTAAAAATAAAAATACAATGTCCACTGGTGGACACAGGCCCCTCCAGAAAGAGGGTTTTGGCATATTCGCCAAGCTTGGCCCGCGAGTTTGAGATCGCAGTTTCGCCAATAGGTTATGAATTTTTTTAATTATGAATTTTTGTCAATGGTGGAAAGACTACGCTGGTCTGGTACCCGGTTTTTTTAACAGCACTCTTTAAGTCGCGTCTTCTTACGACATATTGCTTAAAAGTTACCATTTCTATGTAATTTATGTATTATACATTGTGTTTGGTTAATGGTATGACGAGCCGAAACCAGCCCATGTTAACATATATGCATATAAATGCTATGGTGAATTCAGAAATAACATCATTATTTTTCTTACATACTAAAATTTTAAGATTCTTATTTGCATGAAAATATTTTTTTCAAAAATTATACTTCCGTCTTCACTATTTATGTTAACATAGGCTGGTATACACCCTGTATATTGTGTCTTTGAATCCGGACGTTAATCAATCGCAAGGAAAGGTTAAGAAATGAAACGATCAAATACTAGTTTTACTATATACCGCAATATCCAACGTTGGCCCAGCATATGTGAATGGGCCCCCTGCGTCCGGCTAGCCCCTGCAAAAAGCGGACAATTGCAGCGAGCATCAGTGCTTTGCATAATCAATAGCACTGGCCGCCATTGTGCAGCCCGCAGGGGTGATGTAAATATAAAAACTCGTTATGCAACACATAGCGATGGTAACGACTCTCCTTATCAGATTTAAACGATATGTAAAGGATGACGAATGTTCGTGAATCTGAAGTTGGTTGATATTAAATAACAAAAATCACTTTAGTAAAAATATTAAATAATTGTAGGTAAATAGCAACGTAACTACAAATTATAACGGTGGGAGAAAAGGTTTATTCGTAATTCATATAAAGTAAGTAAGCCTATAATCATCCCACTGCAGGGAAAAGGCCTCCATCACTGAATTCAAGTTACCACTACAGCAATGATGGGTGTACTGGCATCACCACGCTTATCAAATGCGGGTTGGTGATCACAAACTTGAGCAACGTTTGAAAATTCGAAACTTTTTGTTGCCCGACCCGGGATTCGAACCTGGGACCCCGAGATCTAAGTCCCGTAATTAAAACCATTAGACCAACTGGGCGTTCGTAATTCATATACCTACTGGAATTTTTTTAAAGCTTAATCACATATTATCAATTTCTAATAGCTGTTAAGAATGCTGTGCTATTTTGTTTTTCATAAAAAGTTACTATAAGTATCAATTTTGTACCAGAAAGCCTAATTTTTCCTCGATTTCACAGTAGTAAAAGTCATTCAAATGTATTAACGATATTTTCACATTTAAAGAGTTACTTTGAATAAGGTCCTATTTTGTTTGATATACATTTCATGGGCAAAGAAGTAATCAAATACAATAATGTCCTATGGCAACAACATAAAACTGTCGTAGTTGTTCTAAAGAGGCATTGTAATTGTGTGCACTAAAATCAATTAAAATCAATTAAATTATAAATTAGAGATATAAAAAAATACATTTTAATAGATATCAACTTGGACACTTATCTGTAAGCATTAATGATTTTTATTCCATAAAACGATGGAATTTGAAAGGAATGGAATGGAAACGAATGGATTCCTTAAGGTTATTTATAAATTTGCTTTTTCCGAACTGAAGATAGATATAAAAAAATACTAAACACAAAATCATTGACATAAAAACGCTCTCACCGTATGAGCAGCACCCATTGAACATTAGGTCACTTTCAACTTAGTTGTATACAACTCTTAGTCGTATAAGTGAGGTTAAATTTGCATTGTTGTACATTATGACACTTGAAATTTGTTGCTTGGTTAAATACATTTGTAATTAAACTTGGACAGTACAAAGTATGTATTAATTTTGGATGGGGCTGTGTATCTAGTTCATATTCTCTTTTCTTCTATTCTAGTGAATGATGTAAATAATAAACAGTAGAACTGATGGGTACTGAAACCAGACTGACAATGCAGAATAAGTAGGTAGTTCCTTACAGTTGAAAATGGCTAAATAGTATAACTTTTTTTTTTACTTTCATAAAGTCTGCGCAACATGCTTTTAAATTATCGTTTATTAGAGGCACGTGGCAGCACATTGTTAAAAGTTAAAAGTCAGAACCAGTTAAAACCACCTTTGACTGTAAAAATCTAAAAAAAAAAAAATTTTTTTTTCTGTAAAATTTGGTACTGGAGTATTTAACAAAAATCACTGGTAGGTATCACGAAATCCTTTGCAATACTCATAAACATAATTAATCGTATTACATACTGTAATTTGTAAAACAATGGCTTATCTGTGGCTCTTCGCTTGCCTGATAAGTAGACTCCCGAGTTCCTGAGATAATTAAAGCAAGTCTTTGTGTGGCTCATCCAATTTATTTTAGTAAGTTTAACTGCAAAAAAAAAACAGACATCACTGAAGTCTTAAATTGTACCTTTGATAATTCCTTAATGCCATAAAAAAAAAAATCTTAATTTATCTACGGATGTCGACAATGTTCTAAAAATCAGTGGGTTCTGATTATTTGACGCGGTATATATCTCCTACCTTAATCGTCACGTCATTCGTGTCTTCTATTGTTACCAATAATTTTATTTTGGATATTTTTAATTTCGTATCTTTTTGTATCGTCGAAATAAACAAAAACCAAAAACTATATCCTTAATTTTGCATTCGATCGCTGAACTATTATAAGAAACAACTAGTTACTTCTAAATTCGTATAAAACGTGCACATGCACGTGATACAAGTCATGAATAGGTAAGTTCGACCTAACTTTTCTACCTGCTTACGCAATATTGTAATAAGATCTCTTCTGAGAAATGCGATGGTCGTGAATTCGTGATACCGATCTAGAAATTTCCACGCATTAGAATTCAATTGTACTCTGCCTTTGTTTGATTCATGGCGGATACCAATTTATCAGTATCCTAAAGTGTTACAAGAATCTTCGAAAGATACTTAAAATTTTTAAACAATAGACACCTCATTAACACTCAACAGATTATGATCACGGTAACAAGTTTTTCTATTCGTAACAAGATTAAACGAATTCATCAAAGTGTATTTGAATCAAATTGATTTAATGCAGATCGAAAAAAAAAGCATTACAAGCATGGCACTGATGAAAAGTTTTAAATCGCATTATTTTCTTTAATTATTTGCTGGCACCAATTGAAAATATAATATAAGTGTAACGTTTTTGGTTCAGGTATATTTATTTTTTTATTCTAAAATTAGGTTACTATATTATTATGTTTTACTTTTTACCTTCTCTATTTTTTACTTTTTACGAGTATTTTCAATTATGTATTATATGATATTAAATTCAAGAATCATATAAAAAAATATGTTTACTGGTCTCACAAAAACAAGAATTCATTGAATAAAGAACATGTCTTACGTCGGTGGAATTAAAATGGCGGCGGTATCTAATGATCGATCCGTATCTAGTTATTAATTTTTTTTTGTTCTGGAACATTCAGCATAGGTATTATAAAATTGAAAACTTTTTTAGGTAGGTACCTACATAAAAGTAAAGTAAAGTAACAGCCTATAATCATCCCACTGCAGGGAAAAGGCCTCTCCATCATTGTATTAAAGTACCACACCAATGATGGGTGCTGGCATAATCACCACGTTTGCCAAATGCGGGTTGGTGATCATAAACCCGAGCAATGTTCGAAAATTCGAAACTTTTTGTTGCTCGTCCCGGTTATCAAACCCGGGACCCCGAGATCTTGGCCTGGTATTTAAACCACTAGACCAACGGGGCGTTCTTTGAACCTTTTTTGAAACCTTTTTTGTTGGTATCTACGATATCTAAAATTAATTATAACTAATAGGATTATTTATTTATATTCATTGAAAATATGCATGTTTGGGCAAAACGGTGACTGCAAACTTTTGTTCAACTGTTTATTCAATCGCTCTTTATTTTACTCTTTCAAACCGTCACTCATTCCTTTTGTGTACGCGGGTTCTCCAAAAATACGGAAATCATCGGGCGGAATATTTAGTTTTGTCATCGATTACGCAAACTGTTTCAAGGGTGCCCAGTGAACGTATATTGTGAAAAAATATGAGAGCGTATATAAAAACTGATGCAGCTGTCGAGCGGCACACATGCGAAATGTAGCGAGCGCTCGCTAGGACGCCGAACAGCGTATGAGACGAAGGGAATCGTGGGGTTACGTCATTTTGGTGCAGCGCAGGGAATAGGGTGACCCTCGCGTCGTGCACATAGCCCGCAGAGGGAAGGGTTCTGTGCGCAATCCGCGATCCGGGAAGGGTTCGCACGCCGCGTCCGCCGACGCGCAAGCGCACGCGAACTTGCAAAAAACTCGCACAATACGCACAACATCGCTGTTTTTGTTGTTAATACGGCGGATTGTTCGTAAATTTCCTTTCTTCGCAAAAAATGTAATATCATCAACTCGTTCACGCCCGGCCTTTCAAAGGGAGCTTTTTGAAGAGGGAACAGAAAAATTGTTAAAAACTGGTAAAAAGTGGGTCAGAAAGGGGTGCTTTTGAAACTAGTAATCACTACCTCGCGTCTATCGATTGCCGTTATTATGGAAAAAAATCCTTTTTAGAATCGACAGTTGTGAATTAGGTTCTTTTATTATTACGATAAAATAATAATCACGCTTTTACGATCTTCTCGTTTACAAAATGTGATAAAGATGTCATTATTTACATTTAAAGTCGTAGATAACTTTTAACAATGTGTGCTGGTGGTTGTAGCGATTGACCACAAGTCATTGTTTATCTGTTTGTATTAAAGAGACAATGTTTTGTATTTGTTGGTCATGGACTTGTACTGTCTACAAAACATTTTCACTAATTTCACTAATAAGTTTGGAGAGACAGGCCCAATTCAGAAGTTATCAGTTTAATTAAATTAAAAATTACTGATGTGTTTAGAAGAGTGCTCTGTTTGATTTTAAAACACGTTTTTTAGTGATTATTGTACAATTTTTGGCTAAACCTAACTATACTTCCCATTTCAGATGCTGTGCGCATTGCGTTTAAATTTTATAAGTAAGACAAAGTTGATAAATCGTGTCAGTACCGCAAGTGGTGGTAGGTTATAGATTTATCGCGATTTGTATCAATTGGGGACTGTTTTTTTTTACAAAAAATGAAATCTCAATCATTTATAAATTAGTTTCGCGGACAGCCGCGGCGTTCATCCCTTTATCAAAGGTACAATCGACCATAATAAAAGGGTACACATTGATTGTCATTCAACATTTTTTATATATTGTATTGTCACTGAACGATTTACTTTCTATTCATCTATTAAAAAGAGAGACATTATTATCGTGGATGAATAATATTTTAAGATCGCTTGTAGGTACAAATAGACTAAGCAAGGTATTAAATAATTAGTAAAAAAGAAATTTAGTAGACTGTGGGTTAGTAAAGACAGTTAATCTATGAACATAAGTATACAATGAAAGGGTTTTTTTATGGTTCATCCTCATCCATTGCTGGATATAGACAAGTACAAAAGGCGCTTTTCTCATAATCGCCACGTTTATGGCAGTTTGGTTGGCAATGGCAGTTTGGCCAACTGTAGAGAGAAGACACTGCTAGTTATTTTCTTCATTCTACGCTTAAAAAATATAAAAAAAAACCTTTTTCTTACTGCAATTACTGAGTATGGTGAAGGCATTATTTACTCTTTTCAGACGTTGTGAGCATATACAATCATGTTTTTAGTATGAGACAATTATAATTTCTGGCCATTCTATATTTCTAAAACGAGACTTCATAGTAAGTAGGTACTTAGTAGGTAAATTTTTTATCAATGCTAAGTTTAATCCTCAATGGTAAATTAGTAACCCTTTCTACGTCAATTTAGCGAAATGGAATGCCGATAGGCGCACAATAGTGTCGACTGGAACCCTTCTACCTGTTGTGTGCAATTACACGATGTTTACACGGATGTCACGGCTCTATGCGCGGGCGCAACCCTTCTGCGCTTTGTGATTGATTATTATGCTCTCGCAGTTGCAATTCAGGTGTAAACATGTGATATAATTTTAAAGAAGGACTAAAACTCTTAGCTCATTGTAAATAAAAATATATATGTTTTATAGAGACACGCATTAGCTTTTCAAATATGTCGAGTATTTCGCACGAATGCAAATAGTATTCTAACATCTGTTTTTACATATTTGATAACAGATTTAAAACTATTATTAAGCCATCATAATAACACATGAACAAACTCATAGCGTATAAACTCCTGCTAAATATAACTAGTAGTGGTAGAGTTGAAAAATCTTATAATAACAATTAAAATGTATGTTTTTTTAAAGATTTTTTTAACTCTATCATTTTTTCAACCGAATATTAACAAAATAATATTAATAGATTCATTCATTCTTGTGAATCCATCCATTCATTCATACTTTTATAAGTACCTACCGGTCAGTATTATTCTGAATTGAATGTAATCAAGGTGAAAAACGTAGTAAAATTATAAATTTAATTGTTTTAATAAAAAAAAAATGAAACCTATTTAAATAAAATAATACAGGAAAGTGCAATAAAGACATTGAATGAACGAAAAAGTCCCTGGCAGGACGGGCTGAGTTTCACTTTCTAACTATTCCTCTAACCCTTTTTTAGCCGGCGACGCGGCACACGTGAGACGTTATACAATGATTATGGGGCAAGAATGGATATTACTAATATTTTTGAATATGTTGTATAGGGAGCGAGTTTTTGTGGAGCTTAAAAAATATCTGATAGCTGTGACAGTTGAAGTATCAAAACCACTTTCTGTGGATACGGTGTTTTTTACCCCAGCACCTGTCCTTGTGCCTACAGGATTATTGAATTAATGAAAGCGACAGTTGTGTGGTAGTAATTATAACGAAAAAAGTTAAACAATAAGTTAGAGTATTATTCGTCTTAATATTCTTCTGTTGTCCTAACGTATGCCTATAGCAATGCAAAATGCTATTTTTGCTTATGTTAGATTAAGAAGTAGATTTTTGTAACCACCTGAAAAGAAAGAAAAAAATTATTCTTGTAAAGGGTCACCTAATGACAGCCTGTTTATATTATGTTTATCTCATTCCTGAGTACCTAATTTATTACGAAATAAAAGTCTATCCCTTGGTTTTACAATTTCCTTGAGCTTTTTGATTTTCCAAAAGCTTCGAAGCCGTAATAATGGAAAAGTATGTTAATTGATGATTTGTATGCTAATAAGAGAGTAAGTCCATCAGTTTTCTTTCGTTTTGATGTCAGTATTGTTTGTTTCTCTACATTCACAAACTTATAAAAATGGTAACGCGTACAAAACATTTTCCACATAATGATAACTGCTAACCATAAACTTGTGATTATAATTTTTTGTAGTTTGATACCAGTTAAACAAATCTTTAATTAAATAAAAAAGCAGAAGTAAAGTTGGTAGCTTCTTGCGCAAGTCTAGTTATTACAGTTACTAGACTACTTTTTTTAATTTGGTGCTTTTAATTGTATTGCAACAAATACAACACTACTACTTGACACACTTACATGTTTTTTACAAAATAAAAAAGTTTAAGCATAATAATATTTATCCGGCAGATGGAAAGACACATTGCCATAGAATGGTTATCGATTACCGTATGATCCAATTAATCGATATCGAAACAGTCGACCGTTTCGAACCTTAACGGCGTTCAAATAGCTCTATCAGTATCCCGTCGAATTAGGGTTATACGATACCCAGAGTTTTTTCTGAAGACACACGTCTACCCCTTTTTAATCGGATTTCGAAGGCGCGTGTGCGTTTTTTACGCGTCTCGATAAAACGCTCAATCCACCTTATTGCAGCCGTTGGGGTAAGTTTTTTTGGTGTCCGTCCATCTGAGCGCGGTAGGTGAATGTTTTAATTAGACACTTCTGTTCCCGCAACTAATAATTGTGAACGTTCATTTATAACTTTGTTAGCATAATTTAACTAATGCCAGTTATACGTAGATGGTATCGCGGCGCTGTTGCACATAGGTACCTCTGAGCTTTGTATGCGTAGACCTCATTCGAACCTCATCGAACCTTAACTAATGCATTATCATTTTTATTATTTTATTTTAGAGGTAACGTTACACAAGCATTTTAGCTCCTATTAAAAGTATTGTTTTTTTTAATCCCATATGCGATTGATACTTTGTATTCATTGTGAAAAGATCTTTGGAAAGATAACTCGTAGTCGTGATTCAAGTTACTCGTAGTAGGTATACTTTTTATACTGAAATATCGGTGCGCCAAGTCGGTGTAATCAGAAAAGTTTCGGAAGTGCGCGACTGTAACGGAAATTTGCTTCTTGAAATGGATCGCATGAAAGAAAAAGCTGTGGAATGTCATTAATATTCAAAACGTAACTAGGAGGGATTATAAAATAATAGCAGTAATTTGGGACGGCACGCGCGGCCGCCCGCCCGCGAGCCCACTCCGCGCGGACTCTCTCTGGAATTTCTTGATAAGATATGCATGGAAATATTTCTGCCTTTATTACATTTTTCCAAGTGAGTCCATTTAAGATAAGAACATCGTATTTTTGACACTTATACAGTGAATTATGTAAAACACCTAATATTAGTTGAAAGAATGCTTATCAAAGTCGTTTTTCAATTTTAACATCATACCCGATAATTCAATAAGGAAGAGATTGTTTAGCTCCCTGTTTTTTTCTTATCAATAAAACATATGAATGGCATAATTAAAAGAAACGTTATTTAAAAACGAATGGGTAGATCTTTTTTTTCCACGGAGGTAACCCTATCATTAAATTCGATTATAGAAGTAGTTTTTTCGGCAAAAAGGATGTCAACTGCCGTAATTAGGCATTTGGTAATTATAGCTTGTTAGTTTCCCTTCGTTTTAACTACTTTAACGGGTCCGACGAGTAATGTAAATTAATTTCAGTTCTCTTTTCTAATTTGACTTTTTAAAGATAATTATACCTCACGGTCTATCTTTTTAAGGCCACGTTTTATTAATTTCATTTCAACGAAGCTTGAATTAAAAATTTTCAATGCTCGTGTTGTATTTATTTAGATAACTAACTACATTTCAATACAATTGTTGAAATTGGGATAATTTCATGGGATGAAGAACCATTATTTCCTTTTAGGACAAACGAAAAAAACAATAGTGTGCAAAACGGTTATGCAAGTAAAAATATTTTACTTCTTCGAATTTGAATATTAGCACAAACTCTTTTGTAGTGCTAATAAATGTACAATGGCCTATAAAAATGAGCAGGCATATTTAAATGGTATTGCCAACTGGTGATCGTTACCGGAATTGTAAAAAGCGTGCCCTGCCGAAACCCATTTTTGTTCTTTGTTTCTTTGTGTCCATAAAAGAATAATTATGAAGTAGTAGCTTTCAGGTGTAGAAACGTTAAAAATAAAAATAACTACTAACACAGTCATAGTCATAGTAAAAAGTTGAAGAATTGTTTGTATGTGGAACATACCTATAATGCTGGAGTTTTCGGGATATGCAATGCATACCTACCTTATCTCTATCATTTCGTTAAAGTTATGGTAGTGAGTGTTAACAGAAAGACGTACAATTTATCACCAAAAGAGTTAAATGACTACAGTATAGAGTACCTAATTTGAGCATTGTTTTCACTATATTATAAAACAGAATGTATACATAGATCAGTGTTATAATGCAGATACTGTTTAAAACATTTCTCTACTGCTTTTATGCAAGGAAACCTTTGGTATATAATAGTTACAGTTTGGTTAGTAAAAGACCATTTCAGATCATAAAGAAGTTTATTTATTGTTTTGAAACAATATATCATCTTTGTCCTTCTAAAATGTTGAACTTATGTCTATGGTTGCAAACCAAGTGCAAAAAATTAGAGCAAAAATTAAACAATATGCGGTGAGATTGCACCAATAACAAATGAATGACACTTTGGTAAAAACCTTTTGTGGTAATACTGGGAAGTAAGACTGTTGCCGTTTTAGTTTTTTAATAGTCAATGTCAAAAACTTGCCTTGCAAGTGACTTGTTTGTACAGCTTAACGTAGTTGTCTCATAATTATAAAATATACATACTTAGTTATTCTGTTTGAAAAGTCATATGTTGTACCACGCCTTACTGCAATATTATGATGCATTTAGTACCTATTCTTATGGGTTTCCGTAATACTGCAGTGCTTTAGGTATGTTTGGTGTAGCAAGAGTGCCGGATTTCTTTGACTGTCTTGAGGTCTCCGGTTACCTAATATTGGCAAAATTAATAAAATATAATATAAAATCCAAAGGGGTCATTTCGAATAGAATATTTTTTATTTTTTGCTAAAACTTTAATAAATATGTACGTATAAATTTTAATAACAATACATTACTTCATTAAAAAAAATGCATTTTCATTTGTAACAGAACTTATGGCTGGACTAGGTATGTATACTATTTTGTTATATGACTTGGTTTGATGTTCAAATGCGTAGCTTCAGGGACTGCGATTTTTATACCCTGTATATTCGCTGGGGATCACAAAGGAAAACGAAACATAATCTGCGTGGTGATGGTATAGCGCCGCGCCCGGCATGCGAGGAGATGCGGGTTCGAGTCATGCCTGAGACATAATTTTTCAAGTTTAAATACTGATATTATAATTGCAATTAAATTTCTAAATTATCATATAAAATAGGTATAATAATAAATAATAATGTGGACAACATCACATACATTGTTCCGATCCCAATTTGTAGAGTTGCCACGAATTGTTGTTATAGCGAATAGTCGAATACCGATTAATCGCCATTCATTTTGGCAAATAGACGAATAACTGGACATTACTATTCGACATAAATAAGGCACATTAAAAATATTTCTAATTTCTTCTAAGGTTGTGGGAAAAGAAAACAATAAAGTTAAAGAAACTGTTTCATGTTATACATACAGTTATTTTGCACCACAATCTGACTCTGTTGGATTTTAAATATTAATTAAAAAGCCTAACTAATTTAATTTCATGAATATGATAGGCACAGGCACATATTACAGATAATAATTGATACTGTGTATTGTTTTATTAAAAAAATAATAAAAAATGATTATTTTTATCTCATTAGTTTTTTTGGTCCTCAAAAGTTTATTTTAGACGACTATTCGCTGAATGCCGGATAATACTAGCTATTATTCGGTATTCGACGAATATTAAAAAAAAAATGTCGAGTAATGCCGAATACTGAAAAATAGCGAGTATTCGCGGCAACTCTAGTGTGTACGCCACTCCGCCATGGAGGTCATCAATCTATGTACTTTTTTAAATTTAGATTTTTGCTTATTTAAGTAGATTACTTTTTACCCTTGTACGAGTAAGTGCACTCAGAAGGGTAGCATTTTAATTTACAATGTAATATCTGTGATTGTTCTGAAAATAACAGTATGACTTTACTGTTTTCACAAGAAGCTGAGCGTTATCAGAGGACTTCTGTAGGAGCGTGGCCGTAGGCATTCCGGTGGGATAGGCTGATCAATCATGAGCCTACCCCTTCTAGCCCGCCCCGAGCCGCGAAAACAAACGGTTGCCTGGCAACGCGAGACGGGAGGGGGGCACCTCGCCCCAACCACACACGAGCGCCCGTCCACACATGATGCACCAACATTATCTCGCATTGTATTGCTTCGTATTTGTCTGCCGATACACTCTCATTTTCCTTTTAAATTAATGATTAATAGAATACATAGAAGTTAATTCAACTTTTACTAGTAAGTTTAGTACTTAGTAATCTGGAAATGGTATTCCTACTCGTGTAGCGTGGAATTTTATTAAAAACTATTTGTATATCCTGGCTTTGCACAAGTTAACTAATGTAGATAATGGAAACAAAATTAAATGGTCTGATTATGACCATGTTACACACTTTTTATGTGATATTTTTAAAACAGTTTTTCTTTTATACAATTAACAAATATTTTATTCAATTCGGTGCAGTCGATCGGAATTGTTAGTATGTTTATTTATTTCGGTGATAAATTGTTATTTATATAGATTCAATTAAAAGTGCGATTTATAGAAAGAATAGGTACTGAAACGACACTCAAATTTGAAGCTCCGTTAAAGTTTTTGATCACATTAATATGTCAAACTGAATGTTGAATGAAATTGTTTTGTTAGGTGTAGGTAAACTACAATAACAATTTTTAATCGTCCAAGTAATGCGATTATGACCAAATAGCATTCTCAACTTTTAGTATTGTTTTGAAAGACTCATTACTAGGTGATTCTTGTTTTTAAACTTTTATACCTTTATACACGGTGAAATTTTAACCACTTTCTAAAATTTTTATAGGCTTTCGGTATCGTATTTAGAACCCATTTATGAAGGAAAAAATGTAAATCAAGCTTTCACCCGAAAATATTTTTCGCAATATAGTTTTAAATTTTCACGGTATAGGCCTGATAACTCTGATAAGGTATAAAGGGAAAATCAAAAACGTATGAATAGTTTCGTAATGAATGAATGAGATGTAAATCGCGTAAAAAATGTGTTGCTAGGCGGCCGTATCAAAAATTTTAGATTTTTTGCGGAAATTTTCTAAGTGCCTTATCTTGACATTTTTGTACTGGGCTATACCAAAAGAAAAAATACGTCTTTTGTTTTTTTCTCGTAGATTGATATATTACAATTTGGAGGGTGGTTAAAATTTCATCCTGTATACCTACAGTTTTGATTAAAATTATCTTTATAAGCACTGAATATTTAATTAAGTGCCAATAAAACATAAAACACAATATTACAAATGCGAAAGTTAGGATGGATTTTTGTTAGTAATCTTGTCAGAACGGCAGTGGATCTCGATGAAATTTGGCACGAAGATACATTACAGGCTAGAAGGCCACAATTTATTTTGAAATAACGTACAGTTTTTGATGGGTATTTTACAAATTTAAAAGGCAACCGCTAGTAGAACACATATGAGTAGGTATTAGAAGTAGGTACCTATTTTTGTAAAGTAATTTCATTTAGAGTATTTTGTATTTTAGAATGCCGAAACCAAGCAAACATTTTTTAGATACTTACTTACATAAACATTATTATAATAATGACACGTTACCTACATACAGGTAAACGTGTAGTACTAGGTAGATAGAGTCTTGATTAAACCTACGCTAAATTTTAAGAATGCATCAGTATTCAGTATCCATACTTAATGTTATACTTTTTTTTTTCTCCGTTTGTAAAATTTTCAGTCTCAAAACGCTAAACAGATTTGGATAAACTTTAGCATGAAGACAGTTTGTAACCCTGAGAAGAACACGGGATGATATTATATAGAGAAATCAACGCTTAAAGAGGTATAAGAGGAGTGGTGGGATCTACCTCCTAGTGGTCCACCCTTGGCAACGGCATCTTTCGTTTTCTAACCAATGATGACGGCTAACAGATCCCTCTGCGGTGGTAGGCTTCGTAAGTGGCTGCCTGGATACTACCACCCTCCTGCCGGAGTCCAGCGCCAAACAGTTTTTTTGTTTCGCTGGTGTGTGGGAGAAACAGTACCTCTGAGTAAGCTCGCTCCATCTTAGGCTTCTTCTTAACCGTATAGTTAAGTATGTAGTCAAGAGCAAGCCCGTTATTAAAAAAAGGGGGTGAATGTTTGCTTTTTCATTCAATTACTGAACCGAGTCACATAAAATTTGGAATGGAGATAATTGTAGTCTTGAAAAAAGGGGTAGAAGTGTGTAAAGTTGTTTAAGTTAATAATAAATGCTCAATTCAGTAGAGATCGCTATCTCTCTACCAGATTAAGCATATTACAGGTATTTTATGTTAACAAAATAATAAAATAGAAAAGGTTTTTATTGCAGTGAATGTGGTACAATAAGATGACACAAGATATATGGCTGCTCAAGTGCTCACATTGAGCCCGTAAATAATAAATAGCATGCAATACGAGAGACAAGCGTCGGTAATTAACAATTAGAAAATAATATAAAAACTGAAAACAACTAAAATGTATAAGATACAATAAAATTGATAATTAAATTGTATGACAAGTAATTCAACTCACATTTAACAAATAGTAAAACACTATAAAGAATTTTCTCATTTAACAATTATTATTGATACAACAAATCACAAACTCGCATTTACCAAACGTGGTTATTATGTATGAATCCATCATTGCTGTGGTCACTAGAATTCAATGATGGAGGCCTTTGCCCTGCAGTGGGATGATTACAAGTTGTTAATTACAACAATTTTTTTTAATAGGTGAAACTTTTATATCATCTGGCAACTTATTAAACAATTTAAATGACATAAAGTAACAGCTCTTTTGGCAACCCCTTTATTGTACAAGATGGTACACCAAACGATTTGAATACCTAGTTCGAAAATTACTTTCATGTTTTTTTAAATAAATATAAAATATATTTTGTGAAAACGCATTATTCAAATAGTAAGTTTTTAAATAGTGTTTGGCAGGAATTCATAGGCCCAGAACCACATATTACCCTAAGATGTTGGAGCCGGGAACGAGATGTACTTATGTACTCGAATTCTTCGTGTACAAAGTCACGGCTGAAGCGTTAGTATGCATATAGAAGTCATTAAAATAAGTAGATTACCTACTTTATTTGATATTTTAGCAACTAAATTGCAATTATAATATCAGTATATAAACTTGAAAAATTATGTCTCAGGCGGGAATCGAACGAAGATGCGAGGAGATGCGGGTTCGATAAGTATGTTACCTATTTGAAGTGAATAAATTAATAATTATCTAAGTGTTTTTGCAAAATGTGTTCGTAATTATCAAATGGCTATGTTTCTGAACGTTAACAATAAGACTACACAAGTAGCCCATAAGCGTGACTAAAACGATTTGTTATATTCGCAGCAGCGTAGTAGTCTTAGGTAGTTATAATTGGCAAAGAAGAAAAGCGAGGTCCTGGCACAGAGCGCGGTGATCCATCATCCCTCCGCTGACCGCTGCCCCCACGTTTCCCCCTTACTTTTCACTTTCTCTACATATTTTAAGGAGAGTAAAACTTTCCTTTCGCCCCCATCGCTTTTATTTCTTCGAGTTGTAATAGAGTCGCGGCCGCAGTCCGTTCCATGGAGACGTACACGTCCGAATATTAGCTATCTCCTTATCGACATTGATGACGACTTCTGTCTTCCGACTTTGTCAATGTAAAGCACTTTTATCTTAAACTTTCTAATTCTGCAGGGACAAAAGTTCGACCGGCGCGTGTTACCTTTTTATCTATCACAATGAAAATCGGTTTAACTTAGAATGTCAGATGTGTAATCTGAAAAGTTCGCCGAATCTTATTTGTTTGCCGGAAACTCTCTTGCGGTTTCAACCGTTTAGATCTGTTATAGACAAGTAAGTAAATTTTGTTTGTAGTTCATGCTGTCGTTACCTATCAAGAAATCATTCCACTGAAGGGAAAAGGCCTCCATTATTCGTAACTTTTTGTTGCCCGACCCGGGATTCGAACCTGGGACCCCGAGATCTTGGTCCGGTATTTAAACCACTATTAGACCAAGTAGGTATTATTTAGGAAAATTTTATAAATAAATATTGAAGTAATTGTTTTTTTTTATCTGACATCTACATTTATTACTAGTCTGAATATTATGATTAAATATGGATAAAATTAAAAAAAAAAGTAATTAGGAATGCGACTTATTTGAATGTGGGTAATCATATGGGAATTTGTGATGTGCATTTACAAGGTATCTAAGTTTTTGTCGAGATTAAAATAGCGGAAAAGATAAAATCGAATCCTAAAGTCGATGGTGACGTGTGGCGCGGGTCCGGCAGCAGCATCGCAGTGTCTATAATAAATGAACGGGCGCGGGGGACGCTGACCAATGGCAGCCCCTCCCTCAATCAATATGATGGACTCGCTCGCGAGGGGACGATCGCTCACTGATTTTTTCCCTCGCTGACAAGGCTCGGGAGGACGCGTTTTTGCGCCCTCCGTGCACTGTACACGAGAAGGGACCGGGCAATTAATAAGTGTGCGCGGCGATCGGTGACCAGCCTCCCACGGCCGCGCGGTCCCATGCGCCCTCTACTCGGACATACTGCACTTAATAATAACAATGCTTACTTTCTTACTAATTTCGTAAATTCCATAGGTACCTTTGTTTTGTTTGTTATCTTTTCAACTTTTAAGCGTTACATTTGACTTTGATAAAACATCGCTTTCATGTTCAGAACTCTGCTTTTCACAAAAAGTAATTAAAAAGCAATTAGTCTTGATTGCTTAGAATTCATACTTAGTCAAAGTAAAGCTACTCTCGAAAAACATCTCGCAGTTTCAAACATCGAAATCTTAATCTAAGTTTAAAATTTCTTCGAGAATCGGCGAATTTTGCACTAAGTCATTAAAGTATAAAACTTCGGTCATTTCGCTGGCGTTGCTTAAAAGCCTTTTTAGGCGGAGAAAAGTAATCTTTCATTAGAGAGGGGAGGTGAGGGAGGGGGCTAAAACGGAAGTTCTCTTTGAAAGGAAAATTACACGTCGGATGTGCTCGCGCCGTTCAGGGAGATGGATTTTAATTACATCAAACAAAGTTGCGAGAAGGAAAGTTTGTTTGGGAGCCGGTGCTGGCGCGATTACGCGCTGTTATTGTAGCGTGTCAATCAGGCGCTCGTTACAACTCGCTAATGATCACGCACGCCGCTCGGCCCGCGCCCGGCCCGCACCCGCACCCGCACCTACTCCTAGACGTTTCATTTACCAACTCATGCTCGTTACCAACTTGTACATTAACGCCCCGTGATGAAAACTCATCTCGATTCGATCCAACAAACTTCAAAGTCCATTAAAAGAGGACTTAGCACTTGCCTACGACTTCTCAAGATAATGATTAATATAGGACAAACATTTTCATTATGTAGATGCGGGGTCAATAAGTCCTTAAAACAAAAGAACCTATCTCCTATACATGCCTTGCAATTGTTTATTGATTAAAGAACTATAAAAAAAAAATATTATGTGAAGCGTTTATGTTTAGACCATGGTATAAAAAAAGTTACTAAATCAGCAGTTGGTAAAAAAAGCGATTACCTAGTGTTCTGGACCAAAAGTTGTAAGTAATAAAAAAAAACTGAAGTTGCTTGTTTTTGATATTATTTCTTGTTTCAGAAACGCAAAAATGACACTGAGACAGACTTGGTAATCTCTGTTTATTAGGTTTTTTTTTATTAATATAATCTTAATTGAATGATGCTTATTTAATGCTCACAGCTGGACTTAGGCCTCCCAGGCCTGGATCTCCACAACGGTCGTTCCCGCGGCTTCCCGCGGCCGTCGGACCATTTACGGCCGTTCCCAATATTCAATCTACGATTATAGATAGATTGGTATCCCCGATCATTAGTAACTATCTATCCATCTTTCACGGCCGGTTCTTAGGTTATGGCATATCGGAGATAGGAAACAGTTTCTATCTCTGTTTTTGCCGTCCAGAGAAACAAAGGCAGAAGTTGTTTTCTATCTCCGATATGCCAAAACTGAAGATAGATAGGTTATTGGAAATGGCCGTTAAAGTTGTCCCAATAATATGGATAAGCGTCTCCTATCTTCAGTTATCAGTAGTTATGACGGCTATCCAAGCCCTCTCTTACGTTATAATAAACGCAGCGCTCAAGAAGTCTTAGATAAGTTTACTCTGTTTTTTTATGGCGTTTTGTCATGTTATTTAGGCAAATAAATAAAGAAAAAATAAACAATTCTTATTAAATCATAAATGGAACGTTCTTTAAATGACATTTGGTAGGTTGACTTGACTGACGCAGACAGACGGCCATTAGTGGGGCACCGATCGTCGTCCGGTGTGCGGTCGCCATTCCAGAACCTTTCCGCCTCAACGGTGACCGTCAAGATGAAGAGACCATGTCTCGGATGCTTGTCATACATACAGGATGAAATTTTAACTACTTTCCAAAAATTTTATAGGCGTTCAGTATCGTATTTAGAGCCCATTTATGAAGTAAAAAATGTAAATCAAGTTTTCACCCGAAAATATTTTTCGCAATATAGTTTTCAATTTTTACGGTCCTAGGCCAGTTATGGTATAAAAGGAAGAACAAAAACTAATGAATAGTATTGTAATGATTGAATGAGATGCGCATCGCGTAAAAAAAGTGTTGCTAGGCGACCGTATCAAAAATTTTAGATTTTTGGCGGTCATTTTCTAAGTGCTTTATCTTGACATTTTTGTACTAGGCTGTACCAAAAGAAAAAATACGTCATTTGTTTTTTGACTCTGAGACTTTTTGAGATTGATATATTAAAATTTGGAAGGTGGTTAAATATCATCACCTGTATATAGAAGGGTTATACCATTGATCTACTATTTGCTACCTCTGCTAAAATTTTAGCTACCTCAATAAATACATAATATTTGAACAAAACAGTTGGTCCCTCCATTATGATATCAAGATGGAGGGACCAAACTGATAGACCATTTTCTGGAATGTCGCCTTCGCTGCGCTCCGACGACATCTCCTGAGGATGCCACGTGAAGTGGCGAAACGCGTCGAGGTTTTTATTATATTGGTGTTGGGTACTAATAATTGCATTAACTGTACTGCATGCATTTTTGAGGGAGGGCGGGCGGTTTTCCTGCATGAAATAGTGCTTGCTCAATCAGTGTTAGTGTGGTGCAGGTGCTTCCTCAAATCAGTGTTAGTGCGGGTAGTGGTGAAGGTATCTAGGCCGGTATATTAACAAGCGGAAATCATTAGCAAAATAATTTTCTAAATCCATAATGGGGTGGAATATCTTACGACGTCCGTACAGAGCTGGTAGTCTTCGATAGAGGCAGCGTTAACGCTCACAGGTACGTGACAGAAGTCCTAGAACCACATGTGATACCGTTTGCGCCATTCATAGGCGATAATTTTGTTCTAATGCACGACAATGCCCGTGCGCACACTGCGAGACTTGTTACCGAGTACTTGGACGCAGTCGATATTCAGCGATTACCATGGCCAGCTCGAAGTCCTGACCTGAATCCCATAGAATATGTGTGGGACAACCTTAAAAGGCGGATCCGGAGTCGTACACCAGCTCCGAATACCATCAGTGAACTCAGAGCTGCAGCTGTTGAGGAGTGGGAGCACATACCTCAAAGTGATATCTAAGACATAATGGACGGGCTTCCAAATCGCATGCAAGAGGTTATTAGGGCCAGAGGAGGAAATACACATTATTAAACCAATAATTTAGAGTCAATTATTTTTTTAAATTAACTTTTTGCATTTTAATTTTATTTGTAAAAATACTCCATTATCTCATTTTGTTTTTTATTTGTCAAAATTAAACCATTTCACAACTTACACATGTTTCATTTATTTTTGTGTAGTATCACTCAATTTAATATCATAACAATATTCATTAAAATATTACGGAATTTTAAGGAAATTGAGAAAATCTTAGTGGCCGGTTAAACGTGCCCCTGAGTGTATATGTATGACAAGCATCCGAGACCTTGTCCCTCCATCTTGACGGTCACGGGTTCAACGGCAATCGGTTCTTCTTAATTGTGTCCCGCCCACTGCCACATCAGCTCCGCAATCCTTCGAAGGCAAATCGGAGGCAAAACCGATGTCGGTTATCTGAGTTCTCCTATGTATTTCCTTATTTCTGATTTTATTGAAATACCAAGCATGGCTCTCTCCATTGCCCGCTGTGCGACCTAGAGCCTTTTTATGAGACCAATATTAAGCGGCCACGTTTTAGTTCCCTAAGTCATTACTAAGTACAAGCAGTTTTTTAACACATAAAGTTAAGTCGACCCGCTGTCTCAAGTTCTCAACAAAGAGAAAACAAACCAAAAAGTGGTCAGTTTCGTAGGCACATACCTTTTGGATTGATAAAAAGTAACCCTCAGACTACGCTATTGTCATTTTAATTTGAACTAGTACGATTGGCTACAAGAATATTAAGATGAATATACCAGACTAGTTAATTTCATTGCAAGTCAAGTACTTACTCACTTTGATACTACGTTATTATTTTCAGCTCTCTCATTTTCTACATGTCTCGTAAAATATTGTATATAGTGAGAATATTTCAATACGGTTGTTCGTGAATATAGACAGTTATGGTTCCTGTAAAGATTCAACAGAACTGGCCCCTAGACAGTTGGCAAGAGCTAGCGTGACGACAAGCGTTCTCAGAGCTATAACCTTAACGGTAGCGGGCGCGGGCGCGCTAAAGGTGTTATAAATCGGGCGCGCCTGCCTCGGGGACGTGCTATGGAAATGTATTGCGCGCTGTCGCGTTAATCAGAGTTCAGTCGCCATTAATTTGATTAGGGTTAGTGGGCGCGGGCCTATCAATCCGACGCATTACCATGCCTCGCCAGGGTTGCGTCCGCACTTGTACTTGATAAGATACTCGAGGTGTTTCACTTGAGTGTCGTGATTTAACATGATAATAATCACCATTGATATATTAAAACATGATAAATATAAATTTTCCATTAAGTATAGGTCCTATTACCTATATTGTTGATACGCTGACACTGTACCTTTTGAATTCAGTAAACGCATTGTTTAGACATGTGCTTTGTAAGCTTTTGGCGGAGAGAAAATAAATAACCAAATACTATTTTACTAGTACCAGCATACGTATTTCTTGTTTTTTTTTTCTGATAGACTGCGAAAGATATGGCTACGCGTGCTCTTCATAAATAATCTAAATTTATCACTAGGTAATTAATCCAATCGTTTTTCTGAGATAACTAATTATGAAGGATTTAGAATAAGGCATAGTTTCATGTTCGGGTTGAATGAAAGTACCTAATCATTGTACTCTATTTATTTCATTGATTTTAAAGTATGTAATGGTTTGCATCTTATCTTCATAGACAACCCTGAGCTTGTATAGTATAATTTGGACCGATTCGTGGTGAGCACTTTTAGGTCAATTAGGCAGAGTCGCACCCGCGAGCCTCTGCTAATCAGAGGCGCGGGCGCCGCGGGCGGGCGGTGCGGGCGGAGGCTTTATGCCGTGTTAATTTGACTAATGCCGCGGATTACACCCTGATAAACTATGTGTCTGACACCGCATAAACCGCAGAACCCATCCATCAAGAGTTTATTACTCGGACTGTTTGTTTACTGTTGGTTCGCCGCAAAATCAATTAGATATAATTTAAAGGGAAAAGCATAATTTTGTATTCGTGGCAATTAAGATTAAATGTTAATTGAAATAACGTGAATTTCTTTAATAATGTCGATGTTTTTTTTACAAACAACCGATCATCATTTCCGTTTGGATGGTTTATTATAAACCTTTACCCGAAATCTGAGTATCTTGCTGAAATATCTTTTCCACTTTATAACTTTCCTATTTTTACTTTATTATTATAACTAACAGCTTAGTGCGAGTATTGTTGTTACGTATGACGAGTTAGGAATGATGACAGTAATTTTATTATAAACGACATCCGTTTCAAGGCTGGCCACCGTTTGAGTCCAAAGAGTAGAGGTGTCGTGTCCAAAAGCAATTAGGTCGGACTACTTAACCAATTAGACTGAAACAATCGCCCTCATAGCATCGCGCCCGCTGTGTGAATACGCCCCTATCTGGACAAGCCGCGCTTTTTGTACACCACTTTAAGTTACACCAAAAAGCTCCTCATTACCGACCCGATTATTTCCAAAAAGAAAACTTTAGTAGTAATTCGTCCGCATTCATAGGGGACAATTTTATGTTTCCCATAACCGATGTGTTATTGTTGTTTTGGGAACTGTATGACGTGTCGTGCGGACATTACTTATTCAATGTATAGTTGTCGTTAGCGGCCCTTTGGTAACAGTTTACTACAATCAATTCGGTTTGGAACAAATTAAAGTAATTTGAGTGATATCCCCTTTATTGTTAGAAATTAAAACCTAAGATAGTACTCCGCAGTTACACTTTAAAATAGTCTAATAGCCAAATGTTTATAACGAAAACAGGTTAAGTATATAAATTAAACCAGCTTAAAGATTATTAATCTATGAAGCATATTTTAGTAAAGACTACAATTTCATTGAACGTCACACAAAATATTAATGGCCGCGTTTACTTTCTGTTAATACCTATTCACATTATTATATAAGTTCTGCTGGTTAGTTATAAAGGTATACTCTTTATAACCAACCATTTAACTTTCTAAATACAACTGACCATTAATTTGGTAAAAACATTTTCCTAGTACGTACTTAGGCGGCAGTAGGTGCATTTGATTGATTGTATTTAGATACCATAGAACCATTTCCTAAGTAGGCACTCGTTAAACTAAAAATTAGCTACTATGTTCACAACATCACAAACAACAACAACAACAACAACAACACAAATCTTTCGTGTAAAAGAACAAAATATAAAATAAAATATATAAATTATAACTACTTTTAAACTTTCGTGTTGCATAGGTAATTATTTGAAAGATAACGGGAAATTAAATGCGATCATTCCTATAACGAACGAGTAACGAACGTCAGGCAAAAGAATAAGGTATGATTGCTTTTAATTTCCCTTTATCATATAAATTATGTTTCACAATATGATTTTTTTTTAATCGCTCGCAACGTTCAATACTTTAATAAATTTATCTGACTAATATTTTAACACACAGCATCTAATCATATTGTCGGTAATAAAATGTAGATCACCAACAACGGTGTTAATTTGTAAATATATGTTCACAAAATATAAGTACTTTCACTCATAAAACACATAACAATAAAACATAAATTATTAAAACAACGATGGGAAGTGTTGTGATTGCCTAAGGTTATTGTTATAAACTTGTAGCTATTGTTTATTTCATTATATTATTACAGCCACTGAATTCAGATTAAAATTAGCAGGGTCGAGCTTGGATAATGTTTTTATATTCCACAATTTTGTTCATGAGTGTACTTTAGAAATGTGGGCAGTTGTCTCCAATTGAGAGTTAGATAGGGTGGGTGCACTTAATTCATTGGTGGCGGATGTATGCGGGATCATTTTGTCCATCCTTGAAAGGCGACTGACGTTAAACACTACGACTGCGACTCCTCTTGTCCCGCTCTATGCATCTCAACATGCACGCGTGGCCATGTGTGTTGCGGGCCCTGTGGGTGTGGCAGGGCATTAGGCCAAATGGTGCACTGGAAGTACGACTAAAATGTTTATTGCGTGCTTCGTTGTAAGCTATATCACTTTGATGAATTAATTTAATTAAAGATACGTTGCATGTTAGGACAATGAAAGCATGCCCTTATTAAATTCAGAGTTCACGACTACTTCAAGGAAATCGATAAATCACAATGCGAGACACAGCGTTTAATAAAAACTCTCCCGTGATCGGAAAGACGGTTAATGTATACTTTATAACATAAGAATGTATTGTTTCCCCATACTAATTTACCGTTCTATTGTCATTCTTTTAGGGAAGGACTCAAACTATCTTCTTCAACTTTATACCAAATTTCTTCTAAATTGTCTCAAAGGTTTGGGCGTAAAGAGGTATCTGATAAATACCTAAACACACGTTACACTTTCGCATCTCTACGAGTAATAAATATGTTACAAATCTTTTTTTATTTTAATTTATTGACTTGATAAACCATTGCAAAAAAAAAAGTTTTTTAGCGCTAAAATTTAAAAAATAATTACTTAACACAATAGAATAGTATTCTTATTCAACATAACTACGCAAATGTCAAGGTACTCTTACTCGTACCTATTATATTACTTTAATTAGTGCAATCCAACCAGGTATTATAAAATTTATTAAAGTTTAAATCTAATTACAGCCGAGCCCCGCCTTGTTTCTGATTGGTCGGTTAACCCTTCCACCGCGAAAGGGTTATTATTAGACCCCTCCAAACGCGCGCTCGCGCCGCGTCCGCCTCTCCATCTTTTACGTTTTTTACCGCGGCGTTTGTTTATTTTTTAAACACATATGAAGCGTTTTGATTGGACGAAAGGGTTAACGTATAAATAAATCTGACGTGTCATCCGCAGGAGGAAACATTACATAGGCGGTGCCCTTTTGAAAGTGAAAGGGTTGGGTTAATTGTTATCCGGCTTTGTGAAAAGGGGATTATGATTAGGGTCACACGTCAATGCAGTACATTATCACACGTGTGTATATGAGTATATATACATATGTGTTAACTAACTACAAATAAGTATTAGTGCTTGATATCTAAAATTATTTAAAAGTCTTTAGTTGTTTTATTAACACACATAATTATGATAATTGCATCTTTACAATCTTATGTTGTGCCATCAGATATGGGTATTCTGCTTAGTAATTATTTATTCTACGAATTGTCAATTCATCATCAACATTATTCTTTTGCCATTAAATAATTTCTCATCCTAATTATAGTTATGATAATAGGGATGGGTTAAAGTATGAAATTGCCGATTATTTTCCCTCTTTTTATTTTGTTTATAGCTCTTAAGTATAGTCGTATTATTGCGTAATTCTTTTTGTATTGTATCAAAAACTAAATAAAGTAACTTTTGACTAAAAAAAATATGCAATACCAGTGCCTATTACTTCAAATAAAGTCGTTGAAAAGACCCCTTACAATGTGTCAGCTGACCTTCTTGCTTCAATTAAGTATATTTGTATTATATACTTTGATTTTCAGAACTTTAAATACTATAATGCGTAGCTTCATAACCATCTAACTTTCACCTTTAATTTCATCGAAAACGGTTCAGGCGTTTAAAAAAAAAACTGAAAATTTGTTAGTATGGAAAAATTACTTTTCTCGATTTCGTCCATACAAAACGGCAATTTCATACTTTAACCCCTAATATGTGCGAAATAATAATTATATTAACGAATTGGTCGGTGTAATATTATATTATAGTTATGAGGGGTTAACGTTAATGTGCTCACTTTTAAAATAAACTTTTGTTGCTTTAGGAGCATATGATGTTGTGTCATAAAGGCGAGAACGCGCTCTAGGCGAGCGACGTGCCTGGGGAGCTGACGAGGAGATTACTCGCACACCTTGCTGGCTTAATTTGCGCTTTAAGAGTTGTCAACGCGGTTGTAATGCTGTTGGTTCACCCACATCTCAATTTTAACGGATTAGGATTGCGCTCTTAATGCAACAGCTACAGTGACACGTGTAAATTCAATTAGCTTCACTCTTTTCTAATATATTACAGATTGGCAAGCAAACATTGTGCAATGTTCGACGTTGTCGAAACAAAGTTATCTTGCCAAATCATCAGAAACAAACCGAAATGGCAGGAGACCCAAACAACCCTAATATTTTATAGTTGCGTAACAGATGACATTTTGCGGCAGCTTCATAAATTATCTATTAGTCGAACATCACTTGACGTTTCCACAAAGAGCTAATGTTAGCTTTTGTGCAACCGGGCCGAGCCGAGACGGACATAAAGGGCAGTGTAGGTGAACCCTTCCTCACCTGCATTCCCACGATGTGTAGAAAGTGCAACCAGGCATCGACTAGCTTGAAAAAATTTTGCGCAAATATAGATTTCTGTCAAACATTTGAATGTCACCCAGATATGGGTTTGATTTGATGAATTGAATAAGAGTAAGCGGTGCATGGGTGCGTGGGAAAGTCCGTAAACACTTGTGTTTGCTACCTACGTAACGATATACATTACTTAGATTTTCTATGTGTTTGGATTTGACATAAGTAATTTAAATGAAAGATGACATTAAACCTTCCTAGAGAAATCATGTGAAGTTTTTTTGGAAACAAAAATAAAGTAAATAATGTTAGATCAGGTTAAAGATTACATGAGCTAACCAAGCATAACCGTTTTGGTTCCGTGAACAGTTGATAAGATCAGCGTGTAGGGTGATATCTATTCTGTCTGATCATTAGAGTATTTTTATACTCTAAGGTCTGATCCGAAGCAGAATACGAAAATAATTAGATAACTACCTTTCGGCACAAGAACAGGTAAGGTATGTTTTTATTTTATTATTAATTTTTTTAAAGTGTATCGTCAATGTTTACAGAAAGTTCTACAACTTTTCAGGTCAATTTATCTTATTATATAAAAGAAAGAGAATGGCTGGACCGATTTTTATGATTTTGGTGTTTTTGGATTTGTCTACGTCAGAAAAATAAGTATTAAAAATGTAAGAATGTTAAAATATAAGAAAATTTACTTCTTGATATTATTTTCCAAGCACGCCATATTTGATGACCATGATATTTAAGACGACAAAATCAAATACTTACTATTCGGAGGCGATACGAAGTTCGCGGGATCCGCTAATTTAAGATAAAAAAGTTAGTAAGAGGTTTCCCAATTAAATCGTTCAACTCCGAACTTCTTTTATTCGAGAAGACGCTTGAATTATAATAATGTATAAGTTACTCAGACAGTGGCAGTAGATTTTTTTTAAATCTTTTATACTATATAACGATAATTTTAAATGCCTACCTACCCATCTAAGCATTTCGAGCTTCCCCACAACTAGTATTCCCGGAATGTCTGAAGGAAAGAGAAACCTTTTTCTACTATTGTACTCGTACTTACTTAAGCTTACACCTATCAAATTTCTAACGTGAATGCAAATAATGCAATATCTCTTGATCAGCGCAATGAAAGGGCAAATTCCCACGTGTTTGTATTTGGTAAAGGACAGTCCTAACAAATACACATATCTGAGTGGAAAGAGCTCATCTCTACGTTTCTATACGTTATCTACATTTCTATTGTATTCGTTTCTTCAATGTGCCTGATTCTGGTGGTTCTTGTCGTTCCAAAAAGTTTGCTATTGCCGTTTACGTCTATAGAAAAGCTTCTTGTCTTGATGCAGATCGCAAAAACAGCGGGAAGGTCAGTGGGACCTAGTGAAACTGGCTTGGTCTCGAATTGCGTCGACCCTTTCACTCTCGACGTATACCTGCGCTTTTTACTAGCGCCCGACATCGTATTCGTAGAAAGGACCAGTAAGTGTTCATAGTTCTCAAACATCTCACACAATATAAGTTTATTTAACTTACAGGTTTTACCATCGCTTTAACCCCCAATCAGAAATCAGGAACTAAGCCACTGGTTATTTCATAATGCATTGTAACTATCATTGTTACCTTTCGTACTTAAAACTTACATTTCTCAAAACATGTCTGTATTAAGCTTAGTATAAAGCCCCTTATTCCTATTTATTCAATAGCAAGGCAGCCCAAAATAAGTAAACCAATAAAAAAAAATAGCAAACTTCCTTAATATACATCAAGGATAATCTAAAATTTGTAAATTGTTGTGGAATTTTTTTACTATTTACAGATAGTAAGTACTATTTAAACAAAGTACTTGTTTCTATGTTACTTTTATCATAATTATTTATGAAGCGTGACGCTGTTAGTAAGCTTTTTTGATTTCGAAGCGATATACGTAACTGTCATTAAACGTCAATACTTATAAGCATTTGAATAGTATGTAATTGCACTTTTTTAGTAAACAAACGACTGGCTTCATTGTTTTCATAAACACAAAAAATTCCAGTATTGAAGGCAAAAGGCAAGCATTAAACTCATACAGTTCCCCATTATTACGGAATTGAAAGCGAATATATTTTAGTATTCGCCATAAATTACTATACGTGTTTCATAATTAGAGTTAACTTATTTTAAGAAATGTTCTTAATAGTTACATATTGCGAAACTATTTCCTCTCCCGAATAAATAAAATTCTGAATCTCTTAAGTCAACCGTACCCATAAAGCACTAATTCTATATCTGTACGTAAATCGTTTAATTTAAAGTATCCTTTGTCGATAACTTTTTTCAGTTGTTTGAAATTAAGTAGGCATAACGCCTCATTGATCAAACTTACTTTAACCAAAGCCAAAGAACCTTAAGACAAAGAACCTACTTTAAGAAAAAAATTCTGACAAAATCTGTAGATAACAATATGTTTTTAATTCTTATTTATAATAATTAGCTGTGCCCGCGATTTTATTCGCTGGGACTACATGATGCTTATTATGCCTCACCCCCCTTTTTACTAAATAAAATAAATGAAATAAGTATCTAAAATCAAAGTAGCCTAAGCTACTCAATATAAGATTAGCTATCTGCGGTCTGAAATTCCCGTGAAAATCGGTGTAGCTTTGTCAGATATTAACCGGAACAAATAGACAGACATGACGACAAACATTTTTAAAATGGTTTTTTTTAGCTAAGTACCGAATACTTTCGTACGCTATTAGTGAAAAACTGTTAATGTGAAATTACAAACAGGCAATGTAATTTAATTTACCTATTTGTAAACATTATTTCATTTTTTATAACACCAAAAATGCTTATATGTACTTACTCAATAATGGTTATTTCATAATAAGCTAGTGGTTATCTTGATTAAAGTAAAATACTTATTTTTGGTTTGTATTTGTATTTCAATTATTATTATGTTTGAGAAACTCTGGAACTAGTGAATGGGCTGCAATATTTCGCAAATTCTTCTTTTACCAAAGGGCCTTAAAATAAATCAAATGAATATGGGATAGTCACAAAAAGCGGGTTAATTACTTACCATTGGGATTCCTTCCATGAAAGGATAGATAGTTTTTGAGAGTGCGCTTACTGCCTTGGACCCATATGTGTGGCGGTGTGAAATTCAATACTTTGTGAATCAATTAAAAACAACGATAAATATAGATTGATGTTTTAACGTTTAAAAAACCGTTGATCTTAATATAATAAGTGCTTTACGTACAATGAGGTAATCGAGTTCTTTGTTACATTATGAGCAGGTGAGTTAACTAATGCAATTTGTTTAACTCAGAAAAATATTGTAGTTAGTGTTGTCATGACGAAAACATATTATTCAAGTATGAATAATTTACCAGGACATGTCAGTAAATACCTATCTAGGTCCTTAAAGGTGCATTCCGGATACTGATCAGGGCTAAACCGCACAATTATACAATTATTTTATAGAAATTCAATCCAGTTTTTGCTGTGGGATTTTAGGCCTCACATTTAAGTATATTCAGGTAAAGATATCCCTTCCTTGATATCAGCCGTATAGAGCTTTGAAAACAAAATAAAATGTGTTTTAAGTTTATTGTTATACGGTTGCAATTTTAGTGTGATTAAAATGGCGCTTCTGGAAGTCTTTTCGCAATGAAAACCGATATCTGCGTTTCGATCATTTATAACTTGCATTTGACGGGCAAACAAAAAGAATGGTGGATAGAAAAAGTGGCGGAATTCGAAACGGCTTCGAGTGGAAATGAAGTATTATTGCAACACTTGCACTTTCGGTCGCGTCCTTCTGATCCGATTGCAGAATGGCTCCGATTTCCATTTCATAGTTCTTGACAAACGCAGCTCTGTTCCGCTCGCCTGGAGTTTGTAAGATCAGTAGCTTTAATATATATCATAATAATTACATTTTAACTAGAATGTTCGTTTCGAATTAAGTATTATCAACGTACAGGACAGTCATACCTACATAGTCCAATTTTTGAATACAGAATCATTATGTTACGTAAGCGTTTTAAATTTAAATTAATTTTATGCTTAAAAAGCGTTAAAATGGAGAGTGAAAGTTTTCATAAAAATATTTTTTTTTATATACTTTATTTGATATTTATAATATCAGTATATAAACTTGAAAAATTATGTCGCAGTCCCGCCTGAGACATAATTTTTCAAGTTTATATACTGATTTTTTTTTTATTACTCAACTCGAGATTTTTATTCATCGTGCATGCTTTGGGTTAAACGGAGGCTGAAAGATGGAACGGGGAGCTATAGTTTTGTGTAAAAATAAAATAAGCAATATTATTTCATCAACATTTTTTACTCTATGTCACTTTTAATATGCAATAATGCAAGATTAGGTAATATAATTTTATCGTCGTTTAATTGTCTGTTCATATACGAGTACCTACCCTCTATTTGTTTAGCGATGTAAGTTTAGTTCAAATTATTGAAAAATAAACTGGCAATAGAGTAATCAGAGCATAAGCAAAAATAGCCAATGTTAAACTTCTTCAAAATTAAAACACAAAGTTTTCCTGAGAAATAATATCTACAGCTTGAAAGGGTAACATTACTTATTTTCTGTAGAGCACCTATTTTAGTGTCATAATTACCCACTAAATAAGTGTATCTTATTATTCATAAGAGTACATAATTATCGTGTTCAACCACATATCCATGGATACCAATTGAATAACTTCAAATTTTAACTATAATAATCTATAATAATTGTGGTTGAAAACTACTCGAGAGCCTGATTTGTGTTTTCAAATGTTGCAATTGTGTAAGGATATAAGTATAACTAGTGTTTGTTGAACGGGCTGCGTGTGTCGGCGCTGCGCGGCGACTCACGCACAATGGTAGAGCGGATGATTTTGCACTTGAGTGGTCTTGAGAAACGCGTCTTTGGCTCATTGCACATCGAGACCGCACATAATTATATGTGAAGCCAATACAATACAATTTTGTATCATACACTTTACATGCATACTTTTGTACATAATATTAAAAGCTGGATTTTAGCATAATGCCATTCCAATGATCGAATTACAATAGTTAGTAATTTTTCTGCTGCTCGATCAGTTACCTGGGGTGGTGGGATCTACCTCCTAGTGGTCCACCCTGGGCAACGGCATCTTTGGTTTTCTAACCAAGAATGACGGCTAACAGATCCCTCTGCGGTGGTAGGCTTCGTAAGAGGCCGCCTGGATGCTACCAACCTCCTGCCGGAGTCCAGCGCCAAACAGTTTTTCTGTGTTCCGTTGGTGTGTGGGAGAACCAGTACCTCTGGGTAAGCTCGCTCCATCTTAGGCTTCTTCTTAACCGTATAGTTAAGTATGCAGTCAAGAGCAAGCCCATTATTTATATATATATAACCTACTTACATAATAACTCAATGGTACACTTAGTACCAAAGAAATATTACATAACTAGTTTAAAGTTCATAGCATTTCTTCTACATTAACGTACCTAGTTGTAAACACAAGACCAACACAATTGTACTAAAACAGTGCTCTTGACGGAATAGATTGAAAACCTTAAACATTTCATTTTCAACTTATGACAGTAATTAATTAATTAATTTGTACTATAAATGTTATTTTCAGCAACAATATATAGGTCGATATTGTAACGAATATTTAGGTCTTTTTTAATTTATTATTTGTATTGATCATATTATATTCGTTGCATGTCGGTGTCCCAAGACAGAGCGTCTGGCGCGAACACTTTCGCCGCACACGTGCAGATTATGCGCTTCAAAGGATTTTTTACAATAAAACATATGCCGCTTTTTGCTTAACCCACTTATAGACTCGATTATAACCTTCTTACCTACATTTGCTGCGCTCTTTGTAAAGATCAAGCCGCCAGAAAGGCTACATGCACGAGTATTTGGCTCATGCAAGCCGACTATTATTTGCAAGTAGGCCAGGCCTTTTTTTGGAAACTTTAACTTACTGTGTACCTCCATTTGTGTTAAAGCATCTCAATATTAAGTTAACAAATACTTACTTACCTACTACCTATATTTTTTCATCATGTTACATTTTGTTTGACAATGATCTCCTCTTTAACGCACAAGTATTCCAAATTGGAATAGAAATAAGCCCGTTGATTTGACCAATTTCAAATTCCTTTTGATATTGTTTATATTTACCCAAATTATTTTAGCTATGAATTTTACACATAATATTTAAAACTATCCTACAGTAAGCGCACATTTACTTGGGATTAAAAGTATCTTATGCTAATACAGCTTGTTATCTATCAACGTTCAAAATGTCATCTAGATCCGTTTAGTAACTATGGCATAATTGAATTACAAACATCTTAAACTTTCGTATTTATAATACTAATTTCTGCTGTCCGCGACTTTGTGAACGTGCAAATTTGATTCGTACATTACTCCGGGATAAAAAATACCTGTTTGCTGTTCCAGCCTATAGGTAATTTACCTATGTATGGGTCAGACATCATCCCGATTCATTCAGCTGCTCTGGCGTTACATGGCGACTAACATCCAGCCAAACTTTCGCATTTATAATATTTGGAAGTTTAGTAAGATAAGAAAGTTTAGTGAGATAAGTAAGATTAGTAAAATAAGCAGCAAGATAGGTGTTTAAGGTAAATGTTTGGTCTAAATTATAGAGACAGCTGTGTTCCTATTTTTAAAACATACAAACTGTTAACGTTGCCATGTATTTATATATTGGAACTTAGTACTTTTGTTAAATTTAATCCGCACTTGTTTACAAAAGTAGCGGATATAAGAATGAGGTCAATTCATATAAGAACCCAGTACAAACCAAAATTGGTAACTGGAGGACATAAAACATCTATGGTGAACAAGAGTGTAAGTGGAATGGCTCCCATTATTTTTAATAAATTTCCAGATGGTTTTAAAAATTTGGTTCAGTGACGTTTAAATATAAATTAAAAAAGCTATTGATAGAAAAATGTTATTATTCCGTTAAAGACTATTTAAATCATAAACGTAGAATATAATAGACGGACAAAGCCTGCGAGATAGAAGAAAACCTCTTATGGAAATCTAGCATGATAGAAAAACAAAACAAATCTTTTCGTTTTGTGACCTGTCGTATTTGACGGAGTGACATCCAGTGGCATATGCGATATAAGGTTCAACATTTTATGTAATTATCTAGTACATCGTAGATTATCTAAAGTAAATACAGTTTTATCTAACAATGGTCACATGTTCTGTGAGTCAACCACAAATATAATCCAGAAAATTGCTCATTTCACAGGTAAATACGTAGAAAGTCGTCATCGTAAAAACGCGTTATTTTTGTTGAATTTGATCTTGTTGTTAAGTTGTAAATATAAAATTATTTCAATCCACTTGTTCATTTTAATATTTTGTATAGATAAAGTTCTATGTATTGATTATTTACATTATTTTGGTGGATAAATAATTTATCGAAATATTTTACATGTACGCTAGAGCTTGACTCAAATTTATCGATACTATTGTCGACATGTATCTTGAATGTTTCCGGAGAAATTTGATGTTATTTTACGTTTAGCGTCTCAAATGAATGTCAACTTAACAATTTGAAGAAGGAAACTGTAAGGAATCACATAACTAAGATAATCTTGTTTAAAAGTCAATAATCAGTGTTTGATACATCAGAATGTAAATGTTTATTCAGATTTTGTTTACTTGTTCTTTTTCACTTACTGCCATTGATAAGCTCACACGGCACAGCAGATGACAAGGGAAAATCTTTTGAAGAAATAAATAAAGAAAACTAATTAACAATGGCTGTTATTTTTTTTATTAATTAAGACTGTTTATTTTTAAATTATATGTAAAAAATATACTCACCGGGCACATTTATCTGCCCACTATTATAGTTGTAAGAAGTGAGGGCGATTAGGTATGCCGCAAAGTAGGTGCATATTCTCGAGATAAAAACAGTGTGACAGTAAACATTATTTTCCAAACGACAAACTGCAATTATTATCGATAGTCTAAAAATGTTAAAGGTACGTCACTAGTTAACACACACATTGACAAATCAAAACTGGTCACGCATTATCGGGCTGTCAGTGGATCTACTTGTATCCTATATCTATGATTTAAATGATATTTTGACACGAGTAATTATTTTTTTTTATATTTATACCACTATTTTTTGTTATTCATTATTGTTAACTGAATGTATACCATAGATTTAATATATTAATTCTATGATGTATACTATTTGAAATTGACATAATATTGTATTGTATTTTAACTGAATTATTGTATGTCTGATAAGACGAGACGACATTTTTATTAAGAGCTTTTTGTACCTGTGTTCCACAATAAATGAATTTGATTTGATATAAGATAACATTAAAACTCTACATTTGTATTCTTATAATAATTGAAAATGTGAGCATCGAAAAGCTGAATGAAACAAAGTAACCCAAGAAAAATAAGAGCATCAGCAAAAAAACATAAACACCGTGTATGGTTTTTGTTTCTGATGATCACACATCCAGTGAGACGGTCCGCATGTGGGCAGGAAGAGCTAGCCCAATATCGCACTTCACTTGTGCAATAATAATAGGGTTGCTAATGTTAATAGAAAATTATGTTAACATCAAGAATTTACACAATAGTTGTAAACACATAACTGCTACAATATTTTGTAACATCACAAAACGATGCCACAAGCGGTTTAAAGTATTAAGAGTGATGCTTGCCACTGAAAAAAATAATACGCTCTATTCGATGCTTTCTGGTTGATAAAAATGGCTGTTATCATAAAATATACTCGTAAATAGAACCGGAGAAAATAAATTATAGATTTCCTAACCTTCACGCCCCTTTGGTCTAGTGGTTTCAATACCGGGCCTAACTCTCGGGGTCCTGGGTTCGATTTCGGGTCAGGCAACAAAAAGTTTCGAATTATCGAACATTGCTCGGGTTTGTGACCACCAAACCGCAAATGAGAAGCGTAGTAATTATGCCTGTACCCATCATTACTATGGCAACTTGAATTCAATGATAGAGGCCTTTTCCCTGAAGTGGGATAATTATATAGGCTGTTACTTTTTCCTTTTTTTTTATTTTGACCTTTACATCATAGCTAGATCTCTCTTAAAGTTTTTAGATAGAAAAAATAATAATTAGGAAGGCAATTTTAGATAATACAATTTATTTGTTATGTAGGTACTTTTCCATTAGATATGTAGGTTTTACCTTGTCTGTTACTGGTACACCTTACAATTTTATTTAGGTACAACTCACTCTTATCTAGTTTCATTACTACAGATCTCACTTTTTTGCAGTAAATATCATTCTATTTTGTGACATTGTGGTAACCCTGAACATGTTTGCTGCGGATCCCACGCTTGCTGTAACCGGAGTCGGGTGTCCGCGGCTTCCGTCCGGCTTTTAGCGGCATCTCATCGGTCACCGCCCCCCTCCCGCGGCCGCCCGCCCATACATCCATCAGCCTGGACACCTACACATGCGAATACCACTACGCTGCGACATACATACCCGCCGACGTAACATAGGGCCGCATATAATAACATGTGTAACAGAATCACCGCGGAATTAACGAAGGTAGTTGTCAGATAAAGGAAGAACAGGCGCTAGGTGGCAACGGGGACGCTCCTCCCAGGGTCATTAATATTAATTAGGCGCGGTGAAGCCGAGGTTCGGGCTCAATGCGCGGCTCTTTGCTTCTGACTCGCTGCGAAAATTAATTACTCGCAATCTTTATGTTCCAATTATAAAGGCCTTCGCAACAAATTAAATCTGTCCGAAGCAGGCCTCTTTTGAGAGAGGTTTCACTCTCTTTGTGGGCTTGATTAATGTTCCATTGCAGAAATTTTTTGAATAAGTGCGACCAAATGTAGATATTTCACTTTATACCCTTAATGAATATCTGATAAATACTTCAAATCGTAGCTTCAGTAATAATACAGCTGCTTTTTCCTATAGCAGTCGTTACTCTTTGAATGCGAATTTGTGTAAGTAATTGCATGTTACGTGCTATTGGTGGTTACCCAACAAATAAAAGCGAAAACGATTCTATATTTCAGCTTTTGCATAAACGTACACGACTTCCGCATTTAAGGAGCAAAAACACAATCCCAGCGAAAAAACAACCAAGTTTCCCTTTCATCGAGAGGTAAAATATTTAACGGCCGTAACCGGATATCTTGACGTTGCTCTTGGAAACAAAGAAAAAAACCACCAACGTGTTATTACGCGAAACCAACATTTAATAAGCTCGTTTTTTATTTAGCATTGGTTTTGGTTATCCATTAATTCGTTTGGCGTGCAAAAAATCACAACGCCAATAGCGTATTTGAATAGTTGGAGGCGCACTCATTGTTGTGGGAAGATGCGGAAATGGGATATTTTCTTTCGAGAAATATAATATTTGTTCGCTTTATATTGACCCAAAGCAAAAACTTTCAACTGAGTTATAATAATTGCAAAACGTACTAGTAGTTACTTTACCGACAAGTACGAACCGAGTGAAGTGTTTGAAACGATAAAGTATCTATGACTATGTTTTTATTTACAGAAATTATTAAAGGCAGAAAGTATTTTGGAAATAGGTTTATTCCGAAGACATCACGGCTCACGGTTAACATAATAAAGAAATACCGACTAAACTCCATTATATTATATTAAGGTTTGTTTGTTTTTCAGTTTTTATCAATAAATTGAGAGTCAGAAACACCAACGGATTGAGAGTCGAATAACGAGGTCAAATTCGTTCGACAGCGGCTATCGAATAAAACCTATCTAGCTCTTCTCGTAGATTTAATTCTGATGGTCTTTTGATATGATGGATTATCGGATTTATAGATCCATACTGAACTACACTGATACATAATAACCAGTTGCTTGCTGAATGTCCTTTTTATGAAGCTATTGATATAATTTTGACTGACGTACGCCCACACAAAGGTGAACTAAACTAAATGCTCTTTTTCAAATTATGTTTTGTGAAGTTTCGGTTTAGTGTCACTTTGGACAGGATACGCTACTATTAAAAACCCCAAGAGATTCGCGATGTCAACATCATGTGTGAAATTAGGAACACGACACATTTGTGCGTTAAAACATATTTTTTTCATCATCCTCTCCGATTTTATTTTAGTAAAATTGATATATTTTACCTCTATAGTTGCCGCTTTAAGATATTAATTTTTAACAATGTGATTCATGCATATAGGTTATCATTAGGTTATTAATGTATATAAATCTTATTGTAAAATAATCTTAATATAAATAAATCCGTGTATTGCCAGCGCATAAAAAGAATAGCACTACCCCCTCTCTTCCCGTGGGTGTCGTAAGAGCCGACAGAGGAAAAACTGCCATCAGGAGATGGGCAGCAGCGTCTCCTAACAACAGCAGGCCATACTGCGATCGCCAACCCGCCTGCCAAGCGTGGCGATTATGGCAACCCCCCCCCCCCCCATATGAATACACCGCAAAAAAAATCGGCCCCCAGTCCCCGGAAGCCCCGCTATTCCTAGCTATGGCAGCGGCTATGGTAATGGCAGGGCTGGGGATCCTAAGAATCCCCGGGTAAGATCCGGCTGCCAACAACGACGACTCGACCTGGCAACATATAACACGCGCACACTGAGGCTCGACGCGAAGCTCGTAGAGTTGGAAGAGGCAACTGGTAAGTTACATTGGGATATCATTGGGCTATCTGAAGTCCGAAGAGAGGGGGAGGACTCGATAACCCTGCAATCCGGCAACTTACTATACTACCGGGAAGGCGACCAACAGTCCCTAGGTGGTGTCGGGTTCATCGTCTACAAGTCCTTTGTCTGTCAACAACGTGATTACTATCGGAAGTGTTTCAAGCACGGTAGCGTACCTGATACTCAGATTATCGAAACGATATTCGCTGAATGTCATTCAGGTTTACGCTCCGACCTCGAAACACGACGATGTCGAGGTGGAGGCTATGTATGAGGAGATCTCTAAAGCCATGCATAGCTATAAAACCCACTACACGGTTGTGATGGCGGATTTCAATGCGAAGTTGGAGCAACGTTGCGGTGATGAGTTGAGAATGGGGCAATTTGGATTTGGGCAACGGAACAATAGGGGTCAGATGCTGGCAGACTTCATGGAGAGGGAGAACCTCTTTATGATGAACTCCTTCTTCAAGAAGCCCGTAAGCCGCAAATGGACCTGGATCAGCCCGGACGGTAAAGCACATATTCAATGATGTCACTGTGATCAACGCTGTTAAGACAGGAAGCGATCACCGCATGGTCAGAGGCACATTGAATATCGACGTAAAGCTTGAAAGAGCGCGACTGATAAAATCCACGCTCCGACCAATACCGGCTCAAATTCAAAACCCCAAGTGCTTTCAGCTCGTGCTTCAAAACCGTTTCGAAGCCCTTGAGAACAGCATCGATGTGGACGATCTATACAACATGGTGGTGAACTGTCCGCACGGTAGGTTCCAAGTACTGTAAAACCCGCCGTCCCAAATCAAAGAAACTCTCCAGTCAAACTCTCCTACTCATGGATCAGAGAAACGAAATGAGACTACAGAACTCAGCGGATGCCCATCGCTATCGGCAACTCAATAGACAGATATCTAAGTCTTTGACGAGCGACTTTCGCCAATTTAATACCCGACGTATTAAAGAGGCCATTGAGCGGAACAAAGGCTCCAAAGTGTGCGCCAGAGATCTGTCTATTGGGCAAAGCCAATTGACGAGGCTGAAAACTGAGACAGGTAGCATCATTGCGCCAACACCTGAAATCCTGAGGGAGATTGAGAGTTTCTATGGACAGTTATATTCCACGAAAACATCTGTTGAAAGCAAGGCCCTAAGACCCTAGAGCTAAGCTAACCCGACACTATTCTGAAGATATCCCGGACGTCAGCCTGTGCGAGATTAGAATGGCTCTCAAGCAGCTTAATAACAACAAGGCGGCGGGTGATGACGGAATCACAACATAGCTTCTTAGAGCGGACGGTAAGCCAATACTTAAGGTCCTCCAGAAGCTCTTTAATTCTGTCATCCTCGAGGGCAAAACGTCAAAGGCATGAGGCAGAAGCAATGTGATGCTGTTCTTCAAGAAAGGTGACAAAACTCTCTTGAAGAACTACGAACCCATCTCGCTTCTGAGCCATATCTATAAGTTGTTTCCGAGAGTCATTAGGAATCGTCTCACTCGCACGCAGGTTCGACGACTTCCAACCTCCCGAACAAGCCGGGTTCCGAAAAGGCTATAGTACCATAGACCACATTCATACGCTGCGGCAAGTTATACAGAAGACCGAAGAGTATAACTTGCCACTTTGCTTAGCGTTCGTGGACTATAAGAAAGCCTTTGATTCGATTGAGACCTGGGCAGTGCTGCAGTCTCTCTAAAGGTGCCAAATAGACTACAGGTACATCGAGGTGCTAAAGTACTTATACCAAAACGCCACCATGTCAGTTCGATTACAGAACCAGAGCTCTAATCCGATCCAACTATAGCGAGAAGTGAGCCAGGGAGACGTTGTTTCTCCGAAACTGTTCACAGCTGCGTTGGAGGATATTTTCAAGCTTCTGGACTGGAAAGGACGCGGCATCAACATCAATGGCGAATACCTAACACACCTGCGATTTGCCGATGATGTAGTTCTTAAGGCTGAGACCTTGGATGACCTGAACATTATGCTCGAAGATCTCGGTAATGCTTCTCAAAGAGTGGGTCTTAAGATGAACATGGACAAGACTAAAATCATGTTAAATGCCCTTGTTGCACCCGCTCCAGTTAACGTTGGGATCATTGCACTCGAAGTTGTTGACCACTATGTTTACCTGGGACAGAGAGTCCAGTTAGGTAAGTCCAACTTCGAGAAAGAGATCTTTCGTCGAATCCAGCTCGGATGGGCAGCGTTCGGAAAGCTCCGGCAAATATTCGCGTCCGAAATACCTCAGTGTCTCAAGACGAAAGTCTTTGACCAGTGTATGTTGCCAGTAATGACATATGGGAGTGAGACGTGGTCGTTTACTATGGGTCTCATAAGAAGGCTTAGGATCACACAGCGAGCAATGGTGAGAGCGATGCTTGGTATTTTCCTGCTCGATCGAATCAGAAATGATGAGATAAGCAGGAGAACTAAAACAACCGACATCGCTCGAAGGATTGCATCGTTGGAGAGGCAGTGGGCGGGACATCACAACATTAGTTTTTTTTTTCTGGAGGGTATATAAATAGCATTGTTGGTATTCCGACACAATAACAGGCGACTTTACTGGCCATATGCAAAATTCAGTTTTTTTTTACCCTATTTGACGATATTTTCAGCACGCATTTTGTCAATGTTATGTCAAACGCCATACATTAAAAAAGTTTAAATTTTCAAAAGCGATAAGTTTACATTACAAATTATTTAGTATGGTGAATAAGTTTTCCTAAATTTTCTGATTTTCCGCGCAATATTCTGATTTTTTTCTTTTATAAGAACATTCTCCTGACTATAACAAACAAAACAAAAAAAGGATAAGCGAAATCGGTCCAGCCGTTCACGCGTGATGCGATGACCAAGGGAAATAGGGATTCATTTTTATATGTATAAGATTTGTATTCGTCGGGAATATGATAATAACTATTAAAACAAAAATAAACGTTAAAAAAAGTAAGAAAATGTTTTTTTTTTTTTTAATCCCTGCATATTTGATGACAATAACATATTACTCGTATGATGCAAATTTAACACTACTTTGAGGCGATACGAAGTTCGCGGGATCCGCTAGTTAATAATATAGCAGTTGCTTTAATAATACATATGTGCTCACAATGCTCACATATAGCTATGCCGTTTACCAAAACGTATTAAGTGTACAAGTGTACCTAGATCCTGTGTCGTCTACTAATATAGAAATAATATAGAAATAATAGTAGCTCAACCTTTCGAATGTGAGAATTGTAGTCAAAGTAATATTGACTTGAAATGTAGAATCGTAAGAAAAACTACAATCAATTTCCTGTCAATAACTGACCATGCACAAGTGGCTGTGGGATCTAGTGGGCCGCCAAAGATTAATGAATTTTGAATTAGACACGTCCGAATTGAGACCAAATTGGACTTTAGAAATCGGAAGTGCATACAGAATATTGAATGGCGCAGTTCGTAATAGATTGTTGCGATATTGTGCAAAAAGCGCACCGACTGCGGTCCGTCCCACAGCTGGCCTTCGCTGTCAAATAATATTTTTCGTAATCCGATAATGTTTTTTACTGTCGATAAAGTAGTTTTTAGGATTCGTAATTGTTAAGTATCAATTGATGGCATTAACAATGTCTTTTCCTTAGGCCAGTGTAACAAATAATCTTTAAATTCGCTAATTTAACTATTTAATAAAGTTAGTAGCTGAGTAGGTAATAGGTACTTAAAATTCTAAACTGATTAGATTTTGTAAAGTTTTTAAATATAGGAAGAAAATATAATTAATGTATAGTAAGCACTACCGTTTCAGACTTTTAAAACATACCAAAGTACGCTTTTTCAAGTCTATCTTTACAAAAATTCGTACTAAAGCTATGGAAAGTGTATTCTAAAAGGCAAAGTGAAATTTGTAAATAGAGCCGTCGATAACAGTTCATTGTATAGCAATTTGTATACGAAATTCGACGTGTAGGCAGAAGAGGGTTTGTTTGTAGTGTGAGGTTACGCAAGGGCTGCTCTTGCGTCAAAGGTGTTGTCAGAGCCAGGAGGGCAACAAAGGTCGGCTGCCCTCAGTCTCCGATCGCTCCCGCCTCGACATATCGGAAAGGATTTGCTGTGTCCACTATAAAGTCCATGTTCACAGTGAAGCTAATACAAAAATATTGTTCTTAGTAATTTATTATTTAAATTTTGGTGATTAAAGTATTCCACTAAAATTATATTTCTGACAGTAGCAGGAGGTAGACTTATTATGCCATTGCCAACAATTTTCAATAAATTAAATGTGTTGCAGGAACAATACTTAATAGCTTGATTCGTTTAATCAGTAAGTAGAGAGGTATTTTTTAAGCTTAAGTATACTGTGAAAATCGCCATTGTCATATGAGTCAACGATTTGGCTAAGCAGAAAATGTCACTATATGAATAGTGACTACGACAGAAGTAATGATGATAAATTGATAATCCTCTTTTTGGTGCAAAAATAATAATATCCTTAACTTCTACGTGAATAAAAAAAAAACATTTACCCGTATATAATAACTAAAACAATGCAAAGAATCTTTTTTTTTTACCTCTATAACTGTTACAACAGCGGCTTACGAAGAAACTCATCGCTTTACTATATGCCTGCGCCCTAAGCACCACGGGGTGTAAATTGATTCTTGGTACTTTTTAAAAGTAGACGTAATAGGTACTTATTCGAGAAAATACACAAATATATATTTCAAAACCTTCTCTACTCTTACGCAACGATAACTATTACGAAAAAATAATGCGAGCTTTTTAGGATCCGTAATAAGTTTTTGGTTTTGACACTTTGATAGAAAATATATCTATCGGTCGCGTGCCATTCATTGGAAAGATCGATTAAAAAACACATTTTAATAATATTGTAAACAGTCGTATTTGAAATCTTTTATGTGTGGACGCACCTGGACGCCGTTTTATTTGTTGTCCTCTGTCCACGGGTCTAAAAAATGTTCAATTGATCATCCAACAGAATCCCGTTGCAAAATCGCTCTTTAGGTCAATTTTTTTCGAATATTTTTTAGATAAAAAACGGCATGTGCTCGACAAATTACGCATTTCGTTGCATCACAATAGCTCTGGTCCATCGGCGCACTAGTGCATATTATAGTTTTGGAAATTGCGAATTGATGTCAAGCGAAGCACCTTTTGTGAGGTGTTGCCACACCTCTAGCCACATAAGTATTTTTTTAACAATACTGTTTCATTATTTCTTAACATGACTTATAAGTACGTTTGGATAATATATGATGGTTTCTCAGGTGTGCAAACTGTTTTCAAATATCTAAATATACAGGATGAAATTTTAACCACTATCCAAAATTTTTATATAAATATCTTTATCTGTATCGATAACAAAGGTACATTTTTAAATTAAAGACCTGTTTTGGTGGAGACATTTGCATATTTTTACTATTGACGCATCGATGTATATAGTAAATTAATGTATTGAGACCTTCGCGGTGGAGTGGCGTAAACACCGGTTTTCAAGGTTTCGTTTGCTCCGAGGATCCGGGTTCTGTAATGTAGAAAAATACTTAGTACCTATTTTTCTACGTTGTCTCGGGTCCGAGTGTTTGTGGTACCTTCGTTGGTTCTGATTGTGGACAATAAGTGCTTTAAATAGTTACTTACTATGGGATGAGATCAATGTACCTATGTGATAGGTTTTTTTTTAATTTAATTTTTTTATTACAGCGTTGTTGTTCAGATAACTTAAATATATGCATGAAATTCAATGTGCAAAATGTAAAAATTAAATATCTACTCGTTTTATCAAGTTTATTGACGATTGACAGATATCCATGGAAGAGGATAAAAACATCTTAAGCTTGCCTGGCTATCTATTCCATTTCATTCACGATCAATACGCGGAGATAAGCGACAGGACCAGTCCCTTGTTTGCATCAAACAAAGAGTCCAACACGCTAAACTTATCTGTAGTTTGCACAGGAACCTAACAAAAAATGTATGGCGATGTTATTTTTGAATTTGTGCAAGACGTTTGACAGCGGACGAGACGCGCTACAAAAGGTGACAGCACCGCGTGGAAGGAGTGACACAAAGGGAGACGTGAAAGACGTTACATGATTCTAAATAAATAAATGAAAGGAGTGATCGAGCTGCCGGCCAGGGACCACCGCGCCTGGTGATGTTGGTCCGCACTTTGCAGATAACTTAAATGCGCTCTGCTGAAATTGATTTATATCGTGCCTCCGGTTAATAAAGTGTATGCAAGACCACTTAAAATATTCCTAATCACTATTTATAGACCAAATTGAGATATGTTCCAACCTCCTTTTCGCCTCCAGATTGCAAATATATTATCTGGAAATTGCAATCTAATAGAGATAACCGATTACACATAAATCATTTTAAAAAGATACATAAATGTTATGCTAAAAGCCTGTTATGGATACAAACAGTAACTGGTCGTGCGTAATGTTCACTTGGGTGAAACATAAATCCAGCTTCAGCGTTAAAATAAAAAGAGGACTTCTGTGAGTGGGATAGTGTAGGATATAATTCACATTTATGCGGAGCGGCCGGCGTTGCGTATCGAGTCGCCGGGATAGTTCGCAAGGACAATTCTTTCCCGAAGAAAAAAGGAATTATTCATCACACCCGGAAGGGGAGAGCCCGTGACGCAAACTCAGAATGGCCACCTGCCGACGAAATAGCGTCATAACCACCCAAATTTCAATGTTTTAATGCAGACATTATTCGTAACAAAACAAGATTCAAATTGGCTTGTTATCAGTCGGGCATCAAGCGCTTTGATCGATTCAGAGGGTCCAGTTGACTGTTGCCAGTTACAGAATCAAAAGTTTAAACGGCCGGCGAGAACAAAGGGCGCTCGGACAGGCTACGGTAGGGATAAATATTCAATGCGAATCCTTTGGAAGTGATATTTTATATTTTATTCCCGAACGATTGTCGCCGGCTCTCACCTGCGCGATCTAGCGGAAAGATGTAAGAATAAAAGCTCAGAGCTCAAGAATTTTACATGAATCGAGGGATTGACCGAGTACCTAATAGATAAGTTTGTAACGGAATTTTGGAATATTTAATCTTTTAGGAGGTTATTTGGAATATGAACCATTTTAGTAATATTTTTTGATATGATACTTCCATTTATGAACTAAGAACGGATTAAATTAAAAAAGTGGATCATATTAATATACCTACAGGGGGCTAGGTAAATGGTATGACAAGCCGAACCCAGCCTATGTTACTTATGCATGTAAATACTACGGTGAAGTCAGAAATTTGATATCATCATTTTTGTTTAATTTGCATATACCTATGTAAACGAAATTTTGAGATACCGATTTATATGAACATATTTTTTTCAAAAATGATGTATTATAATATGGTATTCCAGTTTAAAAGTAACAATTTCAAATATTTGCTCGTTACTAACGAATTGTCACAACCATGATGCATGTTCATCAGAAAAAGCAGGACCTATTTTTACAGATAATAGGTACAACTAAACAGAATTTAATTGAACAATGCATTTAATGTGTAGTTTACAAAGCAAGTAATTAAAAATTACAGGTTTTATAAGCTAAAAAAATTTATAATTAATACAAACGCCATTCCCATCATAGAAATGTCAATCTGCTCAAACAAGTTTGTAATCAATCACAAGATTGTGAGCTTTATTGATCCTTGATCAAACGCCCTTCCATTACAATAAAGTAAAACCAGACTTTGTGCAAAGTTTATCCAGAATTTACATTAAAATCAAACACAAATAAAAAAACGGGCTAAAACTGGAATTCATTGTGTTCGATTGATTCGTAACGGCCGAGCGCACAATTATTTGAATGAAATATTCACATTTTTGTAATTTCGGCAGCGTTCGCGCACATCTGTCGTTCACACGGAAGGGATCGGAATACCAAAATATAAAAAATGTAATTATATATTACAAAACTAAATGAAAACGTACCTATGCAATTAAGAAGTCATTCATCTATCTATATCTAAAAAAGTTGTTGTTGTAATCACATTTTGCAAGTATTATTGGCGTTCACTTTAAAACAAAATACCATATTTTGTGTAGGTAAGTATTTAAGTAATGTTGCTAATGTGGCCTCGCCTTTTTATGGCGGCTACCTATTGTGACTCCTACTGCAAAAAGTTTGGCAAGGCTTTATCTGTTCATCGGACAATACAGTCTATGTTGTGTCATAAAACCGGGTTGTGCCCCAATTTGCAAAATTAGTTGGATTCACATTGTTCTAGATAACAACGCAACAGGACAAATGGCTTGCGCATGTCGGAGGCTTTGTTCCAGAGGAGCTTTTGTTTACTTTCCCTTTTAACGTTCATGCCGCGACGTCTTGGCATTGATGCGAAAAATTATCCTATCTGCACAGTCTTGAGCTGGTATTTTGAAAACTAAAGTACCATAATATTTGTATTAATTGTATCTAGTCAAAGGGTGTTGCATGATGATGACTGCTACCTGCCCTCTAGAAATGCTCGCTCATTAATTACTGTCAATATAGTGAATACATTGCGTAGGTAAGTACCTATATATTTATCAAATAATTTTGTAGGTATCGCATTATCGCTTCTCTATTAAATATTGCTGAACAGGTTTGGTTCTAGTCTTTAAATATTTTACTAATATAATATCCTATGAACAAAAATAATATTTATATTTACGCTAAGTCATGTTGTGTTTTATTTTTATTATTTATTAAAATATATTATAAAGTATATTAATATTTTCATTAAATATTGTCCATATAACTCGTTGCTGGGTTTCTTCTCCCTGTATGAAATTTAAATTTGCTTGAGATACGATGATGGAGATGAAAGTAATATAATGAAGGCAATGTTTATTTTGTATTTACAGGACCTACATTGTATGTAAATATTGTTATATTTTAATTGGTTTACACATTCACACTGTTACTCCATTTTTGTCACATTACTGTGCAAATAAAAAATACCCTTAATGTTCGAACGATATGCATATTTTTATTATTATCTTTACGGCTCGGCATAATTGAAGGGTTGCAAATTTGCAAAGGCGGCGTGTTTTATTGTAGGTTACGCAGATATTGAAAGGGTTCTTTGTTTAGCTCTGAATAAGCGACACAAACAATGAACGTCTGCTATCGCGCAATGAAAGAGAAAGTAAAAGTGTTGGTGAATTTCGGATTCCTTTCATTTGAGGGCAAAGTGATGCGTCCTTGAGCTCTCTTCGGCAAGGCTTAATTGTGGTTTCACGGCTTCAAAGAGTTGGTCCCTTTGAGTAGTGGGCAGTGGAGGCTGCGGGTGGCGGGAGGCCAAGGGGGATCTACCTTTTTCGCAAAACAAAGAAATACTCTCCGCCATCACTTTCACTACACACCTAAGCTTATTTCGTGTCGTGATTGATCTCAAAACTTAATCCTACGAGTTCTTTAATGTTTTCGATTACGGTTTGTAAAATGTACCAACTTATCTTCTGTACCTCATTACTTTAGTATGGCATAACATACTTATTAATATGTTTTAGATATACAGATTAATTGTATTAATGTTACGAATGAATATGTCACAGCCAACTAGCTTAGTCAGGAATTTAGTTAACAACCTAGGCCGTTGATTAAATGCCGGCATCCAATTAAATAGCTCAACAACAACCAGCCAATTAATTCACCGCAACGTTTAACCAGATGGCTAAACGTTGTGTAGCCATGTAGTTAAATTAGACCCTTAAATTAATGAAACTAGTTTACTATGCGTAATTTTGATAATAACGCAAAAAAAGTAAACATTAATGAAAAGCATAGTTTAATTAATAATAACAGTAAACCAACCTTGACGTTGAGGTGCAAACCGATTACTTGTCTGAAATTTACTTGACAGAATTTCGGTTGTCCGATAATTATAGACCGACATTTTTTTTGCTATATGTATCATTTGGCATATTTTTAGTCCATCGAAATATCTCTTGACATAAGTATCATTTTACCGAACTACGTTTCATCGATTTTCATGATAACTTTTTACTGTTGGCTGAAGTTCCTTTTGAACTTTTTTCATTTACCAGATGGCTTATTTGCCATACGTTCACTTGACCTAAATCACATCTTACCGAATATTATTACGCTACAATTATTTATGTTTTAGTAGGTGCCCGCCAGTCCGACTTGCCATGGTCCTTCGCCGTGGTACTTGTCTGCCCAATATTAGAGTGTAATTTAAAAGCCGGAGGCGCGGAGGGAGAGCAGCCTCCGCCCACTGTAACGAGGCGCAGGCTACCGGGCGAGCTGCGGAGGCGAGCGTGGGTGATTGCGCCTTGTTACGCAAGGGCAAAGAGGCTGCACTTCCCGCAGCGCCGGAGAAGAGGAACTCCTAATGCTTGCTTGTATGCTGCATGCTTGCTGGTATGTTGCATGCTTGCTTGCACGCTACATGCTTGCTTGCATTCTTGCTGGTATGTTGCATTCTTGCTTGCATGCTGCACGCTTGCTTGCATGCTGCATGCTTGCTGGTACGTTGCATGCTTGCTGGTATGTTGCATGCTTGTTTGCATGCTAAACTACAGTACACTATTATGAAACGCTTTAGTATCTACGTAGGAACAATTTTACCATCGAGTTCATTATTGAATTTGATGTATTATAGTATTTTTATAAAAATATGACAAGTATAATAGTGGTGTAATGAATGTTCGGAAAAAAAATACTGCGAAGAAATGTTATTTCGGCCAAGCATAAGTTCGGTAACAAGTTTTTCGACCAAATAAACAGTCGGGGTAACAATAAAAAACTGATACTAAAAAGTCGAAACGAAATTGGTTGTAAAGTTTTCGGTAATATAAGACTCGGTAAAAAAAAATTCGAAAATAAGATAGGTACCCCGTTGAGGTTCATATGCCGTAGTTTCGAATTAAATATTTAGTGAAAACCTGTATTATTTTACACCTCCATGTTTTATATGAATTTTACAATATATTACGTAAATTTCTAAATATGAAATATACACTATGCTGTGCTTCAGTAAAAATCTGAAATTTTGAATCACTTAGCTGGGTCTTGGTCAGTCATTTCCAAAAGGCTAACTTTTAATACGTAAAGTTGTTAACATTAAACGTTGAGTTATTCAAGTTAAACCATCAACCTAGTGACTTAATTGAATTCTGGCGTTTAATGAACGGCCTAGGTGTCAAATTGGCTGAAGAATTCAACTAGATGGCTGCGACATATACATTATGCACACCCATCATATTTCATGATAGAATAACCTTTTTCAATTATTGCAATGAGACTTGACGAAGTCCAGAACTCCAGACAGCAGCAGAGTTTGTTAACACTTCAGTGATAAATCAAATTCAGTAAGCAATCACTGAGAGTTTTTTTTTGTTTGCAGTCATAGGTAAGTTGGTTATACCTAATTACATAATGTATTATTTCATAATATTTTAAATACATTTACCGCAATTAAAGTAGTACATAATCAAAATTTACATTAACTTGTAATAATAGTATCGGTATATTTTTCTTCTACTTTGGTTTTCTAATTATGAACCTAATTAAACATTTGTGTCGTGTTCTAAAAATAAATAACTTGAGGGTACGTAAATCAACATTGCGGTCGCGATTTCGATCGGAGACGTTTGAGGATATTTAGCTTAATTAAAGACTATTTTGATTCAAGATAAGACGTGCCGCACCTGCCTCTATAGCAAACTTGCGTTGTTTATCTGCGAAAATTGCACCACAGAGATCTCGTTGTTGCCTAATTTATAGATACGGTGGTAAAATACCGAGGGTCTGCTCCCGAACGAGGCAAGGTGCGGCGTGTGCCAGATAACAAACCTAAACATCCTGCCGAATGGGATGATGCACTACAACAGAACGAGACGACGACTCACTTTTTTATCTAAAAAAACTTCCTTGCACAATTTATTTCGAGCCAATATGGTCTTTAAATACTAAGAGATTAGGATATTAATGGGATAACATTTGTGGGCACGCGACAGCAGCAGGTGGGACAGGGAGCAATGATCTTAAAAAACGAACAATCTTTTTTACTATAAGCATTGTGTAAAGAACTGTTTCGTGTTTTATAAGTTTTCGGCGATCTATTATTAGGCAACTGTGTTGTGCTACTACCATGAGTCATAATAACAGAGTAACTACCTAAGTACCTACTTAAGTACGAGTTAAATAATTACTTAAAACAAAATCACTCGTTTAGCTATAAGTACCAGCTAAATAATTACTTGAAACAAAATCACACGTTTAGCTAGTAAATAAAATTAGTAACCCATTAATGGAAATCTGACTAGGCGTGATAGGTATAACTTATAACTCGGGGTGAAAAAATGTAAGCAAGAAGAAGAAATTATAATTACCTACTTTAATCGTAAAAACCATTTTTAGAAACCTTTCCTCTCTGTTATTCGGAAGTTGTGTTTCTATATAAGGAGAAAAAACTCCCTGCCTTCTGTCAAAACAAAGAGCCGTACCTCCATTCTAATAATAATCTCGTAGATAAGTTACCCGTCTACATAGTTCTTTACGACGGGATAAAAAGCGAGTCGCGTTAGGGCGGCGCGTGCGGCGTGCCCACTAAAGCGGTAAAAATAGTTAAAGTGGTAAAAATAGCGGTATACGGGACACAATAAAAACGCTTAATTTACGCGGACCGCGCCGCGCCGCGACACTTATGCTCTTTATGCGTGTTGTCTTTGAACCAATAATTACCTCCAGCCTGTCGGTCCAAGGGCTAACTTATTGGCGGCGAATTTCATGAGGAACGTAAATCTATCCGCATCGTCAAACAGCAAGATATTTTTTTATTACAAAATTCCACAAGGATACTTAATAATTATCAAGGTTTTAAACTTTAAAAATTAATTTTAACACACTAACTTAGTATATTTTCCTGTCCTAAAAAGATAAAACAGCTTTTTAACATGTTTAATTATACTTTTGTAACTGAACCAGTTTATTCTTATGGTGCTTAAAAAATAATTTACTAATTATACAATCCACTCGAACATTTGAGTTATTCTGTAGAGGTGATTATTGCTTACCTCATTTGTAATCAAGAGTTGCTCCAACTTGAAATTAATAGAAAAAACACGTCATCTCATCAAGTTGACAACTTAAATTTTCTATTGTAAAATTAATCAGCTATTGAATTATTTATCTATTGTCATTATTTCTATGAATTCACGTGGCATTTGATCAACACAACTCTTGATTGTTCACTTGTAATACTCATCAGCTCTTTTTTGTAATACCCATTAAGTTACAGTAGAATTATATAATAAAAATTAAAGTAAAGTAATTCTCAGATGAAAGTAAAATAAGCACCGCCATTTTGGATGCTGATATTTTTCTTAACTAATAATGGCTAATTTATTTTTGTAATATGTATTTATGATATAATGTTTTTAAGTCAGTACTTTGCATAAATTATAGAGTTTTTATATCATAAAGGGCGTGATCAAGATATACACGCTACACGCCAACTATTCAGTTTTGGTATTGCAAGTAATTATTTAAAGGCAGTTGACGATCGGTCACTAGCAATGCCGTATGTGCTGTAATTTCGACTATTTGATCTGTTGGGTGTATACCCGTTAAGTTGGACCTTTCAGCCGGATGTGATACAGCCATCTATGATATACAACATTCAGCTAATTTTTCTGGTAAACGGTTTCGTAGTCAAATATCACTGGACAAATCAATGATAAAAATATCCTCGATTTTTTTTATCTACATACCAAACACTAAATTACAGCGCAGTGGTTTTGCATGCCATTAGGAACTATTTAATGTAACTTTAAAGTCAGGTCTCGAGCTATCAAGACTGTTTCGGTGTTTAAGTGTCCAAAGCTCAGGGGACTTTGTGAGTCTTACAGCAAGTGCTTTTACCTTTTTGGTGGAATTGGTGTTGCAGCCAGTATTATGTAGGCAACGTAATTTTTCAATACCATTAATTGATTGTTAGAATATATATGATATAATAGTAATGCCATCGGCTCAAAGGCTAATAATTATTATTAAGTAAAATAATTCAGCTCTACTTTTTTAAATTTTGAAATAGAAATAACACTGCGAAAATGTCTGCCGACGCGGAGTAGTGCGATTAAATAAATAACAATTTTACTTTGTCTAGGCAGTTATAAAGTCAAATATTAATTTTCTGGTGTAGGTTATACTCGTATTGATTATTATATACCCTTGATTATGCAATATTTTTACAAGTCGACACAGATGTTTGGCAGTAAAGTAAATAACGGCCTATAATAATCCCAAAGCGGGATAAAGGACTCCATCATTGAATTCAAGCCACCACAGCAATGATGGGTCGAGGCATAATCACACGATCGTTGAAATGCTAGTTGGCAATCACAAAACTGAGCAAAGTTCAAAAATTCCAAACTCTTGTTGCCCTACCCGGGTATTGAACCCAGTACCCCGAGATCTTGGCCCGGAACCACTAGACCAACGTGGCAACGGCAGCGGTTGCAGATCATGTTTTAATTAAAATAACTACTGTTATTCCGAATTTTGTAAGCAATTGCTATAAAAATTTACTATTAAAAATTTACCTTATTATGAAGTGGGAATGGCCTTCGCGTTTAGGATCCATAACTTAATTCCAATAAATACGGTAGTACGGATTGATCTGTTTTAATTCCTATAGAGATAGCCGATATTGATTGAAAACACAATTAGTAATATTCACCATAATTATTATGGTTTATTTTAATTAAATTATAATATTTATCTTTTTCTTCTTTTTATATGACTATCCTTCAAGGTAAGACTATCATTACATGACTTGACTTGTTACGACCTCTTTGCGTGCCTTCCGAAGCACGACGATAACCCATCCACTCCTTACATACGTAAACCAATTTAAAAAACGTCGTTCCCTAAATTGATAGATTTTTGGTATTGCTATTACATTTAAAATTTATAAAATAAGAGTACCTACATTATTTATATGTATCACAATATGCATATGCGATTCCTACTATGCTGAAATGTGAAATAATGTCTATTAAACTAATCTGCATTACTAATACTACATTACATACTTTAAAACTAAGCTATAATTAAATTCTGATCTCCAAAAAGGTACAAAGTATATAGGAAATAAAGTATAGCAACTCCACTAAACTGTATCAATCAGGACTTAGCGCTCGGTCAGCAGTTTAAGGAAAATCGATTTGCAATCAAATAAATAATCTTTTTACGCTGGATTGGCTAATGATAACGTAGCGACAGTGTGCCGTTTTACGCTTTGGCTCTATGAAAACTCGTAGGAACCTGTTTAGTATGCTGACGCCTGTTCCTGAAATTGTAAATTACGAGTATTAGTAAGTATTTCATATTTTCAAATTAGTTACCGTTTAAGTGAGCACCATCCTAACCGGGAGCCGCTCATAGACATAAAAAGTGCTTATGTGGCGCTCGCAGAAGAGGGCTAAAAAACTGCCTCAGGAAGGAACATAATGTACGAGTAGTAGCGGCCATAAAAAGTGAATGCATTGCATGCACACGTGGAGTGCACCGCGGCGGGAGGGGCACGGGCGGCGCGGGGCGCGGCGCTGCGGGAGGGGTTGGGGGTGTGTTTACCGCGCGGAGGGGCGGCCGAGCGCACGCCGCCGGCCGCCGACCGCCAGCCGCCAGTGTTGTGGTAGGTCACACCGAGTGAGCTCGCGTCCTGCTCCTTGATCATTCACAATCGCGACTCCACGACGACATAACATGTCATCGGTCCTGAAACATACATTTTAGACCAACCAAATTAAACTTAAGGCATAATTGGACAATCGATCAAGAAACTCAAGTGGTGCGAATAAATGCATACATTTTTCGTGAATCTGATGTGAAATGGCATTGTCGCTGCAGTCGACGCAGAATTCAAGAGGTTTGTGGAAATTCTAGTAACTGTGACTCGCCAGAACGGTTCGCTGAATCTGAAGAAAGAAAGTGTGTAAAAAGTTTCGAAAGTTAGCGGCGAAAGGGATGCGTGTCGCGAGGGCGGTGATTGGCCGCGCTTACTCTGCACACATGTGTTTATTTGCATTCGACGCGAGCTTTTGCAGATTCAGTGAACCGTAGACGGCAGCGGGCGCGTAGCGGATTGCTACGCTGCTGCTACGATTCGCGCCATTCGTAGCTCGTAGCTTTTGTTTTACAAATAAGTAACGTATTTGTGACAAATTGGACTGCATAAATATTATGTGTGTGTGTGTATATTATACCCAGTAAGTAACATTCAACTCGTATTTTTTACGCGTAATTATAAATCCTGTAGTTTTTGTATCTTTTGTTACTTGCATTCTAATTATTTTTTTACCATTCAATAATTTTGCTGTAAGCTTGATTCACGTTTCCATTTTTGCTACTTTTATAAGTTTTGTAATACTCAGCACGTCTTTGTCTTGTCATTGCAAATCATGTAGTATATTTTATACTATATGATTTTGAGAATAAGTTATTTATGGAATTGTAATACCTATTATGTTGTTTCATATTTATATTTACTTATTTATTTCATAAGCAACAGCAGGCATTACATTTAGGCTTAGAAGACGATTAACTATAGTCAGCTTTGACCTCGACGAGATATCAACCATAATATGCACGCAGGTACCTATATGATATAGGTATCGCCCATTATTTGGAATCACCCAAATTGAGTATTACTTTTAAATCTATATATATATATAAATGTTATGTTGGTTTGTGTACGCTTCAAAAACTCAAAAAGTTCTGCACCGATCGAGCTGAAATTTTAGCATGATATATAATCCGCATCAAGGATTGTTTTTATCTATTTATCTGAGCCCGCGAAAAAAGAAAACCATTAAAAACAATAAAAAGCAAAAACCATTCAATCACAATTTGCCACAGCGGAGCGTGGCAGGGAACAGCTAGTAAGTTCTATAAAGTTGCAAAATTTTCCTTTTAAGCCAGGTGTACTATTTTGCCTTATTGATAATTTTAACCTTTGACACTATAGATGTATAACACGATTATGAGTAGTTTTACTGACAAATAAAATAAAATGTGTTCTATGAATTACAAAACGCAGCGTTTTCAAAAACAAAACTAAAATTCTTTCTTAAAACTTATTTAAACACACTAAAATTTATGAAAAATCTTAGTATTTACCTTGTACCCGTCAGTGCTTCAGTATTTGCATAAACACCATTGTGACATAAGTTTGGAAATACTGAAGCATATTAAATAACAAGAGACGTAATATGTATAAGGTAACAAAACTGCTTACCGCATAATATTACGTTGCTCAGTAATTCAAATTAAAGCGCCTAAGTACCAGTCGGAAGCCTCATAAGGCACTCGGCGCGTGTATCACTCTTAACCCTAAAGCACCGAAACCGTACCAGCTCCGTAATCTGTGCGAGTGCCTCCTGTTCGCCGGCAGCCTCAGGTTAATCCCATTATGAGACAATTACTGAAATTAGGCCACCGTCTACCAAGTATCCGCCCGTAGCATTAACTCGTTCTACCTTGCGTAATTTTCGATAAAATTGTAATTGAGCTAAACGTTATTAATACTCCTATTCATTATCTTTAAAATAACCCATTGGTTAAGTAGATACGTTGCACAATAAAGAAATTAAAACGCCGTGTAATTGCAACAAAAGATGACTGAAACCATAAGCTTGTCAATTACTTTACAATGTGGTCGTCGTCGACGCTTATCGCCAGAACCCTTGCGCAATAATGAGTTATGGAGTGGCAGCCGCAGGCGACTCCATAAAAGTATTGAATATGGGTTATTGACAAATATTTATGGGGTATAAAGAGGGGATAATTACAACTCTTTAGCACATAAAAAGCGGCCCGCGGAAGGGTGCGGTGCGCTGTAAAAATTTATCACCAACATTGTCACCCGGTGGGAACCGCCGCCGAATAAAAGACATTATGCCCGAATGACTATAAAGAAGGAGATGTTTATATCAACTGTACTGATCACTTTTTGGTTCATATATTTTGTGTATCTTGTATTTGAATAACAGTGATCAATAATCACACAGGTATTCTTTAATTCATAAATTGTTAATAAACAAAGAGACGAGCACCAGTAGAACCATACTAATTTATCGTAGACTCATTTCATCAGAAAATGATAATTAATTAATTAATTAACAACCTTTCCGAATACAAGGCACGCTGTTCATTTATTTGTAACTTGTTCTTGTTACAGTCGGACGAGTCGTATTTACTTGTTTAACTTTTACATCAGTCGTTATTGTAATTCTGGGCACATCACGAGTGCGGTTCACTGTTCGGCCTCGGAACAGCGAGGAATGTTATTAAAAAGTTATGGGATAAGCCCGCTCTACGTGCCGCGCGGCGCCTCCGCCTAATCACAACTTTAAAATTATCTTTTACTACGCTCTTTGAATAACACCTATCACTGAGCCGTGGACGACTATATTTCATACAATTACAATAATACATACTAATATAACCCATATATATCTAGATAAAGTTCTATTGTATCCATTCAAACTAAGCAAATATGTTGCGGAATAAATGAAAATAATTATCATGAAAATTTTAATGTAATGGTTAAAAGCATAAATTAAAAGTGAACAAATAAAAGGTAAAAAGATAAACGAGAAGTTCGTGACGATACTCGCAGACGACAAAATATTTAGCTTGTTTAAATTAAGAGCGAGCGAGTCCAGCACGAGCGGAATTAATTCACCGGCTAAGTAGATAATGTAAGAAGCCCCCTCCGCTGCCTCTTCACGCCTCGAGGAGAACTTTCAATTATGATTTTGTCTAATTTTAATTAAGTGCTCTCAAAAAGGCTTTTCTTCGTCGAAATTAATATTTGAATATAATTTGGGCGGAGCGGGCGGGAGGAGTCTGCCGCTTGAGGAATAATTAATTCCATTATGTAGGTAAGTGGTCCGGTCGCCCCCGGGCCGCTTCGCCTTCTCCCCGCTGCCAACACTACACAAACTCGTCTTCGTCGAGCATCACAATTGAATAAGTCTCCATCAAAATTTGGGGTTTTCAATCTATACGAAATCGTTTACAATTCGCACCTCAGTGTAACCGAAACTGAAACAAAGATGAGTTCGTGTGTTCCAAGTCGCGGCAATTTGCGCAACAGGTCGGGGCGGAAGCGACCTGCAGCGGCGTGATTGCGACCAAATGTTTCCTCCGCAGTCGCTGACGCTTTTTGCTGCCTTTTTTGTTCTCCTCCGCTGATAAGTGTGCTATCGATAGGTTCGAGCGCGATGTTTATTTAGGCAGATCTCAAACTGTGACGGAAGTGATTACGTTAGATATGTAAAAGTATACTTAGTTTGGATTGTTTTTAACGATCGTACGACACTATGCCACAGACATAGCGATTAAAAGAGAGTGTCGTTTTAGTAAATATATGTTTCTTTTGTCTAGGTGTGTCTGTGAGGCCGCTATCAAGCATGCGTCAAGAGTCATTGCCGATGTTAGCGGAGCGGCTGCTGGCTACGCGGGCCGCCGCGCTGGTCGCGGGGCTGCCGGCCGAGCTGTACTCCGGCGCGCTGCTGGCCGCCTGGCCGCCCTCACCGCCCGCGCCGCTGCTGCCGCCGCCCGAGTTCGAGCGCGCCCGTAAGCGCCGCCGCACGCCCAAGCTCGACGACACCGCCACCGCACCCCCCTCCCCGCCCTCCTCGGGCTCATCACCCGGCGCCACCGACCCACCTCGTGACAAACTCTTCACCTGCAAAGTCTGCTCGCGATCCTTCGGCTATAAACACGTCCTACAAAATCATGAGCGTACCCACACAGGAGAGAAACCTTTCGAGTGCGGCGAATGTCACAAACGGTTCACCCGAGACCACCACCTCAAGACGCATCTCCGTCTCCACACTGGAGAAAAACCGTACAGTTGCCCGCACTGCCCGCGTCACTTCGTGCAGGTTGCTAATCTCAGGCGTCACCTACGCGTCCATACCGGCGAGAGGCCGTACGCCTGTGCGAGGTGCCCGGCCCGCTTCTCCGACTCGAATCAGCTGAAAGCCCACGCTCTGGTCCACGAAGGCGATGCGCCGTTCGCCTGCCGCTGCGGAGCTCGTTTCAGGCGGCGACAAGCGGCGGCGCTCCACCGGTGCTCGGGCGCCGGCTGCGAGCCGGACACGCCGAGCCCTCCCGCCGCCGCCGCCGCCGACTGGCGCTGGGACGAGTGGCCAGAGCAGACAGAGCCGGAGGACCTGTCCCTGCCGCGGAGGCCGGCCACGCCGGACTCGCCCACCGATCTGCGCGTGCACTCCGCGTAGTCACAGCGCGCCACGCGCCGCCGAGCCGGTATACGAGTTCCTCCTGCGTAGAGCCCGCGCCGGTTTAGGCCTCCTCCGACCGTGTCCGCATACTCGTTTCATACCTACGCCTTCACTCACCGCTCTAGCTGGCTCAGAAATCTTAACATCAAAATCAGGAAAAAACTAAACAATAGCTCTTAGTTTTTTAAACTGTACCGGTACCTCATTTTATGTTTTTCTTAGTAAGACTACTACCGTAGTCTGGTTAGGTAGTTTTCTATTATTCTATGTTTTTGCATTTGCAATGTTTGCCATAAAACGCACTTTTTTTTTACTCGTGTTACAGTTTAAAACTTTATTGTCGTACCATTTGCATAATCACAAGAGGCGAGGTGAGGCAAAAAAAACGCGACCTTTTGTTCTTTTATTTTGCAACTTGCAAAACAGAAAGAATGTATTGCACAATAGATATTTTTTGATTTATTGACAAAGTCTATTGTTTTGCAAAAGAATCTAAGACGCTTTCGACACGCCTGACATGTATTGATCTTAGATCCATGTCCTCCCTCGCGCTGATGAGCGCACACCGGAATGCGAAGGAGAAGGCCACGACATTGGCTTATTATTTCAGCAACAAAAGCTAGTTCACAATCGTTGGTTATTAAGAACCTATTGATTCAGAGGCGGGTTTCGTACAATGCCGAATTGCTGACACAATTATGTGCACCCTGATCCGAAGTTACGACCGGTTTCTAATCACCCTTATTATTTCACCCAATTCTCAAACCTTTATTTGAAGATTTCTTAAAAATGTTTAGTTTGCTGATGATTTTGTAGGGTGTGACCAGTGACTCGTAACCGATAGTGGTATACGGGATCCTTGTCGAGAGCCACTGGGCGCTGCGAGCCTGACGGTACTGAGAGAGCGCGCTGGACACGGTGTCGGGGGTGCCCTCCGAGCGCTAAACAAGCTTTTGTAAACAAGCTTTTGTAAATAAGCACTATCTCTTGTAAAATTATTTATTATCCGGTTTAGTTACAAATATTTCTTCTTAGTTTAACGGTTTGATTGACCGTTAAAAACACGGTCACTTAATGTTGATAATGTATGTATATAATTTATTTATAAAGCGAGTCATTGGCCGTCGTGGACGATTGGTATATGATTTAAAAAAGAAATTTATATTGGTAGGTTAGGGATCCACCGGGCTCCTGTGGATTTGGTGTTATTTAACAAACGGATCTATGTGTTACTGAGAGTCGAGTCTAAGTGGTGGCTGTGCACCCATGGAATTTAAATTTTGTTAGGTAGATGGATATTTCGGTATAGTTTTAAGATGGCAGAAGTCAGATATATTTAAAGTAAAGCGTGTATATAATTAGCGTAAAATATGCGTTAATTCTCTGCGCGCACGGCCGCCGTTGTCTCTTCGGCAATTTGTTCTACGGGTATTAGTTTCCTACTAGTTGTAGTGTGTTTATTTTCCTCGTTTTTGCTCTAATTTAATGTCTGTAGTTGTTCTCGATGTTTAGCGCACATGATTTATAACGGTATCTATTTAAGCTGTAATGATTGTTGATTATTTTTATTTTATTTTTTCCTTAGGGTTAAGGTGTCGGATTGTAGGGTCTTCTTAGTACATAGAAGCAAGTGACGATATAAAATATTTTCCCAAAGAAATTATTGGTACAAATTTTAATGTGTACAAACTTAAGAATATGTACTTTCAAATTAGAAGTTGTAATTTCATGTTGCAATGTTGAAATATTACGGTAGTTAGGATAAAGTTAGACGAAGGTGCCATTATCTACCTCACTCGACATTACTGCGTCAGGGTAAAGTCCACACCTAGAATATTTTTAAATGAATATTTATGTCCTGGTAACTTATACAGTCACGACATTGATCAGCTGGCATATTTTATTGTAACATTTACCATAAGACTGATTTTGATTTCATTATTTTATTTACCTACTTTTATATTACGAACTCACACGTGCCGAATGTAAAGTTTTCAGAGATTTTTTATTCAAATCTTTTAACAACATTTTACTGTCATGTTATAAGTTTCACAATTAAATCCACATTACATCTACTTAGTTTATTAAAAGCTAACAGCTATTATCAAATAAGTAACTCATTGCTATAAACGAGTCTCTTCTAAATACATCTGCAAACAAAGACTTTGTTAGAAAATGGTATTATTTGCAATGGTTTAAGTTCCTATTAATGTAATATTTTAAATTTATTGTTTGCTTTTAAAGTTGTTTATTTTCATTAGTTAGTCAAAGATGTTCGGTGCCATTTGTTCTCACTTTTCTGTCAATAGACTTTAGAATATCTATGTTAAATTAAGATATTGGTGTAAATCTCTTGAATTACCGTTTAATACAAAGAACTGTCTTTAACTCATCTACCTCATATTCGGAATACAGGACTTACTTTAAACGAATACTTAAAACATAACTGTACAAAATATAATAAGATAAATGTGACATTATGGTACGATAAATATATGTATTTCTTTATCAATGTCCAGTACATAATTATTAAAATAAAGAGATGTTTGTTATTTACCAATAATGTTGTTTTCCTTTACGACCAAAGACCAAGATGATTTTGTTTCATTATGTAACTACTAATTGGCGAGTAAATTAAGTAATTTCAGAATATCACATTACAAGTTCTGATTCAAAACGCTACCTCAGTAGTTACCTCATGGACAGATATAACTTTTATTATTTAGTTTCTGCTATAACTTTAGTGTATTTTCAATAAACTTTTTTTTATATATTTTTAAATGTCCTAACTATTGGTCCTCATGCTGGTAATGTGAATTAAACATAGAACTATTAAAAATATATTAACTAAACTAACTAACTAACTTAATATAAATATAATTTTATGAGAAATCTATATTTTAGAGAAATATACAGACACCATGTAGTGCGTCGGGTGCCCTTCGGTTCGCCTAAAATTCATTTGGCCGAACCGTAACTAAACTTAAAACGTATAATTATTGTCTAGCCTAACAGTTGTTTTCGCACTATTATAAGTCGAAAAGTTGGAAACCCTAGTTTCAGTATGTCTAATATCGAATGCACTAAAATGTATTTGCATCTTTTTTTGGCATTACGCTTCGTATTGAAAGTTCTGATTTTTTTTAAACCGAAAAAGTTTAAGAAACGATACGCTCACAAACCGACCCCGAGCAGTCTTGTCTGCCCTACCCCTAGAGTGTAACTCAAAAGCGCGTAGGCGTGTAGGGGCGAGGCGGCTCGCGGGCTGAGGAGCAGGAGGCTGAAAACTAGACGCCGAAGCTGCGGTGGTGAGCGTAAGCCATCTGCGACGATTAGCACGCGTAGAACCGCCGGAGCCCCGCAGCGCTGAAGCTGTCACGGAAGTCTGATTGTCTGGATGCATGCTTGATTGCTTGTTTGCATGCATGTTTGCTTTATTACATGCATGCTTGCTTGTTTGCATTCATGCTTGCTTGTTGGCATGCATGCTTGCTTGTTTGCATGCATGTATGCTTACTTGCTTGCTTGCTTGCATGCATGCTTACTTCTTTTCAAGCATGCATGCATGCATGGCTATTTCAAATATTGAAATTTTTTTAACTTTCTGCTAAAAAGAATTTGGAACTGTAAATGGTAGGTGTCAGGATATATTCGGGTAAATTTCGCATTTTGGAAATTATAATACGGCGATATACAATAAGGCGTAGTAAAAATATGTAGGCTAAACACGTTTAGGAAAAGTAAAACTGTGCGAAAAAATTTTAGGCTAATAGTTTGTGTGCCAATGACAATTAGGAGTACCTACAAGCAATTCGGCATTCCGATATATACCCAAACCTACGGAAATCGATTTAATGAAACACCAAACAATACGAAATAGACGTTAGATATGTTTTAATCAGTTTTTTTTGTACAAGTAATAAATATTCAGTAGTGTTTTTTTTTTAAGTATGAATAGATTTTTGGTGGTCTGATATATGTTTTGTGAACGATAGTTTGCAAGAATTACGACGTCAATGGGTCTAAAATCTATTGATACTTAAAAAAAACAACTGAATATTTATTACTTGTAAAAAAAACTGATTGAAACATATCTAACGTATATTTTGTATTGTATGGTATTCCATTAAATCGATTTCCATTGGTTTGCTTGCTTAGAAGATATGAAATTGAATTTAAAAAATTACATATACATATGATATATGAATTATATGATATTTGTTGACTGAGATCCAGAGAGAGATACCTTCATTGTACGGTATTTTGTGGCAGTGCTATAGTGTTCCAACCAAACTATTGTACAGAGAACACATACTCTCTTCGTTAGTACTTGTACTAATTTAAATATTGTGCCATTGACAACCTCTGAGGCTTTAAACTGAGAGGAAAGACAAAAGCTAGGCCTGATATGTATTTCAATATTGTTCATCAAAACATACAAGGCCTGGCCGGCAAAGAGTTAGGTTTAGGGTTATTTCTTCAAGATTATAACGTTCATGTCATATGCCTTACAGAACATTGGATTAAAAAACACCAACTAATGTTAAACATTGAAAATTATAAAGTCGCTAGTTCGCTCATAAGGGAGTCTGCACCAAGAGGGGGGTCACTTATTCTTGTTAAAAATGAATTAAAATGTAAAGAACGCAAAGACATTGTGTCGCTCACGGTTGAACGAACTATTGAACTAGCGTGTGCTGAGCTGGAACAATATATCATAATTAGCGTGTATAGCCCCCCCAAAGCTAATTACCACGTTTTTGAATCTGTTATGGATGAGGCTCTGAAAAAGCTCTCAAAATCGAATAAGAAAGTAGTGGTATGTGGGGATTTCAACGTTAATATATTAGAAGAAACGCAGTTGTCCACCCGATTTCTTAATCTCTTTAAGTCTTATAATCTAATTAATCTTTTTAATGAACCCACCAGGGTGACGCCCACGTCAGCTACTTGCTTAGATAATATTTTTTGTGATGGTAAAGTGTTAAAAAAAATGATTTTAAATTGTCTTATTTCGGACCACAGCGGACAAGAAGCATCGTTCGAGCACCATTATGTCTCTAACAAAGTAGATTCTGTGTATAGGCAATTCACTTTTAATAAAATAGAAAAGTTTAAGGAAAAAATTAAAGAGGGTGTGAATTTGCTAAAGCCTAATGATCAGAATGTTGATGAATTATATGAGAATCTTTTTGGTTTAGTTAAAAAGGAATTTGATAAACATTTTAAACAGAAAAAAGTTAAAATAAACAAACAGAAGTGTAAGTTTAATGAATGGGCTACACCTGGTATTTATAAAAGCAGAAAAACATTATATGATTTATATAGTTTAAAGGCAGATTCTCAAAACCCACATATTATAGAACATGTTAAAAAATACTCTAAATTATTTAAATTAGTATGTGCCAAAGCGAAGTCAATATATCTTTATAATTTAATTTCGGCTTCCAAAAATAAGGCAAAAACCACTTGGAATATTATTAATAAAGAGACATGTAGAGTAAAACCAAATAATCCTACTTACTCTCTCAAGTTAGGGGATAAGCTAATAAACACGAACACGGAGGTTGCAAACACATTTGAGACATTTTTTTCGAATATAGCTCCCTCTACTACTGAAGGGCTAGCTTCTTCTGCTGATCTAGCTGAATCCCTTCTCAAGTCTGTTGTCGAAGAGTGCAATTCTTCATTTAATTTTAGACATATAAACCCTGATATAATTACAAAAACTTTTAGAGAATTTAATATGAAAAAAACAGAGGATCTTTGGGGAATTTCTGTCAATATTATCAATACAATCATAAGTTCATTAGCCCCTCAACTCGCTATTATTTTTAACAAATGTATTGATGATAGACAGTTTCCAACTTTAATGAAGTTTAGCAAAATCATTCCTTTGTTTAAGTCTGGCGAAAAATGTGACCCCTCTAATTTTCGACCTATATCTATATTGCCAGGGCTAAGTAAAATTTTCGAGAAAATAATGTTTAATCAGCTTTTATCTCACTTTAGTGTAAATAAATTATTAAATAGCAACCAATATGGCTTCAGAAAAGGTAGAAATACTACCGATGCTGGAGTTGCTCTCCTACAACATGTGTTTAAGGCTTGGGAGAGTAAGCTAGATGCCTTAGGTGTATTTTGTGACCTTTCAAAGGCCTTCGATTGTGTAGACCATGAAATATTACTTAAAAAACTTAAACATTATGGTGCATCGAATGATTCCTTGGATCTAATAAGTTCTTACCTTAAAGGCAGAATACAAAAGGTTTGCATAAATGGAGCTGAGTCTTCAGGGTCGGCCCTTGTTATGGGTGTCCCACAGGGATCAGTATTAGGACCCCTGCTATTTTTAGTTTATATAAATGACCTTCCCTGTTACTTACATAATCTTTGTGAGATGGTATTGTTTGCAGATGATACATCCATGATTTTTAAAACCAAGAGGGGCAAATCTTCATTTGACGATGTTAACAATACCCTCTCTAAATTATTGCATTGGTTTACAACAAATAATCTCTTACTGAATGCAAATAAAACAAAATGTGTTAAATTTACGATGCCAAACGTAAGGTTAGCTGCCCCTAATATAATTGTTAAAGATGAACCACTAAACTCTGTAGATTTTACTACCTTTTTGGGTATAACTGTAGACTCTCATTTGCAATGGGGTGCTCATATTAGGGGGCTGTCTGGAAGACTTAGTTCTGCTGCTTATGCTGTGAGAAAGATAAGGCAGTTGACTGATGTTGGAACGGCAAGATTAGTATATTTTAGCTACTTTCATAGCATAATGTCATACGGAATTCTGTTGTGGGGCTCAGCGGCAGATATTGAGTCAATTTTTATATTACAAAAACGTGCTGTACGGGCTATTTACGGCCTTCGACCCCGTGACTCGCTGAAAGAGCTCTTCAAAGAGATTAATATACTTACAGTGTCTTCTCAATACATTCTCGAGAATATTGTTTACGTTCGTAAGAACATACATTTATTTCTTAAGAAAAGTAACGTACACAATTTCAATACTAGAAATAAAGATAAACTTGCCGTTCCAGGCTTCAGACTGCGAAAAGTAGGAAAATCGTTTATGGGAAATTGTATCCGTATTTTCAACAAATTACCAAAGGATATTGCTGAACTCCCTGTACATAAACTTAAATCGTATGTTAAAGTTATTTTAATGAAAAAGGGCTATTACACTGTTAATGATTATTTAAATGATAGAAATGTATGGCATTAAGTTGTCCCAGCTCGTACTTGCTTAAACCTTGTAAAAATTACCTTACCTTGTAAAAATGTATTTAAAAAGAGGCTGACAATAGTGACCGAGTTTCTTGCGCTGCTTCTTCTCGGCACTAGCCCAGACTTGTCCCGAAGCAGTGGTAGGTTTAAATATTGGGACGTGTAAAAGCGCCTCCTGGGGCCTATTTGCAGAAATAAAACTGATTTTAACTGATTTTGATTTTAACTGATTTTAACTTCCGCTGTTGGGTGTCAACAAGGCGACCCTCTCGGTCCTGCCGTATTCAGTCTGACCATTTATCCTATCATCATAAAATTTAAGTCCCTTCTCAATGTTTGGCACCTTGACAGCGGAACCCTAGGCGGTGACTCTCCAACAGTTTTGGAAGATTTGTCTTGCCTATTAATACTCGTAGATAAATGTGGTTTAGATCTAAATTTATCCAAATGTGAACTTTTTGTTCCTCAAAATTATGATCAGCGTGATGAATTATTGACAAATTTAAACAATAAGCACCTGACATCAAAATAATCGATAAAACTTTCCTTCGCTTGCTTGGTTCTCCAATCGCAGATGCAGATTTTTCAGCTTATATGTATAGAAAAACAAATTTCCAAATTAAATTCTATTTCTGACCGAATCCTAAAGGTGAACAGTTACATTGCATAATAAATTATACAATAATAATGTTATGTCCCTTTTTTCGCCAAAATTCATCTACGCTCATCTCCGTTTTGGAAATACCCTGAATTAAGATCAAAATAAGATATTATCATGCAGCATATACAGAATGAAATTTTAACCACGTTCCATAATATTTATAGGCACTCAGTATCGTATTTAGAGCCCATTTATGAAGTAGAAAATGTAAATCAAGTTTTCACCCGAAAATATTCTTCGCAATATATTCGCGATATATTAAAATTTGGAAGGTGGTTAAAATTTCACCTGTTTATCCTTTCTCAATTTTTAACATTAAGCTGGAAGACCTAACCTGGACTTAAGCTTCTCTGCCTTACTTATTCGTTACGAAGGACTGGGAATAAGATCGATCTCCAGAGTCAGTCTTCCAGCGTGCAGCGTGCAGCGTAATCCCATAAAACTTTCGGTCTAATATGTAAAATTCGCATTCGCAATCTCTCGACTACAATTCTATTCATATACCCTTTTCGACAGAATCTATTGATGCTTGGAGGACCCTGACCAAAGAAAATGTCTCACAGAACTTATCGGCTCAAAGGCGTTGGGACGAGCCTCTCTGTAGAGTATAGTACGTAATAGTTTACTTCAAACTTGTACAAACTCTGTAGATAGTGCTCGTCTCCTAGCCGTTGCTGTGTGGGAATCGGGTCTGTGGTTGAAAGCTCTTCCATCCCTGACTTTGGGTTCTTTATTTGATGATATATCATCTAGGGTGGCCGTAATTCTTCGGTTGGGAGCTTTCAACTTGGTACCTCATCGCTGCTCCTGTGGAAAGGTACTTGATCAACTAATTCACTACGGTCTCTCGTACTGCAGAAGTGAGAGCAGATTCCCCTGGCATGCTAGTTTAAACGATGTCATCCTTCGGGCTTTTGTCAGCGCTCGCATTACAGCTGTTTTAGAAGTGGCCTTTGAAAACGTCCCGACGGTATGACTCTCGTTCCTTGGAATATGGGTAAGCCTTTAGTGTAGGACGCCACTTGCGTCTACACTTTGTCTCCTACGCATCTTCCATCGACTGGCAATAGGGCGAGTTCGGCTGCTTCTTCTGCAGAGTACCTCAAATGACGCAAATACGAAAGTCTTGGTGAGACTTACACATTTGAGCCGTTTGGGGTGGAAACTTTGGGACCGTGGGGTCCTAGTGCTCACAAGCTTTATAGAGAGATGTCTAAGCGCTTAGCTGAGACATCTCTCGATCCTAAAGCTGACCTATACCTAGGTCGGCCGATAAACCTAGCTATCCAGCGTCGAAACGTTACCAGCCTTTTGGGTACCTTTCCGCAGGAATGCGACCTCAGTCAGATATTTATTTATGATTTTATTTCCTATCAATGGAATATCTGACTGAGTGTAAATAGTTTAGGTTTTTATTTAGGATTGTATTTAACTTGTTTTTATATTAATTTAAAGTTATTGTATTACGATATTCATACAAAAATACATAAATGTAAATAAAAATTAGTGTTCCTCAGTTCGAATAAAATTTTATAAAAATACATTAAAATTTTATACTTGTACGTACCTATCTAAATTGGATGCTTCTAGGTAATAGAAAATTCTGATAGTATGCGGTTTAGTCGTTATTTATACACATTCAAAATAACTATCTGTCATAATAGAATCTGAAATCAGAGAGAGAACATGTGATGTTTTAGCGTAACTGCAAAATCTCAATGGCTAAGTACAAACTTAAAACAAGGCAAGTTAGGAACCACCACATAACACAATCCCAAATATAGAGCAATTGTAAATACTCCAACGACAAAAGCAAAGATTTGGTTGAGCGACTGAAGTATATTCTGAAGTCATTTTTACCCAAGTTGTGTGACTTTGTAGTTTAGAAAATGTTTTTATTTCTTTTTGGCATAGCACGACTTGGGCAGTAGCCACAGCGAGAAAGGTATGTGTAAAGGTAAAGTAAATTTATTGATTCATCTTTTAAATTTGCATTAATCTCAACCCTATTTTTTATAACAGATCCCTTGTTAAAATACAATGTAATACTATTAGTAGAGATGCGCAAACAAAATCTACTAGTTCTTTTTGAACCCCGAATCAATTAGTTAATTGTGGTAGTGATAGTGACCATGAAAGGTAAAATCAACGAGCTGTTTTAGACATTATAGTCTTGTTATACTTATGTTAATCATTATATCGTCACAATCCAAATGATACCTATTTATAGTTTTGATAAAGTTACTAATATGTTTCTCATTTCACCTATATGAATTTGTAAAATTGTAAAATGTAATTGATTGTAAAATAATTAACGCGTCTATACCGCAGGGAAGCGTGGTGGCCTGTCTCCTGTTTTTGATTTACATCAACGACCTCCCTAGGAGCATGGAGGAACCTTGTATTTTGTTTGCGGATGACATCTCACTACTTGCGCAATGTGACAATAATAAAAATGGCCAATTGAACGAAAAACTTACCCTTCTCCTCTCGAGTATCTCAAACTAGTTGGATGACCATAATTTGGAAATAAACTTCCAAAAAACTAAAATTATGTCTTTCCACCCATATCAAAAACAGGCACTAAACATAAATTTCACTCACAATAGCACTAAATTAGAACATGAAGGCACTTTTACGTTACTCGGTTTAGAAATAGATACACATCTAAACTGGAAAGCGCACAATAATATAATCTAATAAAAATATGTAATTAGCTGTTATTTTATATAAATTAATAACTATCACAAAATTAGTCGATATCTATACATTGAATATAAAGTCAATTTTAGAAAGTAAGTACAGTATGTATGTAGTAATAATAGGTGTTTATTTGTTCTTTTGTATTGAAATATTATGTAATTATGGCGTCATCCTCTCTGTCCGTCTACTACAAATTGTATTGTTGTGCCCGAACAGGGTCTAGAATGAACTGTCTACATCATACTTTATAACATCCTTGTAACATTATAGAACGCAATAAAATATTTGAATTGAATTGAATTGAATTCTATTTGAAGTATTCATACATCTATCCAACACTCAATATATTGGATTGGATTTGAACTAGCCTCTCGAGGTTTGTTAACGTAACCTTTATCTGCACTCCCGGGCTAAGACAGAAAGGAGTGTAATTTATCTAGGATCGACCGTAAGTAATGAGTTGTCTTGTCGCGGCAAACACCCTCGCGTGGAACACTAGAACAGAGGAATGCAGTAGGTTTAACGGTTAAGAGACCGAAAAAAGTGACATCCTCTTATTATTGCAAAATACTATAGTTAAGATTATTACAAATGCTAGAAGCTCCCGCGTTTCTATTACGTATGGTTTTGGAGAAAAAAAAATTTAAAAATATTATTTTCGTGACCAGGATATAACGAAAAATAATCATAAAAAAAGATTTTCAGGACATAGTCTAGGTGTTTGATAAACACAACAAATACACACATTTTAAAGTAATTGCGAACTCTATAGGTGTAATCGTTACGAAGTTATTAATTGTTTTATTGATTTTAGTTTTAAATTTATTTCTTCGATATGCTACACGATTAGGATATTTATATCATAGCTTCCTTTACATGTCTTCTATGCGCCCTGTTAATATCAATTATCAGTTCTTTGGGACAAGAACTATAAAAATTCCAATAAAGCATGAAACTGATACCCACAGCATCCTCATTCGAAATCCATTATTCACTATGCAAGGTTTCCAGTCACAAAAATAACTGATTTAAATTCGATTCGATTGAATTCTGACAATTCGATTTTATTTAGTTTATTTAATCATAATCTCTTGATATAACCTTTTTTAAATAAATAATGGTAATGCAATCGTAGCTAGATATTTTTACTGAAAAACATTAAAGTTTTATTATGGGATTGATGGAGATTAAAATGTTTTGTGACCTGTTTTTTAAGTAATAAAATTGCTATTATAATTTATAAAATACAATTCCTTGAATGATATTTTAAACTATCTAAGTTGCGAGCACTCTCATATAATATCCCAAATATTTGTACAATATTTTATACGATTATTTTTAACAAAAGGTTAAGATGAAACAGACATTTTATTGTTTTTTTGTTCTCTAACAAAATGAATTGCTACTGTGAATTATTGAAAAAACAATTCCATGCATAGAAAAGCGGAAGATTGAAGTAAATTTTATTTAATAATTAAAATTTAATCTCAGAAATTCGAAAAAAAATTATTTAAGGAAATGATAATGTTATTTTTTTCTAGTGATAATCGATTGCAATTAATTGATTGCATATATTCGATTATTTATCGTTTTTTATCTGGCAACAATGAAATGCCAGAGTGACGAGACTGATATTCGTTCAATTTGCGTTTTGTTTTTCGAGTCGTTTGTAGTTTTATGTGTTTATGTATGATTTTCTGTTATTTCCACGACCCTCGCTACGATTACTTCAGTTGTATCAACCTTTAATAATTAATAAAGAAAATCATTTAGTCGTAGTCGTAGTATCTCGCCTGGAGGATGCCATAACTCTTTATTGCTTTCATATAGTAGGCGATTTAAAAAAAATGAAGTTATGGTACTATGGAATCGGCTTAAAAGTCACATGATTCAACGTATTCAATGAAATACTATGATTTGAAACTTAGGAATACCGAAATATATGAATATCTGTAGACTTTCTTAGTAAATGGACAAACCTCACATAACCTAACTTTCGACTACAAAACATTCAATATTTCTATTACCCTATTGAAAAACTGTGAAATTGAAACACATATGAAATTTAGATCCAAGAATCTAGTAAAGTGCTTAATATTATCCATGTATAGGCCCAAAGTCCTATGAAAGACTACCCATCTCCTTTGTTTGTATACGCATCATTTCGTAGATCTATAATCTATACTAATATTATAAAGCTGAAGAGTTTGTTTGTTTGAACGCGCTAATCTCAGGAAGTACTGATCTGAATTGAAAATATCTTTTTGTCTTGGATAGTCCATTTATCTAGAAAGGCTTTAGGCTATATAACATCACGCTGCGACCAATAGGAGCGAAGCATTAGTGAAAAATGTCGCAAAAAAAAAAGCGATGTCGAAAAAAAGAAATAACCGTACTGACATACATTGGTCAAATTACGAATTTGGTTGAATCCCGACTCGCCGTGGTCTTTCCGCCGTGGTACTTGTCTGCCCTACACTATAGTGCAATTTAAAAGAGGAAGTGCAGTACTCGCTCGCAGTAACGAAGCTCGGGCGCCTGGGTGAGCTGTAGCGGCTGAGGCTGGTCGCTGAAGGTGACCATCAAGCCGAAGCTGCGGAAGCGAATGTGGGTGCCAGAGATTTGTTACACAAGGGCGAAAGGACTGCACTTCCCGCAGCGCCAGAGAAGAGCAAATGCATGCATGCTTGCCTGCTTGCCTATATGCATGCATGATGCTTGCCTGCATGCATGCCAGCTTGCATACATGATGATTGCCTGCAAGCATGCTGCTTGCTTGCATGCATGCTTGCTTGCCTGCATACATGATTGTATGCTTGTTAGCCTGCATCCATGCATACTACCCTGCATGCATGCATATTTACCTGCTTACGTGCATGCATACCTCCTTGCTTGCGTATTTATGGTATTTCGTACTATTAAAGATTCGGAATTTACACTATATGGTATCTTTAAATTCTGCATTCTGACGATTTTATATCAAGTAATCATTATCTGTTTTAAATGTTATATAAAAGGAGTGTTATCGTAAATGAACGTTATACAAAATGTTATATTAATAAAAAAATATATTTGTTTTTAGAATTATATCATGTGAATGTTATATTAATTAAATGGTTGTTATTTTAAATGACTTTATTCCAATTGTTACTTAAACGTTTAAAAATGATGTAATTTAAAATTATATCTTTCCATAATTATATTAAAAAAGTTTTCATATTCCATAACTCATTAGTTAGAAACATTGCTAATGAAAACTTTTTTAAATTTAAATTTTAGAACTCTTTGGTAACCTAATGTAGTATATTGCATCCATTTGTCATTTGTTTTTGTGAGTTGGTGGCAAATCTAAAACTCTTGTGACACATGAAAATGAACCTAACGCGAAAAAGTTTTCGGGCAATCATTTATTATGACTTTCGTTGTGGGCTTACTCAACAACAAAGCTATGATAGGCTGCGATTAGCATTTCTTAATGAAGCCCCACCTCTGGCCCTATTCGTAGCCCTCGTGCACTATTTACAATTGCTTTAACGAGTTTAAGCGTGGATGTAGCAATCTCAATGATGATCCGCGTGAGGGACGTCCTTTAACAGCGACTATTGAAAATAACATCAGTGCTGTGCGACGCATGACAGAGGAATATAAGAGAGTGACCTATCAGCAGATACGGGCAAGCCTAGGCATTGGTATGAGTCAAGTTTAAAAAATATTACACCAACATTTAGGCATCAGGAAGCTTTGTACCAGATGGATTCTCCATACTTTAACCGACGACCAGAAACACCTTCGCATGAACTGGTGTCGCCAAATGTTAGATAAGTTCAACGGCGGTGACTTAAATGCTGTATTTGACAGGTGATGAAAGCGTGATATATTGCTACTAAACCGAAACCAAAAGACAATCAGCTCAGTGGGTGTTTCCTTTCAAGGATCGGACAACTAAGGTAAAGAAAGGAAGAAGTAAAGAAAAAAGATGATTGCCTCATTCTTTGGTCTGAAAGGTCATTTCGCGAAAGTATTGCTAGAAGATGGAAGGACAGTTACTGCATACTAGTATGTCAATCGCTGTTTGCCTATTGTCTTGGAAAAAATTCGACAGCAGCGCCCTCGAAGCAGGATCCTTGACTTGTTAAGGCGGCGGCAGCTCTTGGGAGGCTACTCCCCAATCTGGGTGGCCCGGACTCCTCGGTCCGAAAATTGTATGGGGGTGTCGTGCGCAGCATGGCCCTCTACGGAGCACCCGTTTGGGCGGATACCCTCACCGCAGACAATATCCGCCTACTGCGACAGCAGCGGGTGATAGCAGTGAGGGCTATACGTGGCTACCGGACTGTTTCTTTCGGGGCGGCCTGCCTGCTAGCGGAGTCCCCACTCTGGGATCTAGAGGCCCACGCCCTCAGCACTATTTTCCAGGCAAGGGAGGGGTTGCGGGAACAAGAGGGAGAGTCTCCCATCGAAGAAGAAAGAAGGCTGCGTCAACGAGCACGCGACGACCTCATGGCGGGATGGAGGTCCGTTCTCGCAGAGCCGGAGTTTGGCCTCCGAACCATAGAGGCTATCCGTCCGGTTCTGGATGAGTGGGTGGACCGGAGGCATGGCACCCTGACTTTCCGGTTGGTGCAGGTCTTGACCGGACACGGCTGTTTTGGTCACTACCTGCACCACGTCGCCCGGAGGGAGCCAACGTCCCGGTGCCACGAGTGCGGTGCTGACGATGATACGGCGGAGCATACGTTTGAGATGTGCACCGCATGGTCAGATCAGCGCCTCGCCCTCCGGCCGGTCGTGGGGCCCAATCTCAGGCTGCCAAGGGTAGTCAGGGCAATGCTCGGTAGCCAGAGGAAGTGGGAGGCGGTGGCCACCTTCGCTGAGGAAATCATCTCAGCGAAGGAGGCCGCCGAGCGCTCTTGCCTTGCGGACCTGGTCAGACGCAGGCGAAGGGGGGTTAGGAGGAGGAGGTATGCACATTTCCTCTCCCCCCCTTAAGCAGGTCAGTGGCACGGGTCGGGGGACCCGGGTCACACCAAACGACCTGACTCGTCTGGGGGGGCGATCCACGTGCACCGGACTGCCCCTCCCTAGGCGTGGAGGAAGCCCTGGCATTAGGCCGGGGCGCACCGCCAGGGTCCGGAGATTGCTACGGCCAGCCCGGACCCAGGAACGGCGGTTTCGTGCAGGGGTGCACCCCGGGGGTTATTTTATTGGGTATGCCTACCGGGCCCTTCTTTATACGAGAAGGGTTGGCGGTGGGAATCCTCCTTCACCACCATCCTGCTTCAGCGCACTCCGCAAAACGGACTGTTAAATATTTGACTATGGCAGGTGTCGAAATAATGAGTCATCCGCCATACAGTCCTGACCTGGCACCCTGCGACTTTCTTTTATTCCCAAGAACTAAAAATTAAATTCGAGGTATTCGCTTTACGAGCCCTGAAGATGCGGTGAAAGCGTACGAAAATGCCATAGAAGAGACCCCTAAGAAAGATTGGGCCCACTGCTTTTCTCAGTGGTTCCATCGAATGCGACGATGTGTAGAGAGGAACGGAGATTACTTCGAAAAACAATAAAAGTATTGGCAACTTTCTACATTAAGCTGTTTTTCATTTTCTAAACATTTTCAGTGTTACCTAAGTATTAACAAAATTATATCATTTGATTGTATTCATTTTGATCTTCATACGTTATGTTGTTATACTATATATTATTACACACCCATATCAAATAGCTTAACACCGGATCTAATCACCGTCTTGAACGAGGCTCTCTGAGTATGGATCTCAAATTGCAATGAAGCCGTCTATATTAACCTGTAGACTTTTTCCAGAAACAATTAAAATGGGGACAACTCCCCCCTAAAAGTCTACAAGCGTATATAGACTGCGTAGTAATCTCCAACTCCAAACCATAGCGGGCTCTGAGAAGTACTAGAGGATATTCAGAGATAGTTTCGCTGCTTTGGGGCCCATAGAAGATGTGGACTACACCCTACCTAGTCTGATTGAAACGTAAATAGCATCCAATTCTACTGAACGCAGCTTAGAGGCAAGAGGATCAAACATTTGGATGGGGCCTCTACGGCTTAATTTCAAAAAGAACTCGAAGTACTTGTTGGAGAGCTCAGATCTTAATAAGCGCATTGCTAAGATGTTACACGGGCCCATCATCCTTCAATTGTCAATATAGGGATTCTTTAATAAATGGTATTTAATTATCTAGTTTTCAAACTAATATGTCTTACTTAATACCAGTTGTTTTTCGGAAATTCGTACGCATGGAATTTTGATTTAAAAGCTCTACACTGGTATTACTGCCAGTGTAGTAGTGAATATTTGACAATTTTTTCTTGCTGATATACAGGGTGAAATTTTAACCACCTTCCAAATTTTAATATATCAACCTACGAGACGAAATACAAATGACGTATTTTTTCTTTTGGTATAGCCCAGTACAAAAATGTCAAAATAAAGCAATTAGAAAATATCCGCCTAAAATCTAAAATTTCTGATACGGCCGCCTAGCAACACTTTATTTACGCAATGCACATCACATTCATTCATTACGATTCTAATCATAAGTTTATGATTTTCCCTTTATACCTAAACAAGCCTAAACTTTAAAAATTTAAAACTATTTTGCGAAAAATATTTACGGGTGAAAACTTGATTTAAATTTTTTACTTCATAAATAGGCTCTAAATACGATACTGAACGCCTACAAAAATTTTGGAAAGTGGTTAAAATTTCATCCTGTATTTTAACTTAACTAACGGCTTAACGGATCTAGATGAAATCTACCATGAAGATAGATTATAGCGCGGTATTCAAGACTGTACTGTTCAATGTCAACCTGACATGTTATTATTTCCAACATCAATAGATGGCGTTGCATGTACGATACATCGCAATTGTACGTGGATTTTTCAGCCAGATATATTATATACCTAGTAGTATGTACCTACCTGAGGAATAATATTTAACTAGACGTTTAGACGATGGTTGATAAAGTTTAAACTGTTATTGAAAAAAGGCACTCATACTACCAATGATTATGAAAACTGACAGTTTGGCGTTCACACGAAAACTGTGTCAGTTTACGTTTTGGGAAAACTCGTACTAGGCATACATAACAATACAGTGCATTAGTTCAAAACGTCAGTGTTTCATTCAAACCTTTCGTTCCTTAGTTAGTTCAACCAAGTTCATAGCTCAAACACGCGGAATAGCAGATAGACTCCTTTTCATAGTTAAAAAACTTTACTTACGGCCGGTTCCAATAACCTATCTATCTTCAGTTTAGCATATCGGAGATAGGAAACAGTTTCTATCTCTGTTTCAGACGTCCAGAGAAACAAAGACAGAAGTTGTTTTCTACCTCCGATATGCCAAAACCGAAGATTGATAGGTTATTGGGACCGGCCGTTACTAGGTACCAGTATTGTTGCGATAGCGATAGTTTCGCTATCGATAGTTGACTGACCTTGAAAAACAGTCGATAGCGTGAATATTCTATAGTTTGTGCTGATAATATTGATAGTATCGAAACTATCGATAGTGTTTGTGCTGATCGATAGTATTGATCTTGAGGAATAATATTACATATTTTTATCAATCGATACTATCGATAGTATCGAAAGTATCGTCAAAGGCGATGTTTTAGTTAGGAAGTGACTATCGATATTATTACTGATTTTCGAGGTCACGATAGTATCACGATACTATCGATAGTCTATCGCTATCACAACAACACTGCTAGGTACGCCGAGGTATTGAATCTGATATTTATTTAATTAAAATTCATATGTTCTGTACATCTCAAATTAAACTAATGCGTCCTAACGGATGATGTTGTATAGGCTGGCGAGTCGACAATCTCCCAGCACTTCTGCTGTAAAAAGCAGACCGTGATGACCAACCGCGTCAACCATATCGCCACAGGGATAGCGATGTGAGACATTGCAGAGTGCCCCTAAGCCCTAAACGAAATGAATTAAATTATTTGTTAAAACCGGGTACCTAGCTTACACGTTGTCATAACTAACTATCATTAAGGGCATACCCGGTGGCTTTGTGATCGAAGTCTACTACTTCTTATTTTAGCAAGTATCGCTTAATCGCTCTACAATAATATTATAAGTATGCCACACGGACTCACGGTCAGTCGTTTCCCAACTATAAATAAAAAACATGAACCTGGTTACAGCTTAGTCTTAAGTTGTATATAGTTATTTCCAAAATAGGCTGGCCAGTATACCTATTGATATACTGTGATCGTAATTCAAGAGCCGCCGCACGCCATCGCATAGCTCCGGACTACGGAGACAAACGCACTGGAATCCGGTTGGTATTTATTAAATTAATCGCCGGCTTCTGGCACAACATTCGCCCCCTCCCTCACCCTGCCATAGCACCTTACCCTTGCCTAGAGCTGATAAATACCTGTTTCTAGTAAGCCATTAAAATCGTCGTCATAAGAATCAGAACTAAAGTAGACTCAAAAATTTGCTAACCAAACGAATCATCATTTACAAAAATATAATCATCATTTCATCATCATTTAATAAAATATTATCATGATTACAAATTATAATGTCAGAACCTACCAGCCGAAATCAGCCTATGTTAATATACGGACGAGTGCCTATACGTAAATTCTGTGGCGAATTAAAAAAAATATGATATCAAATTTCTGTCTTTACTACACACGTCATAGTAACCAATACAAAATCGCTTCCTGTCTGTCTGTCCCTACGTATGCTTAGTTTTTAGAAACTACGCAACGGATTTTGATGCGGTTTTTTTTAATAAATAGAGTGATTCAAGAGGAAGGTTTATTTAGACAATAGGTACATGCATAATATAGTAAAGAAACACTGATTAAAGTAATGAGTGGAGATGAGATAGAGATAGTCGGGAAAGCCGACTATTCGGCATCGTTTGTAGTCGGTTACTAGTCGGCGACTATTCGGCAAAATATGCCGTTTATAATCGGCGCATATCAAACATGTCGTTTGTTTTTTTCTCAAATCTGTAGTTACCGAAAACGAAGCAGCACTGAGCACTCCTTTTCGTATCTGAGCTTTATTTTCATCTCAAATGATGGGAGTTTTATTTTTTATCGAATATTTCCTACTAGGTAAAACTATTATTTAGGTATTTTGGTTTATAGATAGAATCAGTATTTAAACTTGAAAAATTATTATTATGTCTCAGGCGGGACTCGAACCCGTATTTCATGGCATTCCGAGAGGGGCGCTATACCATTAAGCCACCGAGACACTGCGTCACAGCGTGAATTTTTTAAGCATATTATGATCGCTGTAAGCCAGCGTTGTTTCATCAAATGTAAGGAGTTTGCACCCTTTAGACCCGAAATAAACATCTTTGCAGATGTGTGATAGTTCGTGAAGATCAATCAATCTTGGGGTGGTGGGATCTACCTCCTAGTGGTCCACCCTGGGCAACGGCATCTATGGTTTTCTAACCAATGATGACGGCTAACGGATCCCTCTGCGGTGGTAGGCTTCGTAAAAGGCCGCCTGGATGCTACCACCCTGGATGGATCCTGCCGGAGTCCAGCGCCAAACAGTTTTTCTGTGTTCCGCTGTTGTGTGGGAGAACCAGAACCACTGGGTAAGCTCGCTTCATCTTAGGCTTCTTCTTAACCGTACAGTTAAATATGAAGTCAAGGGCAAGCCCATTATTTATTTAAAAAAAACACTTGCGACAAGTAGGTATCTGAATTATCCTGAATGATCGGCTTTGCCGATTAGTCGGTCGACTAGTCGGCAATTTGAAAACCGATTAGTCGGCTAGTCGGTTAGTCGGCAAATACTATAGACTATCACTAGTAATCAGTGTTTCCACAGAACATAGATTTCCATGTTCTGTGAGTGTTTCTAATGTTGTCGTAAATAATCACATTTTTTTGCGACTATTGCAAACTTATAACTTTAAGTATTAGCAAGTTAAGACTGTGCTCTGAAACCTACGAGATAGATCAAAATAATATACCTACTACAGTACTATTTTGATGTATCTCTTAGGGATAGCCTACAATAACCATTTTTATCATTTACATTTTACGACAATTAATGGCTTACTTTATTTGATATTTTAGCAACTTAATTACAATTATTATAATATCAGTATATAAACTTGAATAATTATGTTTATATTAAATATCACGCCTGAGATATAATTTTTCAAGTTTATATACTGAAATTACTGGCTTATTTACGAAGCGATTTTAAGCAATACAGCATTGATCCTTTTCCAATAATTAAGTACCTACCATAAATATATTGTAAAACTATTAAAGATTTACAGCATATTACAGATTTAAAATGCAGGGCCATAGCGGTTAAAGATATCTTTTGCAATGACCATTAATAAATCGCAGGGTAAATTTTCGAAGTTGCAGGCTTAGGTTCGAGCGTTGAGTGTTTTTCACATCGCCAATAATGTCGCTCTTTCAAGAGTAACCTCTAAAAAAAAGTGTGGTTATAGACAACAAAATAAAATAAAAAGACTATCTTGCTACAAAGTAGAAGACAAGACAGTAGGGTGGCCACTATTCATTCTTGTAAAACCAAATTTGCCAGGCGACAATTTGATGCACAATCTACATTTCTTTACATCAAGCTGCCAAAAATGTATACAATTTACAAACTACTAAAATGAAGAAAACGGAAAACTTTGATCAAGGGACTTCTGAACATTGGATAGTGTGAGAAAGCATAGGCTTAAATATATTACAAGATTTTTTTTATTTCTTTTTGATATAGCCATTCAACTCTTCATAGTTAGAATAGGGCTTGCCAAATTTGGCAGATCTATGATGAAGAAGATATTTATTACCTTACCAAGAAACACAATATTATTAACAGTAATTAATAAAAAAAACAGTATTGTCTAAGGTGGGATTTGAACTGGCCCTATTATTACATCAATGCTCATAATCAATAAATAATTATTTATTTATTCATATCGTAATTTAGTTCTTCGAAACAACTGATAGTATTTTAATAGATGCATATAAACAGAGAATAACAGCAGAGTTAGGCAGAGCGCCTGTAGCCCGGTGTAGCGGCCGAGAGCGAGCGAATTATAATTTATTTGTAGAAGTGGCAACGAGCCCCCGCCGCCTCGTCCGCCCGACCTACCCTTTGCTTTCGCCCTTCGTTACTGCCGCACTCGCCTGCGGTTGTAACTCCAAAATTAACCAAACCTTTTTATCTTATTTTTTCTTATTTTCAATGAAATTTTTAGTATAGTATTTTAATTCCTTGGACAATAATTATTGATGAAATGTTTAAATTCAATATTGTGCAGGGTGTTAAATATAAACCTAATGAAGCTAGAACACGTAGTTTTTCTGTTAATATCTGCAATGTAATTAACATTATCGTGAGATTAGAAACTAAAAATATCATGATTTTCATTTATTTAAAAACTATTTAAGGTTTATTACGTTATATTTGTGTTTTTAACAACATCTTAAAAATATTTCAACAAGCTTACTTTTTTATTAAACATCTAACATGAGGTTAGACTAAACTTTAGTAATACATATTGACATATTGAGAGTAATTAAATAAAACTGTTGTTTTTGGTCATTAAAACTCATTAAAAAATTAATTACAATTCAATTAGGTTTCTAAAACAAACAATTACACAATCTTCCTATTCTTCTATAATATCGTTATAGATACCCGTTATAAACCGGCCTAATTTACCTTATTTTCAATTACAAACCTGCACCTAACAACGCTACCAACCAAACCAGTCCAACAAATAAATGATTAAAAAGTGACAGGAATATTTTTAACAATGTTGTTTTTAGCAAAAGCAAAGCAACAAACTAAATTGCAATAAAATTACATTTTAAATGTCTTGTTACCAATTTAATGCGAGGTGGTTGATTTTAAATAAATTACAAGTTTATTCCGCTGTTACATCATAAATTCAATATTAATTCATTATTATTCATTAATTCAAAATTATTTTGTCAAATTTCACTTATTTTAGGAAATAATAAAATGTTAGCATTGATTAATTAAGCTACAACACTATGGGTGTAAACTTTATACTTTCTGTTTTTTCTCTAGGTAGGTTGCGTTCAAAGGAGCTGGCGGGGTGAGGGCGCGCGGGCGGACGGAATTAAGAGGGAGGTGAGGGGGCAGCCCGCCCTGGATACTGAGAGGAGTTTTAACCAATTAATTTTGTTCCTCAACGCAAACTCCGCTATATAATAAGGTATAAGTAGGCATTAACTGAGGCGCGCCGATAGCTAGCCCGGCCGGGGGCGACTTCGTCTTCTCCTAGCCTCTTATAACGATGTTTTATTTCTTGTTAAGCTCTCTGTTTCTCCACTTTTAATATTTAATGGCATTTTCATGGCTCGTGTTTTATAGCGCACTTACGAATTCCGGACATTATTGACGTTTTTCATCGGCTGTTTTGTTTTCCAACGCATAATTGCATAGCATTTAAAACCGTTTTATTAAGTCATTAATTTATGATATAGTTACATATTCCATAGAGTAAATGTTATGTGTAATTATTTCTGCAATGTTTTATGTACTTATACGATTAAGTAGAGATAGAGAAGTCTGTTTTGTATTTAGGTACTGAGATAGGTACATATGGTAGTCAAAGTAACACACTACTGTCTGATGATAGATAATAGTCTGCATATTGTTAAGTATAACACCTGCCCGCTTTGTAAAACTCTGACACGTCTTTGTTTAACGAACCATATGTTTAGCTACGCTCGTGCTTTACCCAAGTACAATATAAATATAAAACACCGCTCATCTCGCAGGAATCGTATTCCCCTTTATCAACCCGTGACTAAACACAAGAAAAAGTTTTACCATCTCTCATTTACCAGAAACTTGGAGATTTATAAATAAAATCTTTTAGAAAAACACTAGCGATCACGCCTTGTGCTCGCGGCTCGCGTCAATATGACTCTCTTAAAAAACCGTTCTTAACAACAGTATTGTGTTGATAAAAAACAAGAACGCATCACAAGAAAAAACAACCACAGAACACTGTTAAAAAACAAAACGCAGCACGCGAGACACCCTTTCCCTTTTGCGCGTTGCGCGCTACATTTTTTCTTTTATAGTAAGTGAGGGTTGAGTTTTTTTACCGCGAAGCTACGTATAAATTAATAACTGAACGTGCTCATAATCTGTTGCTCGGAACACTTTCGGCTTTGTTGTTTTTTTTTTCAAGTTAGCATTCATTTGTTTTTATGCTGCAGTGACGGAAACGAAGTCGGTCTATTGATTACGTCCGCCGAGCGACAGGTGCTTACTGGCCGAGCGATGTTTGCTTCCTTCATCGTGGCGATCGTTGCTTGCAATTGCATTGCTGCAAATATATTTTTTCTCTAATATAAATCGTAAATATATCGACAATCTCTTTTTTTAAATCCTGACAGGAACTCTTTGTTTCCCTATTCCGTCCCATAATTCATACACAAAGTATAGGTACCTATATTACGGACGCATAATGTTAAATTATGTTGTGGTCCAGCCTGTTAAAGCAGTTTCGATCTTGTCAGCGACAACATTAGAGATTTAGCCATTTGGTACCTTCGTTACAGCACTCCTAACTGCTAAACCGATCACTTAGCACAAAACTCGCTTGGTGTTGATAGAGAAGCCTTTACGAACCAACTAAAGTCGGTTTGAACAAACTTCCGTTTCTTCTTCGTCTGTAAAACAGCCTTTTTCTCAAACATAGTTAGTGAAAAAGACTGAATTTATTACATTTGTTTATCAGTAGATAATAATATAATATAATCCACAGCTTAACGCAGGACTCTAAAAAAAAGATTTTGCCATAACCGTCACTCTCAGAAGACCAACCAGCTTTTACAGTGTGTACCCTTGTAATTACACTCAAAATAATATGATGAATGGTCAAGTGTAAGGGCTGCAAAAGATATTAAATGAAATTTAAAAAAAAATAAGGCTCCCAATGCACTTTCCGTTTTCTGTAATCAATATATTTAGTTATTTAACATAAGTTTTAGTTGCAATTAAATTACACGTTAGCTTATAAATATTTACATCTACGCCACACTCGGTTATCAAATTGATAAATATAATTAAAATTTCTAACACTTTCAAGTAGACTAATGCTCAAAACTTTTGAAGTGAAGTACAAAAAAAGGAGTTCCTATCCTTTTGCAAAAAAATATTGCCGGAAGATACGTTAGGGAACAAAAAGACTGAAGTTAATAAATGTGTTGGCCTTTTTTTACTCCCGAAATGGAAGCAACAGTTGCAGGGACTGCTGGAAGGCATCTTCGGCACCTACCTCATCGCTCTAAACACTATCATCATTTTACCATTTGTCTTATCTATTAAACTAGTGAATTGATAACTGAAAAAAGGACCTACCATTATTTTGATTCAAGTTTCAGGGTGGCCGTAGACACGATAGTAATAGTAGATTTTAAGTCTAGGTTCTTGAAATAGACTTAACTGCGAAGTAATACTAAAAGCTAGGCAAATTACATTATTTTATTTGTACGCGTAAATAACATTAAGATGTAGGTAATGCTACGGCACTATCTCTACGTATAAGTAAGTTCGTTACGTCATATGTGTTCAACTATTGTAAAATCGATAGTAAAATCAGTAAATGAAACAAGTGAATTTTATTCTAGTAAGTAAAGTGATTGTTTGTTTAAATGACTTAACTACTTCATGTATTTTTTCGTTTCAATCAGGGTGAGAAAAAGAGAAAACCCCAACTAAAATAGAAACCAGCGTATGCAAAAAATCATTTTTGTGCAAAAATAGCACAATGTATTCATAATCTATGCGAAAGCGTCACTGCGATTCAATAGTCGAGACGCAAGGCAAATAGTAAATGCATCGGCGCATTGTGTGATACGCTAGTGATTTGTTGCACGTGTGCCATCTCCACGAAGATCGCAACAATCAGTTGCGCTCTATTTACCCTTGCTTAAGATTTGAGTGTGACAACAATAGAAATGGCAGGAATACATTCGATACGAGTCCTCTATGTACATTCTTGTGTGGCATTTGAGTAAAATTTTCATTAACATTATGTCGATAACGAGATTGTTGATATTTAGCAAACTTACTTTTACTGGTTTCTACAAATGGTAAAATAGTTTGCATTGTGTTGTAACATGTGTGCTTTGCTATTTATTGCTAATGATCAACGATAAAGTATGATGGATAATTCCACCTATATAGGGAGGTACTTTATTTCATAAAACAATGTTAATGCTTTTAAAGATTAAGTAATGAATGACAGATAATTGTTATAGAAATATCGCTGCATGTATGTGGGTATAGGTACTTAGGTAGACTAGAAATTTAGAATAAACGTAACCTACAATACGTTGAGGATATAAATAACGCTTAAAGTGCCACCAAAGTTAGATGATGTTTATTGGTGTGTTTACGGTGACGCGATTTCGCTCCACCACTCCACTCGGAATGAACTAATGCAATAAAAAATCCACCCGCGCCGTGTCACGCACACCGCCTTATATTTTGATAGCGGCTCCAGCGACCGCTGCCTATTGTCAACCACCACTTTGATTATTGATTTTTACGCCAAATATTCCCTTTTTCAAAAACTCTATTCACAGCAATTATAGCTTCCTTTAACATTTGATGTATTTAATTCGTACAAAAGAACGATGCTGCACAATGTCATTAATAACCCGTATAGAACTTGTCGCGATTCTGTATTATTCAAAATCACATACGATATTTTATGATAGATAGACTGACTGAGTAGCAAGAATCGTAGAGTATCGTACCTATAGAGAGTTTCGCAAGTCATACACTTATGAAGTCAATACAAAAATACAAAATCAGCATTAATGTTAACACACAACGCTTTTGGACTCCTTAAGTTGCATCCAAATATACAAAGTCTTCTTAAAAAAATATTTTATTTATATAAAAGTAGGTACAGCGTACAATATCATATAATATTCAAATATCTATATTGATAACAAATTTACAATTTAAATGAATGACTCTGATTCCCATGCAAAGTAGACGAATCTGTATCTTAGGAATCAGTCCCCTCTCCCAGAAATATGACAACAATAATTTTTATCTGTATAATAGTAGTATGATGTAAAAATATTTGTTATTTGCCTGTTGAGGTGCATAAAGCCTTTGCCGACAAAGTTATAGCGCCAAGGGAGTAAGCTAACTATAATGGATTTCGCACGAAGTTGTTTGCGTAATCCTTTAATCTGACGAGTATCACTACCGGGCAGTAGCTGCGACTCCGACAATGCCTAATTGTCACTGAAATTGTATATTCCGTAAGACACGCCGGCCGTATAAAGAAACCCAACAAAGGAGATTGTTTGTGTTCGCTTTACATTAGCTGTTTGTGTAACAACACCGAGGCTACTGGGTTTGTTAGCATTTAATCCGTTTGCAATGTCCTTTCTCCGATCCTCCTCCGATGTTTCGATAATAGGAACAAAACAGTCGGCAACACGTGAAATGTCCCAAATTCCCAATAGATGCTAGTTTATTTTATTTTACTACTGAAATAAGATTCTATTTTCGGTGAAATGCTGTTACAATGTGGTTTTAGCTGGAAGAATTGGTTTTTGTTTTAACTGTATAATATTACACACATTATTTTCTTTGTTATATTCAGATGCGAGATAATTGAATAATCAAATCGCCGATTATTATATTTGACTCCAGTTGTATTGAATTTTTTTCTTCTTAACTTAAGTTATTCTCAAAAAACTTCCAATAAAACACGGAGTCACCTGAACCGGTCTGTTTTGGCATCAGCTATTAGATATAATTAAAAAGAACTCGTAGAAATGCTTTGTCTACATGAAACTCTATCTTTGCGAAATCAGATCCCGGCCGCACGTCGAAAAAACTTCACTTTTTGTTGTTTTCTGAGTTAAAAGTAAAACGGGGGCGGTACTCAGCAGCTGCTACTAATTTTAGAGTCGCGAATGTTCATGTTGGACGCTGGGATATAGGCTGTAAGGACAACCCCTTGTATTACATACCTATTTGTAAAATTATTTAACTAAGCAAAGCTTAATTAAGGCTGTATTAACTGTCAATGTGTTACACATCTTACAAAATTACTAATAGTTATATTATAATTATTTATTATCATTAGTTTTGTTTGAGGTTTGACGTGTATGCTTAATTATTAATAGGAATGACAGTCAATCAAACACTACAGACTTGGTTGACTTTGGAACAGGAGAGTTAATTTTGTTTTCTAGATTTGGTTATTCTTTAATTATTGTTTATCAGGTAAGTATTCAGGTGTCCGCACTCACGATTGCAGGCTCATCTCTCAAGCAGCGGCGCGCGTCGCGGCGTCGGTTGTCGCAAAAAAATGCAAGCAACCAACAATCGACAAGGGGCATGTTTTTACATGGCTAAAAAAGAGTTGAACAAAGGCTTGACGGTGGAGTAACGGGCTTGCAACACGATAGTGCTTAACACCTTGATCAATGTGGGTTACTAGAATGTAGCGCACCGGTATTAAGCCGTTTAGTTTTTTACTTAAATTGCCAAAAAATGGAACGGGTGTTGCGTTTGAGAAAAATGACACCATCCGGTGGTACGAGTGTTAACTCTATAACGGGTAATAAAAGGCAACTACAATGAGGTTTTATGTAGGTACTAGTACCTACGTACTGTGTCTAAAAAATACCTAGTCACTATAGTCACTAAGAAGGTGTGGTTATAAAACGTCATCATAAGATTTAACTAATATTTATCAAAATGTTAAATTTAGGTAGAATTATACTTACATATAAGTTATAAATAACTAATCAATAAAATCCTTCCAGCAAATTTTCAGTCAGGATTATAACTATCGTTTTAAAATCAAAGACATCGAACAAAGTATTTATCGTAGAATGAAAGAGTATGAGAGATTAATAAAATACGTTGGTTGGCGGTTTGAAACGGACTGTTTTTATTTTGTCAGATACAGAGATATTCAAATATAAGGCATAGACAATATATCAATCATAGATAATAGATACCCATAGATAGTGTTACATTATTTTATAATTGTATTTTGATAAATTTACAACACCCCCACTTTATCAAAATAATAAATTTCCTCATGAAATGCAGATTAAAAGGGCAAAAAAAAAAAAAAAAAAAAACTACACAAAACATTCATGATTTCCACTATCTATCTAATTGATTTTATTTATAATACCTAGAGCTTTCATAAATTTATAATGTTTAACATTCGGTAAACCTTTAGTAAGTAAGTCAGCGGGCATGTTGGCTGTTGACAAATATTTTGCTTCAATATTTTCATCATTTAAAACATCTCTAATAAAATGATACCTCACATCAATGTGTTTAGAACGTTTGTGTGATTGATAATTATTTGCCAGCTTCAATGCACTCTGACTATCACTATAAATTATAATTTTATTACATAAACCTATAATTTCAAGTTCTAAGCTCTGTAAATAAATCGCTTCACGACACGCTTCCGATAAAGCCATATACTCTGCTTCACAACTGCTTAAAGCTACAGTTCTTTGCTTTTTACTTTCCCAGCATATTGGAGCACCTGATTTCATAAAACAAAATCCTGTGTATGAGCGTCTGTCGGTAGCATCGCTAGCCCAGTCAGCATCTACAAAACCTATTAGTTCTACATTTTCTTTAGAATATTTTAAACAATAAGATTTTGTTTGTGACAAATATTTTAAAACTCTTTTGGCATAATTCCAGTGTTCATGAGAATAACAATTGTTAAATTGACTCAGATAACTAACCGAAAAGGCAATATCAGGACGAGTCAAGACAGCCAAATACATCAAACTTCCTATTAATTTTTGATATGGTAATCTTTCATCACATACATTTGACTTATCAATATTTAATTTACATTCTATAGGAGTGTTGGCAGAATTACAATCAGACATATCAAACTTCTCTAATAATTGCTCAATATAATGCTCCTGATCTACTGTAATTACATTTAAGTTTTTGTTAATATTAATTCTCATGCCCAAATATTGTTTAACTTGGCCTAAATTTTTTATTTTAAATTTCTTACTCATAATTTTTATCAAGTTTTCAACTTCACTATCACAATTTGAAAAGATCAAAAAATCATCAACATAAATACCAACTATTGTTTTCTTGTTATTATTATGATTTTTGATAAAAACACAAGGTTCTAACTTGCTTTTGCTAAAGCCTGAACTACACAAAGTTTCCTCTACTCTTTTATACCAAGCAAGTGAAGATTGCTTCAAGCCATAAACAGCCTTTTTTAATTTTAAAACTTTATTTACATTATTAACAGGAAAACCTTCTGGCAAATGCATAAATATGTCCTCTTTTAGGTAACCATTAAGAAAAGCTGTTGTTACATCTAAGTGAGTAATATTCATATTCAATTGTACACTCAAAGCAAAAAGTAAACGCAATGTTGAATGTCTTATAACAGGGGAAAAGGTTTCCTGATAGTCAACACCGGCTTTTTGCGTAAAGCCTTTTGCTACTAGTCGCGCACGGTACCTCACTTTATTGTCCAGGTCCAACTTCTTCTTAAAAACCCACTTACACTGCACTACACTCGCGTTGCTGGGAGTATCGACAACTTCCCACACTTCATTGTCTACAAATGACTGCAGCTCTTCTGCCATCGTCTGCAACCACTGTTGTTTCTCAGGACCACTGATAGCCTCTGCATATGTCAGTTCATCTCCTCCGGTGTTTATAGTGCTCAAGTTAGCAAAGCCATATCTTTCAGGTTTCCTTCTATCTCTTTTTTGACTTATTTCCGTAGCTACTGGTGTATTAGACCCTGCCTGTGACGTTTCTGTACGATAATCTGTGTTCTGAAAATCTAAACTGGTCTGTACAGAGCTGAAAGTTTCACTCGTTTGTGGTTGTTCACTTTCATCGTCAATGTCTAAGTATTCTGATTCACTAGAATTTTCCTCATCCAGGGGTTCTAATTTTGCTACAGATTCCTCCACTGAATCCCCCACTGAATCTGTGCTTTCTATAGAAATAGTGATAGTATCTTGACATGGAAGTTTCTCTTGTATCACTACATCTCTACTTGTGGAAACCTGGTTTCTTACTGGGTCATAAATTCTGTATCCCTTAACGTTATCACTGTAACCTACAAGTATATGTTTCTTAGATTTTCTATCCCATTTTGTTCTTTTTTCTTTTGGTATGTGTACCATAACTGGACTGCCAAATACACGTAAATGCTGTAAATTTGGTTTTCTGCCAAACCACATCTCATATGGAGTCTTTTTGATTCCAGAAGCTGCTGATCTGTTTTTTAAATAGGTTGCAGTATTGGCTGCTTCTGCCCAAAATCTTTTCTCTAAACCAGCTTCAAAAAGTAAGCATCTCGCTCTCTCCACTATTGTCCTGTTTGATCTTTCACTGAGTCCATTCTGTTCTGGTGTGTATGGGTTAGTTTTTTGATGTATGACACCTTCATGCTTTAGAAAATTCTCGAAATCATTACTACAGTATTCCTTTCCATTATCTGTCCTCAAGATTTTAACTCTTTTATTCTGATAATTTTCTACCATTGATTTAAATTCTTTAAAATAATTCAATGTTTCACTCTTGGACTTCAAAAAATATATAAATGTCATTCTACTGAAATCATCAATGAATAACAGAAAATATCTGGCACCACCAATTGATGTACATTCCATTGGTCCACAGATATCTGAATGTACAACTTCAAGTAACTCTGTAGCTCGTGTGCCCGTAGAAAATGGTAATCTTGACTGTTTGCCCTCGCAGCAAATTACACAACTTGACTTGCGTGTGACAAATGTGTCTGGATAATTCATCCCATCAACTAGGCCTTGTTTCATTTTATGCATATCAGTGCTATTTAAATGACCAAGCCGCCTGTGCCATGTCTGACCATCAACTGTTGATGTTACCATCAAACAACTCTGAGTTTTTAATTTAAGTTTATAGACACCATTAACTAGTTCTGCCTGAGCCACCAAATTGCCTGATTCATTCCTTATGAGACATCGTTCCGATTCAAAATCAACACTATTTCCATTCTTAATTAATTCACTGACTGATAAGAGGTTAGTTGTGAGAGTCGGCACACACAAAACATTCTTTACTGTTACCTCATAGTCATAATCTGTCGTAACTTTTACATCGCCCGAACATGAGACTGGTACTTTTGTTTTGTTCGCGACCACAACTTCAGGAACACTTGTCGAAGTTAACCTATTTGTCAACCAACTTTCATTTGCAGTCATATGCATACTGGCGCCTGAATCAACATACCAGTCACATCTATTAAACTTTCCACTAAGAAAAACAACACTGAAAGCGTTAGTCTGCCTTTTCTTATCGGTTTTCTCGTTTAAAAGTGAACATTGATTGCGATAGTGACCAGTTTGCTTGCATTTGTAACATGTTATTGTTTTCGTATTTTTGACATTTGTGTTTGGCATTGACGTTGACGTATTTGAAGGTTGCCCTCCAGAATACTTGCTGCCAACTTTAAAACTTTTCTTCTTTTGCCAACTTCGTGCTATTAATGCTGAGTTACCTTCAATTTCAATAGAATCATTTTCCATATCTAATAACTTTGTTTTGATGTTATCTGCTGTTATATTTATCCCAGAATGCTCTATTGCCATTATCATAGGCATAAATTTTTCGGGTAAACCAGCTAGCAACAAAGATCCAACCCAATCGTCATTAATCATAAATCCGGTACTACATAACCTTTGCGACGTTTCCACTATTTGTGTCACATAACTGGTCATGTTCTCACAACTCTCTAGCCTGATAGAAATTAGATGACGAAGCAACGTAATTCTTCTAGAAAAACCTGAATCATCGAACAAGGTTTTCAACTTTGTCCACAATTCTTTTGTAGTTTTTGTCTCTTTAATGTGAACAAATAATGACGAATCTATTGTCAAAATCAACTTAGCTCGAGCCCTGGCATCTGCACTATCCTGTGCTGCCGCTGCGCCTTCTTGTTTCAGGAATTTATCTGCACCTTCAAGCACCAGCAAATTTTCAACTGCGAACGCCCAATCGTCATAATTCTCGCGGCCCTTGAGTTTCGGCACGTTCGACAAAAAATTGGAGCTCATCTTCGCTTCCTGATAATAAACACACGCGTAGCTAGCTAAACTTAACGAAATATAACTTTTACTGCAAAAATCGGGAGAGGCCCATAACCTAATAAAATACGTTGGTTGGCGGTTTGAAACGGACTGTTTTTATTTTGTCAGATACAGAGATATTCAAATATAAGGCATAGACAATATATCAATCATAGATAATAGATACCCATAGATAGTGTTACATTATTTTATAATTGTATTTTGATAAATTTACAACAGAGATAAATAACAACACATATTAAAATTTAAATAACAGGTAATTTATAGTTATTAAGTAGGTACTATTTCTATTTTTATAACCTTAGTTTGAATGGATTTAGCTTGCAAACATGTGGATATTACTACAACCTGTATTTTTAATAGCGACTACTTAAATGATTCAGAAGCCATATGAATAGAGGTACCTACCTTTTTTCTTTCTTATGAAAACTTGCTTTCCTTTATACTTTTTTTTAAATCTGCATGCGTAAAATAGTTCGTTTCATATACGTAATAATCATACAAATCACCTAGCTCGTAGTTCGAAGTACGCAGTACAATTTAGTACCTATTCGTTGTTCGTGCTCTGTGCATTCAACGACCTTGAACTACGAAAAATCAATAACAACACTCATAACAAGTGCACCATTATGGGATCAGCTGATCTCTTGTACGAGTTCAATGCACTCTTCATTGTTCTCGCTATGGCGCGTAAAGAAAAAATACTGCATCACTATAAAAAAACGAGTCAGTTCATAGAGAAAAAACACAACCCTTCCGCGTCGCGTGGCAGGTACGTACCCCACACAACCCTTTACAAAAACGCTTACAAAAAACACTCGGGGAGACGAAAGGGTAAAAAAGGGTTATTATTACGCATGCGCCCCGTGGGATCACTGCCCTCATTTCTTATTTTAAACTTCCAACAGGACACATTTTACAATTCTTTTTTTAATCAATACTCTCTGAAACAAACGCAAAATATACAATTTGTGACCATTGTTGCAATGCAAATTCGTTAATAGTTTGAAATAACCGGTGAAAGTGCCACGTAGTATATAAAGTTCATCTAAATTATTTTACCACATTAGGTATTACGTGTAAAAAGCACTTATTACAGTAAATTTTGTCTACTTAAGCACTCATCTAAAGTTGTAATATTAGTGATGTTGTGTATACTGTCCTGGTTTAGTTTTATTAGGTTACAAAACTTATTTGGTTATTGCAAAAGGAATATTATACGAAATTTCCCAAACTTAATGCATTTCAAATTTATATTTGTACCACAATTTTACAGTTTGTAATAAGTAGAAATTCAAACGAACGACAAACGCACATAATTTGATAATAATGTAAACAGCCGCTACAAAACACAAGCAAAGCTACCAAACAGCGGAGTGAAACTATAATTAAGAAAGATAAATATCGTTTATTACAGTTAGGAAAGTCGATTAGAAAAAACTACCCCTTTCACCCCACAATTTGTAACCCGTGCAGTGGGCGCCGAGCGGCCGACACGCATAAAAACCTACGGCTTACGACGATAGTAAAGATAGCAAGGAAAACACTTCTTAACGAAAATAATATAATGTAAATTTGTTTTAATTGTAAAAGTACTTTTTATATTTTTCAATTATTATGCCGATACGTTCCTATACTTATGTAAAATAAAAGAGTAGAAATATTAGTAAATAGAGTATGACACTTCTTAATCTTTAATGTCTATAATCATTAGGAGTCAGGGTATATCTTAGACTATATTTTACAGCTAGCAGCATATATTTATTTTCTGTCGGACACAAGCCTCTACCAAAATATGATAAGGATGCTCCCTGCCATTTAGTTTCTGCATTCATTCTAAGTGACGTCTAGTATCGCAACAATAATATTAATCATGACAGACATATCCGATTCGATAGAGAGAGTTAAACTTCAATACAATAGTCAAAAGTACAATTCTCTTGCTAATGAAAATGTGACGTAAAAAGAAACCACGTTATAAAGATAGAATAAATGTATTAGAATTACTATTTACAATATTACAAGGTGATGGCTACCAAACGAGAACAAAACCAAAACTATTTTACATACAACTTTGTTGCTAGGCAAAATTCACAGGTAATAACCAAAAAGTAAAAATGACTATGAAGGCCTAACAACAAGGTTGCCAGATCTGTTGCCCACATGAAAGTGACTAAAAATTACCGCCAGAAAAACATAGACAGTAGCCTTTTATCTCCGTGGCAAGCGTGGCTGTGTCCAGCAGCGGCCGCTGCCTGCCAGAAAAAAAATAGATCAGCCTACTGTAGTCTACCGGTAGAATGCAGTAGGCTATATTTTGATTGCGTTTAGTCTTTAATTTAAATTAAACTCCTAATTTAAATTAAAGTCTAAATAAAGTCAAATAACGCAAATGAAAGCTGAAAAGCTAATAAATTTAGTACTATTTTTAAGTGCCTTTTACTGATTAATCGACAAATCAAATTGTTAGTAAGTAAATGTTTTTAGAGAAGCGCTATCCATACCATTGAGCCGCCTGGTAAAAAATGCTACAGTTACATAACGCTTTTCCATAATAATAGAATCATTATCGAAAACAGAAGAGCGGGCAGCTGATTTATTAGACGATAATGGTCGCTGTCATAAATAGCTTTTTACAAACGAATATTTTTTAAGGCGCGCGTGCACTCACACACCGGGCCTGGCTTTTTATTAATGTACTGTATCTAATTATGCATGCAGGTTGTTTTTTATACTCCTTTATACGCTATTGTTAAAAACTTTGATAACAAAAAGTTACAGTCACCTTTTGTCGTAGGAATTAATTAATACAGGGACGTTGGTTTATAAGATTCTATGTTACTTGTAATAAAATTTTGGATGTTACAATCATAAATAACAATATGTGGTTAATTTCAATTAATCATGAACATAAAATAAATCCAATTATTTTATAAAATTATTAGATACATTTTTCGCAAGTGCCAATATTATTATGGATATAACTAGATCTAACGTTTATTATCAGGTCACAGCAATTCAACGTAAAAAGTGTTAGAAATAATAATAGTTAATATCGGATGCAGACGTCACCCACATATGGCGGTGACCTTGACAAACGCATTCGGTGCAACCGCGCTCAATCGCGATGATTTATAGTTCAGCTCTACACAAATATTGGCACGTCGCATCGGCAAAAGCTCGCGATCGTCCGATACTCGACGCATATTCCTACCAAAATACTTCAAACGACTTAAAAATTCAGCGTTTCCCCGTTGAAAAAAAGAGTTAATATTGATCGTAGATTTCTCGTTGTGGGGTGCAGCGGCCGGCTGAGTCACCCCACGGTTTTTTTACTCACCCTAAGTTATATTTTTTTGTAAAGCCCCCTCCTCCCCCCGGCCCGCTTTAAAGGATGAGTAGTCTCTATGGAAACGGCTCGATCTAATTTATAGGCGGGAGAAAGTACGGATTGCTTAATTAAGAATTTAAAATGTGTCTACTAAGTAATTAATTAGAAATTTCCAGTCTGCGAACTTAAAGCTCGCGATAAGATATTTCTTCTTTCTTTTTTGCAAGTAAGTACGTACGCCGTAGAGCTATTAAGATTTTAATTAAATATTTTATGAAACAGAGAATTAATTGCTTTACTTAGCTCCCGGGTGTGGGTGGTTTAATAAATTCTTGAGTACTTACAGTTTTGTTAAGATTGTAACAAAATCAATTACGAAATTTACGTGTAGGTGTAATTTGTTTAAATTAAGCATTTTAATTAAATTCTTTAGTATTCACCATTGTAATTTGAATTTGGTGTAACACTTTCTCGTAGCATGCATTAGTCGGATCATTTGTGTATGAATACGGAAGGGTTTTAAACAGCGAGGCGAGGGCACGCGCGGGTTAAAAAACTGTGGGTCACGGGCGCGTACCGCGGGCGCGCGTCAGTCGCTGCGTTTTTGTTCAGAAGAGCACGCGTCATCCTCGTCCCGGCGCCAGCGCAGGTGGAAACTGGTGAGATTTGTATTTTTATCAAATCACTAGCTGATGCCCGCGACTTTGTAGTCTATTTACATTTTTCCTCGATGAAAAGTTGCCTATTTTCTATAATCTGTCACCTTGTCAAATTTTACTTAGATCCGTTAAGTTATTTTGGCGTGATTGAGTAACAAATATCTATCCAAACTTTCGCATTTATAATTTAAGTAAGACAGAGGTATGTAAACAACGGTTACTGCTATGTGATCCTTGTTATCCGTAGGCGGCAACATGTTGCTAGCAACCTAAGTTATCATACTTATCATTGTAGTATTGATCGTCACCACAATTATAAATGTATTGCCAACGATTGCCGACATTGATTTCGCTTCTGGGTTTTGTCAACTCTCAATTCGTTAAGGATGATAATGCCCGTAGTTGACTGCACTATTCATTAATTTGGATTCTCTAAGGTGTAATTAAAGTAACGCAAACTCTCTCAGAAACCGATTCTAGTGTTCAAACTTTATCTATGCTGTTCACACACCAAAATCGCAGTTTATTAATTTGTCGTGTAAATTGTATTTTTCCACGTGTCTAAGGTATTTTTCAAATACCAAAACCTTTAAGACAGACAGATAGGAAGAGAGATATTCTTAGTACTTTTAAATCCTCATTACAGTCATGCAATGCCCCTACGTTTATATTGACGGCTGCAAGCTTCAATCTCTTTGCATATACACTTATATGTATAAGTAATATAACATTTTAATAAATAGTGACACTGACGATCATATAGTATCAAATAGGTATAACTAGTTTCGAGTCTGCATCACTTACTGCGGATTTGCCGCCTATTATATTTATAGAAATTAGTATATATATATATATATATATATATATATATATATATATATATATATATATATATAGAACGGTTTTCATAATTTTTATTAAAAAAAAATCATTTTTGTAACCTTATCAATCAGTTTGATTTGAAGTTATGTGTTTTTTGACTTTTTAAACCAAGCGATGGTCTTTTTGTAAAAAACTCCGGCAGACTTTATCGAGAGTGGAAAAGAAGCAAATTATCCACACAAAACTCCATCCCACTCGGTCCATTTAAAAATGTATCCAATCGGTTTAGCAGTTTAAAGAGAGTTCGATGACAAACAAACGTACAAATTAATTATATATGTATTTAAAAATAGAATCCGGTTAACTCCATTAAAAGTATTGTTACGTTGTGTTAGATAGTCATATCTACGAAAACCAAACGCTACGCTACGTTAGGTTTTCAGCCACAGTCCCGATGAGCCATACTTACATGTTACTGTTTCATTACCCTGCAGTGGCTTGCTTTGCACCGGGCTACTTGGAACGAGTCAAACATTCCCGTTGAAACTTGTGACGGCGGGTATCAGTTGTTCTTTATTGATAATCAGCTTTGTAACGGAACGTTATAATAACAAAAATTATGAGATCCTAATATCTAATGAGTATATGTATTTTCTGATTTCCTATACTCTACACGTACCTATGTAGGTAAGTAGTAGGTACAGTAAAGTCTGGTATAAATAGTGTTAAAATATTTTAGAGTAAATATCGAAGTTTATTTTTCACTATGGAAAACGCACATAATAATAATCGATGGCTTGATTGATATAGAAAATGTCAACAAATTTCTTAGAAGCATATAGGATTCCCTGATGAAAAATGTTTGTGAAATTTAAGTAAAAAATATTCTTACTGTCGTATAATGTACATTAGCGATATAAAACAAGGGTGATAGACAAATTGTCTAGCCCACTGTACACTCGTTTACATTACAGCTGATGACTCAATATTTTGTAGTCATTAAAATCATACAGTCATCTTTTTATGTTTATCGGTAGTACCTACGTATATAATTTGTGTCCTATTTCGATAAGATATAGGTACTACAAGTAGTAAGTAAGTCTTTGTCCGCCGACCATATTTATAAATGCGGGAGTAATCGAGTTACTTTGCTTTCTTTCCGCTAATGGACGGCAGAATCGCAGCTCGACCACAGATTAAAGCCTCTGTTTTCTACATCAAAAAAAAGAGGCTCCTTACTTTGCTTGTGTTACTAATGATTCTTTTTATAATGATACCTATGGATGTCAGGTCAACATGTACATTCACTTTTGTTAATCTATCTAATGAATGAATTTGACTATATACCCAAAAACTCGTGTTAAGATGATTGTGGTCGACCTCCTCCGAAATGGGTCGATCGATTTTTATCCCGAAAAAACAAGTACACAAACGGTTCCTATTGGTGTTGTTGTCGTCCTATGGTACCCCAGTGGTACAGAGGGCCTTCGTGAGACGTCTCCATCCGCTCCTATCCTGCGCCTCTCGCTCCGCGTCCCTCCAACTCAGCCCGGCCGCCCGCAGCTCGGCGTCGACGGTGCGCTGCCATGTGTGCACCGGCCGGCCCCGCCGCCTGCTCCCGCGCGGCCTCCATGTAAACGCGGCCCTGGCAATGTTGTCCTCTGGTCTTCGGCGGGTGTGCTCTATCCACTTCCACTTCCGATGTGCAATTTCTTGCTTGATCGGGACTTGGTGGCATCGATTCCATACTCGTAGATCCTGATTGCTGATAGTGTTCGGCCAAAATCTGCGCAGGATGGATCTAAGGCATTTGTTGACGAACACTTGCAGCTTGCTCGTCAGACCCTTTGTCTCCTTCCAGGTCTCGCAGTCGAAAAGCAAACCAGACTTCACTATGGAATCGAAGAGGGAAATCTTGATCCGTCGAGTGAGCACGTTCGAATCCCAGACGGGTTTCAGTTGGGCAAATGCGCCTTTTGCTTTCCTGATCCTCGCGTCAACGTCGTCATCAGATCCACCGCTGTTGGTCACGGTGCTGCCGAGATATGCAAATTTAGCGAAGGATTCCAGCGGTGTACCATTGAGTCTGATGGGTCGTATTTCGCATGACTGAATTCGCATTTCGACGGTCTTCTTAGCGTTGATTCTTAGTTCCCTATCTTCAGCTTCTACTCGTAACGAGTCAAGCTTCATTTGAACATTATGTCGTCTGCGTAGTCGAGGTCTTCCAGGTGTGAGCTTTCGTTCCAGGCGATGCCTCTAGGTGTTCTAGTCACTCTCCGCATGACGTCTACGAGCAGGACGATGAAGAGCAGCGGCGACAGGAGGCAGCCCTGTTTGACTCCTGCAGTCATTGGAATTGATTCCCCTAGGACTTGCTCGTGCACTACTTTGCAAGTACTACCATTGTATAGTGACTGAATGATTCCTATATACTTGCTGGGTAGTCCTCTTTGCCTTAGACTGGACCACAGTGCGCTCCGTTTCACGGAGTCAAACGCTTTCTCGAAGTCGACGAATGCTAGGAAAAGTTCGGCTCGCAACTCCACGCACGACTCAATGAGAATGCGCAAGGTGTTCGTGTGGTCAGTGCATGAGCGTCCAGAACGGAACCCGGCCTGCTCTTCCCGAAGTGTTTTTGCAATCTCTGGAGATATACGGTTGAGAAGTACCTTTGCCAATACTTTAGCCACTGTGGGTAAGAGCGTTATGCCCCTCCAGTTAGCACAGACTGATAGGTCGCCCTTTTTCGGTACTTTCACGAGCAAACCTTGCTTCCATTCGCAGGGAACACGCTCCGTCTCCCAGACGCGCTGCAAAAGGGGATGGAGTATTTCGGCTGATCTAGCCGGGTCCGCCTTTAAAAGATCCACATTGATGTTATCTACCCCTGGTGCCTTTCCAGCCTTCAGCTGTTTAATGGCGGCAACTACTTCTTCGAATGTTGGTGGAGTCGTTGGCAGATTCAGGAGTGGTCCCGGGCTATTCGGTACAGTTGTCGGGTGGGTTAAGCATTGAGTCAGCAGTTTGGAGAAGTGCTCAGTCCATCGTTTCAGTTGCTCCTCTGTAGTACACAACAGTTGTCCCGTGGCGTCCTTCAACGGCTTTTTGGAGGATCGTGTCTTGTTGCACAAACTTTTGGTGATGTCGTACAACTCCCTCATGTTTAATATCTTGGCTGCTGCGTTGGCCCGGTCTGATAGCTCGTCGGCGGCACGTCGTCTGTCACGTCTTGCCAGTTTTCGAATTCGGATACGTATGGCAGCGTACTCTTCTTCGAGGGCGTTTTTGGCGACAGTGTTATTAGCGGCCAGCAAATCCAATCCTATTGGTGGTTAGTTTTAAATTCAAAATTCCATGCGCTCGAAGTCGCATTCAACAGTAGTAAAGTCATAATAAATGCAAAACGATAGCTACCTATATTGACGACCTCTGTGGTAAAGTAGCGTAGGTAGGTAGGTTTTCAAGGTGTAGACTGCTCCGAGGACCCCGGGTTTGATTCGCAGGCGGGTCAGTATAGAAAAAAGTATTTTTATATATTTTCTCGAGCCTAGGTGCTTTGTTGTTTCTGGTTTCAATAAAACAAGCGCTTTCAATAAATACTTACCTACTTTAGGGTCGCAATTACATTGATTTGTGATGTTGTCCACTTTTATATTTTTTATTATTTTATACAAAAATTTGATTAATACTCGTAAGTTACACTAAATAGTATCCTAAAAATATGTACCTACCTTCTATCGTAACAATCAGAATCAGACATATCGCCTACGCAGTATCGATTTACGGCAATGCTGATCGTGATAATTAGATCTTGTGGGTTAGGCGAAAAAAACAATGGCGACAGTGTTGCCTAATGAGCCATAAAGAAGAAAACGATACGTAGAGCAAGGCGTAGACAAAAAGGGCGCGTCGGGGGGCGCGGGGGGTGCGCGAGGAAATGGCGGGAGAGCTAAATTAATTTGCGCGCTCCCGCCAAACAAAGGCTCGCTAATGGAACGCGCCGAATGGAAAAAATGCCACCGTCCGCTCTCCGGCAACTTATTTTTTTTTTGTTAATACAACCTTTGACTTTCCCAAATGAATAACATTACACCCGTCGAAGTTTCCCCGCGGTCGCTTTGTCCCGATTTAATGAGGAAGAAGAACGCGATACTCGCCATGCGCTTAATTGTTCACTCAAAACAAACGGCCTCTGTTCTAATTACTTCGACTGAAAAGTTAATATTATGCTTAAAGAAAAAAATACATATTTCATTCATTTGTTGGATGGAATTATTTCCACACAAGCCCTAAATATTTACGTGTAATCAAATTATAATATAAAGCTTAAAAGCATTTTTTTTATTAACAAATTTATAATAAAACGACCCCAAGATATTTCCTGCACTGCGTTTATTATACAAAATACGGTTTACTATTGCTTTAAAAATAATCGTTTGACATAATATACGCAAATGTTTTACTTAGGAAATATTTCAACTGTTAAAATATTATTTTAATAATGTTTACATGACTAAATAATTCGTTTGCCAAATTGGTGATTTTACAAAACGTTAGTAGATAAATTATTAGTTTGTAAAAATAACTATTTTCTGTCTATTATTGGACGTGTGAAATGCGAAAAAACTAAATATTTCAGTGACTTTTTTATGCCTTTTTGAGGCCTTTGTATGGTCACTGTTCTAACCTAACCTAACCTATACTTTTTCTACCCTACTAGACTTTTAAACTTTTAAGGCAACCAAATAACATGAACACACATTTTTCGTTCTGTTACGAGTTAAATCTATTTTAAAAATACCTAAAATCGTCACACTTATTGCACTATGCTTTTGTACTACATGGATTGGACAGATTGTTGTATTAACGTAGATTTTGGTAAATAAAATATTTACTAAGCAATGCATTTTGTCAAATGTTATTTATGCTTTACGTTGTTTTGCCAACTAATATGTTTAAAAAATAATTTATTTGTGAAATAAGTTTTAGCATAATGTTTTTTTTTTAGTAAATGTATTGTCTCATGAGTAGTTTATATATTAAACAATAGTTTGTAATATGATAAATTTATCAAGTATAATTTGGTCAAATTATATTTTTCAAATGGAATTTGTTATTTGTTTTTTGTCAAATGATTGGACACCACAAAAAGCATATATAAAAAAAATCAAAACTAACGGTCAGTCAAATCCATTGCTACGACGCGATACAAGTTGCGGTTTCGTAGCGTCTTTAAGGTCTACGAAACTCAATGTACTAATTTTAATGGACTTACTTCTGCATCTTCGTTCGTGTGATATTTTAATTTAAAACTATTCTCGGGGTGAAAAGTATCATATGGGCTATTTTAGACTATTGTCTATTTACGAGGCAAATGCAACCCAGATCCTTTCAGCAGTTTTGGAGTGTCTGAATAACAAACATCCTTCCAAACTTTCGCATAGGTATATAATAGTAAGATTACATATTATTAGCATATTTTACTTCCATATACCTATGATTTCATTTTGTTAGAATTGTAATATTGTTGTTGTTTATTAGATGATCGTACTAATAACAAATACACTCATACTAAACTTAATTAATATAATAATAAAAAAATACACAAATAAGGAGTAGCGCTGCAAAATATTTTAATCATTTTATCGTTAGATTTTTTTTTTTATTATATCATCTCATTTGCTTTGCTTAATGAGGGTTGTTACTGATGTCGAAATTGGTGACAACATTTATAATAACAATCTTTTCATCTACAAAAACAAAATTATGTGAAACAATCTTGCAGTTTCCTAAATATGTTTAAAAGCATTAAGCTTATAAAACAAGGTACTAATTTTCCCCAAACAAACACATATTATGGTACTTTAAGAATTTAGATTTGATAACTTTTTACACAAGTTAATACAAGTTTTTTAATTATATCTAAATTGTTACGTCAAAATCATAATTTAAGTTAGTTACTTACCTCAAAAAAAAACAGACTTGATGATAACGTGAAAGAAGTGAATCTTGAATCATGATAAAAACAATCAGCGTATTATGGAATGAGTAATGATTGTTTGGTAAATTTGAACTTTTACATCTTTTGTAAATTTGCAGTATCTTTTTATGATCTGTGCGGTCTATGGTAGCTCGTGACATGGCAGTTTATCCTGCATCTGCTTGAAACAATGAGCCATGCTTATCTAAATTTACTTACTTCGGGCGGCCATTTTGTCGCGAGATGAAATTAATGCCACCTCCATTACTCTGGCGCGATTTATGCGCGCCCAATTAAAAGTTCCGAGCGCTGAAGACGAGAAATTAGTGGAATACGCTCACATTTATCAAGACATCAGCGTTGCCTCGCGCCACGCGAAACTTCCCAAATTTAAATTAGAGACGATTTTTACAGCTACCTCCCGAGGGGGGTAGGGGGGCGCTACCCTTTCCTTATAACGAGGAAGGCCTCATGCATTTTTATGTGCTTCTTTTTTCGCCGGCGTTTTAAACAAGGGGGTGAGCGTGGGGTGCGCCGGGGGTGAACTTTTTTATTCGCGTCTTGATAAGTTAGGGTTGAAATTAGACGTTCGAGTTTCGCCCGCGGAATTCATAATGACGAAAATTAATAAGTTTTCTTTTGTGGGCCTTTGCAACTACGGTGCTTGACGAATACCTATAACGATCTCACTTGCTATGGAAACCACCGAAGCGAGCTTGGATTGTGTATACATTTTTTATTCGTTAACCATTGCAAAAATATAATAATCACTTATATTTGCGAGGTTAGTGATGGAAAGAACAAATAGTAAATTACTATAATACACTTGTAAGTCGTGTTATTGATTTTACATTTTACGTATCCCGATTTACCGATGTGTAACCTTTTACAGCGCCTGTGAGGATGGGTGTAATTAGCTGTTCTTCGTATTAAAAAAGATAGTTTGACTTTAATCCGTAAAAACTTATCGTTTTATTGTAATTATAGATACTAAGAAGTAGTTAGTGTATTGTTTGCGTGAATTCAATGTACAGCTTCGGTATTAATAATTATAATTACTGAAATATAGATTAATTTTAATTACTTGTTTAATAAGATTTTTGGTTGCTCTGATATAATTAAACCCTAAGTGTTAAAACTCAACCCTTACCATACAACTTCCATGGGAGAATTTCGTTTTGATAAATCATAAAAATATTTATTTAAGTGTTAATTACCGAATGACACGGTAACGGTTATTTGAAAATACAATATTATCCCCAATTTGATTAAGTTATACCACTTTACGCGATCTCAGCGTGAATGGAAGCGTTCGAGCCAGCCGCGACTCTATCACGCATAAGAGGTCCTACTACACAAAGCAAAGCCCGTATACACGGATCTAGCTGCCTCTTTTAAACATCAGTATAAGTGAGCGAGAAAGATGGAGTCGAATATTTGAATATTGTGTTGTGGAGTAAGGCCTCAGACTGCGCGTAGATACTCGCGTGGGTTCATTCACAAATTGCCCCCCTCGCTTAGATGCTCGCAAACTACTCTTTCACCTCTTTGCACACGGAGTTTATCAATAATTCATCTGATATTTAAACAAATAAGCTATTTGACCATGCGAAAAATAAAGTGCCAATTACTATTATAAGTTTATATGATGAGTTTAAAAATGGTTATTTAGTAACGGAAGTTAAAAATAATAAGCGATTTATTTATAAATCCAAAAATAAAAATGCATTTATTTAAACGTTTGTCACGTGACACGAAACGCTCCTGATTGCTCGGGTTTTATGATGACGTCATCTGCTTGTTAACTTCGTTTGCCTACTTGTGTTTTATTATCTTTTGAAAATGTTTTGATGATATTTTCCTTTAATAATATTATCCATTGTTTTTGTGTCATTATTTCCAATATTTTACAAATTCTGTCAATTACTTTTACCATGGACAACGATTTTGTAAAGAGCAGAAAGCAGTAACATGCCCATTCATTTAAAATCTGTAACAAACAAACTAGTTAGTCTTGATCTTTAAGTGTAATAATTATTGAAATCATAATGTAGCTACAATTTTTAGCTAATATTATGGAAAACAGCGGAAATATTCGAAGTGAGATGCAAGAGGTATTCTGTTAAAAACATTAGAGGTATTATATAAGCTAATTACGTATTCTACCTACTTATACGAATATCGCTGACTCCTAAACCTCTAAGGAGGACACAACCGAATATTGCAAGATGACGAAATCGCTGATGCAACTCTCGTGCAAATTCAACGTGACCACGCCATCGCGCCACCAACCCCGAGATCATCATCATCGCCGCCACTTCGTATCCAACCTCGATCGGGTCAATTTGTAACTAGTTGTAATTTAATTATTAATAAATTAGTTTAAAAAATTAATTTCGGTTTTTTTCGAACCTCCTGCTGTCGTTTCTATATTTAGCTCAAACCAATAACAAAATATTTACATTATTAATGCAATAAATATTAAAAATTATAAATATTATGCTTACTTGGGGGAGGCCTATGCCCAGCAGTGGGCGTCGTTCGGCTGATATGATGATGATGATGCTTACATCGAAATGGTCTTCACAAAAGAAAATATTTGTACTATTCGCTATGTATTATGATCCCTCCGAAGAAGAAGCAACCACTTTCGGCGTACTTAGGCTTTCTTTGGAATACTTACAAATAGTTTTCCGAAGTCTTGATGGAAGTATTTATACATTTTGGAACTGCATACCGTTTAAAACTCATTTTATTACATAAGTCACTGTTAAAATAAAGATCCAATCGCACTTTCGTTATTTGTTTGCAACAAATGTATTTAGACGATAATGTGCTACAGATCACAACACACAGGCAGGTGATGTCACCGACCCCATTGCAGCGCCATATTGTCAAAATAGCGTTTTGGCGCGCTATTTCAATTTTCAATTTGTTATTTTTCAGCAAATATGTACCAGAATTTAAAAAAACTACTTTTTCTGGGTTCTTTAGTTAATAATATAAAATGGCTTTCAAAAACCAGTCAAATAGCCTATTATCTAGCCCCCCACTAAAAGAGCTTAGGTATATCATGGCGACTCAATAATGAATCAAAATGTCATGTCATTAAAAAAACATTCAAAAAACATGACTGCATGAAAACATGAATAATGTGATTGCCCTAAAATCTAGAAGATCGTTCACCAACGAAATGCCAGACCAGACCATCTTAATCCATATGCCAATTAAAGATAGGCAGGCTTCACTATAAGGCAGTCCAGTGGTGGACTGATGTGGGTTGACCATACACTTAGACTGAAAAAACTCTTACATGGACACGTTATAGCACATTAAAGCTGACAACGCAGACAACGTAATCATGAATCTTGTTTTTCTTTCGCTTCATTCAACCGCAATTAGAATATCTAAGCGGTGGTGCGACTTTAAAACTATGAGGTTTATATTTAATTTTAAGGTCTGAGATCCATATTAATAATCCTGACTCACGGTCGTCAGTTATACACAAGCATTGCTTCTGTCTTACTTAAGTATTACTTAAACCACACCGATCCGTCAATAAGGAATCTAGAACAAAATGTTCGTTTCCTAATGTAAAATAAAGAATCTATGAATTAAATATTAATATGGACTTAATACTATGAAGAATGCATGAGTATTACATGAAACAATGTAAAGAAATGGCCTTTCATCATCTTAATGCAGGGCAAAGGGTGCCTTTGAATTCAAGTTACCACAGCAATGATTAGTATAGGCATAATTACCACTATTGCCAAACGCAGTTTGGTGATCACAAACCCGAGCAATATTGGAAACTCTTGTTGCCCACCCAGGAATCAAACCCAGGATCCTAAGATCTTGGTCCGTCCCTACAGTCAACCGACTTATACAATGAATAATGTGTAATTAATGATTAATGCCTGTTCTAACTTGTTGAGTGTGTCAAGGAAAAGTACCGACTCCTAAAGGAAATATTACCGACTGGATGGATATTTAAGGACTTAGGAATTCTGCCATTTTAAATTTATTATTCGTTTTAGACATGTTTGCTTAATAATATACTCGTACATCATATGATTCAAATGAATACTTACTACAGTTAGTAGTAGAATGTGAATATGCATCTACTCGGATCCTTTAAGTTAGGTACTTTACCAAGTTGTAGGTATGTACCTAATATAATACGATGACAATATGTAGACTTCTTTCATCCTTTATTTTTTTCTTTAATTTTCACGAACGTCATTACAAACCTTAGTGGTTTTCCTAAGCTAATTTTTTGCATTACTTTTGCTGTAATGATTTGTAATATGGTGAATTAATAATAAAAATTACAGCCAAGCCAATGTGCAGGTTTCGTATTTACCAGAATCTCTAAGGTAAACATCGTGAAACTATAATAACTTAGCGAGCTTTAAAAAGCACATCACCGCGCCGATTTAGACACATCATAGAAGTTGAATATCAGTAAACATCTTAGGGGTTTAGTGATTCATACGAGTATGTCGGGCTACGTACCAATACCTAGTTGTGTGTATGGACGCGAGGCGAGCACATGCGACCACTTGTTGCGCGTATGGAGCGTGCGCGCTACACACAGCTAAAACAACGTTTAAGTACCTACCTACTTAAATGTAAACTTCCTCACTGTCTTGAAGACTTGTTTAAGAAATCTTATCCACTAATTTAGCTATCCTTTTATTTCACAAATCACATTTAAGATAATGACAGTACTTATTTAGCTAACGCCAATGTAATATATCTGTTCATTAAGTCTGCAAGCACAGGGACTGTAAAGTATAAAGAATAAATCCAAGAAATAATGAATAAACTCTTAATAAATGACTGTTATTTTTCGTAGCAGATATAAATTGAGGGAATCAGCGGAGGTCCGTAAGTCGGATTCGCACAATAATAATGCGTATAAAAGGAGTCATTAGTCCAATCAGTGTGGACTGAGGGGCTTCTCCGGCCCGGAGTGGTTCTCGTATTATAATTTGCGTCTAATAACGTCGTTAACAACGCACATTAAAACAAAACAAACAACGGGTCGGAGCGGTGACGCGGGCGCGGGCGGGCGCCATCCTTCCTCGAATCCGTGTCATTAATTTACGTAATGCGTAGGTACGCGCTATCCCCAAATATTTAAGAAGCCTCCTCCGGGAGCGCCCGCTCCTCCACTATCCCCACCCGCGCCGCCCGTCCCCCCACAACCCGCCTGCCGAGAATTATGGCGGCCGCCTTGTAATTATATTTTTTAATTTATCTTCCTTAGCGAATACAATGGAGGCGCCACCCCGCCACCGAAGCGCTTCCTTCTCATGCTGAATATTGTATCAGGCCGCTGAAAAAAGGAAAGGACGCTTTAATTACAAGCGAGAGAGCGGCCGGCATTACGCGCTAAATATTTGATGTTGTCTCTTTCTTTGCTCCGGCCATGCAGCCCGGCCGAGCCGTGTCCTCAATAATTAAAACGCCTATTAACTCATTCCTCTTCAGGTGACCCCTCGTTACTTTCCGAAAAAACCTTCCAATCTTACCACACAACTAAATGCTCTGTAATAATGCTTGTAATTATACATTAACTCGTACACTGTAATTTGTCTGTTCTATTATCTATTATAATTACTGAGAGGTAATTATCATTTACCAATTTCTACTAATGTAGAGTAAGCAGGAATTTCCTTATTTAATTGTTCACATTTCAAAAAAGTATGATTAGGTTATCAATATGGTGAGGTAACAAAACTTGAAATGAATATACCACTCTAATCCAACATAAGAAATAAGGTAATCCTTGCAACACAAAACTTTATGAAGTATAAAAAGCAATTGTAAAATTTATCTCCAAGGGCATATTGGAAGCGAGCGTGCACGTTGATTTATTGTTGAACAACAGTCGCAAATTAAGGCGGATTCCGCCGCGGACACCCGGCGCTGCAGTACTTAGCGCGAGGAGACAAAGTATAAAGTAGCACCCCCATCCACCCACTGAAAAACGTCTCTAATATTCTTTTAGAAACGGTGGCATTTACGGGCTATATTTTATCCTGAATTTGCATACGCTCCTTTTTTCGTACCCGTCCTCTATTTTATGGGAGAGTATTTTTTCATCCGGGGGTTAAGATACAAAAGGGTAAAGCGCGGGAGCTCGCTCCGATAATTAAATTGCACCGCGCGGAGTGCGGAGCCAGGACTCGGTGTCGGCCCGACTGACGGCACGCACTTTTTTGCTCTCGCGTGTCACCCCTGGCATCGCGGCATCGCATCGCCGTGACGAAGAGTTATTGATTCGCAATACATTACATTTAGTAATTAAACGATTAATGCGTAGAAAAGCCAAGGCTTGCAATGTCCTTATTGACATTACCATCGTTTTTTAAGGTTTGTTTAAATACGTATATTATGAACATTTTTTTTAAACATTTATCTTGAAGTTTAATTACTAATTATAGCTAGGTGTTGTAATATGTTTGGTACATGTAATTTGAACCATATCTTGAACACTATTTATAATAAAGAATTTAAGTATTATTTTATTTATATGCATATGTTAACATAGGCTAGTTTTAGCTTACCTAATATACCATTTTCCTAACACCTGTAGGAACGGAACGGATAATTTTGGATATAGTTAGTTTAGTTTAGGTTAGGAACGGAATGGATCCTTTTCTGTATGAGGCGATGCGCGCCATTTGATAGGGTTGCACCTTAACACCTAACGCTGTTTTTTAATTGTTCAATACAAGATCAAAACTACACTTTTTTTTAACGCCTTATTAAGAAAGAACTCATGTTCTTGGTGTGTATGTTTTGGTAAGAAAGTCTGATAGATGACTTGATCTGGTTCAAAATTAATGAAATTATGTCCTATTTAAGGACGAAGGAGTTGGTAAATAGCCTGGTTAGCTAAATTATTACATACATATGTTTACTATTCAATCGCAGCTAAATAAGTATACAAATTTGTCTATAATTTGCCTTATAATTTTTATAATGAAGAATTACTACAACCTCAGGAAATAAACTTATTGCCATTGGAAAGAAACCCGCACGTATATACGAAAGCGTTTACCACAAGATGGTGTAAAATTATTGGTTTTATTCGAAATTAATCATGTTAGTAACAAAAACAGTGTTTTTGTTACTAGCCAACAATAAAACAACACTTTTATTGTTGGCAGTATGGTTAATCTAGACTTTTTGGAGCACCAAGGCAACGAGTAAATACTAGTTTTATTAAACATTATTTACTCTTAAACCTACTTCCTACTTGTTGGCAGAGGCTTCATGTTACAAAGGTAGGTTTTCTATTTTATTTCTCTTCACCCATCCCTGGGATTGCATAAGTGTATAATCATATTCAACGAATCCTGTTTCCGTTAAGTACCACTTCACTAATTACCCGATTAATAGCTACGAAATGCAGTAATAGAGTTAAAATGCTGTGACGAACGTATGAAAACTACCTATTTTAAATTCGAGGCAATTAAGAAATATATTTACATAAAGGAATAAATTTTATATGTCCTAGCAGTCGCGATAATAATTTAACTAACAAATTAGAAGAAATCTTACCCTGCTCTAAGTCAAATTACCATAATTGCTAATCAAATGTCGTAGGAGTAGCTGCGCGGAGCTCCCGACTAATTACAAATTCTAATTCCCTCTCTTGTTTCACAGGCCTTTTGAATTTGTAAATTATTGCCTTTGCTTCTTCAGGCTATCAAATAAATTTCCATCTTATGGTAAAGGGGAGTACAGACAATGCACTCAAATGATAATTTAATTATGTTTAAGGTATGCATTGTATTTTTGTCAGTTTGTTAAAACAATATTAATGATAAGTACATACAATATAAGTTGGAGAGTTGGCCACTTCTCTGAAAAATTATAATTATTTTGTCTCATATGGAATTATTATGTTTTCAGTATTTGTTGTTATTTAAATAACAAATTCAACTGTCTAGCTATCGCGGCTCTTGAAGATACAGCCTGGTGACAGAGCCACGGACAGACGGACAGACAGCGAAGTCTTAGTAATAGGGTCCCATTTTTACCCCTTGGGTACGGAACCCTAAAAAACGATCTAGACGAATGTGGTCGTTTCTGTAAGATTGTATTTTGTTGCTTAGAGTCTCCTAATCTTAGTATAAACTTTCGAATTTACTAATCTTATTATAAATGCGAAAGTTTGTCTTTAAGTACTTTAATAATGTCAGAGCGGTTATTTAGCATATCGATAGATCTAGAGTTGAAATAGCATAAAGGTTTCTTTTCATCCCGAAAAAATAGTACCGTTAAAGCTTTGAAAGCCGGCTGTCGCGATAACAGTTGATTTTAATTGTGTCTGGAATAACTCAAGCTCGAAGGGTTTAAGTAGTTACTCCATGCGTATAAAGTCGCGAGCAACAGTTAGTACCTATTATATAATGTACAAAAGGTCGCATACGATTCTAGACGCACCTAAAGAGGGCTCTATCTTACATATGTAATATTTTAAAGAAGTAGTACTAGTGTACTTTTATGCCACCTCTTAACTGACATCTATGCAATCATCTATGACTAAAGTGCAAATGCAAACAAATAGACCAAGACTGGGTCGGCTCTGTTAATGTTAAAGTGTCAAACTCACACTAGGTTATAAAAGCAAGCAATAGCCTATGACAGCCAGGTCTTCGTTATCTATACCTATATATAAGAACTGATAATTATCACCGTATGCTTCCAAATTAGATAGAAATGACGGTGAACTATAAAGATTTGGTTATCCTGGCTGTTAACAAACGGCAAAGGTATGTTTCATTTAATATTTTTAAATTATACTTTACCCAGCATCTGCTGAGAAAAAGTCTCTCCCAAACCGCTGCACTGCACCGGTCTCTGTTCATTGCCAATGACCCCGATTTATAACGGCTATCGTAGAAGATGTAGACCTAGAAGAAATGGTGCGGTGTACTGGTTTGTATTTATAGACAGTGACCATTATAATACTATAATCAGCTTGCATGTTATGACGTTAGCACAATACTATACTACGATACTACCTGTAGGAATATATCTTACTAATATTATGAATGCGAAAGTTTGGATGGATGTTTTACTGACACTCCCGTGGTGGAGTGGCGTAGGTACACACTGGTTTTTCAGGTGTCGCCTGATCCGAGGTCCGGGGTTTGATTCCCGGATGGGTTAGAGTAGGCAAAAAATATTATTGTATATTTTCACGGGTCTGTGTGCTATTGGTACCTTCATTGCTATTGATAATATTGATATCCAATGAACAAGTGCTTTAAATACTTACTAACTTAGGGACCAGAACAATAAATGACGTGATGTTGTTGACATTTTTTTATTACGCAATCACGTCGGAACGGCTGAACGGATCTTCATTAAACTTGCTACGAAGACAGAATAAAGGACGGACAAGCGCGTAATCTCACATAGACAACTTTTTAATTCGGAAACAAGTACGATCTCCTTGAGACGAGTAGCTATATCAGCAACTTTTACTTTATACTTAAATATCTGAATCCTAGCTTTTAAAAAATATTATAGGTTTATGTAGTGGCATAAAAAGAGGATCTTCGTGCTTAATGAAAGAACATTCCCATTTAGTGCGACAAATTATTTGAATTATGTTCATATTATGTTCAATAAATATAAAAACAAATTTATGCCTATTAGAAACACAAGATCAACATCGCAAAACAATTTAAGAAATAAAAAGAAAAATTAAAATTAATATTCATCACATCTGTCAAAGCAAAAGACGCTGTAAATGTGTTTGAAGTCTTAAAAGAGGATTTTCTTGAAAAGAAAAATCGTCCAAGAACTTAATAACATTACAAAACATTTTTTGTAGGCACCTATTCGAGAGCGTCGTAGCGAACGTTTTTAATTCTATCACGAGTCTACTTATAAATAACACCGGGTCCAATTAAAAGCGCGCGACAGCTTTGAAAAGTGGGATGAAGGAAAGTATAAGTACTTTGGTAGGGAAATGTGCTCGTGTTTACGGAAACCTCCTCCGACAAATATTATCGCGAGACGAGCGCGATCAAATATTCAGGCAGCGCAGCGGGCGCGGGACGCGGGACGCAACCCTCTCCAAGTTTCAAGCCCTTCCCTTTGCACGCCCTACACTAATTACGTTTAGAGTTCTTAAGCGAAATTACTTAGACCCCTCGCCACCCGCGCCCGCGCCGCCTCGCGACCCCCTTCCGGAAATGAGGAGCGCTGGAAAAACAAGAAAGAGGAAAGCGTTATATAAGAAGGTCGCTGTCTCGCTGAACGTCCTAAATCTGGGCAATCTCTAAAAGATGTTGATGTAATGATTTTTTCTTCATTTTCACGAGCGTTCTCTGTTCATGAGCGGTTGCTAAGTGAAAAGCAATTAAAGCACGGGCGAGTGATCTCCCCCCGAGGCGAGCGCCACCCCCTGTCTTCTCGAGCACTCGATCAACAATAATACCTATAAATATAACGTTTCATTACTGCCTGTAATTTACATTACGCACATTTAAAAATGCATATGTTAACTTATAAGCTTAATCACCTTATGGGAAATGTTGATATTTGTCAAAGAATTTGTAATTTAATGATATCTCCACTCTCCAGTATAAAATATACCTACTAATGAAAATACTAAATGTTGCCAGTGACTTCGTGTGCGTGTAATTTGAAACATTCCCACGTATAATTTTCCGGGTAATTAGTAATTTGCATGCAATAACTAACAAACATGCATCCAAACTTTATCATTATAATATTTAGACTATATAGTAAGTTAGATAAAAAAACAATAATTGAACGATGATAAAAACTATAGGTACATATTGTTATAACAATAATCTCCTTCATCATATATGATCTGAGATCTCCTTGCTAACTCTTGTACAACTAAGTAGGTACATCAATTAGTTTGTTCACCAGTAATTTACTATTTTGTTCAAAAGTCCGTAAGCTAGAACTGCAATTATACATATAATAATACATTAGCATTAACGCAACATAAATGCCGATACTTTTAAGCCGGATCGGTCATAGAACTTACTTTTTGATTCTAAGAGTACAAAACAGCCGTTTTAGCTAGGTAGGTAACCTACACAACTAGAGAGTTATTTTAATGACGAATTTCAAAAACTACTTTTGAATTTTGTAATGCAAATTAAGATGGTCGAAATTTTTATTTATGAAATTGTTAGCTGTAGGTACTGTAATTGTCAATTTCTTTAATCCTTGTGTTTTTCCTATGTAAATGTATTCGGTTAATTTTATATTACAGTCTATGTACGACAGTATAGTACGAATTTTATTTATCCGTTTAAACATTATTGGTTATAGGTACGTCCTATCAGGTCCATTCGTAAGTACCTATTTATTCCATTTGACATCAATAAGCGTAACCTAAAACTAAATATTAATTATCTTTTCCTTTCCTCTGCCTATCGAATAAATCGTAAAATATATTGAAACAATATATGTATATTTTTTTTATTATTTGTTTGAGTAGTAAGCATGTTAACAGACAAACAAGACGATGGACTTCAATTTGTACCAAAACCTGTAGTGAGGTAGCAAGTTAGAAATAGGCATCTTGAAGCTCAAGGATGAACACAAAGCAGGAGTTCGCGGGCGGGCGACACCGCGTTTCCGCACCTTTCAACCGCCAGCTTCGCTTAATTTCCTAATTTTCAAATATTCGTCCAAAACAAGACGTTCCTCAGAGGCTTTATCATTAAATCGGAAGCGAGCGTCGACGTGAACATTCAAGTGTTTGTGCGGTACCTTCTCCTGTATAAGTAGAACCTACAACAACGCTGAATAATTTCCTGTTCAACTAAATGACTTTGAAGCTTGTAAATGGATTTTTATTCGGTTCCTTTGAATTTACGCTGCCTATGATGTAACTTTCTACAGACAGTCGACTTTTTAAAATATTGGTAGACAATATTAACGATAAAGATAGTACGTACCACCATGTACCACCGACCTTAGAAAGAAATGGTCCAAAAAAAAGTTAAAAGTCAAAAGATGGCCGCCGCTAGTACGCAACCTATACACAGTGGCGTGCTCACTCACCACACATGCTAATAAGCACTGCCTACCCTTTCTAATAAATAAAATTCTATCACTGATTTACTACTATGGTTAAGTTTCTAAAACTTAGGTATTGCATACCCTTCCCAGAATCCTTTATCTACATAGTTATTTTTCCAACCAATTAAGTCGCATTGTAATACGAATGTGTTATTCAATTACCTACTCCTGTTCACCTGAATTGATTCTGTTACCTCTAAATTTTTAATCTTAGAACTACAATGGCACCAGATTGATTGTAACTGTTAATTAACACTGTTAAAAATTACCTACCTAAATTATAAGTTCAGGGTTCAGGGGCTAAAATGGATTATTAACTGGACTCAGTAATTGTTAGTTTTAGAATAGAATAGAAGTTGGTTTTTACTGCGGTAAATGTAGTACAAAAAGATGAAACAAGATAATACATAATATGGCTGACATTTAGCCAGAAAACAATGGTGTGTGGCAAGTGGCATGCAATAAGTAAGTCAGAGAGAAGCGGTAATTATTAACAAACTAGCGGACCCCGCGAACTTCGTATCACCTCAGAAAAGTATTTGTTTGATTTTGACGTCTTAATGTCATTGTCGTCAAATATGGCGTGCTTGGAAATTTGTATGAAGATTTAGTTCAGTTTGTTAGTTAGTTATTTTACGTTAACTTTCCAATGTTTTAGCACTTATTATTCTATTCCTGACCAAGACAAATCCAAAAACACCAAAATCATAAATAGCTGTCCAGCCGTTCTCAACTTATAAGTGGTGTAACTAACACGACTTTCTTTTTTAAATACCTATGTAAAGATATATAAATAATAAAACAAAATAAAAACTAAGCACAATAGAAAAATAATAATTATAGGATACAATGAGATTGATCATTAAATTACATAACAATTAATTCATTCACACTATTAGTATCTAAGTATACCTATTTGATTCGATTGGATGGGAATGTGTAAAAAAGCGAATATAAATTGTGGTGTGTTGAGTATACTGATAGGAGGAGGAGATTTAGATATAAGTCTGTCAACTTCACGCGACTTATTAAAAACATAAATCCTGGGTGTCCTTCAGGAAATTTTCATAGACAAAATTCGTTTACAAAATTTAATTTTTGTTAGACTAAGTTCTTATTTCCCCGTTGTCCAAAGACTCGAATTAGCCGGAGCGTCGCGAAATTACAAAACAAGAGAGGGAAACTTGCGGCTGTTTAATGAGATTTAAATAATTAATGAGCGTGCAAAATTGGTTTCTTTTTTCAGCGGCTGCCGCTTGCTTCTGGGGTCGCGATGAAAAACAAGGCATAATCGTAACCCCGTCCGACGGGAGCTCGGCCCGGCCGGCGGCTCCGCAAATATCCTGAGATATAGCCGGCCGACAGCGAGGGAGCCACCTCGGATATTCATAAATTAAACTTTTAATTGCCATCGAAACATTTCTTGCTGGGCAATCAAACTTATACTAACCGCCACGGACACTGAATAAATAATAAGATTGAATAAAAAATGTTCCAACATGAGCGTCACCTAATCTTTTTCTAAAACATTCTACCCATATTCCCCAAGACGTGCAGTTACTATCAACGTTCTCTGACTGTCAACTGTCACTTCTTGTGGATTTTGTTATTTTTGAAGATTTATATCAAATAGTTTAGACACATTTGCCAAACATAGTACCTCTACATTTCAAGATTTACAGTTGAATGGTATGACCGTTACGAATCACTTTTCACTTGAACGGACTCAAGGAAAATTTAAGTAAAAGTAAAAATTTTGTACAGAAATCTATATTCAGTTCGATGGTTGCATTATAATGATTATTGTGTTATCGTAAAATCTTAACGGAATCTGGAAATGTAACAATATGCATTCCAACAAATGAACGGCAAAATTCAAATGATTGACATCTCTCCGGGCGGTCAACCGCTACCGTAGGAAGAGCGGGAGCGGCACCCTCGCGACTCCGCGAGCAATTGTTGCGCCTGACCACGATCAATACGATTGTGATCAAACGTATTTAAATTATATTCAAACACGGAATACTAGAAGTTGATTTTAAGGGGCCTGCTGGGAATTTCCGTTATTTTTGCAAATTTTAATTTATCAAGTTATTATTAGATTTAGATGCGTATATTGCTTAACGTTGGTGAAGACGTAAAAAGTTCGCATATGGTTAATTTGTAACTAGAAAAGTGCAATAGTTTCAACATAAGATTTCCCGTTTAATAGGTTCTTAACACAGGCCTAATACTCCATTTTTTATACCTACCTATTTAATTGACATTATTTTGAATTTTATTTTCATAAGTCATTTGAGGACATAGATGTTCTTATCATTTATGTGATACTAGCGGACCCGACAGACGTTGTCCTACCTATATCTACACAACGTTCTTTGTTTTCTTTCGGGCGGGTATATAAATAATTTTGTTAGTATTCCGACACGGGAACAGGCGACAGATATAACTGGTCATTCGCAAAATTCAGTTTTTATTACCTCCTATTTGACTATATTTGCAGCACGCATTCTGTCAATGTTAATTATAAAACGGCATACCTACTTACATTAAAAAAGTTTAAATTATCAAAAGCGATAAGGTTCAAGGTTACATAAGAAATAATTTAGTATGGTGGTTAAGTATTTTTAAATTTGCTAATTTAACGCACTTTTTTTTTTAAATTTTTTTTACAAGAACCTTCTCCTGGCAATAACAAACAAAACAAAAAAAACATTTGAGAAATCGGTCCAGCCGTTCACGCGTGATGCGATGACCAAGGGAAATAGTGATTCGTTTTTATAATATAGACTAGCGGACCCGACAGACGTTGTCCTGTCTTAACTATGAATATTGATTAAGAAATGGTTTAACAAAATAAATGTTACCCATTGTTTATTATTAATTATGCTATGATATACAACATTCTTTGTTGTTTGTATTCCTGGCGGGTATACCTAAATAGTTTTGTTGGTATTCCGACACGGTAACAGGCGACATATTACTGGCTATGTGCAAAATTCAGTTTTTTTATCCCCTATTTGACTATATTAGCAGCACGCATTTTGTCAATGTTATTTCAAACGCCATACATTAAAAAAGTTTAAATTGTCAAAAGCGATAAGGTTATTTAACGAATAATTTAGTATGGTGATTAAGTTCTCTTAAATTTTCTAATTCTCCGGACAATTTTCTTATTTTTTCTTTCATAAGAACATTCTCCTGACAGTAAAAAACAAATCAAAAAAAGAATTAGCGAAATCGGTCCAGCCGTTCACGCGTGATGCGATGACCAAGGGAAATAGGGATTCATTTATATACGAGTAATATTAATATTATATAGATATAGTATGATATCCTTTTATATCAATCGGGAATTATTAATCTGCAATCAGTTAATCCTTATTATCGGGCGAATCAGTTCGAGTTAAGGCGACTACTAGAGATAAGTGCTGCCCCCAATTGATTTAATTTTATTACTTCTAAACAAAATCAATTCTTAAATATTAAGAACAGTAATGTTAGCAAATTACCTCTAGTACTTACCTATTGAATCACTGTTAACTAATTTTCATTCTGGCATTCTTTTATACTGTAATTAGGCAGATATTGCTAAAAGCGGCCGATTTTGGCGTTAGCGACAAATTCGACTTTTTAAACAACTAAATGAAAAGTTTACTGTGATTCAATAAATACTAGAGCTAAAATGATACTGTTCTAGTTTTTAGGGTTCCGTACCCAAAGGGTAAAAACGGGACCTTATTACTAAGACTTCGCTGTCTGTCCGTCTGTCCGTCTGTTCGTCTGTCCGTTGCTCTGTCACCAGGCTTTATCTCAAGAGCCGTGATAGCGAGACAGTTGATATTTTCACAAATTATGTATTTTTATTACCGCAAACAAAATAAAATAAATATTTAACCCCATACAACAAACCCGTTTTTTTTGCCTTTTTGGTACGGAACCCTTCGTGCGCGAGTCCGACTCGCACTTGGCCGGTTTATTTAAAAATTGATTTTGTTTAGAAGTAATAAAATCAAATCAATTGGGGGCAGCACTTAGCTCTATTAGTCCCCTTATACTAATTTAACCTACTTAGAGCAAACAGTAAATTAATATCTTTTTAAATACAATAAACATGGCAAGCTAAAAAAGTTATTTTCTGTTTTTTTCTGAAGCATCATAAGTAAGTAAGTAAATTATGATCATTCTCTCGGATAATATGTAGGTATGTTAGGTATTTCAGTTTATTTTTTGTTGACACGGATATTAGCCATTACAAATCTACAAAGCTTTCGTCAGGAAAAATAAGAAAGAATTAAGTTACCTTTTTTTGGGAATTATATTCTTGTGACTTTCCGTAACAGGTAGGTAAGTTGGTGTATTCGAGCACCAGAATGAGTACCTACCTATTTATTAACGTTTACTAATTCATGGGTTACCGCCGTTTTTCCTGTGATTCTTTTAAAGTTATTGCATTTCTGGACAATAATAATCTAAGAATTGAATGCCAATGCCATGGAAATAATTAGATTATTAATTTATGAATAAACAACAGAAACTCGGCTGTGCACCAGGAAAACTTTCAAATTTTTAACTTACAAAAACCTGAAAATGACAATCGATAAGTACTTATTATGATTGGTTGTTTGTTCAGCACCGACTCCAATACTTATTACATTACATGCTGTTGGCCGTTTAATTTACAGGTTTTATAGCCAAACTGCATTCTATTTAAATATAATCTTAGGGATATGGAGTGAATTCTTTTCAAATTGAAATAGGACTTTGAATAGGTAGGTAACCAACAAAATGTAACCATCGAAATCGATAAACTATATCAAAAATACATATGAATTGTTGTCAGACATACAAAAATAAACAATATAGATAGGTACCTAACTATGTACCGTAGTTAACATATCTAGAATCAAGACGGCTTAGGCGTGTAACTTATGAGATGTTACAATCTTTAACAAAACATCGCTGAATTCGCTCGCGTTCAATGACATGCAGTATCTTGTTTGCGTGTTATGTATAACTAACATACAGGCGGACAGAAATTACTTTGAATTATCTTCCCTTACTTTATTAAATTCATAAACCGACGAAAAGTAGGAACAAAATAAGCTACTCGTATCACATTTAAGGCGGTGTAGTTCTAAGAGGCTGCGATTTTAAAACCCATCTGAGAACTAGAAAACAGCGTTTTAAAGTCTGAAAAAATATGTGTATTAGCAAAGAATATGTCTTTGGTATTAGTTAAGAATCTAGTCTAGTCACAGTCGCTCTCGGTTACATGATTTGATTAACTTGGCTCGATAGAAAAAAATCACAAACCTACATCGTTTCGAAATGTTTTTTTCAATTTGACGACTAAACAACGGACATTCTCAATAAAAATTTTAGGCTTGTTTAAAGCTACTTAATATTTATAGAGATATTCGCTGAGTTTGAATTAATTAAATGATACAGTTAATTACTATGTTTAAATAACTACAAAATACGTAACGCGGCGGCTTGTCAGGCCCGTACTGTCGCGCGCTGGCGCTTGCGGTGCGCATAGGCGCGCCGTAATAGACGATCGATGGATATCGATCCATAAATCACGAACTACTGGGCCTTAATACAGTGACTGACGATTGAATGTGATTTTTAATTTTTTTGTGGGTAAGAAAAGTTGTATGTTAATTATTATAAAACATGGAAACGATAATTGTTATGATTAAGTACTAGTCTAATATTAGATCCGTATAAGATGTGGACAAAAAAGGTATCTATTGAACGTGATAAGCAGTTATGGTGCAGATGCAAGCGTGACGTCAGAACTCGTGCTGTACTTGTGCCACCCCAGCCCCACCGAAACTAACGACAAAAAAAACTCACAGATTGTTTACCTCACTTTTTACCTTTTTAAACTTCTGTTAGAGTTTTTTACTTATTTTTAGTACGGCGCACGCGGCAGTCGCCCTTGAAAAAATCTCATTGAAGCGTAAGACTCCATTGTTGCATTAGATGCCTAAATAATTGGTTTTTAATGTTTAGATAAAAGTAGTAAATCGGTGGATTTTAATGTCCCTTTAAAACATAATTTGTCAATACTCATCATTTTTTTTAAACATACTAATATTATTATGTAGGTAGGTGATTGTGATTGATATAGGTAGGTACCTACCTACTTGGGAACTAAATAGATATCAACCTACCGATCTACATTATGTCACTGGCTTTAGTTTAATTTATCGATATAATGTATATCGATAAAATACACAAATATGAAACTAAAAATCTTGTCCTTTATAAACAAAAAAGAATGCGACAGTTTTATTTAATCGTGGAAGTTTTGAGATGCGATGCGATGGTCAGTGTATGTACATGTAGGTAAAAACCTAAGAGGAGTTATTGAGTAAAAACATCTGCACACATACTCAATCTTAACAAAATATAAGAAAAAACCAGGTAAGGTACCTATAGATACTGCCTTAAGTACTACTAACATTGTTGGTCATAATTTAGTTTATACGCGGCGGAAAACATTAAATCTGTTTGACCATCAAAATACTTAAGTCTTGTCTTTTTCCTATTTTATTTAGGTAGGTACGTCATGTTATTTGTGAACTGTAAAATAATAAACAGTCCGAATCAAAAGTAGCACAGAATATAACTTTTTTTCGAAATTCTTAATTAACCAACGAAAATCTTGAAATAATTTACTAATTACAAATCGATGCATGCATAAGTAAGTATTATGTCTGTCTGTTTGATTTCTTGTATTTGCTTGATACGAACTCAAAATTTGTGGGATCTTCCACACTTTTCGTCTATTAAATTTTTGTAAAAAGTTTTTATGTTCTGAAGCCTCAACATTACTTATTTATCATACTTTCGGGGTGTTTTCTTTAAATTCATCGGCAAACCTTGTAAAATGATAAAAGTAGATAGTTTAGTCGAATTATGACCCTCTTTTTTTGGTCGGTTGATAAGATTTATTCATTGAAATAAGTAGGTATCCATCAAAGATAAAAACAAAGAAGGTTGCTATTTATCCTAGACTAGCTGATGCCCGCGGCTTCGCACGCGTGGGTTTTGATCTGTTAGAAAGTATTCGTCACGACTCACTCCCCTCTCCTCCACTCTTTTCCTCCACTTCCTTTGCCTACGGTGCCGAAGGTGCCCATCTCGGGCGAGGTGGTGGTGGGCACTTAGTGGGAGCCGATACGTCGTTGCCGACTTACCGGGGCCCGTTGATACAATAGTTGGGTGAAAGGGGCCGATTTAAACTATTTAGGGATCCGGTGTTAGTTCTCCTAGCGAACCGTTGTCCAAGCGAGCTCGCACCACATCTGTTTGCATTTACATGAAATCTGAAGTACAATATCATTTGAAACTTTCAAAACTGTCAACGCTGTAGTACAACAAACCATTCAAAGCAGCTTGCAAGGCTTTATTCGAATATGATCAATAATGGCGTAGAGCCCTGGAAGAAGTGGCCCTGTGTAAAAAAACACATTCTTAATTTCCAACCAAGTAGGTTACCATTTTTCTCGATCCATAAGCGTTAAAAACGCGATTTTACAAAGACAATTTGCTTGCATACTACGTTCGGATAGAAGATCGGTGTAGTACCAGCATCGGTGTAGAGCTCTGAAAAAGCCAGTCCTATGTCATTCTCCCTTCATGATCGATAAACGAAGTTTCAAGTACCTCAATATAATGATGTTAAACACAAATAATTAACCACAAAATTTTCAACCGTTTTTCACCCCCTCAAATATTTAATTATAAAAAAATCCTTATAAACAACATAACAAAATGTATACCAAAAAGTTGACGTAGTTTCACAAAACTTTCATGTGGGATGTGGGTTCGAGGCATGAATGGTAGAGGATGATCAGTAGGATAAAAAGTGTTCAGAAACTTGACAGGATAGAGAACTGATTCGACTGTACTGACCACTGTGTCTATAAATTTTTATATTTCTTCAGCTTCAAATGATGTCAGCAAAACATCATTAATTACTGCTGCTTGGTCATTAGTGGGTGCATGGTGGTAGCTATTCCTAAGTTAAACAACACGGAATTATGAAGTGAGGTGTTTTTTTTTTCAACGTTTTATTTTCATGTTTTAAAAGTGTATTTTTTTAAATATGGAGGATATTAAATAAAAAGATAATTTGGATGCGTTAGAAAGGCAGTTTCACTAAACAAACTTTGCCAGGCCCCCAAAAGCGGTGCGTCCTAGAAAAAATAAATCGTTACTAAATGGAAGTTTATCAAATTATCTTCTAAATGGAAGCTTGTCAAATGGTCTAAAAAAAAAAAGTAAAGTAACAGCCTATGATCATCCCACTGCAGGGAAAAGGCCTCCATCATTGAATTCAAGTTACCACTGCAATGATGGGAAAAATGTCTACCAGTCTATATTGATTTAATCCACCAGTCAGCTGCTTAGTGTTGTTGCAACACACCTGTTACCTTTTCCTGCCTGAGATACCCAGTCTATGCCCAGTTTAGGAATTATTTTTGTACTGCTTAATATAGTTGATAATGTCATAAGGTACAACAGTGTAATTCTATACACTTTTTTCGATTTCCCAACATTTGTCTCTACCGTATAAACAAAAATCGGCCAAGTGCAAGTCGGACTCGCGCACGAAGGGTTCCGTACCATTGACTACGAAAACAACATTAGGTACCTGCATTAATTTAGTTAATGTAGTGCCTACCTGTTACCATTTATTGATATCAAGCAAAAATAAGCAAAAAATTGATTTTTTTGTGTGGGAACCTCCTTTTAAATATTAATTTAATTATTGATTATTAAAGTTAAAAATATAACTGAGTATTTTGTGAATATTTCAAGTGCCTACCTGTTGCCATTATTAATATCGTTTTTTTTTGTCCCTTCAATATTTGTTTTATTTTGTTTTTAGTATTTGTTGTTATTGCGGTAGCAAAAATACATAATTTGTGAAAGTTTCAACTGTCTTGCTATTGCGGCTATTGAGATACAGCCTGGTGACAGGCAGACGGACAGACGGACAGACAGCGAAGTCTTAGTAATAGGGTTCCGTTTTTACCCATTGGGTACGGAACCCTAAAAATGATTAAGTTCTAAATAATATCATTCTTATGGTAAGTACCGATATTTATTTTCTGAATATGTACCAATATACTTATAGATAAGACATCCAATAGGAATTTTCAAGTTTTGTCTTTTCGTTACATAGCCTCCATATTTCTTCGTCAACTTTGTCCTTCAGGGCATATGGAATACGTCGCGGCTAGATGAAAATTGGTGTCACATTTTCTTGAAGCACTAATTCAGCTTTGTACTCGTAGTTTGATATTCAATCAAGAGTTCCGTCAAACACCATCGTTAAATCTTCTAGTAATCTGTCCAATTTTGAGTTGTTGATAATTTACTAACTGAATTTTATCCAACTCTTCAAATTCTAACTCACAAGGATCCCGTGGAGCACAAAAATATAATATAATACGTTTTCTGATGTAATTCTGGGCTCAAAGATGTATGATTGACGTGTATTTCCTTATATCGATATCATCACATCTGTTCAGTTTTAAGTACCTACTTATCCAACCGTTTAATGATGTTTTTGAATGTTTCGTCCTTGTCTAATGGTACTGAGTTCAATTTAGATGTCCTAAAATTTGTTTGTGACCGACCTTTGCTCCTCAGTACCTTCTGCATACATGGAATTGTTTCGTGCTATCGAATTCAAACTCTGCAGTTTTAGTTTAAGCTGTGTTGTAATACCCTGAAGATTTTTTTTTTTCTTCAAACTCAGTTTCCAACTGTGGGTCATCAGTAATATTATTTGTAGTCGTATCTCTTCCAAATTATTCTTGGTAAATTTGTTCATTTGTCACTTCACCAGCTGATCACTCACTAATTTTAATTCATAATCGGAAATTTCTCGTAGGTTTTCTATCTGGCTGCCGAATTTTGTAATGCAGCCTTTAATTAAAGTTCTACACGTTTTAATTCAGTTAATTCATCGAAATTACCTATTTATTTTCTGATTGACACATTGAATGTCATAACCAATGATATTTAAAAAGTAAATACTTTTTAAATATCATTGGTCATAACAAACTAAGTAAAGTCAGAGAGTACAAATATGTAAAGAGTATGGATATGACGCGGAACCGAACAAACTTTGCCCCCATTTTTTATCCCCTTAAAGATTAAATTTTCAAAAATCCTGAAAGACGTCATTCTTAATTTTTAATCAGGTAGCTGGATACCAATTTTCATCGACTTAGCTTCAAAACTGACGAAGTTTCATACAAACTTATGGGGCCCTTTTTACCCCCTTAGAGGCGGAATTTCCGAAATTCCTTTCTTAGTGCTCACCTACACTATAAAAGGAAGCAGGGTGAAAATTTTCAGATTTTAAATCCCAGTAGTTTGGGCTGTGCGTTGATATGTCTGTCAGTCAGTCAGTCAGTCAGTCAGTCAGTCATTAAATCAGTTTTCATTTTTATATATTTAGATATGTGGTTGAAACACATCATTTTGGTGCATTTTTTTTTAAAATCTTGTTGACCGTATCATAGGGAGTACATATACCTATTAAGTATTTTTATTATGTGGCCACCTACATTCTATACCTCAGATTTATATGATCTGAGTTCTATACAGTCATACCTTACCTAGCGGTGGCACACTGTCAATATTATCGTTATGGTGGAAATGCGAGGATGTAAGTCGCAATCGCAAGTAAGGATGTAAGTGAAACTTACTTAAGTTTATTAATACTGACCACAGATTTGTACGTATGTACATACACATATAAACGATCCATCCATCTACGTGCTTTCTGGAGATGGCATCTGGTGTAGAACTGCGATCGGAAGCTTTTGGAACTTTCGACACTATTTCGAACTTTACTACCAACAGTTTTTGGTCGGTTGGTAGGTACCTAGATATTGTTTGAGAACCCGGTAGCACATATTATCAACAAGGTCTATGTTTACCTTAGGATCTTTATGAGTCGACAATAGATAAACAAAATAATCATACATTTACCGTTTGTGTCACAAACAGCCCCTTATGTAGAGGATGCATAGAGGCAAAAGAAACGCCAACCAACATGCGTGCTTGTGGGGTTTCGACTTATTGAGGAAGTTTCGCAGTCTACTATGGAATGATGCGAGATGTCGATGCTATATGCTTACTAAGAGCAATAGCGTGGCCGATTCTCTAATCACTATCCGTTCTTACCAAGTCTGGGAAAGATGTTTACTTCCTGGAGTCACCTGGGATGGTTGGAGTAGAAGCTGAGGATCACGTACACATATACACACACGCACGCACGCATACCTACACATAAACGTGTGCGCGCATTCTCTTTCGCGCACGCATGCACGAACACTCACAACTTTTTGGCTTTATAATTATTATGTATTAAAAACTAAAAATAAGGTCAACGCTGTATTTGTTATTCTTCTTCTTCGTGTCGATGACGAACTCTATCATATTTTACAGGCCCAGTACTCTGCCACTTTGATGGCATTATCCGTGGCCTCCATTAGCTCCTCCTGAGTGCAGGTAGTCGGGCATGCGGAGCAAGATGGTAAATGGGCCATGGTCTGCGGATTATAACCGCACTGGCACCGCAGGTCCCGGCCCTGCGAAAATCCCCACCTGAAGCGATTTTCTTTGCTCCGGCCGACCTGAGTTCGGAGCCTGTTAAGGGATTTCTATGTCGGCCTCGGCAGCTTGTGTCCAGGCGGAAGACTTTCCGATATCGGAACAAAGGGTGTCGGCAGTGAGCAGGAGTTTTTCCACAGTCTTCGTCTTTCTCGAGAGGCGTCACCAGAGACCGGCTCAACACACTTCATAAAAGTTTTACGACTTTTAAGTCGCTGTGGCACGGAGTGGTACTCTTGCATTGGGTGTCGAGCATCAGTCTCGAGCTTAGCCCTCTCGATAGAACTGGACACGGTTCTGCGAACATCTGGAGGTGCGATTCCGGTCAGTGGATACAGCATTTGTACCGGGGTCGGCTTGAGACAGCCAGTAATTATCCGGCACGTTTCATTTAACGCTGCATCCACCTGTTTGTTAGAGCGGAGCGTGCCCATACAGGACACGCATATTCACCGGCTGAATAACACAGGGCGAGGCCAGTCGTTCGCAGAACCGTGGGTGAGGCGCCCCAATTGGTCGACGTTAACTTTCGCAGAAGGTGGTTGCGAGCACATACCTTCTGCTTGACGATCTCACAGTTCTTTTTGTAGTTTAGTGATCTGTCACATAATGTTGAGTTTGCGGCTCGCTTCCCTATTACGAAGGTGGAATACGCATGACTGTGTTTTAGAGGGATTTGGCTTTAGGGCATTATTCCTATAATAGGTGGCTAGTGTCAAGCGCAGCGGCCAAGTTTGCTTCAGCTTCCTCAAAGGATCTAGTTTGGGAAGTGAGGGCCAAATCGTCAGCGTACAGAAAGCGAGAGGTTCCTGGGCTCGTTGGTTGGTCGTTGGTGTACACATTGAACAAGATTGGTGCCAGAACACTACCCTGTGGTAATCCGTTCTTTTGGTTACGCCAGCGACTCGCTTCCGAGTGGAGGTGGATCTTATAGGCTTCACGAAGAATAACACTTTGCAAAACTAAACGAGCCATTTTAGGCACCTTTTCACCTAATTATAATGAAAGCAATTTCAAAAAAGTTCATCATCATCATCAATTGACAATAATTACACAAGCCTAACGCAATAAACAGTTGTCAAACTAGCGTCAAGAGTATCATTTCGCAATCCCAGGATGCGATCACAATGTCTTTTAGTTCCCTCAATTTCCACGCAATTCTATTACAATGTGGCGCTAGTATCGGTTTCAAGATTGCGATTTGACGTTTTTTCGATTGTGATTGTAATTGGAGATTGAAATTGTAAGTCAAGAGTAAGCCTGCTGGTCTCCCGTAAGGTCTTCCACTTTAATTAAAAGCTTGTTTATGTTGACCGTGTCGTAAGCTGCAGAAAGGTCCACAAATACGATGCCTGTCACTTTACCTGCCTCGAAACCATCCTCAATGTGCTGAGTGGGTCTGACTGCAACAAGACTTTCCAGGTCTAAATCCTGCCTGTTCTGCAATCAGTTTTGGGTCAATGAGACAGGTGAGGCGGTTCAAAAGCATTATTTCCAAGAGTTTGTAAGAGTGACAGAGAAGTGAAACCGGCTGGAAGTGTTTTGGGTCATCTGCAGGCTTGCCCGGTTTAGGAATCGCTATTACTTTAGCCTTCCTCCAGAGGCGAGGAATCCTTGCAGATAAGACGCAGAAGTTAAACATCTCCAGCAGCCACGACACAGCAACGGGCCCTAAGTTTTTTAATTGCTCCACGGATATATTGTCAATTCCAGAGGCTTTCCCGCTTTTGAGCTCTTTTATTGCGGTTACTATGTCGACCAAGAGGAATGGTTTACTCACACTGTTGCATGTGGTATCTGAACCGTATCCTCTTGGAGATTTCTTTATCCGGCAAGGAGGCTTACCATTGAGGAGGATTTGATGCGCAATTTGGTTAGCTGTAACATGACTTGGTGGAGCAGCAGCAGGTGCTTCACTAGTAAGCCTCCCTATGGTGGACCACGCTTTTCTACTGCTGTGAGTCATGTCAATACTAGTTACAGCTTCCAACCATCGTGTACGCCGGCAGTCAGCAACCTCCGCCAGAAGTCTCTCTCCCGCCTCCACTGTATCTTCTGAAAAGGGATCGTTGTTGTACAGTTCTTCGTACTGCTTTAAGAGATCAGCGGTGGCGTGGGTGAGCCCGGGAACGTAGGCGGTGCGGCAGCCTCTGGGAATATGTTTTAGAGATGAGGCTCCAACCAAACCGACAAACTGATCATAGTTTTGTGGGATAGGTGGAATATTTAGTAGTGCCTCATCAATGGATTTTGAATAATGGTCCCAGTTTTCTTTCCCGTAGTTGAAGCGGCGCTGGTAAGGCACCGATACAGGAAAAACTAAGGGCTGGATGGTGCACATGATGGGCCTATGCTGGGAACGGGAAATAGCCCGGGCAACAGTTTTTTTGCATTGTGAGCTGATGTTGACGCTGGAAAAAATAAGGTCTGGATTGTATCCTCGTTTCCATCGACCGCTGTTAAAGGACGGAGGATCTTTAGGACTGTGGATTAGTACCAACTCACTAGCTTCTGCCCATTCCTCGAGAGCATGTCCGTCGGCGTTGGTGTCTGTGTAACCCCAGGTGGAACTATGGCTATTGAAGTCACCGACTACTAATTTTGTCGGATGGTTATCGAAATTGCTTGGAGTTTGAAATTTGAATGGGGAGCTGGGAGGTTTGTAGACAGAAGTAATAGTGCAAGCACCGATCTCAACTGTGATGATTTATATACCAGCAGTGGTCGTACAATCGGCCGATTTGATGCTTACGCCGGGAGCAGCAAACACTGCGTTACCGTGCTTTGGATGAGCGATCTCGGCGATAAGCGACAGCCCGGGGATGTTAGGCCTACTCTGGGATGTATCCCGATGGGTCTCTTGCACACAAATTATGTCGCAGTGTGTTGAACGGCATAGGTCTGCTAGGATTTCAGCCTTATCCTGCAAAAACCCCTCAATATTGATCGAGATGACACGCAGAGCAGGATTTTTAAGGGGGCTGCCAGGTTGGGTGAGAGAGTTCATGATCGTATTGAAAGAATTGGCCGATCCGCTTTGGGAATTTAGCAGACCGTTCCCAGGATGCGCCGGACGTAAGAAGTGATTGTGAGTAGGTAGCTATTAAAGAACTTGGTTTTGTGAAAATCAGAAACAATGAATGAACTATAAACCCGATAAAATAGAGAAAATATATTGACCCGTCCGGGATACGAACAAGGGATCTTGGAGCAGGCGACACCTTGAAAACCGGTGTGTACGCCACGCGCCACTCCGCCACGGAGGTCGACCGGTTACCAACGGTTTATCGACCAGATAACCGTATCGTTGTGCGATTAACTGTGGGGTTTAATGGCCGAGCACACAAAAGGCAGGACAGTATCAGTAAAATTTTAATGCAGCACATAGGTCTAGTAGTTTCCTTAAGCAAAATCCTATTTTCGGGGAGGCTTGCGTCGCGCGTCGAGCAACGGACTGATATCAAATCAAATGAAAAACATAGGCTAGTGATGATGATAATGCATTCAGATACAATAAAGATAAATGTTACAGAAATGTAACACACGACCTACGATTGTAAGATAAAATTGCAATGGAATTAAACATGACAAGTAAGTAATGTTTTCTTTAACAGGTAAATCTGTGTTTAGTGTGCTGTCTCTCGCACTGCTTCTGACCCTCTCCACGCATCCTGCGATATGCTCAGAACTTTAGAAGCGCTGGTCACAAACTATGATAATATGGTGCTTTGAGCAGGTTTGGTAAATAAAATATGGTATTTGATGCCAATCCCTTTATTTATGAAACCTACTAATAGTAGGAACTTAAATGTGAATAATAAATAGTGTAATCAATACTGTACATCCTTGAATGTTTTTTTAGGAATTCGATGATGATGAGTCGCAAGCATACAAAAATAGTCAAAATACATATATTCAAAGATATTTTAGACGGAGGATTTTATAATTAAATTTGTTTTATGAAACTTTTATATACACACGTATATAACAGTATATTTTTAAATAAATTTTAGTATTTACAAGCATTCAATCATCTCCAATATAATAAACAAAATTTTACTAGGTACGGCATTTTGTAGGGCCAACTTCTAGCGCCCAATTTTAAAAGCAAAACATAAGAACAAATAGATACAAAGAGGCAAATACAAAATACTGAAAAAATACAAATTTAAATGGAAATATTTAAGTTTTTTTGTGTTACTTATTAACTGCATTAAATGTGCGATTTCACTTATGTAACAATTATAGGTTAGCAAGAGTTTACTGTGGCTAAGTAATCGTTGTACTTCTTCTCCTGGCCCTGTTGTAACTTTTGAAGCTTTTTGATGAGCCCTTTGCTAAGTTCCTTGCCCTCTTGGTCGTGGGTTGGTAATCCCTGTAATAATAAGAAACTTATTATAATCTAGCTGATACTCATTTTGCCTGCATTAGAGCATTATCTATTTCTCTAACCTTAAAACGATATAAGTATCAGTAGTTTTGAAATACTTAAGATCAAAAGTTTTATAAAAAAAAAGTTATATTATACTGTGTTTGTATCTTTTTGGGGATAGTTTTAAAATTTGGCTCCTGCAGAGCTATTTAAAAATTATTCTATAAAGGTAAAGATACACTAAATTGTTTTTTTTTTTTTGCTATATTTTACTGGTATAAAATGATAATTTTTCTTATCAATTTGGCTCTCAGAGTATAATGTGAAATGTGAATGTAAAAAATGTAATTACCTTATCGTCGAACTTAGAGTATTTGTCAGACTCGCGCTTGAACATCTCTGAAGGTGGAATTTTCTTCTGCTCTTCTTTTATCCGCTGTGCATCCAGCAAATCCTGTTTTTTCTTGAGTTTATCTGCTTCTTGACGCTTCTTTTCTTCTTTTTCTTTCATCAATTCTTCTTTACTGACCAATTTTACAACGGTGCGATCTAGTGATAAAAATGACTTATAAGCGTTTAAAAATCTACTTACAAAATTAAGTTAATTAAATTAGTATTAAATGTCTGTATTCTAAGATTTATAGTAGACTTAGGACTGATATTTCAATGGACAGTTAAAAGTAATCTGTTGCATAAAATGTAAGATGCCTGATTTGTAATCTTCAATTATATATGGACTCGTAATATTTCTGATTAACTTTTAAAATCAGTCATCTTACATTTTAACCATTAAATACTATCATCAGTCAATTAAAAAAATAGCCCTTAGTAATAGTATAAAAGTAAGTTTAAGAGCAGTCAACCAACTCACTTATAAAACACATTTTATTTTTAAATATGTTACAATTTCCGTTGCAAATTAGTTAGGTGAATTCATTAGTTTACGGATTGCTATACTGCGCATGGCTAGCACACACTCGGCCAGATTTTTAGTTTTTTGATTGCGCGCATTACAGAGGATTTCACATGCCTGTATTGTGAGGTAGAAGTTGACGAATTTCATACATGGACCATGGACTACCAACATACCAACAGCAATTTAAAATAAAAATCGTAAATGTCCTTAATCAGGAATCCAAAGGAGACCCTTTGCATTCAAGGTTAATCAAAGCGTTAATACGTCGAATTCGGTCATCCAGCTTTTCCGATATACAACTTTTCTAGTCTTAATAATATAGATGCATCGTAACAAAAATGATAATTATCTACACTAATGTTATAAAGAGGAAAGATTTGTATTTTTGTGTGTTTGTATGTTTGTAATGAAAACTCAAAAACTACTGTGCAGATTTCAAAAATTCTTTCTCCATTGGAAAACTACATTCACCCTGAGTAAGATAGGCTATATTTATTGCTAGAAAAAATTAGGGAACCTGACTAAAACCTAACGAGTCCACCCGTGCGAAGCCGGGACGGGCCGCTAGTTTATTATAAGACCAGATGTCATTAGACTTTTTATTACATGCACCTTTATTATTTGAAAAGCGACAAAACGTACCAGCCTTGTCCTCCAACCGAACACCCAGTTCGGGTAACACATTGTCCCGTAGCGCGTCGCAAAGCGACAAGACTTCGGGCGCCTTCGCGGCGCGCGCGGCGTCGCGGACCGATGCGCGGAACGTACTCAAAGCTTCTAAGTACGGCATCACTTGCGTCTCCAACTGGAAATTATTTAGCTGTCAGAAACAAATTAGGCACAGCCAAATTGAATATCTATACTCTCCAATGAATGAAACTATAGTGTACGTTTGATATTTCAAAATTTTAAACACACACTCGCTCGTCATAATAGGCACTCGATATTTTAGTTCAGCAAACAGGCCCCTAGAGGCGCTTTTAGACGTGCCGATAATTTAACCTGCCACTGCTTCGGGACAAGAGTGGGCTAGTGCCGAGAAGAAGCAGCACAAGAAACTCGGTCACTATTGTCAATGTATTATTTTAAATAATTATGTTTTCAAAAAGATATAAAGTGATAATAAATATATATATTATACCAGTGCGAGCTAGGACTGTTTAACTTGTTAAAAATGCGAATGCAATATGAATTTAATATTATCATCTTTCGCAGTCTGAAACCTGGAGTACAGCCCACATAAGCCGTTCACATAGTCACGCAAGAAAGCGATCGCATGCAGTACCTCGGTGACGTAACGCCCGGTGACTAGCAGTAGCGATGTTACGGTATATCTGTCAAACGTGGCTCACATCTGCCGTTTGTATACATAGGACATGTAACTCACGTTAGCGCAGTCCGCATCGCCAAAAAGAAAGCCGTCGCATGCAGTACCTCAGTGACGTAACACCTGGTGACTAGCAGCATCGATGCTACGATATATATGTCACACATAGCTCACATCAGCCGTTTGTGTACATCATAGCGCATGTAACTCACGTTAGCGCTGTCCGCGTCGCCAACAGGGAAGCCGATGCCGCCCCGCGGGCCTTCGACGGCGCCGAACACGTGCAGTACGTCGGTGACGTAACACCCGGTGACTAGCAGTAGCGATGCTACGGTATATCTGTCACACGTAGCTCACATCTGCCGTTTGTGTACATAGCGCATGTAACTCACGTTAGCGCTGTCCGCGTCGCCAACAGGGAAGCCGATGCCGCCCCGCGGTCCTTCGACCGCGCCGAATACGTGCGGTACGTCGGGGACGTAACACCCGGTGACTAGCAGTAGCGATGCTACGGTATATCTGTCACACGTAGCTCACATCTGCCGTTTGTGTACATAGCGCATGTAACTCACGTTAGCGCTGTCCGCGTCGCCAACAGGGAAGCCGATGCCGCCCCGCGGTCCTTCGACCGCGCCGAATACCTGCGGTACGTCGGTGACGTAACACCCGGTGACTAGCAGTAGCGGTGCTACGGTATATCTGTCACACGTAGCTCACATCTGCCGTTTGTGTACATAGAGCATTTAACTCACGTTAGCGCTGTCCGCGTCGCCAACAGGGAAGCCGATGCCGCCCCGCGGGCCTTCGACCGCGCCGAACACGTGCAGTACGTCGGTGACGTAGCGCGCGGCGGCGGCCAGCAGCGGCGACGGCCGCGGCGACGTCTGCCGCAGGTACACGTGGCTGGCACCCACCAGCTCCCGGAGCGCGTCTAAAGCACCTCGAGTGTCTATGTTGTCTGTTGGGAACAGGGATTGTTTTATGTTTTTAGTTAAAGGTGCATACAGCCTATGATCACTAATAGATTCCTGTAAAGTTCAAATGTTATAAATGCGAATGTAAATCTGTTTGTCTGTCGGTCGCCTTTTGATATCTAAGCCTCTGAACCGATATACATAAAATTTTGTATGGAGGTATTTTAATACCCTGGGAAGACCAGGGTATACCTTTATTCTAATTGAGAATGAAAAACAACAAAATTGAGAATCAATAATTTCTCAATTTAGTATAGATAATATAGTATTGGAAGAATGTATTTATGAAAAATATGTGATCTAAGTACGAGTATCTATATTGCATCTTTGGTTGAAAATATGAAATGACATGCTTAGGTTATGTAGGTATCTAGCCTTTTCCTAAAATAATCTAATCTTATTTGGGTGCGAATTCAAACTAGGTACTACACTTAGTTGCATGGTCTAGTTCACTGCAACTTGTAACAGAATCAAGTTACAGCAATATAATAAAGTAGATATATACTCATAACATTATACAATGTTTTCCGTGACTTACCGCAAAGCGCGGCATGTACTTGTTCCTTCACTGAGCTTAGTTTGGCGGCGAGCTGCTGCTCTTCAGGCCCCCACACGCCGCCGCAACCTTCTTCGTAACCACTTCGTAAAGCGTCTTTCACCGTTAGGAAGTATTCCTGCAAATGAAATTATATCAAGCATCTTTTGTTAAACCATAAAATATAGCAGTTTTAAATCAGAAATCTCAACATGTTTAATTACAATTATAAATTTACTTATACATATAATGTACTGAATAAAGAGTTACCATAAAACATTATTATTTTCGGTTGAATTTTATTGACTGTTTCAAGGAAATTCAAACTTTATTATAAAAATTTTATTTAGAACGGATACCTAGACTTTTAACCACATTAACACCACATAACCACTTACATTAAACAACTTTTCTGTTTGTATTGCCATTTCCATGGTGTTATCGGAGTAATCCAGAGTCTCCTTCCAACCATGCAGTAGGAAAGCGATGCGCAGTTGCCGCGCGGTGTGCCGCGTAAGAGCCTCTGAGATCGTCACGAAGTTCTTCAGTGACTTAGACATCTTGCATCCTGCTATCGTCAGATGGCCAGTGTGTAAAAAGTAGTTCACCCAGCCTGGGCAATCGAAATGGGCCTAGAGAAAAAGTTTTAGATATATTATTAAACTAACATACAGTTATTTAAATGCAGATATGAGGAAAAATTCACAATTGGTCTGAAAAATTATATTACATAGGACAAAGAATAGGTTTGGGTAATATACAGGCAGGCTAAAGATAAGAGCGATCATGATATTCCCAGGCATATTATGATATTACATTTTATGGCCACTAAACAACTATGAAATGTCAAAATTACTTCAAACAAAATTCCAGCATCATTAATTTCATATCTTATATTTTAATTGAATAAGAGATTGACAGTTATAAGGTATCCAATTTTCACTAAAATATTAAGACTTAATTACTTACCTCACTTTGGGCTAATTCATTGTCATGGTGCGGGAACTTAAGATCCACTCCACCAGTGTGTATGTCCAATTTTGGTCCGCAAATATCTGACGCCATGGCGGAGCATTCGATGTGCCAGCCCGGACGACCTGCGCCCCATGGCGATTCCCAGATCGGTTCCCCTGCTTTACTGCGCTTCCATAATGCAAAATCATTTGCAGAACGCTTCTCTGCTGTTTCATCAGACAGATCACCTGTAAAGTTTAAAAGAAAAGTTAGAATAATACTTATAAGTTAATTATTACTGTTAGTTATTATCTATTATCCATAGAAATAAAACAAAGTTGGGTTAGTTGGCCAACTTGTATAAACATCTACTTTATGATATTAAGCCTAAATCCAGCTTATCATTTGAATGATTGATTGATTGAATGAATGGTTGCAACAATACAGTGATACATATGTTTTTTGAATGTTAGAAATGGAATGAGTTTGCTGTAAAATTTGTTAGTAATTTAACTAGGGCTATTGAAAAGTCTATAGACACAATGAGCATTTGAAGCTAAAGCTAATTGAAGAAACATGCATACTTTGAAAAAGATTTTCAAAAACAATGTTATAGTGACTAACTACCCAATGAACTTTGGATTTATAAAATTAGTACATGTTATTTAAACAATATTTAACTTGTCTTCATTGAAGTTCCGCTAATTAGTCATGCCCGAAGAGTGTTTATAAATAAATAAATCAATAAATGTGGACAACATCACATACATTGTTTTGATCCCAATCTGAGTTACTAATCAATAACTGAGCATTTTTTAAATAGTAGTAATGTTGAATTGTTTAACTTGCTCAATATCAAATATTATCTTCAAATACAAGATCAAATAAGATTAGAGGTGGTAGTCTAGTATTAGGTGGTGGAAATAGTGACTTTGTTGAATCTGTGTTCTGTAAAAAATTGTACAAGATGGACTGTTTTGAGGTTTGTGGTATTACGGATATGCAAACAAAACTTGACTTGATCTGCATTTATAAGAATCCAGTTGATAAATACTTCAGTGCTTTTATAGAACAATTGGAGAAGTTATTGGAATATAATTTTAGTAAGAAATGCAGAATTTGTGGTGACTTCAACATTGATTTCAGACACGAAACAACGGTCAGAGTTTTTGTCCCTGCTTAAATGTTACAATTTCAGACCACTAATATCTTCAGTGACATATTTAAAGGGTAGTGCACAATCTTGTTTAGACAACTTCATAACAAATCTTCCTGATGCTTGTATTAATGAGACGAAAGTTGATCACAATGGTATTTCAGATGGGCATACAGCAATTATCTGCAATGTTTCTCTTGAATCCCGAGGTCAGAAAAACAAAGATACTACAGCTGTATTGAAGGAACTGAGACTGTTTAACGAGACGAACAATACCATTTTTAGAGAACACATTCTGAAGCATGATTGGAATCGATATGGTATAAATTGCTTTTTAAGACATCTTAATGGAATTTTTGCACAAAGTTACAGAAAAACCTTTAAAAAAAGTTAAAACCAGTAATAAACAGTCTCTCAAGTGGGTTACGAGAGGAATTAGGACATCTAGCTTTCTGAACTCGGCAAATCGTTCCGTTACTGATACTACTATTGTAAACACAAAAATGATTACGTACGAATTTTAAGAAAGGTAATACGAGCCGCAAAAAAGGACGCAGTTCAATCTACAATAGAGCTATCTAAGAACTCGGCTAAAGCAATATGGAGCGCATAAAACAAACATAGAAAGCAAGTCTCTGGTATAATAAAAGATAAAATGAAGGACATTACAGGAAAACGGCATATACATTGACAATCTTTAATTAATAGTGGATATTTTTTCAGAAAATTTCAATGATAATAATTTTCCCTGCACAGGTAGTTTAAGCTTCTCGATAGAATATCTTGAACAGAATATTAAAACCTGTTCAAATGTCATGATTTGGGAACAAATCACATCCACAGAAGTTACTTAAATAGTAAGAAAAATGGAAGACAAAAAATCGTGTGGCTGGGATGACTTCCCAATATCAATCTTTAAAAGAAATATTGTCTTATGGGCTAATGCTCTGGCTAGGTTTTACAATGAGTGTTATGAGCAGATCGTCTTCCCTGACCAACTTAAAATTGCCTGTTTATAAGAAAGGGACCAGAACAGACTCAAAAAATTATGGGCCTATTTCCTTGCTGCCAATTCTTTCAAAAATTTTTGAATAGTTAATAAAGACAAGACTTATTAAACATCTCGATGCAAATAAAATATTAAATAAACGGCAATTTTGATATCAGGCTAATATCGATTCAAATAACGTAAAAGATGTATTAATTGACGATGTAATGACAAAAAGAAGAAGGTAGCGGGCCTCTTTCTGGATTTGAGTTCAGCTTTTGACATGGTGGATAATCTAATTAAAAAGTTACATCATTATGGTGTACAAGGAAAGGTTTGGGGGCTTTTTCGGTCTTACTTGAGTAACAGATATCAATAAGCTGATATTAAATGTACAAATAATGAACATGAGAATACATTTAAATCAAAACTAAATAAAATTAAAAGAGGTGTTCCCCAAGGTTCAATCTTGGGACCCGTTCTGTTCATAATTTTTATTAATGACTTAATTCCTTTTATAAACAATTCTATGCCAGACACTGAACTTGTAGTATTTGCTGATGACACGAATGCAGTGATAAGTGCAGAAAATATTTTTGATCTCAACAACAAAGTTAATAAACGATTTTAAACTTTCGCGATTTGAACACATATTATTTATAGTACACTAACGGGTCGTTATCGCGTTAAATATTATGAAGGTATAAATACCTATTTATCAGTCGGCCCGTGACCACGACTTGGTGCAATCCAGTCGAAACGTCGGGTAAATAAATAGGTATTTATACCTTCATAATATTTAACGCGATAACTACCCGTTAGTGTACTATAAACAAAGTTAATTGCGTTTAAGAAGATTTTTCTCGATGGTTTTATGCAAATAATATGAGACTAAATCCAGAGAAGACCAAAGCCATCCTTTTTAAAACTACTGCAATAGCAAAAGATAACTTGAACATTAAATTAAATGATGACTGTGTATCCACTGTAGATTCTGTAAAATTTTTGGGTATCCATAGATTCTCTTCTAAATTGGAAGCAAGAAGTAAATTAAATAGAAAATAATATATCATCTTCGTTATGCTTTAAGAAGCTTAAGAGAGAAGCTAACAATGAAGCAATTAAAAATGGTACATATTATGCTCTAGTAGAATCTCGTCTAAGACATAGCATAAAATTCTGGGGAAACAGCTATGATTACAAACTTAAGAAGGCATTTATTATACAAAAAGGGGCAATCAGAACAATGATGCGCATATCCCAAAGGCAGTCGTGCCGAGAACCCTTTCGAAACCTAAAAATACTTACAGCGCCATGTCTTTATATTCTGGTTCTACTTACAGACCTTGTTAAAAATTTGGACAGATATGAAAACACAGAATTAAGGATAATGCGTCATGAGACTAGGCGAAAAGATATTGCGAACCTGATAAAACCTACAGACACTCAACTACAGATAATTAAACATTGTGCAAAATATCAAGCGGTCAGACTGTTTAATAAATTGCCAAATGATTGAAAATGCATAACTAATGTGATCCACTTTAAAAGAGTCGTATCTTATGGAAAATAGTTTTTATAGTGTAGAATAATATGTTAATGCTAATTGTAAGAAATAATGTTATTAGTCCCTCAACCCCCAGGAGGCATTGGTGCCACGATAACAATTGATTTCAATAGTGTCTGGAATAACTCACGATCGAGGGATTAGACTGACGATAAGATAAAATATACATAGTTAAATAACTGACATATTTCTGTTTTTTGTAATGTTGATTTTATGTAATTTTTTTTTTACGGCATATTTCTTTACTTATTGTGATTTTATTATTTTGACATATTTCATATTATTCTTATTTTATTATTTTGATGTAGACATTTGATTTCGTAATATTGCATTAATGATATTGTTATTTTTGAATCTTATTGTTTTAACTTGTAATTTCCAACACAATGTATATTGTTATTAATGGAATAAAAAATTAAAATAGAATTAAAAGGGAATCATATTTTGGAACAACATAGGTACGAAAAACACCCATACCCGAGATAATAGAATACAAAGAATTTGTCATATGAACATAGACTGCATACATAACATAAAATTAGCAGCATATGGTAATATGACAACACATTATTAAGCAAATACAATAAGATGATACAACCTTCTCCTTCTTGCAATGATTTTGTATCTCCATAAGCTTCTGGGACAAGCCGTGCATAATGGTGTTTGTTTCTTTTATCAAATTCACTCACATTAAAATAAACTGAACCATTAGATTCATATGCAAGTCCATTTTTAATTATGTTTTCTATAAATTTTATAATTTGTGGTACATATTCACTCACTCTTGTTAATACGTCTGGTGGTAGGACCTGTAACACAAAAAAATACTAAGAGTATGCTTAGCTTAGTTGACAGGTTAAAAAAAATCTATGCAAGTATCTTTGAATATAAACCAAGAGTTTATATTCAAAGAAGTGTTTATTAATTTATAGCTCTTGAAATATGAAGGAAACTTTAAAATAAAATTAAAACTTACATTCAGTGCTTTCATGTCTTTGTGGAATTCATTTTCCCAGTATCTAGGTAGAGATGTGAATATAGCATTATCAGTGACAGTTGCACCATACTTATAGTCAAGCCAATCAGATATAGGATCTTTAGCCGACTTCAACATTTCACATTTGGATGTTTTTATTTTTTCAGGGTCATTTTCCTCAACAGCTTTCTGGAGTAGTTTCACTGCAGCTGCAATGCTAGAAACAACAATCAAACAAACATTTTCTAGCTATTAAAAAAATTTACTTAATTAATCCCTCGATCGTGAGTTACTCCAGACACAATTGAAATCAATTGTTATTGTGGCACCCGAAATATATTACAAATAAAATAGCCTATAATAGACTTACTATTTAGTACTTACTTATCTAACATTTTTTGCATAGCATTTTTCTTATCTGGATCACCAGTGTTTCTGACCACATTCTCGTAGTAATTTGCTACAGATGTTGCATCATCTATAGTATCACTCAGATTCCTTGGCTCTTTTATATATTTTTCATATAAGAAGTTTTGCCGAGCTCTCTTAATTATCTTGTCATCAATATCTGTTATATTCATAACATACAATATGTCATAGCCAAAGTAGTTTGACATTATTCTCCTTAATATATCAAATGATATGTATGATCTAAAAGTAATGTTTTTAAATGTATTGCATGAGTAAGAAAAAAAAGCATTTAATGCTTTAAAGTTTTTTCACAATCTGTTGTTAAACAACAAAATAGGTAAAATCTAAGTCTGAAACACTAAACTGTACAATCTAAAAGTGAGTGTCAAAATAACGATTTAGAGAGATATGTAAATTATAACTATATAACTCATGACTATGATGTGAAAAGTGATAGCTTAATTATATTGAAAAGAAGAGACTATTCTATCAAAATTGATTCCTCAAGTCACAACTGGTCATAATTAGGTATTTTTACATAATTATTTTTTAACTATTTTTCTAAGCATTTCTTAGTATTTCGGGAATTGTTAATTACAATACCTGGCATGCCCCATGTGAGATGCATCATACACTGTAGGCCCACAACTATACCAACTAACTTTGTTTCCATTAGAAGAAACAAATTCTTCTTTCTGGCGGGTTAAGCTGTTGAACAACTTCAAAACTGGCCTCTTCTCTGTTACCGTTGGAGGAGACCAAGTGGGTAAAGTTCTCTTCGACATTCTGTGAGCCAGTGATTCAAAACCTCTAGAACCTATATTTGTAAATTCGATTTAATTTACTTATGATACTTAATCATATCCAATTTTACTATCAGTGGACTATACAGATCACTGCAACATTCTATCACATTTATCCTGCCACGTAATTATAATTTTCAACATTTTCTTTCCTTCTTCTGTAATATTCTGTATGTACCTATGTACTGTGCCACCACATGATAATTGACAGATGACAATTTTTTTTTTCGTTTTACAGCTTTGACGTATCAAACAATACAGCCCATAGATTTAATATAGATGATAGATTGGCAATTGAATCCTGAAAACGAGACCAAAACTAGGTTACGCTAGTGTGCATAAAGTGAGCATGTGCGTGAGATAAATAGTGCAGGTACTGCATTGTCTGCTTGCTTTCGATATCGATTCCATCGACACAGTTTACGCTGACGCAGTTACTTATTTTTTAGTATTATTAAAAGAACGCCAAAAAACTGCAATTAAATACCTAGATATGTTTTTTATTTTATAATTACTAATCCCCGAACAAAATCAATTTATTGTAAAAAATATCGTAGGCTTTACTTGTCAGTATTTAACAATTTTGCCTCATTTTGCGATCGCGAATCGCCAAAGTTGAAATAAAACTGATATTTATTTTTCAATTACACATTACAAACGTACACTAAATATACATATATTTAATGTTTAACTAATGGGGATTGATGGGGGCTTGGACAATATGGAGATTGATCCAGAGCGTAATTTTACAGGCTGAACGCCTCTGTGTTAAAAACACTTAGGGTCTAAATGTAAACTGCAAATGCTCGAATATTTATTGGGCGAACATTCTTTTCTATTAGGCAATTTCAACCAATTAAACCAATTTAGGCTGTATGCGGTTTACAATGTGAAATATGTCAGCTAATGAAATGTCGATAAGATATCATCGACAACGTCAATCACTAAAATACAAAAGTGACGTTAGTAATTGCTGAAATTCACGTATTTGATATTATTTTTAATTGAATTCATATTAATTTAAATCCTTGTTCTGATGAAATGCCCTATCAATTAGTATACAAAATTTTAGTCAAAGCTCTGAAACATTGCATTTTGCTGCTGATAATCGCAATTGTGTGTTGACGTGTGAAATGTACAATTATGTTGGTTCCCTTTTTTAGATGAGTTACTTCCAGGTACTGAACATGTAACCATAATGAAAATACATCAACTCGACACTTTTTTACAATAATGAAAATGAAACTAGTAAAACTAAAGGGAATATTGTGTTGCGCGTGACAGACGTCAGAACTCAGAAAAACACTACGGGTTCTTAGCGTGTACGTGAACGGCCTTGTGATCTATCTCGTTCTTTTCATTGCCAATCTAACAGCAGTATATTAAATCTATGATACAGCCAATTAATTACTTGTAATATGTATAGTAATATAGAGTTGGATTACTTACATACTTTATACATACAACAAGTTAATGAAAAAGCGCAAAACCTGAAATAAGTTTGTTCAGAATCTGAAAGACAAAATTTATGCCACTTTTACACAGGTCATTTTAAACTAAAATGTGTATTGATTGTATGTTTACCTAAAAGCCATACAGATGCTATAGTGCTCGGTTCATTCAAGTAAGACCACAAAGGTGATTAGACCATATTTTATTGTAAATTAAATTAATCATAGCCATCATTTACACTTATAATTTCCATGTATTTGTTACAAATCTGGAAAAAGTATTACACATAAATATAAGTAAGAAAGAAGAGTTATAAAATTTAGAAGTACAGTTTTTAAGCTATTGCATAGCTTCTATCGCGGGCCTTGAGCGTGGAGACCGAATCCAGAAATTCCGTAACGAAAATAACGTAACACCCCCACTCCGACCGGCACAGCGGTGATACTTTTTAGTTTTATAATTAAGTTGATAAAAAATGCTATGCAATAGCTTTACCGCGGCAGTCTCCGAGTGCCACACGTCTTTTTTTTTATTATATTATATTGTATATACCTATTACATCACAAAACCATGCTAACAATTTTGTCGAAATTTTATTTTAATTTTGGTAAATGATGATATAAACATTTTATACAAAATACTAATTCAAAGACCTTCAGGTTTCTTTACACTGTAATAGGTTCCTTAATCTATAGTGAAACATGTACATTTTGAGAAACGCATAAAATACGAGTATGTCGAAAAAGTTAGTCTCCTAGTAACTTTTTCAAGACACTGGCGAAATCTTTAAGAAAACGCCATCAACCCAAACAAACAACAACTTTTTCAGGATGGCTAGGATGACATTAGCTTCGCTCAAAAGGACGTTTACCTGCTGTCAAATTGAGTGTCATGGTACTAAAAGTTCATAGTAAAAAAATGGTGAACGGTTTTGAAACGTCTACGTAAATTGGCCTGCCACAGGCCTGCTAAAAACGATGTCATAGTACAAAAGAGCAATGCAGTCCAATAGCAGTCCTGCTTTAAGAGCTTATGGTAAGGCCCCTGAAGTTTGTCGTGGTACTTACTGGACACCGGATATTTAAATACATATACCTACAGTATATGTATTTAAATATATTTTAAGATATGCCACATTGGGCCACACAGAGCCATTTAGACCCAAAATAGGCTACTATTAAGCATCTTGGCGTATGGGGTACTAGACAACCGATAAACTTACATATTATAATACTTGTTTATGTAAATTACACTTATTATAATACATAGAAAAACACCCAGACCAGTACAAACATACATGTTCAAGCACACAAATATTTGTACCTACTGTCGAACCCGCGCGCGACCCATGGCTCAGAAGCAGCCTTTACTACCACTGATCCAAATAGTCGTCAACTTTTACAGTATTTCTAGAAAGTAATCCTAGACTTTAAATAACTTCTTGTTAGATAGTCACTGAGTGCCTCACACAAACTAAAAAATCGAGCAAACAATCCCTTTATTCCCACTAGTTCTGTTGACAGAACTAATGGGAATTTTTATCCCACTAGTTCTGATAACAAAACAGGTGGGACTAGGAGATCACAGAAGTTTTGTTAAGATGTGCATAGGTATGGATTGAGGCCTTTGTTCGGTAAAGGACAGATTCTGGGATTGGACAGATTCGTGGATTCGGCAGATACTGGATTGGACGGATTCGTGGATTCGGCAGATTCTGTGATTCGACGGATTAGCTATACGACAGGAAATGAACAGTCGTGCTCAAAAAGATTAAGTAAAGTAAAAAGTAAAATCTATCTTACTAATATTACATTAAAATGTGAAACTTTGTAATGTTGTGAGTTAGGATGTTTATTTCTCAACCACGTTTTAAAAACTAAATGGATTTGGCACACTGACAGAGTTTATCCTGCATGAACATATAAAGTTTAAATATGTAAACTAATATGTAATATCCCAGAATCTGTCCTATACCGGACAAAGGGATTGAGGGTCCAAGTTTTTGAACCTTTGCATAATAAAATAAGATTTATAGAGAAATTAATCAAGTAAGTAATGGCCACTTCATGTCGATGATTAAACACTAAGTTGTCACTGAAAGTTGACATTAGTCTCAATTGTGATTATTTAAATTGTGTTGGTTAAGTAAAAGTGACGAAAAATGAGCGATTTTAAGATAGTTAAACGCGATCGTGGTCGTGTCCTGATTACTCCTGATAGAAAACGGCTACGTATATTATTGCCTCAGCACCTACGTTAACAAAAGCATTTTATGGCGATGCGCTTCTATTAAAAAAAAATATTAATTATATAATAAAGTAATTATTTTCATCAAATAAATTAATAAATTACTTAATTGATTATTAATTACTAAATAAATACATTAATTATTTTATTTTATTTATTTATCTAATAATTTATTAATAATAAACAGTAAATAATTATTGTATTATGTATTGGATTATTTCATTAATAAATTTTATCATCATCATCATCGCAGCCTTTAAGTTGTCCGCCTTCGGACGTAGGCCTCCTCTCCCAATTTCCATTTCTCCCGATTCCGTGCCATCGCCATCCAGTTTACTCCCGCTCGTCCCCGAATATCGTCGACCCATCGTTTTGGTGATCTTCCTCTGCCTCTGGTGTTTGCTCGTGGTCTCCACTCAAGCACTCTTCGAGTCCACCGGCTGTAGTCCAGTCTAGCAATGTGTCCCGCCCATCTCCATTTCCGGCGTTCTATTTCTTGCACGACGTCTACGACTTTAGTCTTTTCTCTGATCCACTCGTTTCTCTTTCTGTGCATCAGAGTTATGCCAAGCATCGACCTCTCCGTTGCTCTCTGTGCTACTCGTAGTTTCTCAGCAGACTTTTCAGTCAGAGTCGTAGTTTCCATGCCATATGTGAATACAGGCAGGACACACTGGTTAAATACCCTGGTTTTCAGGTGTTGCGCGATATTTTTAGAGCGAAAAATTTTGCTATTCTATCCAAAAGCTGCCCAAGCTTGAGCGATTCTCCTTCCCACTTCGGCCACCTGGTCTTCCAAATCCAGAGTTATCTTATGGCCAAGATAGATGTAATGGTCGACTCTTTCAACTGGCAGATGGTGACTATCTGCCGCAGGGATATTTGTGAGGATTTTCGTTTTTCCCTCGTTCATTTTCAGACCAATTTTTGCTGATTCTCTTCGTAGGTCTTCTATCATGGAAAGCATATCATCACCGTTATCAGCCACTAATGCGATGTCATCTGCGAATCTCAAGTTGTTGAGTCTCTCTCCGTCGATCATTATGCCCTTATTGTGCCATTCCAGTCTCTTAAAGATGTTCTCTAGGGTGGCATTGAATAGTTTAGGCGATATTGTACTCCTCGCACTCCTCTCTCGAGTTTGAATGGCTCTGTCAGTTTATGGAGGCTAACCGAAGACGTACTATGTAGCTGTATACTCATGGCATTTTTCGATGGTAGTCTTTAACGTTTGTAGATGGTCACTGGAGCCGAAGCCGGATCGGAAGCCTGCCTGCTCTCTAGTTTGGTACTCGTCTAGCTTCTTACTCAACCTATTCAAGATAACTCTACTGAACAGTTTGTACACGTGTGATTGGAGGCTTATGGGGCGGTAGTTTTCCAACTTCCGGATATCTCCTTTTTTGTGTAGGAGAATGATTACTGCCTTGTTCCAGTCATTAGGCACGGATGCTATCAATATGCACTCTGTGAACAGTAATGCAAGTGCTCTCCATAGAGGATCTGGTCCCATTTTTAGCATTTCCGGTACAATGTCATTTGTTTAGGAGATCGCCTATTCTTAAGCTGCCTTAGTGCCAGATGTAACTCTTCAATAGTCACGTCGGGTATTTCCTCGGAACCGACATTGGTGACACGAGGTCTTGCCGTTGGCGGTAAATCCGTATTTGTTTCTGGCGCTGTTACTTTACTTTTATACAGATTCTCGTAGAACTTTCTTGCAACATTTAGTAGGTGCTCGTCGTTCCTATCGTCAAACAATTGGAAGATCTCTTTTCTGCCACTGGACAACTCGGTACGCAGTATTCTTCGACTGGTGTTCATTTCGATTGCTTTTTCAATGCATTTTTCTTGGTAGGTACTGCAAAAGTTCTTGTTTTATATTCTGGCGGATGTTACTATTCAGAATCTTGTATTCTTGAGTGTCCGTTTTGTTTTCTGTGCGCATTTGATGGCGATGGTCCATAAGCCTAAGAGTATTTCCACTTAGTTTTTTAGGTCTAAATTACCTAATTTATTTTTAATTAATTATTATTAATGAATGACGCCCCGTTGGTCTAGTGGTTTAAATACCGGGCCAAGATCTCGGGGTCCCAGGTTCAAATCCCGGGTCAGGCAACAAAAAAGTTTCGAATTTTCGAACGTTGCTCGGGTTTGTGATCACCAACCCGCATTTGGCAAGCGTGGTGATTATGCCAGTACACCCATCATTGCTGTGGTAACTTGAATTCAATGATGGAGGCCTTTTCCCTGCAGTGGGATGATTATAGGCTGTTACTTTACTATTATTAATGAATAAATAAATAAATTATTAATAATAAATAAACATATTAATTAATTAATTAATCAAATTAGTTTAATAATATTTCATAATAACATTGAATAAATAACTACCTAACAAATATTATTAATAAAATTTATGTATTATTAATAAATAAATAAATTACTTAATTAATTATTCATTAATAATAATTACTTATTAATTTAATAACAATAATTACTATATTAATTAATGAATAAATGATTATTATAAATGTTAGTAATAATATTTACAAAATAATTAATTTATTAAAATTTTTTTATTATTTATTTATTTACTGAAAATTTATTTCATACAATTTTATAATTGTAAAATATTTTTTTAAAAATAATAATAATATAATAATTTTAATTAAAAAATGAATTATTAATAATAAATGAATCGATTAATTAATTATTAATTAGTAAATAAATATATTTTTAATAATGAAATTTTATAATATTTGTCAATTGAAATTTAATTATTTATTTATTGAAATTAAAATAAATAATTTATAATATTTATACAATAAAATTATTCAAAAAAATAAATGTATAGAGTAATTTAAATATTATAAAATAAATTATTATTATTAAATAAAAGTATTTTTTTAATTAAAGATTATATACAGAATGAAATTTAAACCACTTTCCAAAATTTTTATAGGCGTTCAGTATCGTATTTAGAGCCTATATAAGAAGTAAAAAATGTAAATTAAGTTGTCACCCGAAAATATTTTTCGCGATGTAGTTTTAAATTTTTACGGTCCCAGACCTGTTAAGGTATAAAGGGAAATACAAAAACTTATTAATAGTATGTATTGTAATGAATAAATGAGATGCACATCGCGTAAAAAAGTGCTACTAGGATGCATTATCAATTTATTTTTATTTTTGGGGGAAATTTTTAAAGTGCTTTATCTTCACATTTTTGTACTGGGCTATACCAAAAGAAAAAATACGTCATTGGTTTTTTGCCTCGTAGATTGCTATATTAAAATTTGGAAAGTGGTTAAAGTTTCACCCTGTATATAATAATTAATTAATAAATTTTATATTATTAAAAATAATACAACTATTTATTTATTTATTGCTATCAATAGAATAATTATTTATTACTTTCATAGTCAATAAATTTATCTATTTAATATTAATAACTACTTTATCATTTAAAATTATTAAATATTATTATAAAATTGTATGAAATAAATTAACAAATTAGTAAATTACCCAAAAGTTATCTGGTAGAGATTTCTTTTAGCAACAAGACCACCTTATTGTACATTTCTGTCACATTAATACATTAATACATAATTTATGTTACCTTTGTTTTGTGCAATAAAAGAATTATCTATCTATCTATCTAAACCCATTTAAAGTTTATTTTTTTAAATAAAAGGGTCATTATTAGGGTACTTTTTATACACGAACACTATTAAAACAAGTGGGAAGAAATATTCCCATTAGATCTGTTAAAAAGCCAAGCTAATTATTAACAGAACTAGTGGGAAAAAAATCCCATTAGTTCGGTCAACAGAACTGTCCAACATAACTAGTGGGAATAAAGGAAACAATCGATTATGATAAGATTGGTGTTATTATTCTAAGAGTAAGCCGGCCGGCTCGTTATGCCACTAATGTGTTTTTGACCGCGCTGCTGTCAAAAACACATTAGTGGCATAACGAGCCGGCCGGCTTACTCTATTAAAAGTGCGTTTAAGCCAGTAGTTCTACTATCAAATTTCTCGTAAGTTTATGAGCTATAGAGTTCTGTAAACGTTTTGGTAATACGTTTGTGCGTTCTGGAGATACAAGTGAAAATATACTACAAGAAAGCCAATTATCGATTGCAACCCTGACCTACCTCACATAAGGTAACTAGAAGCGTGCATTGTGCCACGATCACCGCTGCTCCCGAGCCGAACCGAATTACACCGAACGAGCCCGAACGCGAACGCAGCACGATGAGCTTGCAGAGAACACCGCCTCAGACCACATTGACGGGCGGAAGTGGAAGCGGCAGCGGGTCAGTACCGAATTTAACTACTTGTGAAAATGACTCAATTGCCTTCGTTAACACCAGAAAGCGAAAGGAGAGGTGTGAGCAAGAAGAATATAAAAAAGATTTTGCGAGCCTCCGAGCTGATATTATGATATATTTTAAGGAAATCACAAAAACACAAAATGAAAATTTAACCATTATAAGAGAAGAAATGAGAGAAATAAAAGACGAAATTAAAGCTATCAAGTCAGCAACTGAAAATTTTACTAAGCAGCTAGAACAGGTTAATGATGATATTAAAAACATTCAGCTAAATAATACTATTACTGAAGAAAAAATTTGTTATTTAGAAAAAGAAATATCACAATTAAAAACCAAAGATAGTTCTGATAACTTGATGGTTAAATTGCCTCTTTCCCAGTGTGAAAACCTAATTAAAGAACTAAATGACCGCTCCAATCGCAAAAAAAAACATAATTGTAATTCCTATTACCCGAGAAAAACGACAAGCATTTTAACGTTCGACGAATCCACGATATAGAAGAATTTACTAAGCTGGCTTCAACAGCAATCGTAGATTGTCCTAAGCCAGTAAAATCAATGCGATTAGGCAAGTATGTGCCTGGCAAAGATCGTCCGCTAAAAATATGCTTTAATAAAAATTACACATCTAAAATTCTATTGCGAAACAAAGAAAAATTCCCAGATCCTGTCAAAATATACACTGATCAAACTCCAACGCAAAAACAATATCTCAAATCCGTTAAAGAGCAGTTGAAAGAACGCCGGGACAGTGGTGAAAAGGAACTGATTATTAGATATGTTAAGGGAATTCCCACAATTACTAATAACAAAACCAACCAAGAAAAATTAACTTCGACTTTATCACTAAATAAAAACCGCACAGAAAGAATACGTCACAACCTAGTGGAAAAATATGAAGACATACCCCTTGTACCATCATCACTCCGCTTTTTCTACGCAAATATGCAAAGTATACGCAATAAAAATAAGTTTGATGAAATCAAATGTATTCTGAGAGCTATACCAAGGACTAGGTACCCACCTATTAATATTTACCGAAACATGGTTTGTATCTGCCGAAGATGCTAACATATATCAACTTCCAGAATATAGACATGTATATAACTATAGACGAGATAAAAAATCTCCATTCGTTTGTATGCCGCTAGAGTGAGAGAGACGGAAGATCGGTCCACTCACTCGAACGCTATGCCAGCCTCCGCTCGTGAGGATTCCGCGTGACAAGTTTCACGGAATGACTGGCAGCGCTCGAGATGAGACGGGAGATCGGTCCGTCTCTCTCTCTCGTTATACCTGCGATCGCGCTCGTGAGGTTTTGGTGTGTCACAAGTTTCTGAACATGTCACCCGACTAAAACGATTTTAAAGACGTTATCACGTCAAAAGGTGGAGGTGTTTCTATTTACGTGCATAATACACTAAACTTTGATATAACAGAAGACCTTATCGATAATGGAAACCACTATTTAATATAAGTTTAGAAAATCTATCATTAAATATTGGAGTTATATACAAACCTGATGGAGATGCTGACATGGACAACTTTCTAAACAAATATTCATCTCAATTGGAGCGACGTAAAAGATCTTTAGTATTTGGCGACTTTAACATTGATTTACTCAAAAAAGAAAAGTATATAACGGACTATGTTAAGGAAGTGAATGAATCCGGATATGAAATCTTGAATAAAATTGACCCAAACTATTGTACACGAGAGACATCCAAAACAAAAACAATAATAGACCATATCAGCATTAATATAAACAACCATACATTTGGTCTTTCAATAATAGAATCATCTCTCTCCGACCATAAACATCTGTATCTTGAAATTGGAAAAGAAGCAACAAGATTTTATTCAAAAATTAACTACACAGCATTAGACTACGACATATTAGGTAAAAATGTATCACAGACAATACATAAGATAAAGGATGATAACGCCAGCCTGGAAAATTATTTATTACTTAACATAAAAAATAGTAAAATACAGAAGAAAAAAACCCTTAACCCTCCACAGAAAGATTGGATTAATAAGAACATTATCGATGCAATAAATACAAGAAATTATCTATGGAAAGAAACTAAAGGAAACAAAAACAATGAAAAACTAAAGAAGTTATTCTTGAAAGAACGAGATAAAGTTCAAGTTATGATAAAAACATATAAGGAAAATTATTATCATAAATTATTCCAAGATACTCTCAACCAACCAAAAAAAATGTGGGAAGTCATTAACACCCTAGCAGCCAACAAAATAAAAGATAGCCCTGCTCTCCCAAAGCTGATGTCCGATTCCAAGTTGGTTACGGACGGTACCGAGGTATGTGATTTGTTTAACTCGTTTTTTTCTTCTGTTGGTGCAGACCTATCCAATAAAATACCCAAGAAATATCATAGTGACACAGGTAACATTCTTATGTACAAATATAATCACTCACATGACATATTATTAAAAGAACTAAGACCGTGTACTGTAGAGGAGGTGATTAAAATTATAGATAACCTAGACAGCAATGCCAGCACTGGATTAGATGGAATTTCTACTAAAGTAATTAAATGTCTAAAACCTCTTATTGTAGAAAAGTTAGTCCATTCAATAAATAAATGTTTTAGTCTTGGTGTTTTTCCTGACTCGCTTAAGGTGGCCAAAGTAAACTCTATATATAAATCTGGTTCTAAATCAGATCCCAGCAACTACAGACCGATATCAGTGCTACCTGTCTTATCGAGGATATTTGAGAGACTATTGTATAACCGACTTAATGGCTATTTAACAGAAAAAAAGTTCTTAATTGAAGAGCAGTACGGATTTTGTTCACAATTTAGTACCCTGACTGCTGCAATTGATCTGATAACGAAAATTAAAACTAATGTAGATGAAAAAAAAAGCATTGGGTATATTCATTGATTTAAAGAAGGCTTTGATACGGTAAGTCACGAAAAGCTTTTTTTAAAACTACATAATATCGGTATTGTTGATACGGCGCTTAAAATGTTTCAATCATATCTTCAAAATAGGAGCCAAATTGTGAAAATAAATGATTTTGTTAGTAGCTCTCAAAAAATCACTTTCGGTATACCTCAAGGTTCCATACTTGGCCCAATATTGTTTTTAATTTACGTAAACAACATTAGCAAAATTGGATTAACTGGGAATATTACACTTTACGCAGACGATACTTGCATATTTTATTTCAGCCAATCAATTCAGGAAATTACTGCAAAAGCTCAAAGAGACTTAGATATATTAAATGAATGGTTCCTTCATAATTTGCTTACTATAAATACATCCAAAACGTCATACATGATTTTGTCAGCAAAAAATAAAGTGATTCCTGACTCTATTATACTCACAATAAATAATGAACTGATAAAAAGATCAAGTCAGGAAAAATACCTAGGACTATACATTGATGACAAATTGACTTGGAAGCCGCACATTGACCATGTTAGAGGGAAATTAACATGTCGGTAGGAGCTCTTCGTAAGATAGCACACTGTATACCAAAAAAGGTTAAATTAACTATGTATAATGCTTTGACGAAATCACACTTGAACTATCTTATCGAAATTTGGGGCTCAGCGGCACCGACAATCCTTATTCCATTGCAGAGATCCCAGAACAAAGTCATTAAAACTCTATTTCAATATCCCTCCCACACACCAACTAACCAGTTATATGAAAAAACCAAAATATTTAATTTATCCCAACTACACATATTTAATACATGCATTTTAGTATAAAAAATTATCACAAATACTATTAAAAGTAATATAAAATTACATATAAAAAGCAATCCTCACAATCTCCGAAACAAAAATAAAGTACAACTATCAGCGCCCAGAACCAACTATGGAAAGAAGACTGTAATGTTTGGGGGAGCACAGCTATACAATAAGCTACCAAACGCCATAAAAGAGTGTGAAAGTGTAAATATATTTAAAAAAAAACTTAAATTGTATTTAGAATCGAGTACCGGCTAATTATTTTGTAACATAATTTTTTACTATTTCTCTATCTCATTGTAAATGAAATGTAATTTCTTATGAGAATAAAGATCTTTAAACCTAAGATAAGATTGAAACACGCACTAGGAATTATCTGTACGAATTCGTACTTACTTTGCAGCTAGAACTACTCGTATATTGGAGTCAAATTGTAGCCAAACATGACACAATAATGAAATTTTAATGTGGTAAATTTATTGTGTAAAAATCATATAAACTTAAATAAACTAGGCCGTACATTATGTTTATTAAGTGGGTATTTGTAACAATTCCTTTTTTTTTAAGATACATAAAGGGTTATAAAGTGGTAGCATTGTTATTATAATAATGTGTCAGTGAGTAGGATAAATAAAATTAAATCCCGGGAGACAAAAAAAAGGGTAAGGTTAGGTTAAGTTATTATGTGGAAGGAAGTATTTAAGATATTGTATGAATTTATTATGAATGCAGAATGCCTAATAATGACATGGCAGCATAGTCTTAGACTTTAGCCGGTTCCGAAAAGAACAAATGAACTAAAACAACCAACTCTCTCTCACTTCGTGTTTCTGCTATCTCTTTCATATGTTATAGATATGACAAGGAAAGTATACCTTTTTGACAACTCCAATGTATAGTAATTGGTTGTCGGCTTTGACAAAAGATAAAAATATAAATCGCGCACATCTAGGTAATACCTAGTAGGTATATACATCTACAGTATATACATACATACACCAGCATACAGTACGAACTGTTTCTGTATAATTTAGAAGATTAATGCGGATTTTTACTTTGTTTTGAGTACAAGATACGTCTTAGTTTCAATCAAAATGGCTCTCTGTGTTTGTAAATGTTTAAACGTTACATTGGAAAGTGAAAAAGTCGAGGAAAACATTGATATCGGAAATTTTGAGTTAGGTACTGCGGAACAAAGGGATATTTTTTTCAGTGAGGTATGTACGTACAGTACGATCTGTAAACATGTCTTGACCTTGACTTACAGTAGGGTTCCTATTTTCTTCATAATAATAAATTAAGTAAAGTAATCAATGCGCTACTGTTCATTGATCACGTAGTCTAATAAAGTGTAGGTATAAATAGCTTATAATACATGTGCGCTCGGCGCTCCATCTACATAGTCGATTTTGTAAATAGGTTATTTTCGTATCAGCCCTATTACTATACATATTATTATTATGTATGCAAATTTAGAATAGACAACTGTTTGCAAACAGACCCCAAAGTATACAATTTGCATTATGTGTTAAAGCTTAAACTGGTGTGACAATTTGTGCTGTAGTATCAGCTTAACTATATTACACATCTTAGTTTGTTGGGTAATAAGGCAGGCAACTTGCTGTACATTCCGGTATAAATAAAATACAATAGATGCTTGTTCATTTGTCATCAAGCTAATAAAACAGGCAATCTTTAATTAGATTTCATTGTGGAAATTTGTTTTTAACTTTAATTGTTTAATTTAAGTGTACCATCTACTTTAGTCAAGGTAAACTGTTTGCAGAACCTCCTGGCATGCCATGCCAACTTGTTCAAAACTTCAGTGATGCAGCAAGCATTAGTGGGACAGCGCACTGTAGGCCGCTGGACCCTGCATGTGTGCCTTGCTTGTGGAATAACTACCCATGCTATACTCAATGGAAAACTAGATGAACCTAACATAGTACTTATTCCAAAATCAATTCAAGTAAATATGACATGATTCTATAATTTTTTTGTTTGTTTGTTACCTAAGAATTACATATTTTACATATTTAACTAAAAATCAAAGGTTTAAAAAATTATGTATCTTGAAAATTTTTATGACAATGTTAGAAATAACTATTTGTTGGTGTGTTTACAGACCACAGTAGAACAAGTGAACAGTCTTAAAAAGTCCTGTAATTTCTCGCCAGTTTTCAACTTGTTGGTGCCAGAAATTACAAATGATATTGAAATGAAAGAGAACATAGATACAAATAATGTTATGACCAACAACAAAAAAGCTTGGGCCCCTTCACTGCAGGTCATAGGCAGCCTAAGCAAACAGCTCAATCAAACTCTGCAAACTCAGCTCGAAGCAGTTGAGGATTCTGTGAGACAATTTAGAGATCAAAAGTATGCAGAGTTTGAAGCTTACAAGGAAAGAGCCCAGAGAGATCATAAAATCTTAGCTAGGTAATAACCAAATATTATTCAATCTTAGTATTAATGATTTTTATAAGATCGGGCCTAAGGTCAACCCTTTATAACAGTTTATCAATTGAAAACTGATTTTACCAGTTAAGGTACATGAACAAACTGATTTCTAAATAGTAGCCTGATGAAATAAGGCAGCCTAACCTCAATATACACATGTGCAATGAATTTGGTTTCATTTTTGAAACATAATTAAACAAAATTAATATTTTATGTGAAAAGAAATCAAGAGAATTAAGAAACAGCTCTCTTACTCATTGGTTCCTTCCTACTATGCTCTTCTGCTGTGTAGTAAACTAAAGTCATTACAAAAATACATTTTAATAGAGGGTAGGTTTTTTCTAATTTTTTTATGTCTGTAAGACATGTCATGTCCCATCGAACAAACAGTCAAATTACCTTAAGTTTTAAGTTTTCCAAATTAGCAATGTCTCATATTATGATCGACGACCTTCGTGGCGGAGTGGCGTACACATCGGTTTTCAAGGTGTCGCCTGCTCTGAGGTCCCGGGTTCGATTTCCGGACGGGTCAATGTAGAAAAATGAGTTTTTCTACATTTTTTCGGGTCTGGGTGTTTGTGGTACCTTCGTTGTTTCTGGTTTCCAAAATACGAATGCTTTAAATAGTATTATTCAAATTGGGATCAGAACAATGTATGTGATGTTGTCCACATTTATTTATTTATTTATTATTTATTTATAATTTGGTATGCAAAATTATATTTGGTGTATAAATGACAGAAGCTCAACATTAATTGGAACTTTCGAATAGTTGGTTAAAAAATTTTTTTTTTCTTAAATATTTTTCGATGTTTCAGTATTGTAAGCAAAGCACGTGGCAATGTAAATAACGATGGTTGGAGATTAGATACTACCCTCGATAATGGTCCACCTTCACCTCAGCTACCTCCTCTACAGAGACGAAGACTGTCCTCCTTCAAAGATGCCAAAAAACTTTCACATAATATTCCTAAGGTATAGTGACTTTACACTAATAATGTTAGTTATAGAGTTATTTATACTAATCCTCACATAATCTTTTATGATTTCTAAATTTCAGCCAAATAAAAATTTTCCTCCAGAAGAAGATTCTTTGGATGCCGAGGAGCTTTTTGATTTAGAAGGCATGGACTCTCACCATAATATGGTTTCAGATCAAGATGATTACGATTCAGATGGTTAGTTATATACCTACTTAAATTGATGAATGAAAATGATATTGAAAGTAAACAAAAAGGAAATAAAATCTTTGTGTCTCCTTGCTTAATATTATTAACTAGCTGTTACCCGCGACTTCGTACGCGTCAATTACTGTTATTATGAGCGAGATTACATTTTTATACTGATGCTTCGCTCCTATTGATCGCAGCGTGATGTTATATAGCCTAAAAGCCTTCCTCGATAAATGGACTATCCAACACAAAAATAAATTTTTCAATTCGAACCAGTACTTCCTGAGATTAGCGCGTTCAAACAAACAAACAAACAAACTCTTCAGCTTTATAATATTGGTATAGATGTGAAAGTAACTCTGTCTGTCTGTCTGTCACCCTTTCACGCCTAAACTACAATTGAAATTGTGTACAAAGATAGATTAGGACATAGGCTATTTTGTATCCCACTGCTAGACACAGGTTTTCGCCCGCACAATATAACGTGTAATTCACGCAGGCAGAGACCCGAGCGAAAATCTAGTTTCGTATAATATAATTATCTCGATGTCCTAGACCGCATAGCAAATACTGATGTGAATTTCTAATGTATTTTTTTATTTTTGCTCGAATCTGAACGATTTTAAATTTTTACAGAAGGTAGTAACGACGAGGGCATTCACATCTCTCGGCCGCGCGGCGGCGGCGGCGCTGACATTGCCCGCTCGCTGCCTGTGAACATGCCTAACTTCCCGCACGAACGGCCCGAACATCACGACCAGGATGATGAAGTAAGTTTAGTTGTGAACTTTAAATTAATGCTATAGCATTTCTGTATATCTAATATTTTTTGTTGAGAATTGGATCATTTTAATCATTTAGATATAAAATGAACAAAATTAATCATAGTAGTATTAAACCAAAGCTGACTGCTTCGGAAATACTGTACCCATATGTTTTGCTCAATTGAATGGCTATTGTACAAAGTCCGATTTATTTATATGTCTCATTACATAATATTCAATATACATAAGCGTCTTTCTATGAGTTCCTATGAGCATTGCATCTCTACAAATACCAAATAACTGGTGTAGAGGTGCGGTGAGCGTCCTACTACGCAAGGGTCTCTAATTCGATTCCTGGTCGGCTCAATTTAGGGAACCAGTGTCTGGAAGCAGTTGGAGGGGGATGGTTAGACATGGACGTTGTTTTTTTATTTTTTAATAAAAGTCAACAGCATGATAGATAGATAGATAATTCTTTTATTGCACAAAACAAAGGTAACATAAATTACAATGTGACACATATGTACAATAAGGCGGTCTTATTGCTAAAAGCAATCTCTACCAGACAATGGTTGATAACTACTGTAAAAAATACAGATATCCACCTTAATTCTGTCTTCATTAATACGCTGCATAACTTAGGAGCATACACATTTTGATTAGAATATATTTATGATAGTATCTTTATGGCATACTAGCGTCTAGCTGTTACCCGAGACTTCGTTCACGTTAAAATCCTTTTATGAAAAAATAATTATACTAACCCAACAATCCCAATTTTTTTAATGAAATGTAGACCATGTTATTTTTTGATCCCTAGACGACCACTTTACAAAAAATCATGACGGTCCCATTAAATATGAAAAACAAACATCCTGGAATCGTGAATTTTTCTAGGAATTCCATTAGCCTATATGCTATTCCAGATCATATTCTAACTCCCTGCCAAATTTCATTTAAATCTGGTTAGTTGTCTCTTCTTTTCGCAATTTTTATTAATACCATTTCACTCAATCTCTCCTCCTCTTTTCACTTGTATGCAGACGATCTCCAGATATATTCTCAAGGGGGTCTTGAGGAACTTGATAGGGTGGTAAGTGTTATAAACACTGATTTAACGCATATCCTGAACTGGAGCCGGTCATACGGTCTCCAAGTTAACCCCTCAAAGACGCAAGCTATAATACTTGGTAGCTCACGGCAAATTAGCAAAATAGACTGGAGTAACTTACCACCTATTATATTTGACGGCGTCGTAATTAGCTACAGCAAAGTTGTGAAAAACCTCGGTGTTCATATAGACTGCTCTCTCACCTGGACGAGTCAGATTTCAGAGGTTAGTAGAAAAATTTTTGCAACGGCAGCGTCAGTTAACAGACTACGTAATTTTCTACCGGTACCTACTAAAATTGCGCTTGTTCAGGCCCTCCTTTTCCCAATTCTTGATTATGCAGACCGTTGCTACACTGATCTTAATGAAAATCTCCTAAATAAACTTGAACGCCTTCAGAACTTCTGCATTCGCATTGTCTATGGTCTGCGAAAGTACGACCATGTCTCAGAATACCGAACGCTCCTGAATTGGCTACCTATTCGTCGTCGGCGCGATTTCCACGTTCTCTTCTTTTTATATTCTATATTATTCAATCCAAATTCACCGCCATATCTAAAGGAGCGTTCTCATTTCCTCCTCATTCTTCTCACGCCTACTCACAGTCTTTCACTGTGCAATCCATCCGACTATGGAACTCTCTACCGTTGTTTATTCGGCAGTCTGAAACACTTTCTACTTTTAAATACAAACTCAAAACCTATCTTTTATCTCTATAGTATTACTATTTCTCTTTCTTTCCTTTCAAACTTTTAGTAACAAAGTTCTTTTCAAAGTATTGTTGGGTCATATTTTACATGTATTTATTTGTTTATGTGTATTTAATATTTGCATTTGTGTGTATGTTTATTGATTGAGTAGAATATGTATTTTAAAATTAATTTGTAGCTTGATTCTTTTATTTATTTTATATATGTTTAACCTATTTATTTAATATTTACCTTTAATAACTCTTTGCCGCCTTCCCCACTTATTTCGATTTAATTGTCCTTTATTGAGGTTGTCTGGAAGAGATCGCTTATAGCGATAAGACCGCCTAAATTGTACAGCTTAAAATGTATTACATGTTAAAAATGTATCCTGTATGGTGTGCAATAAAGAGTATTTATGTTATTTATGTTATGTTGTTTTGGCGTGATTGAGTCATGATTCATAAAAATCCATCCAAACATTCACATTTATAAAGATAAGTAAGAAGTAAGATTTCCAAAAAAATATAATTATTTTATTATTAGGAGGAGCCGCAGGACATAGCGGCGAGCATCAAGGCGCTGGCGCGTTCCGTTCACGGCGATGTGTTCGAGCTGCCGCGGCCGCGATTCTCCACACAGATCTAGCTTCCCGGTGCTCCCACCATCTAGTAAGAGTTCTTCTAATCGTTACTCTAAGGAAAGTCCCGCTCTACTAATTCATCCGTCTCCGCTGCGAGAGTCGTGCGCGATGGTTTTGTGCGATCGAGTCGACGGCCACGCATTGGTGCTTTCGAATTGTGATTACATACAGTGACCCTAACTCCGTACTGACATAATAACTATAATGTAACATAACGTCCTTATGGCAGCGATCATTAGAAATAGTTTTATGCTACGCGCGCAATCGTGTATCGCGATAAATCACGACGCAGTCATGGAAAAATTGCGTTAAAATTTATATTTTTAATAATAATTATGTGCAATGTTTACAAAAATATTAATCGACGTTGATTGTTGCAATAGCCAACTTTTTACTACTCTACTGTAGGATTATATGTAAAGTCGAGGAAGGACAAACCTTAGTAGAGCAGTTAAGAGACATTATGTCAAATAGTTCAATTTTAAAAAGTATGTCATACTCTCCAGCTGTTATATCAACTTTAGAAGTTTGACCCTTGACTGTAAACATGAGGCTATGAAACAAAATACACCACTACTTTTTAAATTACCGAGGAAAACTTTTCAGGTTATTGAGAATTGTGGAATATGATTATTAAACAAAACGTTTCAATTAATTTTATACTAAACTTTTATGTTCTTTCTGTTTCGTTGAATTCGTTGAATCTGTGTTTTACTTTTTTTTAAGGATTTCGTCAGTCCGCTCTGACTTAATAAATGGGCGTCTAGAGTTTAAATGTATGCTGATTTAGGTGCTGCTCTTTAACTCAGCAGCATCCTTCGAAAGCAAACATGTCGGTATTAAGTAGAATTAGTAGGTACTGATTTTTTACTATCCGTTTATTTCTTCGGTAATTAGGATTTGGTGGGGCAATTTAACTGAGTACTAATGTGACGACCGATTCCTTGCAGCAACTTAGATATCTCTAATTTGGCTAATTGACAAAAAGGATACTCATTATTAGGATTTTAAATATATTTGTGGATTAACAAATAATTCATGTAATTAACATGATTATGTTACAAAATAGTACAATATCATAAATGGTTATTTTTAGCGCAAGTTGCTAGCTAGAAGTCTTGCAAGTGCAAAAATAAATGATTAATCAATAATATTTACACGAAATGTGCACCCAGCCAAGCCTAGATACAAATAAGACTTCCACGAGCCACCAATAAAGCGTTACTTTAGCTAAGTCGATCGCAATGGATTTTCTTTGCGACACGTTAGTCGCAAAAAATATTCGACTTTTGTACTGTTTAACTTGCCAAGCCTTACAATTCCTTGATTACTTGTGTATTGAGGCGAGACATTAAAATTATATTATAGGTCCAGAAAATAACTGTGCCATGTGTTTATGTAGTTTTTTTTTTTAACATTGCGTCGATTTTGTAAGTCGCTTTGCCTAAAAACAGAAATAGGCGCCGTGTGGCTATAGCAACAAACACCAACGGATTGTAAGTGTGACTTAAGGTGGTGTGCACGCGTGGACCCTAGGTCTCGGCTCTTGGTCTATAAAATATAATCGGGATCGAGCTCTCAGGACAAACACTCGATCAAGAAAATTGGCTCAAAGTTATACTCTATTGCTATTTGTAATCTAGACAATATCCACTTAAGATAATGTGAATCCACGAAGTTTCGGTAATTGGTTGGAAAGTTATTTATGTCTATCCGATCTCACACACCCCCTGAATTGATTGATAGCATCTTTCTTTTTGTGACTTTTTTAAGGAATGTGTTTCTTTTTCTTCTCCTAAGATTAGTGTTTTATTCTGCAATATTCAACAACTACAAAAGGTCATTTTATAAGTAAAATAATGCTTTTAATTTTTATTTGAAATTTTCCCTTATTTTTATTAAATAATGAAATCGTTTTTGCTAAATAGTCCTTTAAATATAGCTTGATTAGAATGACAGTTCACACTGAAAGAGACGACGTAACTTTGTACAAGCGTCACACACACTAGTGAAACACATTTGCACACGAAAAATATTGGGCATGTCAAGAACTTTTTTTTTTCATTGCTGTAAGTACATATTAATCAATTTAATTATATAAAATAGATATTTAAATTTGTAAACATCAGAATAATCCAGTTACAAAAATTACACCTAACTTTAAAAGACATCTTTACAAGGTTACGTCATTGTTCATATAATTCGCTAGTGATGACGTAAAAGGGACAAATCGAAATCGACAGACTAACAATACACCGTGAAATTTTAGTGGTTGTTTTCCCGCAGTAAAATGATTCTATCTTAATAGTACAATAGATTTGTGCAGTTTTTTTTTATTCAAATAAAATAATAGCAGTTTCACGATTGTGATAAACGAAACTCGAAAGCAACCTCGAACCAATGGTACCAGCCGCGCCGCAGCCGGTCACCGGCAGGGGTCATTGCCCCTCGCGCGGTGCAGTTTATGATGTATTACTTAGTGCTTAGAGCTTCTTTTGCTTTGCACATTGATTTCGTACGGCAAGCAGTACCCAAACACGTCACATTTTGTAAAGATACTATCGTATCTCACGCTTTCGAGTTGATGATTATTTTTTTGATTAGTTGAGAACAACGATATCTTTATTTTCAAAAAATAACTCGCACGATTCGATGGTGCTACTAAAGGTAAATCGTTCTGTTGCGGGAAAACAACCACTAAAATTTCACGGTGTATATCAAAATCGAAGTATGTATATATAAAAAAAAATGCTGTTCGTTAGTCTCGCTAAAACTCGAGAACGGCTGGACCGATTTGCCTAATTTTGAACTTAAAATATTTGTGGTAGTCCAGGAAAGGTTGAAACGGTGAGAAAATACGGAAAAATTGCGAGAAAGATAGTAAAAATTTATATGGGAATGAGATCAAAATTTTCAATCAATTAGAGAGTTTTAAAATGTCGTTAGGATTGGTGATACGAAGTACATCGGGTCATCTAGTATAATATAAATGTTACTTGAAATGATTTAATGAGCATGGGTCGATGCTAAGAACATCAAATTGCAATTATTAATAGTTTACGAAAAATTTTTAAATGTATTAAATTCTGTATGCGATAAAAAAATCTAATTGATTTTCATGATTGTTCCAACTATTTTGATAATGATCACGATACTTACGGACTTACTGTTAAATCTTAATATATCTGATTTTCATTTTTTTTATTTGCCGTAACTGGTTTTTTTTTCCTTTTCAGTCCCATCACTATTCACCTCAGTTTTACAGGTTTCATTCTAATCAAGCTATATTTTTAAAGACTATAGTAAATGGCATCTTGGAATCGGTATTAATATATGTGACATAATGTGATGTATATTTGCAATCAGGCATGTTAATATCATTTTAAACGTGGCATAACATTAGAATAAGTTATACAAATAAATTAAATCATAGCTATTTGGAAATATTACTAATAACTGTGCTGTAAAGAAATAAATATTAGCAGTAGTTGCATTTACATTTACTGTTAGGCGTATCGTCCTCTACCATATTTTGTAGATAACATCACATGCATGTAACATGCATTGGAGCTGCGTAAGATTCTTAGTAGAATAGAGTTAAGACGTGGTGCGCCTGCGTTTATTCAGCAACATCTCATTAGAGATAAAGGTCAAATGCAAATAAAATCATAAATGAAAAAATATACGCCGCCGTGGAGACGAAGCAGAGGCGTAGCTCAGTCTCTACTGCGCTGGTAGCGAGTGCATTTTCATTGGATTCTACAGAAAATCTATAAGACTAGTATTTACACAGTGAGCGATACGCCTTACACATACATAATTGGTAATTGCTGTTGGCCTAAATCGGAATATCTGCATTCTGTGTAGACATAAATAAAATAAGGAATGTATTAGTGGCTTGCGTTGAATTTATGTAATAATAAGAAGACATCTACATAAAATTTATTATAAAATGTTAACATCTAAGTCATATCTCCGTTGATAGAGTCTTTTCTATTACTTTTATCAGGTGTTATCTTATTGATAAGTGAAAAAATGTACAAAAAATATTACTTGCATTTCTTACTAGTCGTATAGGGTCACGAATAATATTTGTCAGTTTTAGATATATTGTAAATTACAAAAGCCTACAAAATATTTCATCAAAGTGTAAATAAAAGTAAAATCATTGTTACTGCTTTCGAGGATACTAGAAATTTTGAATATGTACATTTATTTTTATACCCAATGTTTTGAATGTTTACGTGAACGGAACTATCGAGTCAGGAGTAGGATTGATGAAGTGTATCTTTTGTTTTATTATGTGTATTGTTTTTATAGACTTTAAAACTTGCTGTAGCTATTAAGTTAGGTTTTAGGTACTTTTGTGTGTAGCTGAACAAGTGATCTACTTCGTGTCAGTGTCTTCCAATAGCACTGTTAATTGAAATGAAAAAAAAACCTGGTGATTTTTAATTGTGATGTCAAATTTCCAGTCATTTGTTTTATTTAGTTGTTTCAAGGAGCGACGGTAATGCGAAGGACTTTGATTGTAATGAAAATAGAAATTATGTAATAAATATTGACATTAATAAAAGGTTTATTATTTCATAGTACTTCATACTTGTGACAATTCATTAGGTTAAGTTTGGATTAATTATATTTAAATTACGGAAGCAAATCATCTGTACTTGGAGTGAATGACAGTCAAGTGAATTGAGACAAGTCAGTCAGTTATGGTGGCGCATTTGAATGATATTTTTTTATATGGTCTTGGTTATGTTTACTGTTTTTTTTTAATTCGCTAATTAACAAAAAATAACCTGGTGCCATTTTAAGTCTAAGCTTCTACCAAGAATTTTAATTTCCTAAAAATGTCGAGTCTGAAGGAGCATTCCTCTAATTTTAAGGTTTCTGTAGTAAGGACAAGAAAAAAAATGCAGCAAAATACATCACATTTAATAGGGTTTGCAAGTTTAAGAGACATAACCAAATTATAAACCAGTAGAAAGTAGAAAAAATTCAGACATTCTTTTGAAAACTTGTTAGAAAAATTAGCTAGTCACATCCTAACAGACCTATTATTTTAAAACAAAATCAAGTGCGACGTGCCACTATGAAACTAAGGGGACTACTAGAGCTAAAAGTGCTGCCGCCAATTGAATTCATTTTATTACTTCTACACAAAATCAATTTAAAAAAAAATTAACATCATTTTGGCAAATTACCTCTAGTATTCATTGAAAGATCTAGTAAAGGTAAGTAGCAGTGGTAAAGATGCAAACACTATATTATCATCAAATACTGTATTGATTTAATTACCTTTTTTCTCCTAAAGCGTATCCATGATGCCGAATAAAAAACAATATCACTTGTGAATTTGTGATTAGTGGTCTGTCACGTATTAGGCGGTAACTATGGTTACAGCGTCACAACATTAGATGCCACTGAGCAAGTAATTACTACGTTTTATTAGATGTATTGCCCATGCTAAGTGAATTCTATTTATGCTGTGTATTTGTACTTGAGTTATATTAATAATTGTACTAATTTGTGGTAGAAAATGTTGAGTTCGCGCTACTACAGCGCGTCGCGGTTGGGCACGGACGCAAAGCCACGGACGGCGATGATTGTGGACGATGACGACGAACTGTACAGCGGGTTCAATGACGTGGCACCAGCCCTGGACACGCGCAACTTACGCCAGGACCAGGTCTTTCAGGAGACGCTGCGGACTGCGGGCATTGGGAGAAAGGTGCCCAGTCGCTTGGGCACTGGGGTCAGTTAGTCATAGATATTCTCATTACATACACTAATCAGTCATGATGCAAGACATTTTTTTGTTTAGTTTATTATCAGTAATCATCCTACATCAATTCACTGTTGAACCAGCTCTAAGCAACTCAGCTCGTCTGTCCTTTGAACTGTGCAATAATGAGAACCACATTACCTTAATTCAAGAAAACTGAAGTGGTGACATCTTTTTATGGACTATCCACAAAACGTTTTTACCGTAGTTTTCCTAAAGACTAAGCTGAAAAACTACACATGTCGTCTCCCTTAAATTGACAGTCTATACTTAACGAGGGTCTTTAACAATGTTGTGCTAACGGTCATACCTAAACATGATAAAACGCACTAGTTATATCCTCCTTACTGTCTGCGAGATTTTCCACCCACATCCGGGAAGAATAGTCTTATATTTAGTATAATATCTGCAAAATGTGTTATACTATTTTGCAAACTAAAACCTTTTGCCCTTAATAACAGAATTAATTAAACACTTCATGCTCTCATTAAAGTAGGTAAATTGACTAAAACTAAAAATCGGTCACTTTTTGGAACCTACTACTACCTACTACCTACTTGGACTCATTTTCTAAATAGTCTAATAATTACAATATTTACCTATTCGTCAGATGTTCCGCTTGGGTACGGTGAGCGTCCGTGGGGGTAGTTCGCGAGCCGGCACCGCGGCCGCGCGCCCCGTCACCGCCGTGCGCGCCGCCGGCTACACCAGCGCCGCTCCTAAGACGCCCACGCGGGATGATACTAAAGAAGACAGGTCAATGATTCTACCTAATATTATACACCTTGTTATTGTCCCTCTCGTAAAGGTACCACGCGGCTTGACTAATGCGAGACTGAAACAAGCGAGAGTAGCCAGTAGCGGCGCAAGGCCTAAACTTAATGTGGGCGAGGTACATTTCACGAGGCCCTCTTATAATATGGGCAAGCACTTTACGAGGCCCTCTGATGGTATAATTAATTTTATGGCATAGTTTATCAGAAATATCTAGTATTTCATTCACATTTCAGACAAAGAGTGGTATATCTTTAAGTTAATAATTAATTTTAATGTATTTATTATGTACTATTGGGCTTTCCATACTTTTTTTTTAATTATAACTATGAGGCGCGGGGCCCCGTGCACCGCGAGGCCCTACGCCGCCTCTGAGTGTAGCATTACATGCTACACTTCTTTGTTTCGATGCGGAGGATGGGCGATCATTCATATTATACTGATTGAACCCAAAACTTTTCCATTCTCATTGATTCTCATCAAATATATTATTCAGAGGGCAGTAAGGCTAAGACGCAGTACCAAACTCTTTCTCAATATGATTATGTTGTCTGTTACCTGTTGTATTGCTATAACATCAGCCTACCATATTCGCTGTAAGTTGTAACTGTCATCTCGATTTTCTGATTGATGCAGCATCGAAGATAGGGTCAAACAAATTGAGGCCCGCATTATGACGCTAGTGGAAGAGTCGTGTATGCTCAGCGCCCAGCACGATCCTGACAATGATTCCAGCACCAAGAAAGACTACGATTTGGGACTGGTAACATTATATTTTGTCGAATTCTATTTTTGAATGCACCGACTACTTAGTAGCAACTAGCCGCTAGCATTGGCATCGGCGTTTTTGCGACAGTTGCTGATAGCTGATACTAGCGATTAATATGTCAATGATACTAGCGATTAATATGTCAATCGCTAGCATCAGCTACCAGCAACTGAAGATATGTCGTCAGCACCTTGCAGCATGCATTTAAACAAAATCTCAAAATAATGTAAGTCTATTTAGTTACTGTGAATAAGCCCTAATAGCAATCGAGCCTTCCTGATAAGCAAGAGAACAGGACTTATGTCATATTATGGCAATAATTTGATTTTAGGCATTAGCAAAAGCGCAAGAAGCCTCAGCTTTAGAACGACAGCTAATACGTATGCAAGAGCAGGCGAATCTCGGAGATACCCATAATTTGGATCTTACATTTGCCGTAAGTTAATACCTTTTATATTATGTACCTATTTTAGTTTCCCTACTACATTTATTTTTCCATTTAACTATTTGTCTCTTATCTTTGTAGGTTCTGTGTAATCTAGCCGGTCAATATGCTCTTAATGAAATGTACACTGAAGCCCTGAACACATACCAACTACTTACCAGAAATAAACTATTTCCGCACGCGAACCGTCTAAAGGTGATTAGCGTTCTCTTAACATTAGCTTTGAAGACCAATATTGTTTGCCTAAAATGTAAATTGCAAACGAATTAATATGTGTAAAAATATTTCTAGGTCAATATGGGAAACATCTATTTTAAAATGGGTGAGCACCCGAAAGCATTAAAGCTGTATAGAATGGCTTTAGATCAAACTCCAACTGCTGAGAAAGATTTGCGGTAAATATATTTTTGCAAAAGATGTCAAAATGAAACAGCCTAAGGTTGTCTAATAGCCTTATGGTTCGTTTTAAATGTTCCCGTTTGCTGGCTAATCCACGTATACGATGTCTGAATTTTTTTTTTTTTAATATCTGCATGTAAATTTTATAAAGCATAGATTTAGTATACTAATATATCAACTGACAGCCCGATAATGCGTGACCAGTTTTGATTTGTTAATGTGTGTGTTTGCTAGTGACTTACCTTTTACATTTTGAGACTATCGATAGTAAATGCAGTTCGTCGTTTGGGAAAAATATTAACTTTCTAACTGTATCTATCCTTAGATTATTGTATACTCCCCGGCAATTCTAACCGCCCACTCTTCTTGTAATATTATAAGAGTGGGCAATTCGATGTGCCTGTGAGTATATTTTTTTATATACTATGTAAACATAAAATGTAAAATAATAGGTATCTGAAAAATAACAAGTGTCAATTAATGTTTCACTTATGTATTAAGTTCCAATCAATAAGACTGTCTTGTGTGTGTATAATGAGGACTTTTCTGACTGTTCTTAAAGGATAGTACTATTAGTAAGTGAAAAAAATAAATAAATAATCTGAACTATTATTAACATTTAATAACAAAAATCTACACAACTAAATACTGATATGGTAGAATATTTCAGTGGATTCCAACCAATGCGCCCAATCAACTTTAACCATTTTCCTCTTACTACATAATCTAAAAGAAATCTGTCCGAAAACTTTACTTGTATATAATTATTGAAAAGTAACTTTCTTCTGATAAAATAGTTAAGATTTTCGATGCTAAACGTAAAATAGCATGTAATATCAGTTAACATTCAATATAAATACCGATAATAGTATCGATAAATTTGAGTCAAGCTCTAGCGTAGGTACATGTAAAATATATTGATGAAGAATTTATCTACGAAAATAATCTAAATTATCAATAAATAGAACTTTATATACACAAAATATTAAGGTGAATGAACAGATTGACATAATTTTGTATTAATAATGGAACAAAAAGATCCATTTCAACAAAAAAAACGCGTTTTTACGATGACGACTTTCTACTTATTTACCTGTGAAATGAGCAATTTTCTGGATTATTATTTTTGTGATTGGACACCACAGGCACTCACAGAACATGTGACCATTGTTAAATAAAATTGTATTTACTTTAAATAATCTACGATGTAAGAAATAATTTCATAAAATGTTGAAGATTATATCGCAGTTGTCAATGGGTCAAATGGTCACTGCGGCAATCAAGACAGATCACAAAATGAAAAGATTAGTTTTATTTTTCTATCTTGTTAGATTTCCATAAGAGGTTTTCTTCTATACGCAGGCTTTGTTCGTCTATTATATACTGCGTTTATGGTATAAAGGGTAAACATGGTCATAGACAAACCATTTGCTGCAAAGCCTGGACGGACAGCTAGTTAAATATAATAAAGAGTCCACAGGCACGGCTCACTGCAGCTCCGGTTCGCTTCCCTCTGGTCTGACTCACTCCGCTCTGCTACAGTAGAAATACTTCCCACATATCACCGCTTGTCACCGTTCCACTCCGTCCAGCAGAAACGCAGGCTTAAGACGACTAGATGTTGATAGCAAAGTCATAAACATTGTTATTTGAAATGACAATTCTTAAGGAATAAAACATCGTTAAAAGCTCGCCGCAGCTTGTTAGGGTGGATGCAACATTAAATGGTCCTACTATAAATGCTTTGTCGCGTAGATCCGACTTTTGAGTTGTAATGAATATTAAATGTTGAAAATTTCTTTAATTATTTTGTTTTGATGTTGGAATTTTTTATTAAAAGGTTTTGTTTCAATTTTACCTTTTATGACCTGTGCCCCCAGTAGGACCAAATTACACTGTTAATTTGTCTTGACGTGATCCTGCAGGATGAAGGTGATGCATAATATCGGCCTTCTACTCGTTCGGATGGGCAAGTTTCGAGATGCTGTGACAAATTTTCAACACATTATGCATGAACAAGGCGATTTCCAAACAGGTGACCTATAAATTAATTTAGTTGACAAGACAAATGCAACCTTTCACGGAAAGCCATAGGCGACTTTTGACATTTAATGCACTACACTTTTTGGATCGGGTACAAAATGTTTATTTTATTTTAATTTGAAATCCTTTCAGGCCTTCACTTAGTCCTATGCTCAGTAGCACTGAGCGATGCTGAAGGAGGCAAAGCGGCGTTTCATGCTATGCTAGACGTGGAACCGCCGTCCTGCCACCAGGACATCACAATAGACGACGTAAATATTATAGAATTAAAAATCTGCTTCTTCTTTGTATACAATATGTTATAAAAACCCTGTCCGATACGAAAGGGTCATCAAGTTGCTATATTAACATAACCAAAATAAGTATCAAAATTACGTAATTCATGAATACAACTTTTTTATCGATTTTTAAAGTCAACAGGTTTATCACCCATTTACCCTACAACGGGGAAATGTTTAAAATGTGTTAACACTCCCCGTCGCGCGGCTCTATTGTCGGCATTAACGCAAGCAAACTACTCGCTTTTCGGCACCGCAATAAACATAGGCGGCGCCTTTGACATAGCGTAAAGGTAGCCGCCCGCTTTGATTCAACTCGCCGCGCGGCACGTGTCGGTGGATATATCCTTATCATGCATTATTATTTATTATTACGACAGGTCAGTTTCGCGAAGACATTACTTCCGAGTGGTCGTACCGTTCTGCTCCGCGAAATGTCGTATTCTACAAATTCAAATAGTTTTCATAAAATTATGTGACAGTGAAGCAAAAATGCGTGTGCGGATTGTTGCGCTTAAAGCGGATACGAGTGTGTTACAATCGGTGCGGGACAACCTAGTGCGACGCTGTGAAGCCTGTATTTCTGACGGTGGCAGAAATATGGAACAACATCTTCGCCACAACCATCAAATCAGTGTCCTCATTGAGTGACCTCATACTACCAAATAAAACATCTACTTGCAGAGCAGAGCTACCAAGAAGTCTCAGTTTCGTATAATTGACACATTATTATCTGACTAATAAGTACCGGGGTCAACTGGGGTCATGACTTCGCTACCTGCGAGTGCGAGCGCCGGCGCATCTCCGCGCCTCCCGCGCGTCCGGTCACCGCCTCTTGGGATTGCCGTGTAAGCTTTTTTAATGTAGTGAATTTTGTATTTTTTTTTCATGGGGTAATTTCTTTCTAATGTTTCATGAAAATTATTACACAAATAGAATCTTATATAGATACCTAATAACACCTTAATGGATCGGACAGGGTTTTTATATCATATTGTATAGAAAATCAGACAGTTTCTTAAATGTGGTTTTCAATTCCTTTAAACAACTAAATGATGAGATGTATGCAGCTTACAATATTAACCTTGGCTGTTTAGGAAAACGACGCGTACGAGTGTGTACTTAGGGACGTTTTGCGTGGGGACCGATTGTCGCGGTGGTCGCGAAGGGCAGCCGCGGATGCCGAGCGCTGTCTAGCGTTAGCCGCCGCTGCGCTCGTGCGCCCCGCCTCTAGAGACGACGATTCGGGGTGAGAATATTCGCACGATACTGGTACCTATTGCAGTCGAGCTATCGATATGTTTACTAACGAATACACACATTATATTTTTATAAATTTTTTTTGATAGCTTTATCTCGCTAAAACCGATACAGCAATGTTGCCGAAAGGAATCAATAGATATAGTTTGGCCAACGAAAGCTGAAACTAGCGAAAGGCGAGAATTACAAAAAATATAAATATGGCATCACCTACTATATTATAAACTATGGAATAAATAATTTAGATACTTTTCCTGTTTTCTTGTTTTTGGTAAATGCTAACTAATTTCAATATTAAGCCTTTTGGCTTTTTATATAGAGTCCGTTGACTTTTAATTCTTTTACACGCACACTTAACGTTAACGCGGTTGCCGCGCCCGGCATGCGAGGAGATGCGGGTTCGAGTCTCACCTGAGACATAACTTTTCAGGTTTAAATACTGATATTGCACGGTTAAATTAGGATAAGTTCATTGTAGTTACATGTTTTTTTTAATAGTGAATTTAAACGTTCCCCCTGAAATCAAGCATCATCATCAATCAATCCTCAACAAACAACAGTTTCACAGTTTACAGTCATAATGTCATTATTATAGTCAATGTTGCTATTTCGAAAAACCCTGGGTTCAGCTTTCATTAGCCAGACCTTAATTGTTAGTATCGGGTACTACAAACACAGCAATGATGATGATGATGATAAATCCAAATACCGTCGGTAGTATTTATCGATAGTATAGGTAGTGCTGCTCCTGACTGTTTCATTAACTGTCAGTAGTATCCATACTTAATATTATAAATGGGAAAGTGTGTGTTTGTCTGTTTGTTTTTCCGTCTTTCACGGCAAAACGGAGCGACGAATTAATAATAATAATAATATTTCAAGAGATGCCTCACTGGGCCACACAGAGCCATCTAGTCCCAAATTAAGCTACTATTAATTACTAATATACTTTTTGTAAATACATAGGTACTTATAATACATAGAAAACACCCAGACCAGTACAAACAGACATGTTCATGCACACAAATATTTGTACTGTGCGGGGATCGAACCCGCGACACATGGCTCAGAAGCAGCGTTTACTACCGCTGATCCAAATGGTCGTCAAAATTGACTTGATTTTTTAAGTGGAGATAGTTGAAGGGATGGAGAGTGGCTATTTTTTGTCTCTTTCTAACCTCCCACTTGCCTAAAATGGGGGATGGTAGTTTGTATAGAGCATTCCGCAATTTTCAAGGTAGAAAGCTAAAAATTGGTATGTGGACTATTTGTGACTAACAAAATCCGCGCCCAACCCCTTAAAAGAGGGAGTGAATTTTTTTGTTACCCTGAATTTAACGCGAGCGAAGCCGCAGGCAAAAGCTAGTCTTTAATATACTTAAGAAATATTTTATACCGCCATTTTTGTTGAAACTACTGTAGGTACATGATCATGAACTATTTTGATGGGTATTTGGTTTTGAGTATATTTTTTCACAAAAGTAATCGACTGTCTGACACTGTTTCAGACAGTCGATTACGAAGTGGTATTGAAATGTCCTCTAAAAACATAAATTAGAGTTTACGGGACTATGTAGAAATTTGAAAATTTTGATTAGCGGCATGTCGTGGTGCGTGGAGGCGCTGCGCGGCTACAGCGGAGGCGGCGCGGGCGCGCGGCTCGAGCTGGGCGGCGCGTTGGCGGCGCTGCGGGGAGTGCGCGCGCACCGCCCCGCCGCCGCCGGCCAGCGCGCGCTGCAGCGCCTGCGGGCCGTGGCGCGCGCGCACCCCGCCGAGCGCGTGCTGCGCGCCGAGGCCAGCGCCGACGCCGCCTTCGTGGCCTACGCGGTGCGTACCGGCCGCCTAGCCCCGCCCCCCGCCCGCCGCCGCCGGCCAGCGCGCGCTGCAGCGCCTGCGGGCCGTGGCGCGCGCGCACCCCGCCGAGCGCGTGCTGCGCGCCGAGGCCAGCGCCGACGCCGCCTTCGTGGCCTACGCGGTGCGTACCGGCCGCCTAGCCCCGCCCCCCGCCCGCCGCCGCCGGCCAGCGCGCGCTGCAGCGCCTGCGGGCCGTGGCGCGCGCGCACCCCGCCGAGCGCGTGCTGCGCGCCGAGGCCAGCGCCGACGCCGCCTTCGTGGCCTACGCGGTGCGTACCGGCCGCCTAGCCCCGCCCCCCGCCCGCCGCCGCCGGCCAGCGCGCGCTGCAGCGCCTGCGGGCCGTGGCGCGCGCGCACCCCGCCGAGCGCGTGCTGCGCGCCGAGGCCAGCGCCGACGCCGCCTTCGTGGCCTACGCGGTGCGTACCGGCCGCCTAGCCCCGCCCCCCGCCCGCCGCCGCCGGCCAGCGCGCGCTGCAGCGCCTGCGGGCCGTGGCGCGCGCGCACCCCGCCGAGCGCGTGCTGCGCGCCGAGGCCAGCGCCGACGCCGCCTTCGTGGCCTACGCGGTGCGTACCGGCCGCCTAGCCCCGCCCCCCGCCCGCCGCCGCCGGCCAGCGCGCGCTGCAGCGCCTGCGGGCCGTGGCGCGCGCGCACCCCGCCGAGCGCGTGCTGCGCGCCGAGGCCAGCGCCGACGCCGCCTTTCGTGGCCTACGCGGTGCTTACCCGCCGTCTGGCCAAGCTCCCCGCCCGCCGCTGCCGGCCAGCGCGCGCTGCAGCGCCTGCCGTCCAGGGATCAATTCCCGGTCGGGTCAACTTAGAAAAGATTCGAGCTTCGGAAGGCACTTTCAGCCGTCGTTCCTGGCTTCAGTCGCAAGATAGATTACGTAAGACAAGTCTAGTCAGAGGCCTGTTATAGGCGGCTTGAAAAAATCAGATAACCGATCATCATCATCATCATCAGCCCATCGCAGTTCACTGTTGGACATAGGCCTCTCCAGTGACACGCCACTTAGATCGATCCTCGGCTTCTCGCATCCAGCTCCTGCCAGTAACCTTGCGCAAATCATCACTCCACCTGACCTAAGGGCGTTGTACACTACTACACCGATCATCCCCGACCCGAATAATCAAACGTTAAGAAGAAGATTTTTGATCTTTATTTAAACTTGTGTAAAATTTTAGCTGGGCAACTGGTCCGAGGCCCGCCAGCTGAGCGAGGCCGCGTCGCGCGACGACCCGTACTCGTGCGCGGCGCGGGTGTCGGCGGCGTTGGCCGCGGCCCGCGAGCGAGACGCGCCCGACGCGTGGGCCGAGGCCGCACGGCTGCTGGCCGCTGCGAGCCACCTCGACCCTGCCGACCTCGTCGCTATGCATGACCTGGGTATGTTTCTTAAGCACTAGCGCAAAACTTAGAGCTAACCAAGCGAGGCCGCCTCCCGCTACGACCCGTACTCGTGCGTGGCGCGAATTATGACGGTGTTGGCGGCGACCCGTGAGCCACCTCGACCCCGCCGACCTCGTCCCTCTCTATGCATGACCTGGGTATGATTCTCAAAATATAAGATTCTTAAAATATAAGATTATCAAAATAGCAGATTCTCAATATAGCCAAAGTACAATCAAGAGAAATATTTATTTTTAATATATTAATAATTAATAATAAAAAAATAATTTCATAAAAACTTTATGAAAACAAAAAAATAAATGCAGCGGCAACCACACGCAAATCATGTTAGGTACATAATAATCTTCTCAGCAATTACATTAGCATTCTTCATATTATTTAATGTCGATAACATGTTTAAACATTGCATGTAGAAGGGCGGGTTTGTTTTTTTGATTGTTTATAAAAACAACACTGGAACTAGACTCCCCACACGAACTTGAATCCATTTTATTTATAATCCACTCAAATTATAGAAACAATTAAATGATGTGATGTGTAATGAAATGACAATGACGACGTTATCATTTTAAAAAATAATTGTCATTTACCTCATACCACTATTATAAATAGCAAATAGGTGGTATATAAGTCAGCATGTCAGTTATTACTCTAGAGACGAAGGGAAGAAATAGCTATGCAACTTTCATAGTTTAATGGTAATACTGGCCCGATCACGCCCGCTAGTATGGGCCCCGGTGCGAGCGAGCCTGAGGCTTCGCTTCGCGAAGCCTCACCCTCGGCCGCACCGGAGTACCGCTAGCGTGGCGGACCTAGGCTGAGCGCCTTCAGCGCTCGCCACACTCTGCCCGGTTTAACTGATTAAAGCCTCCCATATGGGGTTTCAGTGATAGGTCCGTCAATAAAAAAAAAAAAAAAAAAAAACTCCCCACACGAACTTGAATCCATTTTATTTATAATCCACTCAAATTATAGAAACAATTAAATGATGTGATGTGTAATGAAATGACAATGACGACGTTATCATTTTAAAAAATAATTGTCATTTACCTCATACCACTATTATAAATAGCAAATAGGTGGTATATAAGTCAGCATGTCAGTTATTACTCTAGAGACGAAGGGAAGAAATAGCTATGCAACTTTCATAGTTTAATGGTAATACAAATATATTTTTCACGTTAAGTGTCCAATTTCAGTTATATTGAGAATCTGCTATTTGATAATCTTATATTTCAAGAATCTGATATTATGCGAATAAAGTACCTAGTACCTGTTTGTATAAAAAACACACTAACTACGCGTTGGCGCACGGAAAATGCAGATATTATATATCGCCCCATGGAGCGCGGTGCAGTGGAATAATCGCCTAGGCACTACCACAAAACGGGTGTAGAGACACCTTGCAAAGAAAACACAATTGAAAATGATAAAACGAAACATAATTACGCATAATTGTTTTTTAATCTGATACTGTATTTCCTTTCGTTTATTTTTTACTTCTCTCCTTTTTGCGCCGCCTGTCACATTTCTGTCTGACCCTTGGTAATAGTAAATAATAATAATAAATCATTTATTCAGTTTAAGAGTTGGTACATTGATCCTTACAGAACTTACAATATTAATAAATTGTAGCAGATAGCTGACAACAAAAAGAACTTTAAATGTAATGAAAACAAAATAGGTTACTTAGATATTATTACAATCGTCGTTTAAAGTTTAAAGTTACGATTGAGCAGGTAAAAATAAAACGTATGTTAGCTACAATTACTTTTTGTCGGTACCCAGATAAAGTATTACATTACCTTCCGTGCTAGTCAAGACTGTGTTACGGCAAGGTAAGATTCTCGCTCCGAAAATTACAACTGCAGCATACTAGACATAACGATCATTTTATTAAAACGTCAGTAGTATTGTCGCGCAAAAATGACCCGCCCGGCAAACCCGATAATAACTAACAAGTTTGGCGTAAAACACGCAGTATACGCAAAGTTAACAGATCGTACAATTATAACATTTATGTACTATTATTTTAATATGTGTTTTAATTTTATTATGTATTTAGAAACCAAGTAATTACGTACCAGACAATTGTGGAGAAAAATAAAGTTTTAACTTAATAAGGACAACGTAGTATCTATTTGTACATGTACATGTTTATTTATTTAGTTATTTACTTTTTTTTTTCTTATCATAATTAACACCAACATGGGATCTTTTCGATAGTAATACACAACTTAAAATTTTACAGCACACAAAGTAAAAAATTAATAAATACATATCTAAAAAGTTAACAGTAATGAATATAAAAAATGCTTTTGGGTTTTAGTCCGACATTTTATACTACACATTGTTTGTATGTGCAAAAAAGCGTTAAGAAATAAAAGTACCACCACTTATTATAACCTCTAAAAGATGGCTTCTGGTATTGAAACTACTCTATGTGACAATGACATGTACTGACATAGTCAAGTATCGAGTAATGTCCCGGGACTCGGCTATCTCAGTACCAAATTTTATCTAAATTGGTCCTTAAGGCTGCGTTTCCACTGACGCGGAGAGGAGCTTAGCGGTGCATGAATTGACCGATCACAATGTTTCCACTGAAGCGGGGCGGAGATTTAGGGCATTGTGATTGGTCAATTCATGCACCGCTAAGCTCCTCTCCGCTCCTCTCCGCGTCAGTGGAAACACAGCCTTAGTCTTTGTGATTATTTATTTTTAACAAAGTAAAATAGGAAAATTGAAAATAACCTTTTTTTCAATTTGGCTCAGGTTTGGAAAGGGTAAAGACAGTGTGCTTCGGAAGAACCTAAGGCTGTTGTTTCGCGCTTTTGTTGCAATCTTCGAAATCGTAGAACAGTCAAGGCAGAGGTCTGTAATAGGCGGCTTAGAAAACGCAGTCACCAGACTATTCTTCAAGGCAACAGGTCAAGTCAAGGGCTTGGACCCTATACTTTAAGGAAAGTAACAACAAAAGTAGAATAAGTCTTAATAAACTATGTTGTTACGTAGCTCTAGCTTTAGAGAAGAGCGGCGAGCCTTCAGCGGTGGAAGCGGCCGAAGCCCGATGGTCCCGCATCCGTAGCGCTGCGGGCGCGGGCGCGTCTCTTCGTGCGCTGGCCGCCGCGGGGCTGGCGAGGCTCGCACGCAATAAGCCTGACGACGTGACCGCCCCAGCCGCCGCCGAACACTGGTAAGCTTACACCGTTCATTTCGTTCATTCGACAATTATAAAATTTAACCACCCTCCAAATTGTAATATAACAATCTACGAGATAAAAACCAAATGACGTATTTTTTTCTTTTGGTATAGCCCAGTACAAAAATGTCAAGATAAAGTATTTAGAAAATGTCCGCCAAAAATCAAAAATTTTTGATGCGGCCTCCTAGCAACACTTTTTTTACGCGATGCGCATCTCATTTATTCATTATGATACTATTCATAAGTTTTTGATTATCCCTTCATAACAGGCTAAGGACCGTAAAAATTGAAAACAATGTTGCGAAAAATATTTTCGGGTGAAAACTTAATTTACATTTTTTACTTCATAAATGGGCTCTAAATACGAGTACGATAAAAATTTTTGAAGATGATGAAAATGTCACCCTGTATTATCTTAGGACTACGAACGCGTCTATTCTTGTTCGCAAAAAATGTCTGCTTATTTTTGCGATGGACGAGGAATCTATTGATAACAACTTACACATTCACAATAAAATTATTTTTTACAAAAACCTACAAATATTTTTCATCTTATGACTCAGAAAACACCTTGAATTTCACAAGTGATGACACATAATTAAAAGCTATGATTATTCTGAATATTATCAGCGGAAAATTAGACCTATTATAGTCTCTTTCTCTCGCTACGAGTACCTAAGCTAGTCTGATGGATGCTGTAATTATATTTGACAAGTATCATAGTTGTTTCAAAGTTATAAGACTTATATAAGATGGGAGAATGGGACTTATAAAAGTTATAAGACTTAGTATAAGATATGAATTCGTGCAATTATTTCTTATTACATTATATGTATATCTTATCATATTCGTTTGCTGTCTTAGTTTGATGTGATGATGTCAAATTATTTGAAGATTTTTTTATATGGGTAAAGGGAAGGGGAACTCTTACTAATGGAATGATATAGGTTTTAACATGCTAAAACTGCCAGCATTTTTCGCACTATACACGATAGCATGAAATCGATTTTTAAATTGTTTATGATTGCTGACGTAAGTAGTTTTTATAAACATGTTTGAGCATTTTCTTCTAATACCTGCGATGCTTGTCCATTGGAGATAATGCGGTCAGTAATTAAACCTTTAAGCAATTGAGTATCAGAATAATATTTATTTACCAAATAAGAGTAAGTAACAGCACTGCAGGGAAAAGGCCTCTATCATTAAATTCAAGTTACCACAGCATTGATGGGTACTGGCATAATCACCACTTGCCAAATGCAGGTTGGTCATAACAAACCCGAGCAATTTTCGAAAATTTGAAACAGTTATTTTGTTGCCCGATCCGGGGATCGAATCCGGGATCCCGAGATCTTGTCCCGGTATTTCAACCATTAGAACAACGGGGCGTTACCAAAACGAAGTAATTATTTATCTATTAAAATTGTCGCACCGAAAGTCAGCAATTCAAACAGATAATTTAATAATTAAGTGTCTAATTTCATTCATTAGGACTATTTAATGTATCATCATTAGATAAAATCCCCATAAAGACAAATGATTCAATGAGTAGATTATGATGTGGGATAGTAAATGAGATCTCTAACCCTGATCGTAAACTCTTGACCGCATAGATAAAAGAGCACAACGTGATGGTTTGCATGTGCATGTATATTCGTCTTATTTATAGTACAACTAAATAACTTACTCTGATAGCAGTTACAGTGTACCTGTTTTAATCAGTGGTGCCGCTAAATATTAAGAAAACAATAATGTGTGATGATACGTTCCCCGAGATTTCGTTGCCCCATCACTATCCGTATTGTGGTTTATAGGTTATAAGGTCAAGGAGAAGTAAGATAGTGTTGCTCTCATGGGTAATCATAATGTTCCAGAGACTTTTATTTATTTTTTCTGAATCTAAGGAAAGTAAACAAATGCTGTCTACCCCGTTGGTCTAGTGGTTTAAATACAGGGCCAAGATTTCGGGGTCCCGGATTCGATCCCTGGGTTAGGCAACAAATAGTTTCGAATTTTCGAACATTGCTCGTGTTTGTGATCATCACCATCCCGCATTGGGCAAGCGTAGTGATTATGTCTGTACCCGTCATTGCTATGGTAACTTGAATTCAATGATGGAGGCCTTTGCTCTGCAGTGGGATTGAAGACAGGCCGTTACTAAAAAAATGTGTCGTGAGGACGTCTTGACTTTAGAAATTCAACTGATATTTTATTGTAACCCGTATGGATGGACTGGAGACTAGATAATTTTTTATGTGTTTTAGGTTCGGCGACGATTATATATTTAAATCTTTAAGATATCGACGACATGATACCGACGCCCAACGATATTAAGCTTATACAAAAAGCGTATTAAAAAAACTTATAAAAGCTTACGACTGGCAATACTTTGATACGAACGTCTCATAATATTATTATGTTCACAGGTTCAGCATGATCGGCAGCTGGGACGTAGGCGTGACGTGTGCGCTGGCGCAGCTGCATAGCGAGATGGGTGACTCGCAGACGGCTAAGCACCATTACCAAGATGTAATAATTATTTATTCTATACAAGTACCATCCAAACAACTAAAGAAAAGCTAACAATTTAAGGGCAAGAAAGAAAAAAAACGGCGACTTAGTCTTCCACAAATATTTTGAAACAAAAATCGGTCTAGCCTCATAGCACTTCAACAAGACAACGAACAGCAATTATTTTAGGTCATAGAGATATTTATGCAAGAAAATATTTAGCTATAAGAGTAAGGTTATGATAAAAATCATACGCGTTTAGGTCTGATGTTATTCTAACTCATATTTGCTCTGTTATCTTATGCTATGCTATTATATTTCAGATCTGAACGATTGTACTATTAATTAAAGTCGATACCTATTATTGTACGCCTCAGGTGTGAAATCACCTTGTAACTGCCGAGCAAATGTTTACCAAGATATGCATTATGGTTCTTGATGGTGCCTGTCTAGATTATGTTGTTTGTTATGATACACTTTGAATGCACCTATAATAAATGTGTATTATATTCTGCAAAAAATATGTTTGTTGATTCTTTGTAAGTTATTTCTAGTCAGTAGGTATACATAGTGCTCGACCCCTCCCGTCCCTTTTGTATAAAATTATTTATAATAGCGAAAGGTCCACTCATCACAAAATATAAAATTCTGCTAGGAGGTATACGTTCGCTAAGAACGACAGGGCTAGATTGAGGAGGTTTAAGGGCTCCTGTAAGTTTGTATGAAAGTACCTACTTTCTTGGAAGGGAAGGGGAGTACTTAATACCGTATGCGAAAATTCTAATTATGTATTATATAAACGAATTCTACGAGTACGAAGTTGCTGCGGTCAGAGCGCTAGTATAATGACCTGCGCAGACGACGGACTTTTCTCTGCGGCGGAGAAAAAAGCACGCTCCGCGAATAAAAAGTCCGCCTCGGATTTACCGCGAACTCAACGCACACGGTGTGCGGTCATTTGTTCGTTTATCGTCGTGCATGCGTACGTTACTCTCGAGCGCACAACGCGGACTAAAGTCCGCCATATGCGTGCGTTGCTTCTCCTAGTCACATGAGTTCTATTTTTTTCGGGGACTCCACCGTATTTTTGTCCGGTCCGCTCTCTGCATGTGATACAGTTGTAAGCAATCAATTTTAACGGAGAAAAAAGTCTGTGGACAAAAATCCCTCGTCTGCTCAGGCCATAATACAGATCCGTTACCATCGACTTATAATAAGAACTAGATAGGGTAGACCGGGTACAATGGGGGCTATCGCTTGTGAATTTGCCACTAGAGGCGCTAGTGTCGCGTGAGGTCCAATATCATTCACTTTGTACTGGTTTTAGCGGAATTTGTTGCATAAATTATAATTTCTTTAATTTACCTGCTGGAAAGTGATCTCCTTCGTAAAATATCGCAAATATGGATTATTTGGCGATTAATGTGAACGCTTTAAAAGCGGAATTAAGAAAAAGCGCAAAAATAGGCGGCCTCAAGAGCAACTATTTCAGAAGTTAGTTTGTTGATCTCAAGATAGTTATTTATAAACAATATAACCTTAATTAGATTCAAGATATAACACTTTGTTTCGGCGCCAATCGCTTTTGATAGCTATAACTCCGGACCTCAGTCTACAGTGGCGCCAACTGGTGAGCAAAGAAACGGTAGTCCCCATTGTAGCATTTTACCTTTGACACTTAATTCTGGCCTAATTTTGAACTTCACGGCAATTTTGTCTATGTACATTGATACTTAGTTTACTTGGCTTTAAGTCAGCATCATCTTTAGATGTGTAGAAACAATACAAGTTGATATATTTTACATTTGAGCGAAAGAGGAAAGTTAGTACAAATGCCCTGGGTCAGTCAGTTGTACCAGATTTATCATGAAATAAAATACCTTGTTTTAATTAGAAAGTAATATTAATTTTAATTACAATATATCAATAGACAAGCTCTTTATTAATTTAGCAACAAAACGAAACAAAAATCTCGTAAGTAATTGAATAAAATCAACAAACATAAAATTCAACTTTCCTAGTTTTCAGTATAAAACATTGTTCTTTAAGTCTTGTAAGTTACATTTTTTCAAGTCTCACTCTTATTATAACTATGAAAAAATAGAAGATATTTTTAATCAACACTTTGTTTGAAAAATCACTATTAACAATAAATTGTCCTCGTGGTACAACTATCCCCATATCGAACACTTCATCAGCAGTTCTTATTGATTTACCAGCAAGGATTTTTTCGTACGCTAGTTCGTAGAGAAATACATATTTTGATGCTCTGGTAGATTTCCTGCTACTAATCCTTAAAAATTTTAAAAAACATTTGAGTCAAAGTTAAACGTACATACGAGTTATATATTAGGGGTTAAAATATGAAATTGCCGTTTTATTGTAATAGGTTCTTTGAATTGACATAGAACCTTCATGGTTTGAGGTTTTCGAATGAAACTTTTTTCACATGGTTTCTATGATGTTCTTCTTTTAAAAAATGTGAAACATTTGAATATCGACTTTCAATTGTTTTTGTTATTTAACTTAGACAAGAAAGATGGATACTGCGAAAATTCGAGTGATTTTTGAATACGAGTTCCGACGCGGAAGTAACGCGGCAGAAACAGCCCGCATGTTGCGTTTGGAGAGGGATCGGATAATGAACGCACCGTGCGATTTTGGTTTAAACGCTTTCAAAGACCGCCCACACAGGTGATTAACGATGAATTAAGAGAGATGGTGGAAGCCGATCCTAGTCAAGCTACCCAGGAATTAGCGGCATTGTTTAACGTAACCTGGTAAGGTTGGCAAGGCGCAAATGAGTCATTATTGTGGTTTTCTCCGATCTGGTCAATCAATAACGGCAGATGTCTATTGTGCCGAACTCCGAACAATGTTGGCAAAACTAGCAGTAAAACAGCCCCGACTCATGAATCGATCTTCACCATTATTGCTCCATGACAACGCGAGACCTCATACAGCACGAGAAACCGTTTTGACCCTTCAGGAACTGCAATTAGAAACCATTCAACATCCTCCGTATTCGCCAGACCTTGCTCCAACGGACTACCATTTTTTTCGTGATTTGGACAATTATCTACGTGACAAGAAGTTTTCTTCCCAGGAGGCAGTACAAAATGCTTTCACACAGTTTGTGCAGTCTAGATCCTCAGAGTTCTATCACAAAGGCATAAATGACCTTCCTATTAGATGGCAGCAATGTATAGATAATAATGGTAACTATTTTGATTAAATAAATTTGTTAAAAATTAAAAAAGAAACAATTTTGATTTTAAATACAAATCGGCAATTTCATACTTTAACTATGTATTTTATTATTTACTTCTATTACTTAAAAAAGTATCTTTACAAGACTTTCCAAAAATTTGAAGATCTGGGTCCTATTGGGAACAATTGTAACACGGGTACAATTGTACCGCTACAAGCGTCCCCAAAAATTTGGTGCAATTGTGCCCTCATGCTCATTTTCTAAAAAACGTTAAATTCTTATCCAATCAAAACTGATTATACACTTGTTCGATTACTAATGTACAGATAAGAAACCAAGCTATTATCAAAATAAAGCTAGTTGAAAATATATGCTTAGATTTTCTGCGATGATCAATAAAATCAGAGAGGAAAAACTTACTTTGTCTGCGCTAAAATTTCTTCTTACCGTCACATGCGTCCGTGTCAAGCTGAGCGTTCGGGTACGTGACAGTTAGTCAGCATGCTTTCTAGCGCCCTCCCGAGGGTAAAGGAGGGAGTGTGTGGGTCATAGTTCCAGAGATATTCCCGATGGTACTACTGTGCCCAGCTACAACTGTACCCGGTCTATACACAGTCCGATACAAAATTCACACCATCCTTGATTGAATGATTGACGTTGAATTTATAGCAGTGTCAACTTTATAACTCTGCAACATCATGTCGGCTTGCAATAGTATGGATATTTATGTCATGTTGTGTCTTTTCGATTTATATAGGTTGTACTATAAGTGCACCCATATGTCTAATCGATGCACATTTATGTATGTATTTGTTTTGACCCGTATAGCGACACAGAACAGACAATCTATAGACCAATATGGCCAACGGCGTTTTCGTCGGTTTGCGAATTGTGCACTTTTAAAATCAAGTTTTCGAGGTACTAAAAATATATGGCTATAATGTTTTTCGTTTATCAGGCAATGATTAATAATTTAAGAACGGCTTCAAAATAGAGTCAAGTAGCCTATTTAGTTGAAAATATATGCCATGCAGGTGGAGGCGGTGTGGCCGTGCGACGTGGCGGCGCTGGAGTGGCTGGCGGGCGAGGCGCCGCCCGACGCCGCGCTGCACCACTACCGCCGCGCCGCGCGCCTGCAGCCCACCAACGTTAGTTTTTAGGGTTCCCTACCCAAAGGGTAAAAACGGGAATGTCTATACGCTGTAAAGGTTGGCTTTTTCACGCGTAAATGGCTTAAGTAGATCTTGACTATTTTTTTAAAAATTACTGGTCCTTGTTAATGTAAATGTTTATTGTTTTAGCCTCGTTGGGGTTTGCTGATGGGTGGTTGCCTTCGCGCAAGCGGTCGCTACCAGGAAGCGCTCGCTTTGTACAAAAAAATGAATGTAAAATTTCCAGATAATGTTCAGTGTAAGTAAAACGATTTACATAGTTCACGTTGTTTATAATAATTGGAATATCTTTGCATGTAAAATATGTTATTTTTTCTAGGTCTTAAGTTAATTGTTAAATTATGCGGCGACCAAGGTCTTTCTGAAACAAACACATGGACCAAAGAGTTGCAACGCGCACAGGCAAGAATCAAACAGCAGGAGCGAGGTAAGCATAATATACAATGATGATTACTATTTGAATCATATTTAAAAATATTTTAGATTAAAGTGCATTTTTTCATTTGATGAGAAGGGTAGAAAATAATTAGACACCTCATATAAGTATATCATTATTCAGCAAGATATTTCTTTTCAGAAGAGACAAAAGCTAAACAATCTTACGTACTGTTTCCATACGATAGTAGCTTTTGCGCTGTTACTTTTCCGTAATTTTAAAGGTTTCTCTTTCGACTCTCTAGCGAATGGCATCAAAATATCAAAACCGCCAAAAAGTGAGTTACGTGGTGACAGAACTTAAACGATGATATATTGATATATTTGTATTGTAGGTCTGTGTTTGTAACAATTCACTGTTTCCAAGTTGTAGCTCCCTCTTCCTTTGCAAAAATTGATAGTTTTTTTTCAGTACAAGATTAGACACAATGCGTGATTAAAGTCAAAGTCCATCAAATCGATAATCGAATATTTATGAATAATAAGATTTTATCCGTACAAAACATAATTATAGCTGTTGAAACCACACAGACCTACTAGAAGTTAAAATCAACAACTCTTCACGAAAAACTCGATTGTACATCCGACTGTTCTACTCATAGATATCCATTACTCAGCGAAGGGTTACTTTAGCAAAACTAAGCAATCTGAAATCCGAAGGGTAACTAATTTGACATATTCGTCGCTTAGAACTGTTATGCCATCTTTCTGCATAATTGTGTATAGACATCTCCATTATGTTTTTTTTTCTAGCGTTATGATACTACATCAAAAACTTGAATGTCACTAAAACGGTTGGGCCCACCCACCATTGGATAGAGCCAAATATGTTACAAGAAATCATGGGAGTCGGGCTGTTCATAGAAAGTCTTTTTAACGAAACCCATTTCATAAGTGCCATGTTATCAAAAAACCCTTTTGACCGACGGGCTATTTAACCTATTGGCCACTTTACTGAAAAGCCAAATGTACACAATTCCATGTCGGCGACAGTACATTTGTTTGAACGTCATATTCGAAAGGCAAATAAAATCACTTATTTAAATCAACAAGTTTTATTTGAGACAATTCACCACACGTAAATAATTCTCTTAGTTAAAGTATTGGCAAAGTGATTGTTACATCTGACTATTCAAAGCAAATCACCGCACTATGCAATATGAACTTGCATTTCATATTATTACTGATTTATTTGTAAAATTGCCAACAGTTTCTATAGCATCAGCTGGCAGCGGGTCATCAGGCGCCAGCCATTCCCCAATAGACCAAATCAGAGGTATGTTATATTATAATGCCTTTTAAACTATTCATAGTACAGACAACGGCAGGTCAACCTACCCAAAAAGTTAAAGGTCATTGAATTGATTTTCAACTTTTAAGTCCAACAAGAAGAGATCAATATCAATTGAGAAAATTTGACGTTTTGTGGTAGGTTGACGTGCTGTTGTCTGTACATTGATCATAACGGCTGAACTTCCAAAAGTCACAATAAAATAAATAAATAAATAAATGTGGACAACATCACATACATTGTTCTGATCCCAGTTTGAATAACTATTTAAAGCATTCGTATTTTGTAAACCAGAAACAACGAAGGTACCACAAACACCCAGACCCGAGAAAATGTAGAAAAATACTTTTCTTTCTACATTGACCCGTCCGGGAATCGAACCCGGGACCTCGGAGCAGGCGACACCTTGAAAACCGGTGTGTACGCCACTCCGCCACGAAGGTCGTCAAATGAGTTGAACAATGTTCTATATTATTATTTGTGCAGAAAAAGCCGCGCCCACTTTTCGGATTATTATATAACTAATACTTAAAACGTCACTTTTGTATGTTAACAGAATACATAAAATGCACAGTGAAACACATTGTCTATATGCTTTGCGTCATACACTTATCTGGCATTATGATGATGAATTACGATTACGCAACGATGTGTGTCGCATGAACATACCTCAAAAAAACAGTTAGACATACCATACATAATGATTAATTACATAGTTTAATGATTCTGGCATGGTTTTCGTAATAGATAATTTCAAAAAGTATACATATAGACTTTCAACTCACTGTTAAGAGTAGGTAAGCTTGAAAAGTTTTTATTTGTTTTTCATTTAAATACGAGTTATTTTATTTAAATACGAGTATACATAAATCAATAACAGAAATGTATTTACGCACATAACTTCAGAACGGCTGCAACTGTTTGGATATATTTTTTAGTTTTGTTTACAATGGTCAGGCGAAGGTTTTAGCGGAGGAATAATTGCACCAAAAAAAACTGTTTTAGAAATATCCACATCAAAAGTCCCTATAAAAGGGTAAACAAGGTCATATTATGATCAAGTGTTTATTTGTTTATATAAACAGGCCATATGCTTGCTTCCATTATCTTCATTGGTACACCCGTGCGAAGCCGAGACGGACAGATAGTTTAGTAGTAGTTAGTATTTAAAGAGAACCATAATTAAACTTTATAAACGCCAGTTATGAAATAAAACATTTCGTCTTACAACACGTGATACAGGCCTCGAATTCGTAACATAGCACCCATCAATCGCGAGTGCCGACGCACTAGAGACATCAGACAACCTCCTTGGCGAAATGACGTACACGCCGGTTTTCGCCGTGTCGCCTGCTCCAAGGCCCCGGATTCGATTTCCGGACGGGTCAGTGTAGAAAAAAGTGTTTTTCTACATTTTCTCGGGTCTGGGTGTTTGTGGTACATTCGTTGTTTCTAATTTCTAATTTTAAATAGTAACTCAAATTGGGATCAGAACAATTTATGTGATGTTGTCCACATTTATTTATTAATTATAATTGAAATCAATTGATATCACGGTTACCGGCTGCCGTATGGGCTTTGAAGACCATTTATTTAAATAGCCCAAACATTTTAGAATAACTCAAAGTACAATTAAATCATATCATAAGTAATATGAAGCAATATTTTACTAAACAAATGATAATTGCCAATTTTTGTTGCCATAACCCAAGAGTAACAGTCAGTAGGCAGCGTAGCACTGTTCCTTGTCTTCCGAGGGGAGGACACGTTGATTATTAATTTGGTCTAGTGTAAGAAGTGCCGTTATTACATCAGCTTTGTTTACTTCCTGAACATGCCAGTAATAACTCAACTGATTCTAAGCTAACGTAATCAGGTGACTTACAACTAGGGTACTGCCGGTTATTATCGGTGCATTTGTTAGTGCTTAAATAACATATTACTAGCTGTCCGTCCCGTTTTTGCACGGCACCAATGACGATAATGAAAGCAAATGATCTGTTTATGACTTTGTCTGCCCTTTACAATAGGTACTTTTCATGTGGCTAGGTATTTCTAAAACAGTTTTTTTTTCATACAATTATCAAACATTTCTTTCCATACAAACCTTCTCCTGACTCCTGACCATAAGAAATATAATAAAAAAATAATTATCCTAGTCGTTGTAGTCATTCTAAAGTGATGCGCTTGAATACATTTCGGTGGGTGTATATCGGAATGCCGAATTGTTTGTACTCCTAATTGTCATTGGCACACAAACTATTAGCCTAAAATTTTTTCGCACTATCTTACTTTTGCTAAACGTGTTTAGCCTATTTTTACTACGCCTTACTTTATATCGCCGTATTATAATTTCCCAAATGCGAGATTTAGCCGAATATATCCTAACACCTACCATTTACAGTTCCAAATTTTTATTCGCAAAGCCAAAAAAAAAGATGCGACTACATTTTAGTGCATTCTATATTAGACATACTGAAATTAGGGTTTTCAATTTTTAGACCAAATAATAATAGTGCGAAAACAACTGTTAGACTAGACAATAATTATACGTTATAAGTTTAGGCCAATACGGTTCAGCCAAATGAAATTAGGACTTTCAATTTTAGGCGAACCGAAGGACACCTATTTCGGTAATTGATTTTTATTTATAGAATAAGATTATTACAGTACCATGTCGCGTTTTTCAGACCTTAAAACCAAATCGCCATACTTACGATTTCACCCAAATGTTAGTATCTATTTATATTATAAAGCTGAAGAGTTTGTTGGATAGTTCATTTATAGAGGCAGGCTTTATATATTCTTTTAAAAACTTCTTAATCGCGATCATAATAACAGAAATTGACGCGGAAGAAGTCGCCGGCAACAGCTTGTGTTAACATAAAAGTCACGTATGACATGCAAAATAAACAAACTCAATTGTATTTCAGTGGGGTCCCGTAACGGGAGCGCTGCGCAAGCGACGCCAGCGCCTCGATCGCGCCCGTCCGGCGCGGACAGCGCCAGCTCCCGGGCCAATACGTAAGTCTAGTTGACTTCGTCCCCTCGTATGCCTTCCAAAGGTCCGGGACTACATAGTCCCGTGATAGGAAATGAAAATAATATTCAATACGACCTTGTCGAGTCAGAAGTGTCGTACACAGGCTGCACTAAAAGTATCGGGAATGGAATATTTCCACTGTTCCTAAAAATCTTTTTTTTAAGCTCGCCAAAGATAATAAAATTAGAATAATTTTCAGTAATATTTATTATTGTGAGATTTTAACTGACATGAATATTTTATTTTTTATTTCATAATGAATTCCCGAAACCAGCTGGCATATGTATGTTAGCAATAGTTCAGATAATTCGATATACGATTTCGCATTCCTTCGAAGTTTTGCTGTGTGAATTCACAAAAAATATGCTCACCAACTCAAACTTTGTCGGTTAGATATTTATTAAGTAGATTTATTTAAGCTTTTTTAATTGTGTCAATAATTCAGACTAATCAAACCTCTTTTTTTAACACCAATGTGTTTTTAGGTTGATATCTATGTATAAAAGCAAATTAATTGAGCTTTAGATATAATTTCATGAATATTAATTGCGGTAAACTCTTTCGGTAGTTTACAATGCAGCTTAATCAGTATAACTTGTCAAATAAGTTCATTAACACGAAAAACTGCGTGCCAGACAATACGCACTCGACTAAAAAATCAGACTGGGCCGTCGGCGAAGTCACGGGGTCAACTGTCTGAATATTTATCCAGTTTCATTCACTATTATGTGCGTTTCATGCATATGTAGCGTGCACGTACATTTTACGCAGTAAACATCTTAGATTCTCTAACCTATAACTATCGTAAATAGTTTATCGTGAGTCTTATCAATTAAATATTTTCCTGTAAAGAAACATCAATGTGTTACGAACAACACACAACATATTAGAATTTACGTGTTAATTCACAGATATTCCGGCGATGCGGCTCAAGACGGAGGGCACATACTAGACCGCTCTGTTAATCGCTCCGAGCCCAGGAAGAAGAACATAGATGACTTTGATGACGATTTACCTTTACCGCCAGAGTGAACGTAAATTACTTTAAGGGTAACTGATGTTTCGGTGTCGTAATAAATTTTATGTTTTTTATGATACATCTTTTCAATAAAATTATTCATAATCAGTAAATTTTATTTTATTGAACGTACTTAATAATAAATGCGAAGTTAAATCAAAACGAAATGAAGTATCGCAAACAAATTTATTTTGTATGTAAATAAGTCTAAATAAATATATAATAACAAAATATTTTAGATTCTTAGACTAGAACACAAAATATACTGAATTAGGAGAACTGTACCCTTTACGCCCCTAACCACACTGTGCCACGTAAAGTGGCGCATAACGTTTTGATTACGTTTACTCCTATGCACATTTATATTAATAATTTAATATCACATTAAACATTTACACTAAACATTGCGGTTAGAAACTTTAGAGCAGTCATATTTCAAGTTGAGTCAAGGGAGTTTACACTAATTTATTCCTGACAAAAAATATGTATTAATGGCAAAATTGATGCCAAAAAAATTATCTAACAGTAAACAACTAGGCTAGGCAAGATTTAGTCAAAGTCACAAATCTATACCCATAATACCATTATTTTAAGTGGAAAATGTACTGATAAAATACACCTAGTTTACCATATAAATATAAGTTCTCACAAAAAAATATTTTCGTGCTACTGAGAGTAACTGTTTGATCTTTCATAGTATAAATGGTTTGACCTTAATAGGGGGTTCTACGAAAATAGGGATGATAAATTTAGTAGTAAACATGTCTCATAAAAATTTGCGACATAAGAACTTAAATGTGAATTAACCAATGTATTTCAGTAACAACAGTTAAACAGTGTTGACACATAATGTAGCTCTAACAGTCTTAGGACTTTACCAAGGCTCTGTTTCATAAAGTATATATTACTCGACCAAAATTATACAAAGTACTATGACTTCTTTCTAGATTTAACTTTAAGTCCCATAAAATAAGTTGTTCAAACTTCAAACTCATGGTGGAAAATTCCTGTAGAGTCAATAACGGTTAAAATATAACTTTGTGTACAAAATATATATACCACTTCAACATAATATACTCTGGCTAGTCATCTTTTTGGAGATTGATGCGATTCAGTCAGGGTATAAAATAAATATATTAAAATTTTTACATTATATTTCAAATGCAAGCGAGATTAAACCATTTCACTTGGCATTTACAAATAGAAAGGCGAATAATTTCCTTCCACTAGGAGAATTTTGTCTCCGGCCTATTATAACCTAACTTGGTAATGGTAATATTTACATAACGGTTATTTTACCATATACTAATTAAAGTACTGGGTCCTAAAATGTCTTTGTTGCGTTAGGTATTTCGGTAATGGTTGTATCCTAATTGTAGAGGATGTCAATATTTTCGAAGCCATCGTTTTCTACTTTTCAGTATATTAAACAATGTCGAGACATACATCTTACTCAATCTAACTAGGACTTGAATCACTTGTGCAATTTTAATCGCAACAAACCGAATGGCAAATACACAAAACGACAGTCACCTATTACAAGGACGGTTACGAATAAATTAAACATTTACAGTGACTCGACGTAACGCCTTCGATGATAACAACGAAATTTGCGCGATAAATGCGCAGCATTTTAAAATCACAGTGTGCCTACGCTCGTGCCTCTCCGCCGCGTAACCTTAGTTTATCATTAACGTTTTATCATATAAATACCTAACACGCCGTTCGCACACTATCGTTCTACATAGAAAGTCTCGTAAACATTTATTTGGCACAACGATCTATGTTCGTTCACATTTCGTAGGTTCGTGTCACATATAAGTGTCCGCGCACCGCACACACTGACCTCACGATATGATTCGCGCATAGGGGTGCTCTATGTGCCCGTACTGTATCGCGAGCAACGTGTCCTTCACGCGCTGGAACACCGGCTGCGCTTGCTTCATAGTGGGGATGGAGATGTTCTGCTCCAGGAAGTCCACCCTACTGATGGGGCTGATGACCACTGCGGTGCCGGCGCCGAACATTTCTAGCAACTGAAAACCAGTATCCAGTTATAGACCCTTGAAGTATAGGGGAATAAAATTATTTAAGGGCTATTTGAAATAAATAAAGTTTTTAGCCACATTTCTGGCCCCCAATTCCGCTACTTTACAAATGGCTCAATAGAGTCGTAAATGCATCGCAATCGTTTATTTTGATATTACTGCCTTAATAAATTTGTCAAAATATACAATTGAGACGCAATTGCGATTCTATTGAGCCATTTGTAACTTAGCGGAAATGGGGGCCAGATACGTGTGAATGATCAAATGATGTTTCCTTTTAAAGAAACGATGCCTTGATATTATTCCACACGGTGTCACTTAAGTGAAATGATTAAGTTTCACCTGATTCACGTGATGGCTTGATATATACTTGAAGGTATTAGGTAAATGTTATATCAAGCCGAAACAAGCCAATAAATACTATGGTAAAGTCAGAAATGTGATATCATCATTTCTGAACAAAAATTTTCATAGAAATCGGAGCTATTTTTTTTTTATTTGTATGAAAATGAAAAAAAAATTGACTTGACAAACTAGGTATTTATATGCATTTGTTAACATAGGCTAGTTTTAGCTTGTTACATTTATTTCCTAACACCCTGTATACTGGCAGCTATGCAAGACCAAATTAGCACCAGGATTAGTGGTAATAAAACAGACTCACTCTTCCTTGTTTGTTCAACTCCATGACGCGATGCATGGTGATGACCTCCTCCTTGACGGTGAGGTCCTCCCACTGGCTCGCCAGCTCGAGGATGGAGCGCCGCGTGACGCCGGGCAGGATGAGCCCGTTGAGCGGCGGCGTGCTCAACTGTTTATCTGTACAATACACAAATAGGATTAGCGTCTAACAAGGAGGCGCCATTTAAATATGACATTTTAGCAACTTAATTTCAATTATAATAACAGTGTAGTTTAACTTGCAAAATCCTGAGACATTATTTTTCAAGTTTCAATATGTCATTATTACTTTCGTAAACCTAGACATTTCTTTAGTTGAGAGTTTTCATAACTGTGCCAAACTCTAATTTAGTATTTAACACTAGTATCAGTATCTTTGAAATACCTACTTATTTATGTGATCAATTTAGTAAATATCAAGAAACTCAATATTTTTTGTACCAGCGTTTTATTAACATAAATTAAGTTTGCAAGTTATGGCCATATATACTGCAAGAATAACATCGCAAACAAAATCGAAAACACACAGTACGTAGGCAGATAAGGTGAAAATTACAATCTGATGAATGTAGATTATCCACTTAATCCTTCCTAAGATAAACGTGGCTGATATAAAATATAAGAATCACGGTCACAAAATGAAACCTCAATGACATTAATAGTACAAACTTTCATAGTTAATGCTAATAGTTTTAATAATAATTCTTTCTTACATTAAAGGGATATATGATTTGCGTTACGTTTTGTGATTAATATATCAGCAGAATCTTGTGGTGATGATGATGTTAGCCATCCTAACTGTTGCTTCAGATATGAGACAAGAATTTACCGGTCACGGGGTCAAAGCGCCAGCGACGGGCCGATAACATAACAATATCGGCCACTTACATTACGTTGCTATCAACTTATTAACTGCATGATTCTAGCTCGCGCCAATTAAAAACTTATTCGAAATAATGGGTTAACAAACAAGTGATTATTGACGTGATCTATTCTAAGTATTTATATTATTGCACACCGCTAAGTACACGAGTGGAATCGGATTATTACATAACGGTTTTTGTATGTGTTTGTATGTCAACAAGTACAGTTAGCAATAAATAAATATACCTGTATATTTACTCCAAATTTCCAGAATAGGGATAGGTAGATATAGCAGAGGAACTATATTTATATATTTAACTATACCTTCATTAAACTCTACTGGTGGACTAACGGCCGGTCCCAATAATCTATCTATCTTCAGTTTTGGCATATCGGAGATAAAAAACAACTTCTGTCTTTGTTTCTCTGGACGGCAAAATCAGAGACAGAAGATGTTTTCTATCTCCGATCTCCGATATGCCAAAACTGAAGATAGATAGATTATTGGGACCGGCCGTAAGTGCACTCAACCAGTCAACCTTATGGGATTGTAGACAGTAATATTGAAACGTGTAGCATATTTGGTTCGAACTTACCCCCTTGATCGTTGATATAAACCATGAATATATTCATAGCTCCTACTTCGGTGAGCTGGTGGTCAGGTCCAAAGAGCCATAATACTTGGTGGTGTCCCATCTTAGCCGCTCGAGCGGTCGCCTCTGAAAATTGTAGAATTTGTGTTTATTTTCATATTGTTCTAAATAAAAATTACATTGTATATTAAATGTTGCATAGTACGTATGATATTATATTCAATAAAAAAAATCACGTTCACGATTTAAGTGATAGTAGGAAACGATAATATTTATCGATAAATGCTTAATTGTGATAAAAGTATATTTGGATGTTGTTGATAATGGATGTCATGACAATAAATTGTAAAACTTATTTAGAAGCGTTCTTAGCATATGCATCTGTGTGAAAAAAACGTCATCTCTCAGAAGAAATACTCAGCTTCTCTGTGGCTAGTCAGCCAAATAATATGACTATTATTAGTGGACCATTTCCTTCACTTAAGCACTAAGTAATACTCGTAACACCTAAAGTTATGACTTTACTAGGCAAAAAGTAATTACTTCTTTATAAATATACGGGTGTAAGTCAGAAATTGACTAGCGAGTAGCAAGTGTGGCTTACCTATCGTAGGACCGTAGTTGGAGCCGACTTTCCTATTGCCGACGCCGCCGGGGAAGGCGCGCACCACGTTGGGGTCGGCGTATATGGACACGGCGCCGTCCGTGCTCGTCTTGTAGTACGCGCTCACCGGACTCAAGATCACGAACAGGAGCGCCGATTCCGGAGCCTGGATTCCGAACGTCGGCTGAAAACGAACGGATAATTATTAACATACATAGATTATGCTAAGGATCTACTGAAAATGGTTGACTGTGGGCAACGTTAGGTTTGTTCATACTCGTTGCGAAGAAAGCGATAAATCTGGCAATATGAAAGTCAATGAAAGTAAATGGATATCATTTTTGATGGTGTGATTTACTATGTGAATTAAATATCGCATGATTCTAAAAGATATTGTCACCTTATAATTTGATGCGCGTGAATAAATAAATTATTGCGGAAACAATTAATTTTGCATTTATATCTAATCAGTATGTATGTATTGTGAATATTATAAATAAGTATTCTGATTGTTAATATGACACGATCAGAATATTTAATGATAAAATTAATTTATGTATTTTGTTGGCCGGTCAGGGAGCCTACGATTAAAAAAATAAAATTGATATACAGGATATCCAGTAAGTACCACGGCAAACTTAGACTTAGGAGAAGCAAGGTGTAAGGATACGCTATCATAAAAGACCTCTGTAGAAATGTCACAGTTTTCGAAATACAAAAATAATTAAACTAGGCTTTTTTCTGTCCAAAAACGTCTGAAGCTGAATAATTATGTACTGTTGTACTATTAAGCAAGTCCTTTTACAATATTACCCACAGTTTCATTTAAAAACGTTTAAAAAAATACAAGACACTTATAAAGAGTGAGCTGGTTAAGGTTTAAAATTTATGCGATCTTGTCATAGTTATCATTACATTTCTGGTATACTATTTAATACCTTTATTTTACAAGGATTATTTAACTAAGAATAAAAAAATACAGTTCCTTATACAAGAGTATCTCTGTAAAATTATTGATTTTAATGAATTTATCTGTGAGTGGCGGATACTCACTATAACTATGGTCATATATGTATTTATAAAAAAGAAGTATCAGTAAACAATTTCAATTATAGTAATGAATAATGAAAAACAGACCGTGCAAAAAAGTTACGCATACATGCGATCTAAGAACCTCGTGTTCTGATATCTTGGAATTTAAAGATAACAAATTATTTGCCTCCTCTTATCATCTGTTGTTAGTGGGCTTAACTTTTTTGATTGCTTAACAAGTTTACCTTTCAATGGCATATGCGAAAACTCGGCTCTTTCATTTTAGACCACTGTTACTTTTAAACTGATATACATAACGCTCCGTTGATCTAGTGGTTTAAGTACCGGATTAAGATCTCGGGGTCCCGTGTTCGATGACCGGGTCGGGCAACAAAAATGTTCGAACATTGCTCGAGTTTGTGATTGCAAACCCGCATTTGGCAAGCGAGGTGATTATGCCTATTCGTCCAAGCTATTTACCCATCATTTAACTGATAAATTGAATTCAATTATGGATGCCTTTGCCCTGTAGTGGGAAGATCATAGACCGGTACTTTACATAAATATGTCTGTTACGAACTTTTTTTTTATATGTATAGTTGATGACCTTTGACAATTACTCTGGCGTCATTGACGTTGATAAGAATTAGAGCAAACATTTTGTTTAGGCCGCAATTTATTCGTATTATGTTTTGTCTCGGAAACAAAATAATGAACCCCGAGACACAGTTTTTAAATATGTATTGAAGGAACACCCGTTGGCATTTACCGCGTCTAACTTTCGAACATTGCTCGGGTTTGTGATCACCTACCCACATTTAACAAGCGTGGTGATTATGCCTGTACCTATTATGGCTACGGTAACTTGAATTCAACGATGGAGGCCTCTGCAGTGGTATGTTTGGTTATAGGCCGTTACTTTAGGTTTTCTTCTTCCTAATTAGGATTGATAATTAACGATCCTACCTAATTTTAATATCAATGCATTAAAGTATGGTTGATTTAGGTATCTAGTGTCAAAACATTACACAACAAGTTGTAATGGCTGCTCATTTTTAACTGACATTGTATAATGAATAACGCTACTAGATATGTTTTATTTAAATATAGTTAGCATCTCCAATGCCACTGTTTTTTGCCCAGATAACAAAAGGTCGTAAGATCAAAAAAAGATTAGCAAAACAAGTTTTCCGTCTTGAACAGTTCCTTTCAGTAGCCATGAAATTATTATAATTATTATTACAACTATTTTTTTAGGGTTTCGTACCTAAAGGGTAAAAACGGGACCCTATTACTAAGACTTCGCTGTCTGTCCGTCGCTCTGTCACCAGGTTGTATCTCAAGAGCCGCGATAGCTAGACAGTTGAAATTTTCACATATTATGTATTTCTGTTACCGCAATAACAACGAATATTAAAAACAAAATAAATAAATATTTAAGGGGGGCTCCCATATAACAAACTCGTTTTTTGGTACGGAACCCTTCGTGCGCGAGTCCGACTCGCACTTGGCCGGTTTTATTTAAATTACACATTTGTAGGAACATTTCTTTCGGCAGTAGGTAAGTACATAACTAAAAATTTGACAAATAATAACAAACACGCTTTATAACATTAAAACATTGTTTTTTTTCGATATAAGTAATGTATCTTTAGCTCAGTTTTAGAAGGTCAGTTAATAAAAAGTTTAAACCCGACCTGAAGCAGTCGCAAATGTATTTTTAAGGAAAATGTCTTTGATCGAATGTTATAATGTTGTTCAAGTATAGATTGTGAACTTACCTCAGTGCCTATTAATGTAGGTCGAATGTACAGGGTGGAGGTTTCTGAGTGCGGCACCCACTCCTGGTCTATCTGGACGAGACGCGTGAGGCAGCGGATAAGCTCGTCGCCATCGAAAGTGGGCAGGCCCGAGCGCTTCGCTGCTAGGTTCATGCGTTCCATGTTCATGTCAGGCCGGAACAACCGGATCTTATCGTCCCTGCCCCGGTATGCTTTCAATCCTTCAAACAGCTACAAAACAAATTTCGTCAATCGAGTAATTATTCCATTGTTTTCCTCATCAAAAACACGGTAACATCATTTGATCCAAATAACGAGATAAATAACATGTTTATACTGCGCTGATGATAACAACCTAATGGTAGCGCACTCCATTGACAACTTTACGGTAATAAATAATAATTCTGGAATAATTTAGAACGTAGGCAATGTCTGGTGATTGTTGACGCACTTGTTTTCTTGTTGGCATCCGTTATCTTTTATAATAAATTGTATTATAAAAACATAAAAATATTGATGTTAAACTCTTTACATCGAAACATTGTACGAAGGGCTGTCTCAATCAGCATAATAAAATAAATAAATGATAACTCCTATACATTTTGCAGATTTATAATAGTTATAAATATGGTAAAGTAGCAGTATCTAAGTTAGTCATAGTTAAGCAGTTTACCTGTATTGCATAGTGAAGAGCTTTTGCTGCCGGGTGTAAGCTTAAGTTTTCAAAAGGCATTATTTCTGGTTTCTGCCACCCGCCGAGTTGTTTTTGATAGTGTACTTTGAGCATGTGGTCGGTGAAGTACTTTCCGAATCCAAGCTCTACCGCTTCTGGCTTAGGCTGCAGCTGATAGGGGGCGGCGAGCCTGACCTGCAGGTCATCGGACTGCAAAAGTGGTTCTTGTTAGTGCAGTAAATAAGAGAAAGACGCATTCACAAGTTTATCGGTTGTGCACGGCTATGAATAAATCATACTGCTATACAAACCAACCGACCGGATCGTGCCGGTAACAATAAGCTATCATCCACAAATACAAATAAGATAACGTCAACAAACATATTTTGTTTCAAATTGGTTAATTACTTATTATGAAAATGTCTCAATAATCTGCGTAAAAAAATATTTTTTAGGAAATCTATTATAATGTAAATAATATCATTTTATTACTACAAATTTTTATAACATTATGCCAAGTTATTTCATTTTAGTTATTCTTACTAATATCATACTAATAATAATTACTAATATGATATTTCTAATGCGGGACCGTTCGTTGTGGAGATGCGTGCAGTACACTAGTACACAGTAAAAAAATACTAATATTTTGGTAAGTAAATAAATGGCTGAATTGGGTGTGTAGTTTGATAAGGCCATTTTCAGTTATCATCAAGCCTGTATGTTGCAAAAATATTTTTATCGGAAAGTAATTTATTTTTTCATATAATATCGAATGTATGTGGTAGCTCTTTCAAAAGCTTATTTGCCTAAGGCTACGTTCATATATGACATAGTTTTTAAAATTATACTTAAGTAAATAATTATACTGTTTATAGGTATGTTCCCACGTCATTACTTGCGACTACGCGCACGAGCGTGACTATGTGGCTGGCACAGTGGCTTAGGTATGTACTTATTATAAAAATAGTACGCACACTACAAGTAAATACCTACTTTATATGTAGATGAACTACGTATATACGTACGGGTGTACGTATATACGATACGTATATATGTAGACGAATATGCGCTTGTACTTTGAAATTTGTAATCAGTCGACAACATTTAAAATGTTTGTCAGTGTCAGTTATAGAAACTAAACTTTAAGTAGTTTTCGACTACACCCTGTACTGGAAAAATTTAATAAAAAAGATTGGAAAAGAAAAATTAAGTTGACAACGTCACTGGATGAATGATGAATAAACATTCTGAAACTTTTGTTTTCTAGTTAAGACTAAAGTTAAAATAATATTCAAAGTTCTCTTAAATTATATTTTAGTGCTTTTCGTTTATTCCTTTTGGAATTGTTGTGTGAGAAAAAAAATTACCTATCTCCTCCTAATTCAGAAGCGTAGCTTAAAATACATACATAAGTCTGTATCTGTGGCTAGAAATAATGTTAGTGTTTATTATTATATATAGTATTAGAAGGGTGTAGAGAGATACAGGGTGTAATTTTGGATATAGACTATTATAATGTATTAATTAATATAAGATAAAATATTTAATAAATGTGTCTCTTTTCAATATCTTACTTAATATATGTTTTTCTTTTTAATTTTGGCAAAGGCTGGGCCACTGCTTGTAAAATTTTTCTTGCCCCCATTAGCAATTCGACAGTCTGGACTTAGCCTTATAGATAACCGACTTGTTGTTATCTGTCAGAGACCAGAGACTGATTACGTTATGTTATTCAGTGTTTTCCAATGTAATTAATTACGTACCTTGAACGAGATTTCAGGTGTTAAGTGTGGGCGTGGCGGAGGCGAGGGCGCGGGGGCGGGCTCCGACTGCACGGCGCCGTTCTCCTCGACCTCCTTGTATCGCAGTGAGGAGCTGCAGCACCGAACCGTCTGCAACTTGTGCTGATTCTCGAATATCCATTTCACCAGAATCTGAAAGGTTAACCACTTACATTATATGGGAACAATATGCATAAGTGTAGATTTGAGTATCTACTTAAAGCTTATATTGTTGTTTATTCAGTTTTAATTGCTATTTATCAGTTGTTAGCAACACGTTTGATTCGTTTTATAAAAAGATATTAGGTGCGATGAAAAAGATTCGATTTATGTCAAATAGATCCATTGATCCATACCCACGTGGTGTAAAAATATGTGAACGATACGCGTAATCTATGTATAGTAATTTTTCAATAAGTACTACAGAAATTGTAACCATTGAATACCTTGATAATCATCTCTTGTTGCCTGTGCAGTTGAAATACAGATATACTATGTATGGTAGATAGATAAACACTTTATTGCTTACTTTAATTCAAGTAATTGACTAAATCTTATCTTAATATGGGCAAGGGCTCTAAGCTAAGCGATCTCTTCTAGGCAAACGTGTAGAACAGGAGAGGTAAAATAAATAAATAAACAGCAGGTAAACAAGAAAAGTCAATAATAAATAAGAGGAAGAACCGTTTCTAATAAAGATAAATTTGTGTAAGTACTGCATCAATGGTGTATTTATCTCATAAATAAGAAAAATGTTTCAGATAGTATAGTTAATATTTCCGAACACGCATTTTTTTCAAAATATGTCTGGTGACGACATAAGTGTAAAACCACCAAAACACATAGGTACATTATAATTACAGTTTAGTCGTAATATGTAATGTTTAACAAATATTGTAGGCAATTTTTTTCAGACAATGTTTCATTAATTATTCATTGCAAAAACTTGTTTTAACTAATTTTACAATATTTCTTAGGATGTTTGACGTATTGTTACAGAATTCAGGATTCTGTATCTCAAAAAAGAAAGCGGTTTAAGCGCTGACCAAACTTCTGCGGCGGGGGGTTTTTAAAATCACTTATCTGTAAGTAAATTCTTTTCTTGGTAACCTCGAAGACGTTTTGCACTATTGAGGTGTTACAAGGCGAAAAAGGGATGTAGATTAATGGGCTATGAATCCAAGTCCCAATTCAAATTACTTATATTGGGAATTGGATTCATAGCACATTAATAAAGGAAAAAATCCCCAAGAACTTAAAGGGAGCATTTTTTTAAATAACTAATATTTAAAAAAAAAGCTACGTGGTTGTAATTGGGTATAATATTTAAGTTAGTGAAAAATTTTACACATGGGCGGACGAGACGGGTCAAATGCCAGCTTGCTAGCTTTGGTATAGTAATATAAAGAAATACAAGGTATGATTGAAATGACGCAAGCCCAAAAGGGGAGTAATGATACCTACTCGAACCTTAACAACTTTTTCATGACACCCACGCCTTTTTTTAACACCAGAATCGACCTCCAAGACGTTTTGCACGCTTTCAATTTCACCTTGAATATTAAAACGTAAACATTGCAAAAACAACGCCAGCACTTTGTCTGTGTTTCTATCAAATTTCTGACTTCACTATACTATTTATATGCATAATATGTTAACGTAGTCTGGTTTCAGCGTGTTATACCATTTACCTAACACCCTGTATAATTATAGCGGTAATTAATGCTCACGGTGGCCACTGGGAAGATAGTTAATATATAGGGTTTTAGATATTTTACAAGCTGAAACCAGCTTATGTTAACTTACACATGTAAATACTTTAATAAAAACAAAAATTAGATTTTGGCTATTAAAAAAATAACAAACTAAATTGAATTACTAAGACCACTATTTTATGTATATTACCAGATAAATACATGACATGCTCAAGATCTCGAAAGTACAGTCCACTCCGAAAATAAGTAAGATGTGAAATAACATTACATACATTACTCTGTTCTAAAATTAAGTAGCTATTAAAAGAGCTTGTTGAAATCAGAAACAAAGAAGCTACAAACACCCAGACCACGATAGTGATTTTTCTACATTAACCCGTCCGGGGATTAAACCCGGGACCGAATTCGTGGTCCTTGTCACTTGACCAAGAAGATCTTCTAACAGAGCGCATTTTGAGCTTCTGTACGATATGAAATTCGGATAATAGATCCATCATTCGAGGCTAATTATATCGATAACTTTTCTATTTACAATCCCTGATGCAATAAAAGTACAATCCCGAAGTGTCCTTCTACTCGTAGATTCATGTAATTATTTTTTTTCCAAATAAAATGGCATGCTTTACCCTAAGTAATATTTAAATGTGTCACATGATAATTGTACAATGAAAAGTCGGGAAGTTTTTAAAGAATCATAATAATTTATCGCAGACCATTATGTAAATACAAAATATTCTCTGTCAAATATGATAGAGCATAATTTATTTTGCTCATGAATACGAACATTTTGATATTGATTTTAATCACGTAATAGTTTGGAAAACGTTACTATTGTTCTTTTCTTTGCAAATTCTTTTGCAATAGGTGTCTTTAAAATTGAAATATATTTCAATAATATTTATAACTACTATGTATATTTACTATTGTAATACTGATTTTCTATAAATAATTTACCTTCTACACGTATATGCCTACTTATTATAAAAAATAATGCAAACTGCTTACCTTACTGCGACGCAAAGGCATTTTTAGTTCCACACAAATATTCTTGGCAGACTTCGAGAAACTAAGATTCCAGTAATTTAAAGATATAGTTTAACACTTTTAATTTTTTTTGACTAAATTATCGAAGTGTAGGTATGCCGCATACATTAAACGAGATGTACTTTCATAACTTGCTCGAAGTTAACTGACTTGACTGGATGTAAAGCACAAACATTTAAACAGCAAATGATAAGATTGTGGGCTGACCTATGACGTATTTATAATCAACACAAATTATAAAATAATATTTGATAACGCAGAATTTAATCAAAATAACGATTACGCACCGAATGATAATAATATGTTATTTTAGTGATAGAATGTGCGCACTAGAAATAGCAGGGAGTCCGATCCCGGTGTTGCGGCGTCTAGAGGTCGAGTGAAATGCCTGTATTAGGTCACCGAGCATTCTCATTCACATTTAAATGAATATGGTAATATCACTGGCGAATAAATACTTATATACGCACGACACCAATTTACATTACGAATTATTCTACATATTTAACGATAAGCTGAAGAAAAGTAAGGCTCTCGAACTAATGAGGTGGGTTCGGCACCAGCAATACTATACGATGTTTGCATCATCATCATGTAGTAAAATATGATAAACTTCAAACTTAGTGTGTTATTATTTCCCAGAATCAGAGCACAACAACATCGGTTGTTGTGCATGCAATTAAAAAATATAACGCTTTATCCTACCTTAGAATTTGAAAAGTAAAATGTATAATATGTATTCCATTTCCAAATGTATTTATTAGATTAATATAAAATGGGAAGTCACTCCGACACTCGTATCATACTTTAAACTTAAAGAAACTGATGGGTAATTTCAGCTGCATTAATAAAATTGCAATCTGTAAAAACAGCAACAACAGACAGAGTTACTTTTGCAGTACCTATATAATATTAGTAATAATAAATTGCTAAAGTAACTCTGCCTGTCTGACTGTTACGCTTTTACGACTAAACGTGATGATATTTGGTACGAAGACAGATTAGACCTTGAACAAGGACATTTAGGCTTTATATATCACTTACATTATCTCTAGTGAGTAAATTCAACGTGATTCTTACGAATCAGGCCTAGTGTAGGAATCACAGGTAAACTGTATTAGATCAATATATAAACTTGAAAAATTATGTCTCAGGCGGGACTCGAACCCGCATCTCCTCGCATGCCGGGCGGGCCGGGCGCTATACCATTAAGCCACCGAGACACTGCGACTCAGCGCGAATTTTTCAAGCATATTCTTAACGCTGTAAGCCAGCGTTGCTTCATCAAATGTTAGGAGTTTGCACCCTTAACACCCGAAAGAAACGTCTTTGCAGATGTTTGACAGTCAGTTAAGATGAAACAGCTATTTATATACTTTATTTGATATTTTAGCAATTAAATTGCAATTATAATATTATGTTTCAGGCGGGACTCGAACCCGCATCTCCTCGCATGCCGGGCGGGCGCTATACTATTAAGCCACCGAGACACTGCGACTCAGCGCGAATTTTTCAAGCATATTCTTAACGCTGTAAGCCAGCGTTGCTTCATCAAATGTTAGGAGTTTGCACCCTTAACACCCGAAAGAAACATCTTTGCAGATGTTTGACAGTCAGTTAAGATGAAACAGCTATTTATATACTTTATTTGATATTTTAGCAATTAAATTGCAATTATAATATCAGTATATAAACTAGTCTCGGTGGCTTAATGGTATAGCGCCCGGCCGGCATGCGAGGAGATGCGGGTTCGAGTCCCGCCTGAGACATAATTTTTTCAAGATTACAAGATAGTACAACTTATATCCACCCCAGCCCCCAGAAGTGATGATTTATTTTAATTAAACCTTGAACCTATCTACTTAAACATGCATATAAATGCTATGGTAAAATTGTTTTATATCATTGTACAATAATTTCTGCTATACCATAAAATTTACATGTGTAAGGTAGCACTTTCATATTTCAGCTGTATAACATTACCAGAACATTCATATAACATACTGAATTTATAATGGTTAACAATAAAGTCATGTATTTTGGCAACAAGATATATAATTCAATATTTATGTTACAGATTTAGATGACAAGTGTTACTAAAATAACAGAAAGCTATAAAATAAATCATAATTTAATTAAAACACAACTGACCTAACATGAAAAACAAACTACATGGCTAAAAAACTATTCTAATGCTAAGAAAATTTTTTTTTTGCTGTGAAAGTATTGAAATTTTACTACAAAATAGAGAAGCAAATCATCTGTTTACATTGCATCGAGTAGACATAATAGGCAAATTTTGCGTCATACTGAGCCAGCAATACCTAGGATATCAGAATAATTAAAGCCCATGAACACAGTGAATTTTAACTCCATTACATTGAATTTATTTAAAAGGTGCTATTTGGAAGTGCTAACAAACATAGTTAATGAAATCAATAACTTTCTAATCTTCAAATTTAAGACTAAGATAATTCTATTCTCACGTACACCAAAATTTTTAAATAAAACTATTATTTTAGTGCAGGTTAGGCTGTCTCAGAGAATCTCGGTTTTCATTTTTAGCATGTTTTTTTAAGAGATCCATAACTTCATTGTCAAATTCAGTTGGTGTTGGTTTCTTTTCAACAATCCAGTAGAAAATATCCCAATCATTGCTAGGAGAATTAATTAACCGATCATACATCATTGTCTGTTCTTCATTGAAACCATCTAGGAATTTACAAACAAATGTACTAAGTAGTAAATCATTTTCAAGCATTCCTCTTTTGCGGGATTGATAAAGCAGTCTGAAAAAAAAATTAAGGATAATTAACAATAATGTTATTTTTTATTAAAGAAAATATCCTTATGCTTACTGTATTATCTTTTGTAGTTATATTCATTGATTTCTCTATCTAATTGTAAACCAATACTCCAAAATATTTTTATTATCCAGAAGCGAGACTTTTTATAAAGAGTGAATGTGAAAAAAAATTGTCATTTGAACTGATGATGGGATCGCAGGAAAATCCAGGCTAACACTTTAAGTTTCATAAAAAGTAGTATTTAGTTTATCTATTCAAGGACGACGCAACTCCATAATGGTTAGGAGTTACAATTGAGAATGGTGATAACATACAAATGACAACTTTTGAATTTTACAATTCAATAATTTAGGCAATCAATGATATTAACATGGTCACTCTCCAGAACTAGCATCTTCATATTGGCTATGATTGTGTAAAAAGTATCATTTATATTTATTAATGCTTAGTTAATTTCATAAAATGTGTTATTAAACAAAATGTGTTTTTATACAGACTTAAAAGTCTGAATTATTTGAGTGCAAATCAGTATGTAGAAACAGCTGCTTTTTTAAAATATTTAAACTTTAAATCTTAGCATTAAATGTTGTTTACATTTAGCAATTTGCTGGCTTACCTGGCTTTACGTTTCTCCAAAGTTTGGGGTTTGTTTACATCGTATACAGGAATTTCCATGTATGTTGTATCCATGTTGGAAGTATTACTCATTTTTGCAGGGTTTGATGTAGATTGCAATCTCTGCAAAACATTCACGACCTGGAAATACCATTTATTTACAGATATTCAACGTTTGTTATTACGTGATTCCAAACGTAGTATCAAAAACTATTTATAAATAAACACGGAAGAACTTACAGATCGAAGGCGGTACATGATGAAATCAATATTTAGAGAATTATCTTTGTATTATAAAGAACTGCTATCAAATCAAAGCTATAAAAATCTTGAAATATGCTAAACTCTAATATCGAATTATTAATTAACTGCGCAAGGAAACTTTTTTTTTCTTTAGTAAGTTTAACGGCTTCGGTTACTTTTCCATACAGCCAATTCTTTAGTAATATTTATTTTTGCATTAAAACGTTGATGTTAGACGTTTTAATGCTTCGATGGAGTTTTTGGAGACAGTTGCAAGATTGAAGGAATGTAGAGAAGTCCCCAAGAAAGAGGTGAACTGTTCGCGTTCCCGCGCAAAATTCACGGTCCACTTTTCTTGGTTACGACCCATACACCATGTTATTTCACCGAACTGTATATTTTTCACTCGCACGACACTTTGTTTCGCAAAATAACACCACTTTTACGACCCAAAATTCACTATATACAGTAAAAATTCGATAAAATAAATGGACTCCAGACGCATCTCACGAACTCCCGCCAAAAACCACTGCGCAAACTCTTTGTGTTTAATGACAGAGAGATGACAGTTTTTTTTCTTTACTATGTTTAAAGGCCTCGAATACTTGTCTATACAGCCAATTCTTTAGTAATATTGTCTTTATTTTTCATTAAAACGTTGATGTTAGACGTTTTAATGATAGATATATAGACATTAGACATAATAAATTGCCATTGACACCAACTTTTTTATTATATTTTGTCCCTTTCGCAACCGGCTAAGGTCTGAGACCATACTGCCATGTCATTAGTAGGAATTCTATATTCCTAATAAGTATACATTATCTTAAATACTTACTAACACATGATAACTTTACTTGATCAGCCTCCCCAGGTATGAAGGCACCCGGTGAAAATGGAGCGCCTCCTTTATCGTCGCAAAGGGCAGGCTGTTGAAGGCGTTGGCGATGTCCAGACTGACCGCCAACGCCCTTTCAGCCCAAACCACAGCCTCCCTTGTAAGCGTCTTCAGGGACGTATGTGTTTTTTTTTCTTCAAACGCAAGTCCACTGCAATCTGCAATTCTGCATGGCCTTAGTTTAGTGGAGTTGGAGTTTCTATAAGCTTAGCTACGTACACGCACCGATATAGGTGGAGAAGTGAGTGACTATGTTACAATGTACTCTGTGTGGAAGTGACATTGCTTGCAGCTTGCGGTCGTTGCGGTCACTGAGCAAGTAATTACTACGTTTTAAGAGACGGGACTCAGTAGTAAAAAAAAAAACAATACCAATCTATGAAACACATGGATTGGCTCTGTGCCAACCTATCGAAACTAACTAAAACTTCAACAAACCAATGTCACCAACATGAACCAAAAAAATAGGGACGTCTAGTGTTATCGATAAAATGGGGCTAGTGTTATCGATAAAATGGGATCAATACTATTAGTTAATACTTTTAATTTTGACAAATAAAAAATCAAATTAAAAAATATTTTTTATTATAATTTTTAATTACAGTAAATTAACTTATTATATAATTTATTGTTATATATAGACATATTTGAGAAAAAAAACACCGAGGAAAAGAAATCTTGTAGCGAAAATCTGCTACTTCCAGATACCCATGGAAATGAACCTTTGGTTCTAAATGGTAATTTGTCAACCTCAAATGAAAATTTGCCAGTGTTGCATTTAGAAGATATAGACGACTATGATGAGACAGAATCTGACAAGCATTTGGAAGAACTGTATAAAATGTTTAACGAAGAAAGCGCCGCCGCTGAAGGATCTGGACTCCGGGTGTGTTGATTCTGGAGGTTCTGCAACAAATGTGGAATAAAAGTAAAAGTAAAGTAACAGCCTATAATCGTCCCACTGTAGGAAAAAGGCCTTTATCATTGAATTCAAGTTATCACTGCAATGATGGGAACTGGCATAATCACCACGTTTTCCAAATGGGGATTGCTGATCACAAACCCAAGCAACGTTCGAAAATTCGAAACTCTCTGTTGCCTGACCCGGGGATCGAACCTGGGACCCCGAAATCTTGGCCTTGTATTTAAACCACTAGATGTGAAATGGGTTATGTCTTATTCACTAATATTTTAGTTAGGCATTAGTAAATAAGCGTTAATCTGCCTACACAAAAGATAGTGTTTTGACCCGTTTTTCTCAATGAGTTTCTTTATGTAAAAAATCTAAATAATATTGTCGTATTAATAATAATTTTATATGTACTTCTCGTCTAGCATCTAGCATAAATAATACAATATAAAAGAAACTGCAACAAACCTTTTGAACATTGCGGTATTGAAGGATCGGTGGCATCAAACTGTAGGTGTTGGTCTTCCACAGCTTTTTTAGGTAAATTGAGCTGGAAGTCACTCAATATTTCATCGCTCAGGGGCTCGGCCGTAATCCCGATACATGGAACAGCATTTCTTCTAAGTTGTGTCTTTTTATTTTTAAAATCCTTAGGTCGAAAATGCTTTCCACAAATATGTTTTAATTGGTGCAATTTTTCTATAGGCACATAGGCCAAATCCTCTTTACTTGTTATTTTAACCCATTGTTTGCACCTAAAAAGTAAAATGATTAAAGCACATCAATATCTTTAATTCAAAAACTATTTTTTTTCCTATTTGTCACAGCTCAGTCGCTGAACGGATTGATTTTAATGAAATTAGATATGGAGGTTTAAACAGGGATCTTGCTTAAAGGGATAGAGGGTAAATAAACTTTTTTTATAAATAGCGCTGATACAAAAATAGGGTTCATCGATAGTCGATAGAAAATTGCACTGCACTAGTGTTTTCGTAAAAAAATATTCCTACAATTTTATTTGGAAATTATGTCCTAAAATTCAATAAATAATAAGATACATTGATTAAGAGTATAGTTAAATTCGTAAAATGTACTAACCGATCTCCATCTAATGGAAATTGAGCCATAAATTTTCGTTTTTTGTCTATCACCCGACTTGTTCTCAGTCCACATATCTCGCAAGTTACAATGGGCATCTATAACAAACATTAATCACTGCACAGGTTTACAGATGAAAACTACGCAAATTACTAATAAACAGATTAATATTTATTTTATTTTAAAACTGATAAACTGCACAACAAACCACGAATTAAATTGACACTGACTGACTGACATCAGACATTGACGGATTGTAAAGATGGCCGCTGAGACGTAATATACGGCTAAAACAGGAGAGTAAGAGATGTCATAGCAATCATTTGAATATGCACTGACTTTCCTACTTTGACGGGTTCTGCCGCCATTAAAGTTTCCATGCGTTTCTCATACTACCTTTTTTTTAAACTGTGTTTCGCCAGACTGGTTGCGGTTGCTATGGAAACAGCAACCAGTTGTGTACATACAAACAAGGTCTTATTAAATATTTCGTGAAGTAGTAGGTAAAAATCTTTAAAAGACATTATTGATTGAAATTAAAACCTATGTATCCACTTAATAAAATGTGTAAATGAGTAAGCCAAAAATACAGTACCACAGTAATTGAAATACTTACAATGGCGCGTGTTCGTGACTTTGTTTTGCTGACTGCCGGTATGTTTTTTAGCTGTTGGACTTGAATAGTAATGAATAGGCGCTCGCGGCTCTTTATGTCTAGCAATCATGGATATTTTTTAAAGCAATAAAGTGTATTCCAAAAAAGCATTGTACAGAATCTATCATTGTTTTGCTTCTAGTGTAGTCTTTTAAAAATATTTAAAATTAATATAATCCGGTAGATTACTGTTCAAAACATTGCACTGAAAATTTTTATTGTAAGTTATGAAAAATGTTGACAGCATTTTTTATTTAAAACCACGCAACTGCCTTTATAATTGACCTTGCACTACCTACATTTTTATTCTTGTAAAAATATAAATAAAAAGTTTTTTTTAAGTGTTGGAATTGAAAAACTGTTTAATCGTGGATTAATGTTTGGGTCAGAGGGTATCCTTATGTTTGGTATTCCCGCCCCTAAGGATACCCTCTGACCGGTTGTTCATAACGCTCATTTGTAATCTATTTAAAGTATTGACTTTTAGGGGTCGAGGAAAAAGTTGTTTTTTTGTACTGTTGTCATTAATAATAAAAAGTGATAACAGCAGTACAACTGGACAGTTTTGTCATAAATATTATGCATAAAAATGCAAAAAGTCTTCATTCCCAATTATTTAAACGTGCGAAGGGAAACTGTTGTGATTTTTTTTTCCATTTTTAATCTCATTTTTTGTATAGGTAAATGCAGCACAGTTTCAATGGGAAATCATTTCTTCACTCACAATTATCAGATTTAAATAATTTAGCGAACATCTAACTTCCTCGAAAATGTTAACATGCAAGTATTTATTGTTTCAGAACATTACTACAACACTACAAATTTAAATTTAAATTCAAGATCTGAAGAATCTCTCTTAGAGTTCATTCATCATCCTCAGGCTTTAATATTACAAGCTTTGATTCAAGAAAACATTATCCTCCTATTCACCAAGGTTTGCTTACTAATCAGTTTTATTGAATATAGTCTTATAAACTTAATATTATTTCAATAAGGCTGTTAATATTTAATATTAAATTGATAGTGTGTTCAATTTCCAAATATTCTTTTAACTCCAAAGTTAAAAGAGCTGTCGCCAGATATTATGATCTTGCTATCTGGTTCACTGGATCTTTTAACTGATTATTGTAGACATCACTTCTGTAAAGAATTAATATTTGTGAAGTGCTGTTAGCCAACATTGTTTTATCAATCCTTTAGTTATATACCTTTAACATGTAAAAGAAATATGACCGTAATTATATTGCATTTCCTAAAAAACAACATTCAAACTGTTACCATTACCAAATTTGAAACAGTTTTTTTGCAATTTATATGTATGCTAGGCATAGAGTTAAAAGTATTAATAAGGTAGGTATATCCCTAAAATCTTTTCTATAATCTACTTTTCTATAATTATACATATATTATAAATTAATTTAAATTATATTTTTCTTAATACTTATATTAAGTATGTTTTACCTATTGTTATTCTAGATTCAGTATGATAAGGAAAAGTCAATAATTTTCTATAAGTCTGCTGCTTTGGAACTTACTACGGAAGATGCAGTCAACAACATAAATATTGTTACACTATCAATAAATAATGTGGCAGAATCTTTGTATCAAATTCTCAAACAAATTTACACTCCACTTTTATGCAATGTAAGTAATTTATTAAATTTTATCAGTGAGTAAAATGTTTGCAATTGTTTTTAATGTTGATATTTCAGAGCAATGACTTAATTTCAAACAAGCTGCAGAAGAATCTTTCTGAATTAGAATCTAATTTGAGAATAATTACTCATGAAAAAGGATCTGATAACACTAGAGGTGATTATTAATAATTAAACACATAATTATAATAATTAAGACAAAATATTCTGTCTGTATGCATGATTACTATTCCCAAATTAAGTAGGTTAGTACCTATATTTTTATCTTACAGTAATAATGTCTATAGACGATGAATTAGCATATTGGAGAACAGTAGCAGATAAAAGGGATGCTACTAAGAAAGAAAGAGAAGGTGCAACAGCATTCTGTGATCTGTTTGAAGACATCTGTGAAGAGCTAAGGTACTTTAAATAAGTTAACAAAGCTACTTCCTGTGTTATGATAGAGGATTTAAGTATGAGAAGTGATTAAATAAAGGTACTGTATATTTTATTTAATACTAGCTGGGACCCACGGGATCCCTTATGGTCGCATAATATGACGACCATTTGGATCAGCGGTAGTAAACACTGCTTCTGAGCCATGGGTCGCGGGTTCGATCCCCGCACAGTACAAATATTTGTGTGCATGAACATGTCTGTTTGTACTGGTTTGGGTGTTTTCTATGTATTATAAGTATTTATTTACAAAAAAAAAGTATAAGTAAGTTTATCGGTTGTCTAGTACCCCATGCGACAGGGTACTTAATAGTAGCTTAACTTGGGACTAGATGGCTCTGTGTGGCCCAGTGTGGCATGTCCGAAATATTTATTTATTTATTTATTTATTATTTATTTATTTATTTGTCGTCATAGTGCTGTTTAGCATAACAGTTAAAATAAAAGAGTTTTTTGCATAAATTATAAAAAGCAGAGTATTATAAACGCCAAATGGTTATGGGCATAACTTCAACTTACTCCAATTTTCTATACTTATCATAATTTTAATCAACATAAATGTAAAGAGCATAAGTAATTGTTAAACGTCTAAAAGGTAATTAAGATACAAAATGCATAATGAAGGTATCCCTAAGTTCCCTAACCCACAGACGAGTAAAAAAGTACTTGCTTTAAACTTTTTAATTGTCCATGCCCTAATCTTTAAAATCATAAATTAATAATAAATTTGATTTTTTAAGTAATAAAATGGCAACAATAATAAATATTTATTGGTGCCTATTTAAAACTAGCTGTTGCCCGCGACTTCGTCCGCGTCAATTTCTGTTATTATGAACGTGATTATTTTTGCAACATTTTTCACTGATGCTTCGCTCCTATTAGTCGCAGCGTGATGTTATATAGCCTTAAGCCTTCCTCAATAAATGGACTATCCAACACAATAATAATTTTTCAAATCGAACCAGTACTTCCGGAGATTAGCGCGTTCAAACAAACAAACAAACTCTTTAGCTTTAAAATATTAGTATAGATATAATATAAGACAACAATGATTGTTAATTACTAAGGCTTAGTTATTTTGAGATATCTACCATGTACCTACATACCTTGTTTTTTATGAGTTTCCGATATATCGCGATCATGGCGCTTCCAACAGTGCCGAAATATCGGAAACTCACAAAATACAAAGTACATGGTAGAAATCTCAATTTAACTTATTTTATGATAGTGACCATAAAAGTTTAAATCAGTAGGTATGCTAATTACTAGTAGCTAATATCAGTAATTAGCAAATTATGATATTTATACAGGGTGAAATTTTAACCACTTTCCAAAATTTTTATAGGCGTTCGGTATCGTATTTAGAGCCCATTTATGAAGTAAAAAATGTAAATCAAGCTTTCACCCGAAAATATTTTTCGCAATATAGTTTCAAATTTTTACGGTCCTAGGCCTGATAAGGTATAAAGGGAAAATAAAAAACGTATGAATAGTATCGTAATGAATGAATGAGATGTGAATCGCGTAAAAAAAAAGTGTTGCTAGGAGGTCGTATCAAAAATTTTAGATTTTTTGCGGACATTTTCTAAGTGCTTTATCTTGACTTTTTTGTACTGGGCTATACCAAAAGAAAAAATACGTCATTTGTTTTTTGTCTCGTAGATTGATATATTAAAATTTGGAAGGTGGTTAAATTTCATCATGTATTGTTTTATTAAATTAAATCATGGGTGATGCTGTCCGACTAATAGTCAAAAATTGACTATGCCACAATTCAGTATTATTTTGGGTTTGTTATAGGTTCTTCATCTAATTCAAATGTAATAACTCCAAAGTTTACGTGTGAAATTTGGTGGCGAACGTGCATTTGCCCACACGTAATACTGACTAAAGTACGTCGCTATATCGTCTGTGATGCCAATAAATGACATGTTATGGTAAAAACATATATATATGTATGCACGCCTTTGTAAATAGCCAGAAGATTTCTATGAAAGCTCGTCTGGCTGTGCATAGAGGGGTGTTGGTTCCAACACTCATGTACGGAAGTGAAAGTTGGGTATGGCAGAAAAAGCATGAAAGTAGAATAAATGCAGTAGAAATGAGAGCGCTAAGAAGTATGTTAGGAGTGAAATTGAGTGACAGGATAAGAAATAGTGTGATAAGAGAACGTTGTGGTGTGAAAGAAGATATTGTCACAAGGATTGAGAAAGGGATGCTTAGATGGTTTGGACATGTAGAGAGGATGAATGAGAGAAGAATGACTAGACAGATCTACAATACGAGTGTGAAAGGGAACGTTGGAAGAGGAAGGCCTAGACGAACCTATCACGATCAAATCGGGGATGTTCTGAAGAAAGGTCAGGTCAAGAGTACTCTAAACCGACGAGCATGCATGAAAAGATTGATGAATGTGGAAGAAGCGAAAGATGTATGCCAGGATCGTAGTAAGTGGAAGGCCTTGGTCTCTGCAAATGAAAATATTATGCTGATGTATGGTTATTTAAAAAAAAACTGGGAAATAAAGTAGGTATGCCTAATGATTAATTCTGTGTGAACGTTATGCAAAAAGAAAATAATGCCAATTAAAGTTATGCAGTTTCAAATATGCCTATTTAATGTATGCGACCCAATATAAAATTCCGAGACAAGTTAAATATATACCGTTTGCCGCCGAGAGATCCAGAGGCGCTCTTGGTCAATACTTAGTTTATGAACAAGCTTCGGCGGCGTTATAATGCCACAAAAGAAAATTTATAAAGACATTTTACAGTCTTCCTAAATTCAAAAAAGTATTGCAAGCGAACTCTGCTCTTGATTTTGGTAATTGTTTAGTAGTATCTTAAGTATATTAATTAATTCTCACATTTGCAAGCCGTAGCAGCCTGTAACTGAATCTGCACCATAGGGAAAGAATTCCCTATGATCTGCACTTAGCTATATAATATTTAATGTTAGTCGTGATTGTAATATAACTGTAAGATTTGATGGTTGCTCCTATTAAATAAATAAATATAGTCACCCTTAGGACATTTTATTTAATGTTGCGCTGCATTTCTTGCACTTAGCTATATAATATTTAATGTTAGTCGTGATTGTAATATAACTGTAAGATTTGATGGTTGCTCCTATTAAATAAATAAATATAGTCACCCTTAGGACATTTTATTTAATGTTGCGCTGCATTTCTTATTTCGTAAAGTAATATTATTATGTTAAGCTTCCTCTTTAAATGGGCAATCCAACATAAACATGTTTTTTCAATCCGAACCAGTAGTTTCCGTGATTATCGCGTTCAAGAAACGACGATGACGATATTGATTTACCTACTTATTTTTATTATAGGTCTATGCCATCAAGTAGTATGCCTGAAATCAGAGAGGCAGCCGAAAATATTGGTGGGCTGCTTGACGATATATGGAGGCTCACTACATTTCCCTACAGTCAAGATAGAATGCTACACATTTTTGATGTTGTTGGTGAGTTTATATAAATTGATCCGTTAGCATAAATTTCAAAAAAAGTATTTATTTTTCTTAAAAATTTGTTTTTTTTTCTAGGATACATCATATGTTCAGTAATTCAAAAAACATTTTCTTCTGTTGAATTATGGAAGACCAATGAAGGCAGCAAAGAAATTGAAATGTTAACACTACTCATGGATAGTTTAAAAGTAATTCAGACTTGGATGAGTGCATGTAAATCACTTACTGAAACTTACTGGCCTAATTATGCCCTTCATATTTGGAATGGAAAATCTTATATCCCATTATACTGTGTGAAATTTGAAGAAAGACTAAAAGAGGTTGGTGTCCAGCAAAAAATACTATTGTTACTAAAAATAGAATAAATTGGAGCTACAAATCTAATTATTATTTACAGATTTATGATGTAAAGTCTACCTACAGCCAACTCAATAAACTGCTGACAAACTATGAAAGAGATGAATTAAAAATACAATATTCATTTGCACATTTCGAAAGTGAGTTCCTAATTTTATTTATAATGTAACAGTACTAATTTGAACATTGGATATACAACGCGCAAAACCGCAGACATCTCCACTTATTTTTATTATAAAAGAATTAAGACATTTATTAAATTTAATTTTCGTGGATTTTTTAAAGAAATTATTAAGTATTTATAGCCACGGAAGATAGTTGCTTTTATCATAATTGTGATGATTGAAAGAATCCAAAGTAGGCATGCATGTGTATGAGTAGTTTAGTAGCTTGTAGATAGTTCATACGCCTCTGATATTAAAGTTTTGCAATGATTAAACACAGCATAATAGTAATATTTTTTTGGTTACAATTTGACCCCTAATTTTTATTTGTCGAATCGATTTGTTTTTATTTGCTGAACTAACTATTTTCAGGTTTTCCCTTTTGACTAACACGTTGTATAATGTAGGCCCTGATTAGGTCTTGCTGAAGTGGAGCAATATAAATTTGATTTATCTATACTAATATTATAAAGCTGAAGAGTTTGTTTGTTTGCACGCGTTAATCTCATGAAGTGCTGGTTCGAATTGAAAAATTCTTTTGGTGTTGGATAGTCAATTTATCGAGGAAGGCTTTAGGCTATATAACATCACGCTGCGACTAATAGGAGCGAAGCATCATTGAAAAATGTTGCAAAAATAGTCGCGATCATAATAACAGAAATTGACGCGTACGAAGTCGCGGGCAACAGCTATGCAATTATAAATAATAGTACCTATCTTTTTCCACGGACAGAATCGAGGTTATGTTGTATTTTTATTGCTTAGTAGGGTTTTTGTTCCTATAAGTTTCATAAATTGATATCGTAATTCAACTTCAAAATTGGCAGACTTTCAAACATATTTCGTATAACCACCTCTTATCTAAGATCAGTCAGTTACGTTTTCTTTCTATAATATATTCTTTATCCTAGCGGTTTCATTGTAGTCAATGCACAACTATACAATTAGTGTACTTAGCGCCCAATTCACCCTACTGAGCTGGAATCCTAGAACAATAATCTTATTTTTTTGTCCCTTTATCATTTTTTATAGGTATCAACGTTTGGATTTGTAACGGCCCAAATCTGGCATGGGAGACAGCAATGTCAAAATTTTCGGCTAATTTACGCCCCGCAGAAATTAAAGTTGCTGAAAAACTCAAACCTAGATTACATAACACATCAACCAAACAGGTAAATCTTATTAGAATTTAATGGACTTCTTTCTCGTTTTCGTATAATCTTAAATGTATGCAATACGAATTGACATTGTATTTGATTTTGTTTCAGATGCTCTATGAATTTATGCGATACAAAACATTATTATGTAGACCTTTGGTAAAACATGCATTAAGTAACGAACTAGAAATATTCATTACTTCTTTAATATCTATGGTTAAAACAACAAAAAATCAATTAGATTCTGATGATATTGACGTACAGATGTATCAACCGCCTGAAATGTCGTTAGTAGTACAACAAATACAGTGGGCTAAACAGATGGAAGCTAAAGTAATTATGTTTTATAATAATGAATAACGATTTGTTTGGACGAATAGCACTCAAAATTTCGGATTATTTGTCACGGTGCCCGCTTAATGGCAACATTTGTAGCGTTATTTTTAGAATTTACCATTAGAAATTGTATTATTAATATTTTTAAGATATAAGAGGTTAGACTACCGTTGCTTCTACGTCAGCGCTGCTATTATTTCTTGGGCAGGGGGGGGGGGGGGGTGCTAAAGGGTCATTTTCGCAACTCGTCATTCTAGCATCTCGTCATTTTCGCAATTCGTCATACAAACCTAAAGCATTCCATTTCTTTCATTTCATGAAAATATACCATATTTAGATTATGGTAAATTTAGGGTCTAGAATCAAATCACATATCAAAATTAAAAATGTTTTATTTATCATAGGTCTTTTTTAACTCTAAAGGTTAAGTTGAAAAAATATTATAATAATCTAATATAACATCATAAATTATAAAAATCAACCGTCCACTGTAGAAGATACATTTATAAATCAAGTAAGTATGAGAGAGTATGTTCTCTTAGATTTGATGTCTCAGCAGCTTTTTATAATACAAGTTATAGTTTTTATCAAAATAAATATCTTTAGCTTTTCTATTGTTCCTTATAGTATTTACAAACAATTTGTCTTTCATTTGTTATATTTCGCTTCTTGTCTTAATTGTATAAAAACAAAATCAGATTCGGCCTTTTAGGAATTAGAACGTTCATCCTATGGTGCCATCCTTCCAGGGCATTCGTAGTAGAGACACATTGTTTGTAAATACTATAAGGAACAATAGAAAAGCTAAAGATACTTATTTTGATAAAAGCTGTAACTTGTATTTAAAAAAGCTGCTGAGACATCAAATCTCATCAGAAAATTTTATCAAAAAAATATTTTTTTATAATTAGTAAAATAATATTGTAATCCCGGATTGTGGATTGTTGATTTTTATAATTTATGTAATATGTATTTGATTATTTTAATATTTTTTCAATTTAACCATTAGAGTTAAAAATGACCTATGATAAATAAAACATTTTGGATTTTGATTTGTGATTTGATTCTAGACCCTAATTTTCCATAATCTAATTATGGTATATTTTCCTAAAATGAAAGAAATGGAATGCTTTAGGTTTGTATGACGAATTGCGAAAATGAAGAGTTGCGCTAGCATGACGAGTTTGCGTTTATGACAAGTTGCTACTAATCCTAAAAATCTTTACTCGCGTAAGGATGTAGGTACGCGCGCCAACGCGCGACCATCTAAACTTAGCCTTATGGTGGATACCCTTTGGAAAAGAAGAAAGGTCTATGTTTTGATACCACACAACACTGATTTTCTTCAAATTCATAGAAATTCATTATTACATTCTATTAATGACGGTTTTAACTTAATTTGGAATGACAGACAAGCTCTTTAACTTTATTGATTGGTACAGATTACTTAATATCTTTGTACGTGCAATATTACAGGTTATTGATATAAAGACTTGTGCCGATAAATACCTCGGTGACTTTGACGGAAGCGCCGAACTGCTGAAATTGGCGGATCAAGTACAGACCGATCTAAAAACGATGTACACCCAACTTTATGAAGACTGGTCCCGAGATATACAGGTAACATTTTAACAGCCTTTAATGAGGCCTCTCGATCACTAGTCCGCGTTTGCCCGTCCTCCCTCATTGACGACTCCTGAGTCTAGGAGACCGCAAGACAAACTTCCTGACTTAATTCGTGGTCGTTGCAAAAGGCCGCCTCACGCTTACTCGCCGCCCAGCATAGCTTTTACTATAATGGGAAGCGAGTGACTACCACTAACTGCGGACCCCAAGTTTCACACAGACAGAGATACTTTCGCATTTTAAATATTAGTAAGGAGTTCAGAATTATTTACAGCGTCTAGCGTCTTTTGAGCGCAGCTAATGTAAGACTGCCAGAAAACATTCGCTGATATTATATGCATTAATGCGTAAGTTGCAGCTCTGTTCCGGAGAGTTAGCAAATTATGGATGCGTAGGTAATGCACGCGATCAGTTTCGAGCCCTAAACAAATAACATTGCGATAAATTTTAACTGATATTCGTAGACGAGTGATTCCTTTTTAGGTTTTTTTTAAGAGGATTACTGTGTCGTCCATTTGTTCGTCTGTCCGTCTGTCTGTCTACATTGTTTATCTCGGGAACTCGTGGAGATATCGAGATATCGAAAGTCTGCTATGAATTTATTACAGCATTTAAATAAGTATATCCGCAAGAATTACTCCTACAGATTATATCTACAATTCTACATGACTGTTACGTAGGTTCAAGTGAAGAACATTTTAACAGCCTTTAGCCTTTTTCTCCAGCTGTCCTCTGACGAGCCGGTCGTAGAGTTCAGCGGTGAGAGCAAGCTCATGGTGGCCCGCTACGTAGTGCGCGCCACAAGTTACAAATAAGTTCATTTTTTACAAGATTCTGTTGCGTAGGCCCAGGTGAAGAACGGGTCTCTCCAGCTGTCCTCTGACGAGCCGGTCGTAGAATTCAGCGGTGAGAGCAAGCTCATGGTGGTCCGCTACGACGGGCGCGCCACGCGGGTGGAGCGAGAGGCGCGGGCGCTGCGGGCCGCGGGGCTGCCGGCGCCGCCGCCGCACGTGGCCTCCGCGCTCGACCGCCTGAGCCTGGCGCTTTGCCATGCCCAGAGGCTGAACCAAGTAACGGCTTTGATATACTTCTGATTTTAGAATATTGATTCCCCAGACAAAAACCGTCTTACAATGATAGTTTTTTTTTTGCTCTATGCCTCTGGTCTCCAGTCAAGTTACCTGAGTCTCAAAAATCCACAATCTCAATCCTAAAACGGCGACTTTGTTCAACTACAGATAAATTTTAGTCTGTTCACAAATCTTAGTTGGGATTAGGGGTTCAAATACCCTCGATATTTTTTTTTGATTATAACTGGGCTGGGACTTTTACTTAGGATCCATTGGTGCTCAATTTGTACCAATTTAAAATCGTCTTATTGGAGATTTATGAATAAATGTAATAAAACATGGTCTAAATTACAAATAAATCAATTTGATTTCTCAAATTCTCTATACAAAAACCGGTTCAATCTAGGTTGCATCATTTCACAACACGCTAGGCGAGAGAATGATCCCATCTACGCGACCGATGATGCTGCAGGCCGCGCTGGACCTCTCCCACCTAGTGCGAGACCAGAAAGCTGTCTATTGGAATGACACCGAACAACTCGCCAACTACACGGATAAGCTTAAAAAGATTGTGCTGAAGTTGGAATCTCAGGTACTACTAAATTGTGAAGGAATATCTGTTAGTGACGCTAGTTATTTGGTTATCACCGAACCTAGACTTTTATCTATATTTAGGACAACCCTCCAAAACTTTTTAGTGACTTTATATGAATTTACTTAGTATTATTGTGGCACTTATAATTTACACTCTTTTGCTGGAAGGCTCTGGGCCAACAATCAGCTGGCCCCCAATTCCGCTAATTTACAAATGTCTACGATTTTGATGCAATTACGATTCTATTGAGCCATTTGCAAATTAGCGGAATTGGGGCCCTGTTTAAACTACGTCCATCCTTTATAGCCACGAATAATACTTATTACTAATGCCTTGCTTTATTCGTTATATCATTTATTTCTCCTATCTTCTACAACTTATCCAAAACATAGAAAAAAATAGAATACACGGATTAACTATATTCTATCGTAGACATACCTTTTACTGCTCACTGGGTCTGTAATCTTTACTATTTAGTTTTGTGTTTTCAGAACTCCTATTTAACAAATCAGCATATAGCCATTAGAAGCATCGTCGAGAAACTACTAGACACTGAGCTATTAGCACAGCAATCAGAATGGAAGAAGAAAGTCAAGGAAATAAGGGACATCATAGAAAAGGTAAATAATATTAAGTTTTTCTAAATCTATAAATGTATTAAAATACTCTTATTGTTGTTATTTACATTTGATTTTCAGGTAGAGGCAAATGGTTATAAAAACACAGAATCGTGGCGCACTCATTGGGATTGGCAACTTTACAAAGCTTTAGAGTGTCAGTACATAAAAACGCTACTCTCTCTTCATAAACATTTCCCACATGTTAAAGTGGATTTGGTTCTTCGGTAAGTAAAAATATGTGTAAGTTTTTTTTTCTGACTTTCAATTTCTATACTTTGTAACTGCATTTCAAAATCTCAAACATTTTAGTGCGCTTAGATAATCATGATAAATAGTGCACAACTTAACGATACATTTATTAGAAAAAACCACAACAATTATTTATTTTCTAATTAAAGAGGGATGAGTATTGTTGGAATAGGGACGGAATGGCAGAAGAATACTTTTTATGCTTTAGTTAGAGTATATTTCGTCATGGAGATTTTTAGGGAGCCCTATGCCCAACAGTTTGCGTTTGGCAAAGAGAATGATGATTATATATCTTACAACTCCAATCCTACAAACTAGAGCGGTTTTGTTCTAGTCATTGATGTGATATAAAAATGATGAAACTCAATTATTGTCTAAGAGGTGTCCCAGCTAAATCTGCACCCATTTGATATAATAGATACAACAAGACATAAGTATCCAAACTTTTGCATGTCGACATAATTTGGCCGGGTTATATAGTTGACACTGGCATAACATCAACGTCAATCATTCAATCGAGGACTGTTTTAGGTGTCATTTTTGTAACGGACTGTTTAGTAACGGCCTCTAATCATGCCACTGCAAGTCAAAAGCTTCCATAATTGAATTCAAGTTACCATAGCAATGATAGTTAAAGGCATAATATCGGACTGTGTATCTAGTTCCTATTATTATATACATATCTATAGTCAGTTTATTCTTACTTGACTTATTTGGTAAACAAACAGCACTCATAGCAAAAACACGTCTTCCTAACTTAATCTCACTATGTATTCTGTGTATAGAAGATTTGTATGATAAAACAACTCGTTAGAATTTGTTTTTTCTCTGAAATGTAAAGACCGGTGTATTGCAACCTACCTGCTTTGAGAATTTGCTATTTAGTATCAAAATAGTATTGGTTGAGGTGGTCACAGAACACAATTTACCCTAGGTGGTGGTGTTGTTAACCATGTTCACCTTCTTCCTTGCGGTCACACAAAGAAAGAGATTTATTGTCGATTAGCGGACCCGACAGACGTTGACCTGTCTTAACTATGACTATTGATTTCAAATTGGAATAATTTTTAGATACAAATTGTTCAATAATGCTTTATTATGATAGACAACAATCTTCTTTTCTTCATATAACCAGGCTATGAAAAAATATTAGTTTGTTTACATCCCATTTGACGATATTTGCAGCGAGCATTCTGTCAAACGCCATAAGGCTATATACAGAGTGACTTTTTCGTCATCTTCAAAATTTTTTATAGGCATTCAGTATCGTATTTAGAGCCCATTTATGAAGTAAAAAATGTGTATCAAGTTTTCACTCGAAAATTTATTTCGCAACATAGTTTTAAATTTTTACGGTCCTAAGGGAATATCAAAAACTTATGAATAGTATTGTAATGAATGAATGAGATGCGCATCGCGTAAAACAAGTGTTGCTAGGAGGCTGTATCAAAAAAAGTTCTAAGTGCTTTATCTTGTCATTTTTGTACTGGGCTATACCAAAAGGAAAAATACGTCCTTTGTTTTTTGTCTTGTAGATTGCTATATTAAATTTTGGAAGGTGGTTAAAATTTCATTCTGTATATTGAAAAACTTAAAATTGTAATAATTAAGGAATACTAAACCACCATATTGAAATAATTTAGGTATTCTTAAATTTTCTAATTTTTCGCTCAATTTTCTTAATTTTTATTTCAAAAGAACGTTCTCTTTACAATAACCAACCAAAAAATTAAGTGTCGAAGTCGGTCCAGCATTATAATATCCAATTATAATAAAAATTATTTGGGGTGTGTGAGGTTTTGAAGAAATAAATAAGTGAACGTCGATATAACAAACGAAAGTAGAAGAAACAACCTGGTATATAACACACTCAAGCAAAACATGCTCCACGTGGTCACAACAGCGGTAATGTGTTTAATTTTAAAATCTAAGATATCAATCGTTTTATCATGAATATTTTAATATTTGTAAGCTATTATTTTAAACACTATCGATTGTCTATAGTCGCCCAGAGGCTATTATTGTTTACTAAATAAGCCAAGTTATTTTGAATAGAGTATATTCCTATACAGACTTGACTATGGCTTTCATTTCCGTCAATTTTTTTTATAGGCGTTTAGTATCGTGTTTAGTGCCCATTTATGAAATAAAAAATGAACTTTTCACCCTAAGTTTCAGCTTTTTGCTTTTTACGGTCCTAACCCCGTGAAGGTATGAAGGGAAAATCAACAACAGAACTTATAAATAGTATCGTAATGAATGAATGAAACGCTTATCGCGTAAAAAGTGTGTTAGTGGCAATATCCAAAATTTAAGATTTATGGCGGACATTTTCTAGGTGCTTAATCTTGACATTTTTGTACAGGGCTATACCTACCAAAAGAAAAAATACGTCATTTGTTTTTTATCTCGTAGATTGTTGTATTAAATTTGGAAAGGTGACTAAAATTTTATCCTGTATATCGATGGTTCTGGTGCATTGCAGGGGTCATGCGGTGCGAGTGCAACCAGCCATGGAGCAAGTGCGCGCGCAGCACTACCACCAGCTGCGGCGGCTGGTGGCGCTACCCGCGCAGTTCGTTGGGCTGCAGCCCGCCCCCGCTAAGGCACCGGAGTTCGCTACTATAGTTCAAAGGTAACGTGCCTTGTCGCCTTTATGTAATTTTTGTGATTAATTTAAAACAGTTTTCTTGATGCAATTAACGTGTATCGATTTTTAGACCAAAGTTTTATTTATTAAATATTTCTAACGTTAACTTTATAGTCTAATGTTTTGTTGACAAAATGCATAATAATCAGGAAGCGGATATAAAAAAGCTAATAATATAGATTCAACCTACAAAATCAACAGGGAAAAAATGATTTTCAATCGCTATCTTCATTCTCTGTTCCAATCAAGAACACAAAAAATAGGAATACAAATTTTGGCACCCTTTTCAACCCTTTGAAGAATTATTTCTGGGATAAAAACTAGCCTAAATCCTTTCCCGAAACTCTAACTATCTCTTTGCTTAATATCATCTAAATCGGTTCAGCAGTCTAAATTTAATGTAAATATAATTAAAGTTAATTATCATAGCGTATTTATTGATTCTATCTGACGTAAACATCACTGAACTAGATAAATTAGCTACTATTTATACTAAAAGTATCTAATTCAGGCACAGCTGGTTGGGCAACAAAGCGGTCCAGCAGCTTGAAGCCGCTCTCAGCGCATTGGAACGCACCTGCGGCGAGTGGACGCGCCGCGCCGCGCTGGCGTGCGTGCCCGACCTGGATGCGCTATGTACGGAGTACCTTCAAGAGCCGACCCACTGGGAGAACAACTTCAAGGCCTGCAAAGCTTACGGGCAGGCGGTCGCCAAGATGACTTTGTAAGTGTTGAGGATTATCCCACATAGAGTTGTGTAGAACGACACGCACCTGCGGCGAGTGGACGCGTACCTTTACGAGCCCGCCCACTGTGAGAACAACTTCGAGGCCTGCAAAGCTTACGGGCAGTCGGTCGCCAAGATGACTCTGTAAGTGTTGAGGATTATCCCACATAGAGTTGTGTAGAACGACACGCACCTGCGGCGAGTGGACGCGTACCTGTACGAGCCCGCCCACTGTGAGAACAACTTCGAGGCCTGCAAAGCTTACGGGCAGGCGGGTGAGTAGGATTATCCCACATATTATACATTGTGTACAACTACAGCTTATTAAATGAGCAGTAAAATAAATATGTATTTAAAAAGATAAAAGTTTTTACAATAAAATGTAGAACAATGATAATTTAAGACCTTACGAGCAGAGAACAAATTACGATCTTCATTCCACTCGATGACAAACAATACAATGTACATTTTTCTTTTTGCATTTCTTCATCGTTCCAAAGAGATCGCTACAAGTCTTAATATTTAATTAGAACCATTTACTAACATGCATGTTAGTTCAGAGAGCACGAGATTAAATCCCGAAATTAGCGCGCACAACAAAACAAATTTTATCATAATGTATATATATATTAGTGTAAATAAAGTATAGTACCTATATATGTTAAACATATATGAAAGACAATACGCATAATCATAACAATATTGTTTGTTATAGTGAGGATGAGAAAATCGAATGGATATCCGTGGGTACAACATCGTTACGGCGCGAATTTGAAGCACAGGCGCGCAACCTTTGGTCGTGCCTCATGTCGTCCCTCCAGGCCAGCTGCCGTGCGGACGCGCTGGCCTTGGACACGTTTGTGGCCAGCGCTTCACGAGCGCTACACCACAATGTGATGCCCAAAAATGCGAAGGATTTAGCTGAAATCAGCTCTATGCAGCAAGCCTTAAGGAATAATATGCCCGAGGTAATAATAAAAAGATGATTACTGAAACAGAAATATATGTACGTCAGAAAATATTTTGGTGCAAAAGCACAATTTTTGGTGTTAGCTAATATAGTTGGACTTTTAGAATATTTGTGTTCCTGCGTTAAAGTACTATATAATGTTTAATGTTACACGTTTTCAAAGTTCTGTCATTGATTTTAATGCACTTGAGACAGTTAGTTTCTATAAAAAAAAATTGCAGATGGAAAAAACCGTTGAAGCCTTAAAACGCAAAAGTCATATGCTTCGTACGTGGGGAGGTGATGCAACTTCAGACGGGAGCATCAAAGAATGGCAGAAAATTCGCGAACTAATGCTGAGTCAGCAGCAAATGTTTGAACATCAAGTAAGTTAGCATTGTTTTAAGATTAGCAAAGGCTAAGATAATTATGTAAAAAATTATAAAACTGTTCGAAGTGAATTCTCACTTGCTTTCTAATATCAATAATTATGAGCTCAAAATCTAAACATACCTTGCTTTGAAAAAACACAGAATGTTAAGCACATTATTCTCATTCATTCATCCATACATTAATTTATTTATACCACGAAAAATATAGTGGTAAATTTATCTACCAGCAAGGAGAACTTTTCTTAATTTTATAACCATGAACTGAGACAGACATGATTTTACAAGATTTTTTTTCTTTAGAGTTCACCTAGGATACGGTGGAACGTTCTAATATTAACAGGCTTTATTTCCTACTGCACGAATCATGGTCACGGGCAGACTGACAGATCGAAACGTCGGAAAATTAAAATACCTTTCAATTGTAATACTGCATCCCGTTTAGTTTATCCTAGAACTTATGTGCTATATAAAATAAATTTAGCAAAGATAATACAGGATGAAATTTTAACCACCTTCCAAATATTAATATATCAATCTACGATACAAAAAACAAATGACGTATTTTTTCTTTTGGTATAGCCCAGTACAAAAATGTCAAGTTATAGCACTTAGAAAATGTCCGCCAAAAATCTAAAAATTTTTGATACAGCCGCCTAGCAACACTTTTTTTACACGTTGCGCATCTCATTCATTAATTACGATACTGTTCATAAGTTTTTGATTTTCCCTTTAAACCTTAACAGGTCTAGGACCGTAAAAATTTAAAACTAGGTATATCGCGAAAAATATTTTCGGATGACAACTTGATTTACATTTTTACTTCATAATTAGGCTCTAAATACGATACTGAACGCCTATAACAATTTTGGAAAGTGGTTAAAATTTCATCCTGTATCCTGTATGTTAGAGCTGTACAATTTATGTCAGGTGGCCTTACCAGCGATTTCTACCATACAATTTTCAAGTATGGGACAGTTGAATTAAGATTAAAGTTGATAGATAATTAGGAGGTGTACAATATTAGTCGATTTTGTTTGTTATAGGCCGAAATAGTGAAATCTAGCATGAATGGAGATTGGGAAAACCTCAATACAAACGTAGAAGCTTGGATGTCGCGATGGAACCAAAACAAATTACGATTTGAGGAGACACGTGGCGTGGCTTATACGGAGATGGCTGACAGATGTCGCTCTGTATACGAAGCGTATGCTTCCTGGGAAAAATTCGTCAGTGATAGAGATGACCTATTGTAAATATGGTTTATACTTAATCCTTTTTTTATTTTAACTGATATTTTTTCATGCAAATTGATGTATGATATTGTTCGTGCTTACAGCAAAGAATGTGAGAAGTTTAATATGAAACTAGAACTGACTGAAGTTTGGTCTGAAGCTGAAAAGCTTATGACAGAATATGTTAACGTATGGAGCATTCTGAGAGATTACAACAAAGGTTTTATATTTTCAAAGTTATTTGTCTTTGGTCTACAATGACTGTATAATAAACTTATTAAATAATTTTGTAGAATTTGATGCTATTTCCGAACAAGAATGGATTGTGTTCCAAAAGAAACTACACCTTCTAGATGAATTTGTGTCCACATGGACTGAAAAACTAGAGCCCTTCACAGTGGTCACCCTCTTTATACAGCAAGAGCTTGAAAGATATTCTGTGAGTACCATATTCTTTGAGGTATTATAACATTAGTGCCTTTTATTTTTGAAAAATGTACAGTGAAGTTAAAGATTTACATTTTATTGAAATTTACCACGCGTTTCGAACCCCTTTGGTTACAGGTAACTAAAATATTATTTGCCTAACATAAAGATGGTAGTTTAAAAAATAAAACGCGAGTTGGATCCCTTAGTAAATATTTATTTAATTATTTGCATTTATATGGATGGTAGGATTTTAAATGGTGGTACCAAAATGGTCAGTTTCATTGTTAAAAAGTCGCCATGATTATGTTATTTTTACGAACCAACATTTCTACTCTTATCTAGTGCCGGCCTAAAATAGTAAAGCACCAACCCTTCTGTTTCGCCAGAAGAAGACGAACAGGTCATGGTTATTTTCGCCATTCATCAAACGATCACTAACCCGCCTGCCTGCCAAACATTTCTATTAAAGCTAAATATTCCTTTTGGGGAAGCCTATGTCCAGCCGTGGGCTGATGTAGACTGATAATGTTGATATGCCTTTTTTAACTATAAATATTGAGGTATTATATTGAAATAACAGGATTTGACGCCACTGCTCAAGTATCTCCGAGGGTCAGATTTTACTGAGCGCCACTGGCGAGAAGTCTTTAGTTTGTTGGACATGGAATACAAAAAACCTGATACTCTACAAGTAAAGGACTTCTTGGCCGCCGCTTCAAATATTAAAATGCAAATCAGGGAGCTTCAGGTGTGTGCAATTCAAAACTGGTAGCATTCGTCAAAACTGTCATAAACTCATAAAAAACAAGGTTCATGCATGGTATATACTTCGCATCAATTAATTCTGGCCTTAAATTAGACCTAGAAAGAATGGAATTGTCATTCACTTACAGATAATTAAGTTTGATGATTTAGACGACCATTCTCTATCAAATCTATACTTTATAAATTTAAATATTTAATATTTTAGAAAATTAGTTCAATGGCTTCAAGCGAGGCGGCTATCCGAAGCGCTCTTAACGAGCTGGAGCTATGGTTCGCGGGCGCGCGCCTCTCTATCATTTATTACAACGACAAGTCCCGGCGGCCCACTCCTATCGTCAAGGATTTCAAAGATATACTCTCTAAGGTAAACAACAAGTGTTCTCCTACTACCATTTTTCAATTCTCAACTGTGAGCGCCTATGGGAATGGTGGTTCAAAGGCAAACCAACTGTGATCATACCGTACATTTGTCTTGTCGTCGCCGACAGAAATGCTAAAATTAATTTATTCTAGAAAGCTTTTGAATAGCCAATTTCCAATTGACCTTATGTTTTAATAATATATTTTACACCTACATTCGTACAACGCCCCGTTGGTCTAGTGGTGTAAATACCGGGCCAAGATCTCGGGGTCCCAGGTTCGATCCCCGGGTCGGGCGACGAAAAGTTTCGAATATTCGAACATTGCTCGGGTTTGTGACCACCAACCCGCATTTGGCAAGCGTGGTGATTATGCCAGTACCCATCATTCCTGTGGTAACTTGAATTCAATGATGGAAAGCTTTTCCCGGCAGTGAGGTGATTATAGGCTGTTACTTTACTTTACACCTACATCATCGCTGAGCGGTTCCAGCAGGGGCGAAACCTTCCTTACCAAAGTGCTCACTAATACACGTGGATGATCTTTCAATTTAGTAGCATTCAAAATAGTGTCATGTAGGTAAGTTTAATGATTTAATATTACCGTGCCAAGATCTCGGGGTCCTGGGTTTGATCCCCGACTCGTGCAACAAGGGTTTCGAATTTTCGATCATTGCTCGGGTTTGTCATCACCAACCCGCATTTGGCAAGCATAGTGATACACCTTCCTTTGCCTTGCAGTGAGATGATTATAGGCCGTTAGTTTACTTCACGTAAGTTTAAATGTCCTTATGTGAATTCAGTCGTGGACATTTCTTAGTGTAAGTTTTGTACGACTACATGTATCTAGTTATTACTCGTATATTCGGATTCAGTCTCAGACATTTCTAACTATACCCATCAATGCTTTGCTAACTTTCAATGATTGAGGCCTTTGCCCTGAAGTTGGATGATTATAGGTCGTTAGTTTACTTAACATTTTGACTTTACTTAAGTTTAAGTGTTCATAGGGCAGAATATGAAACAGGACAACTACGTAGATTCAGTCGCAGACAAGTTTGACGACCTCCGTGTCGGAGTGGCGTACATATGGTTTTTAAGGTCACCTGTTTCGAGGTCCTGAGGTTAAAAAAAGAGTATTTCTACATTTTCTCGGGTCGGGTTTGTGTTTAAATCTTGGTTGTTTCTGATTTCCAAAATACGAAAACTTTAAATAGTTACAAATTGGGATAAGAACAATGCATGTGATGTTGTCAACATTAATTTATTTATTAAGTTACTAGCTTTTGCCCGCGGCTTCGCTCGCATTTAATTCGGGGTAACAATAACGGGGTTGGGGGCGGATTTCCGAAAAAAAATGATGCACGATTTTTTTGTTAGTCACAAATAGTCTGCATACCAATTTTTAGCTTTCTACCGTAAAAATTGCGGAATTCTCCATACAAAATTCCATCCCCCATTACAGAGAAGTGGGGGGTTAGAAAGAAACAAAAAGTAGCCTATGTCACTCGTCATCCCTTCAACTATCTCCACTAAAAAAAAAACACGTCGATTTGTCACTCCGTTTTGCCGTGAAAGACGGACAAACAAACAGGCAGACACATCATCCCCCTTTTTTAAAGTCGGTGAAAAAGTAACCTATGTCCTTCCCTAAGGTTTAATTGACCTTCGTACAAAATTTCATCAAAATAGGTTCAGTGGTTTAGGCGTGAAAGCGTAACACACAGACAGACAGAGTTACTTTCGCATTTATAATATTTGTAGGGTTAGAGATTATATTATATTGTACATCGTAGATCGAGGAGCAGCAGTGGGTGGTGTCGTCGGTGTCAGGCGGCGGAGCCGGCGGCGACGCGTGCGCGGCGTGGGAGGCGCGTCTACGCGCGGCGAGGGCTCTCGTGCGAGCCGCGCACCACGCGCAACGCAGGTCAGTAGATACTACGCATGTCGAAACCAGCATACCGAAGGCAAAATTAAATAGTTAATATGTTATAGCAATATTTCTCTGTTACCGGAAAATTTTATTGAATAGCGTCTGGTCTTAGAGTCATTGTATCTATTGGTATCCTCTGATTTAAAATGGAAGCTACAATAACAGAATATCTTTGAAGGTTTTCTATAAGTCAAGCAACTTTTTTATGGTTTCATTTATGGGTAGTCTGCAAAAAACACCAGTGTCAAATCACAAAGATTCATTTGAATTTAATAATAGTATTGTCTTATCTGTGATAATATTAACTAATTTTATAATTTAGTAGATTCTGGGCTTTGTTCAGTAAAATAAAAAAAAATATAAAAATAGTTTATTTTCTCTCTCACAAAACTTAAAACTAGAATACAGGTTTTTTTAGAAAATGCCAGCAGATGTTTAGCTTTGTGAGGGACTGGAGCCTGTGTTCAGTGACAGCGCATTAGAACGGTACATTTAGGTCCGATTGGTTTCCACAAATAAAATACAGGGATCAGATCGACATATTATATTTTATTATGGGGACACGCGATTTACCAGAAAGCCAATCTTTTTTCAGCAAGATAGAAAAATGTTTTTACAATTATAAAATTTTCAGTGTTTTTTCAACACTTTTTTTTATCATTTAGTGACATGAACTAAATCCTCAAAACAATTCCTCAAATCTACCAAAACAAAATATCATGCTCACCCTATACAGTTGGTTGACTACATAAGTGTCAACATATATAAGGTTGACATATTATTATTTGGGTGAAGTTATTCTACTAAATGTAGTTAAAAAAAAAATCTTTTCTGTTTTATTAAAATGATATTTACTTTATTAAGAAGGATTAAGTGTAACTAGCATTAATAAATAAAACTACATTAGAAAATAATGCTACAGGGACATTCAGTATGTTAAAAATTTTGGGACGTCGATATGTAATCCTACCAATTATGTATATTTTTAATTCTGGTATTATTAAGAATGAGACAGACTATTGAAAGTTGAAACAGAAGGCTCTCCAAATGTCAGACCGCATCTCAAAGCCACAAAATCACAATGTATTATCGACTTACGTGTCTTAAAAAATTTTTTTTTTTTAAAATGTACAATACTAAGAGCTTTTTCTAGTTATGTAATAATTATTTAAATTTCTTGTTACAATTACACATATTTCATTTAAGGTCAAACTCCCTAGACGACGCACTAGCGACCACACAGCTAAGGTCACACGGAAACATGCAGAATCAGATTTTTCCAGGATGCGGTTTAGTTACATTAGAGGCCTGCGCGGCGAGGGACTTTTGTCCGCAGAAAAGACTTTTAGTACGCGGTACATTTAATTCGTAGTGTGCGTTTATCAATACAGTTGTAAGGGATCTACTTCGAAGGACAATAAAGTACATCGGGAATTGTCCCTCGTCTGCGCAGGCCTTATAATGTATTGTAAAAGTTTTTAAGTCAAAGGGTGATTCTTAGTTCGGAATATATTTTTGACGATTTTATCGAAAATAATAAAAAACACAATTATTTTTTTCCCAAATCATTTCTAGATTAATATTATTAAAATTGATAAAAGAGGCACCATTGTAAAGTTAATAGTTTCGGAGATAAATCAAATTAAAAAAAAAAACACTGTTGGAGATAATGACGACGTGTTGTTGTTTTAATTGTCTACGTTACAAAAAGAATGAAATAAAACAACTCGATTAAAAATCAACAAAATAGTTTAATCATAAAATCAATTTTAATTAAACTTTATACTACTAATATCAGTATATATTCTTTTTCAAGTTCAATTAAGTTGCTAAAATATCTAATAAAGTTTATACTACTATTTTTTCAACAAAATACAGATTGTAAGTGTAAAATGATACCACTAAAGAATTATTATAATATAACAAATATAAGATTATTTCTAACTTATAATATTAGGAGCTCAAGCATTAACAATTAATGCGTTTATTAATCCTTTTAGTCGAGACAAATATGAGATAATTAATCATCATTATATTTGCTTTCGTGGACTTTTGGTTCGATTGAGACCTGGGCCTAATAGACTACACAGGTACATCGAGGTGCTTAAGTATTTATACCAAAACGCCATCACCATGTCGGTCGGTCCGATTACAGAACCAGAGCTCTAATCCGATCCAACTGAGCGAGGCGTGAGACAAGGAGACGTTATTTCTCCGAAACTGTTCACAGCTGCGTTGGAGGATATTTTCAAGCTTCTGGACTGGAAAGGACGCGGCATCAACATCAATGGCGAATACCTAATACACCGCGATGTAGTTCTTATGGCTAAGACCTTGGAAGACGTGAACATTATTCTCGAAGATCTCGGTAATGCTTCTCAAAGAGTGGGTCTTAAGATGAACATGGACAAGACGAAAATCATGTTAAATGCTCATGTTGCACCTGCTCCAGTTAACGTGGGGAACATTGCACTTAAAGTTGTTGACCACTATGTTTACCTGGGACAGATAGTCCAGTTAGGTAAGTCCAATTTCGAGAAATAGATCTGACATCGAATCCAGCTCGGATGGGCAGCGTTCGGGAAGCTCCGACATATATTCGCGTCCGAAATACAGTGTCTCAAGACGAAAGTCTTTAACCGGTGTGTGTTGCCAGTGATGATCTATGGGAGTGAGACGTGGTCGTTTACTATGGGTCTCTTATGAAGGCTCAAGATCACCCAGCGAGCTATGGAGAGAGCGATACTTGGTATTTCCCTACTCGATCGAATCAGAAATGATGAGATCTACAGGAGAACGAAAATAACCGACATCGCTCGAAGGATTGCATCGTTAAAGTGGCAGTGGGCGGGACACATAGCGCGGAGAACCGATGGCCGTTGGGGCGGAAAGGTTCTCGAATGGCGACCACGTACCGGACGACATTTCGTGGGCAGGCCCCCTACAAGGTGGACCGACGATCTGGTCAAGGTCGCGGGAAGCCGCTGGATGCGGACAGCATAGGACCGATCGTTGTGAAGATCCTTGGGGGAGGCCTATGTCCAGTAGTGGGCGTCGTTCGGCTGATATGATGATGCTGATGTTAAATACATTAAAAATGTTAAATAATAACACGGAGTCGTTTTTAGTAAATATCTTCTCTTTTTACACAGTCGTTGCTGTGCTCGACGATGTTCATCTATAGCTTTAATATTTTTGGTGGCATTTTGATCGACACCTTAAAACAAAAAAACATGGTTTTAATGTAATAAAAAAATATTTTGAATTCACACTAAGTCTTCAAACCAATGTTATTAGCAGACTCAAACATCTTAAACAATATTCAAAATTACAGTGAAAGTATACTTAATAAGCAAAAAGTAATTATCCTCAACAGCTACCATTATTGGAAAAAGAACAAATCATTATATTCCCTATTTGTCATTGTACACAACACAGATTTTGAAGATAATGATGCTGTAGAAAATGACGAATTCGAGAAAACTAGTTTTATCCTGTTGAACCTGTATAATCCTGCTTCTAAACACATTGATATAAATAAGTTCACATTCGATACATAAAAGGAGCAAACAATATGATTCATGTGACAATTATAAGCAACAGCAGACAGCAAAAGGATAATGACTTTTGAGATGACAAAGGAGTTGTCCCAAATTGTATGGAGGCTAGGCCCAGAACCTGTACACATAGCCAAAAGTTAGGGCAATGTACCTACAACACTTTGTTATTATCCAAATTCTTTAAAAATGCTTCGTTTAATGGCTCAAACAAAAATAAACTTATTAGAATAGCAATACTAAACAACAAAAACTATCATGGCGGAAGATGACACTTTAATGACATCTGTAAGTTTTGATAATTCCAAAATCGCTTATATCGATTCAAACAAGTGATATTGTTTGCTTACTTGTGCTTGTTGTACTAATAAGATATAATAATAACTTTTCACGTGAGATTATGACGAGTGGCAAAAACTTGAAAAGAACGGTTAAATGTCAAATATTGACAAAGGAAATCTGACAGCTACAGACTGACATTTAGAGTTTATGGTTTATCTTTTTTTTTCGTCAAACGCCATCATGTATACCTGATTGAGAGCGATATTTATTAGATTGTATTTATTTTTGAGCCGCTAAATTTTACGTTATATACAGTTATTTGTATTTTTTCTAAAGTCAGTAGATTTTTCTTGATTTTTTAGAATACTGTACAATGTCTGGGCCTGTTACGGGACATCTCTTTTGTAAGAACGAAATGTAAGCTTACCTGGTCGACAAACTCTATAAGTGTACTTCGTTCCAAGCTCGCAGCTCGATAGAGAGAGGTGCGGGGAGCTTATCGTGGGCTTCAAACACAACTTGAATTTGAACTTACCTAAGATTTATTGAAACCATTCTTGTTGCGTATAATGATTTCTTTTATGACAAACTTTTAGAGGGTTGGTCTTCTAGATTAAAGAAATGCATATAACTTACGATAATTAGAAACTTTTAATATTTGAGAACTAATTGGCATATAAGAATTAGACATTTCGGTTTGGATGTTTTTTTTTATCAGACTTGATATCCACGCACAGCCTTGTGGGACATGCGGGATAATGACGTTTGAGGCACATTTAGACTTAATTTTGTAATAAAACTATGTTTAATGTTATTTTTATGTGTGTAAATAGTTGTGCCAATACTTTAAGTTTTTTAAAAGCTTGTTGCTGTTTATTATGGTTTTATTAAGAATGAGTATTGGGACTGGACGCGTTTTAATAATCACCCCCAAAATATACTATTGAGATCCAATTACGATTCATTGAGCCATTTGTAAATTAGCGGAATCGGGGGCCAGGTCTTATAGATGGGCCATTAGACTGAGCTACTGGTCTTATGGGATGACGACCTGATCATCTAGAATTATGAGAATTACTTATCTCCGTTTGATTGCCGTTTTCACCAAACGACCACTAGAAGATTTCGGTGCTTCAACTTGATTTAAACTAATGTCGTATTTAAGGTTGAGTTTTCGTTATGACTAATATAAAACATGATAATAGGTAGTTTGAATCAATCGCGGATATTTTGAACTATCATTTTTGTATGGGACTCTGAGTCAGATTTTTTTTCTTTGATTCTGAATTATAAAACACGATGTGAAATTTTATTGTGTTGCTGCCTTGTTTTTATTTTCGTAGTGGCAGAATGAATAGAGTTGAGGGCATAAGACATATTACTTTGCCACCATTCTGTATTAATCGTGTAATCGATCAATTCTCTGTCGTCTGTCTATGTACGAACATACGCTCGTACGAACACGTAGTATGGAACAGGGTTGGCATGATTAAAACAAGTTGTTTTAAAACACGTGTTTAAAACAGTTTGAAATAAAACCATGTCTTTTATTAAGTGTTTCAAAACACGGTTTAAAACCAGTTTTAAACAACGTTTAAAACATAAAGAAAAACAGGGTTTAAAACTACCTTTAATTGCAAAATAATGGAAATAAATCCAAACGAATAAATATTAGGACTCTAAATAGCTTAAAATAAATTTAGAAGTTGAGGCTTTGTAGTATTTTTATTTAAATTATTATTAATAAGATAAGGAAAACTTTATTTGGAATTGAAATTAAAACACGATTTATTAAATCAAAATCAAACAGTGGCAATTTTAATAATGAATTAATAATTAAGTAAGGTACATACATACTATACTTAATACCTTTAAATGTATGTAAAGTGTTTCGTATTGATTAATAATAATAATTGTTATAATTTTAATAATTAGATCAGAGATACCTGATACGCAACAAAAAGTAAATATTTAAATTAAGTTTTTACTAATGTGAATTAGGAAATAGTTAAGAAATGGATTATTATTCGATATAATTAATTTGAAACTAATACCTAAATAAAGGTTAAAAAAAACAAAAAACACTAGTTTTAAATATTTTGAACTGTTTGTTTTATAAAATATTAAAAAAATGGTTTTTTTATACAGGTTTGATGTTGCATTGATGTTGTACATATTTAATATTTAATTTGTGCCATTGATGTTGTACATATTTAATATGTACAAAATCAATGGCACTATAAACTTGTTTATTACCATAATGTTTGAAATTTACGTTTCCATATTTAGTCACTCCTTAATTAATAAAATTTATTACTACTAACTTATTTCCGCCAAAGTACGTAATAATTATGGCAACATATGGAATGTCCAGCAGTGGACTGATGCATGCATAATGATGGTACCCCGCTCCTCCGGCGGGCAGCTCGTTAAAGTCAAACAGCATGGTTTAGAACTCAACTGCACGATTCACAAATAACTAAATAATAATTAATCGCAAATGATAATAATCCGGCAAGTTTGCGGGCAATAATCGAAGAGGCTCACAAAATCAGTTTTAGTTATGAAAACATCCTTTAGCCGCTTACACACATCCAAATATTCTAACCTACCTCATAAAACTAGTGTGGTGAATTGAACATACGAGTACAATTTGGAATAATAATTGCGATTGCCTTAGGTAGGAACTTGAACCCACAATACCTTCCGCTTACCGGGCGACTGTTCGAACCACTGCGTTATTTAGGCATATTGGTGTCTAAATTTTATCATGTTGTTTTATTAATGTTTTGGATGTGTAATGTTAATGACAAAAACAGCTTTGCTAATTTACAAAAAAATCACGGTGTTGGTTTCAAACATTTGTTCTATGAAAGTATAATTTTACAGCATTACGTAGCATTTGAATCCACATCCCTCGCACGTCAAAGTCTTTCCCTAACGGTGTTCGATGCAAATATAATACTTGATTTAAATTAAAAAAAATGGTTTTTCAAAAATGACATTCAAAAAGTATCAAGTCCAATTATAAATTAGCGTAAATGTTGCACGTTACGTATTTAAAAACAAAAAGATACAAACTCTTCTGTATCCTCGTTCGGTTTCCCTGCATACGCTGCCTTCGCTTCAGTCTTCAGTAAGTCTCATTGTTTCAAATATTGTGTACTTACTCCACTTGTTTTACGCGTACGTTCACCGATATATTGACGCCTCACCAGCTCATCTAGCGGCTTCTTGCAACTGCAGCACCTTCCTACTGTTTACAAACGCCATGCAAAAAAATACTCTGTGTTTTTGTCATAACTCCTGAAAAAAGGTAATCTAATGTAGAAATGGCTCAAAAGCGAGTGTCTTGTCACCTACTTTGAAGAACAGAACAATTTCGCCTTTGCTGCATGCCATCGGCCTTAGGGGATCACAGAATGGACAACTTCTGGGGACTTAAAGCTGCATCAGCTTACCGCTTTCTCTTTAAAAAATTTCTGCAAATATTCCTTCATCGCCCGGCATCTTGATATTTTTAAATTGTTTGAGAACCACACTAATCTTATCCAAGCTAATTTCCGGGATATCTTCAGAATTGTGACGAGTATGATTGGCTCTAGCTAGGGTCTGTAGCGTAGGTTTCAATAGATGTTTTGTGTAGCTTCGAAGCGGCATTGAAGTTCGAGTTCAAAGCTCTCGGGGTTTTAATTTTTGCAGGTCTAGGTATTAGTCGAAATCTTTTAAGCCTAATATTGATATTCTATGGCTCGTACTTTTGTCGGTGATCACTTCCCGTTTTAACGGTATTAATCAGAGACAACATTAAATTTTTGTGTCTTCGTCGAAATAATAAAGTCAATCTCATTTTTGACTTCATCCAGTTCCCAAAGAACAATGCCTATTTTTCACCTGAGTATGTATAGAAATGAAACAAATCTTAAAATTAAGCTTTTTTATTGTAAACTCATTACGCTTATCATTTATTAATCAGAAACGCAGGAAAAAAAGATTTTTGATATTCTTCTAAACTTCTTAAAAAATGAAAATATGGTTTTTGAACGTTACTTGTACAGTTGTTACGTTCCGATTTAGTTACTGACTAGTGCCGACTGGAGACTGACTTTATCTATTTAAACTAGTATTATTACTTATTGTTTTATTTTTAGTACTTTATACTTTCTATATTAAATTAATATAAAGATTTATTGAAGTCCATTATTACAAATAATACGAACATTATCAGTTGAAAATAAGTTTACGTTTAATTATTCTAATAGAGTGAAACGGATTTTTTTTGAAGTTTGGCAGCCGCCTGTCATATTCGAATCGGCGCAGTCTCTTTCGTTTTGCGTTTGCATCTCTTTGTGTACTACACACCTACACACTTTTTGGCACTGTACCAACATACATATTTACCTTAGTGGAAGTTCTCCGTAATCAATAGGTCGAATGATTCAAAGTTATAGTTAATTAACTTTTAAACACTAGGTAGGTACATATGTACTGCCGGCATATTTCCATAGATATTTTTGACGATAATTTGGCCGCGGCAATTCCTAACCTAAAAAGTAGTAATTCGTATTTTTTTTAATTCCTGGCGTTTAACTGGTAAAAGTGAAAACAGGGAATTATTCCCTAATCTAGCACGCAGTATTCCTGCTATACTTGCGGTCTATACATAAACTTTCATTATCAGGTTTTCAAATGTATGGAAAGTGGGCATTGATCTTTACTTGACTATTAAAATATTATGTTAGAATAATGACTGTTAGATTTATTTCCATGCCTATTTTACCACGGAACATTTTTTGTAGGAAATCGTTGAGTCATATTTTTTGTAATGTTACATCAGAAAGTGTCGAGCAAACGCAGTGTTGAAACTTAAACATACAATATCGCAGAAATATAACGTGGCTATTTGATTCAATATAGCTATATATCGATATAAGTAGTAAAGTCATATCGATGTAACTATTTTCGCAGAAACGTGCTTTGAACACCTAGGGAGAGACTCGCGTCAGACAGACTGACGATAGGCAACGACGCAACCTGCGCAATTGTGCATATTATACAGGATGAAATTTTAACCACTTTCCAAAAATTTTATAGGTGTTCAGTATCGTGTTTAGAGCTTATTTATGAAGTTAAAAATGTAAATCAAGTTGTCACCCGTCAATATTTTTCGCGATATAGTTTTCAATTTTTACGGTCCTAGACCTGTTAAAGTATAAAGGAAAAAATTAAAAACATATGAATAGTATCGTAATGAATGAATGAGATGCGCTACGCGTAAAAAAGTGTTGCTAGGCGACCGTATCAAAAATTTTAGATTTTTGGCGGACATTTTCTAAGTGCTTTATCTTGGCATTTTTGTACTGGGCTATGCCAAAAGAAAAAAAATTGTCTTATCACTACATAGTATAAAATAAAGTCGCTTTTTCTTTCCCCATGTCCCTTTGTATGCTTAAATCTTTAAAACTACGCAACGGATTTTGATGCGGTTTTTTTTAATAGATAGAGTGATTCAAGAGGAAGGTTCATATGTATAATAACATCCATTAAATAGCTGAGAAATACTGTTATTTTTGAGGTTTCTAATATGATGTCGTAAATATTCACATTTTTTTCCGCTTACATTGCAAACGCAGGCTAAACCCTACGAAATTTATCAAAATAATGTACTAAGGATTGTACATATTGAAAAGGTCTACAGAAAACTCCGCGATGGTGTATGTCTATCTGTTATGGATATCCCACAATAACATTTTTTTGTCATTTACTTTTTACGACAAATAATGGCTAATTTTCGAAGCGATTTTAACCAATACAGCATTAATCTTTATCCAATTAAATACTTTAAATACATTGTTGATTTAATATTGATCTATATGGCCCTTTACAGAATATGATTTAAATAAATATTTTCGAAGATATTACAGATTTAAAAATTACGGGACGTAGCGTTTGCGGCGGTAGGCCGGCCAGGGCGGCGGCGCGGAATTTAGATATTCCAAAGACAGCAGGAAATTTTCATGGTATTAGGGAAAGGGGAATTGTTTTACTCCAAATTTAACACGTGCGGGCCACGGGCAGTAATGAATAAATCAAAACTACTAGATCGATTTTAATCATTTTTTTCAGTGACATATTTCATACCCGTGCGAAGCCGGAGCTATGTTTTTTTTTATATACAACGTTTACAGTTTTTTTTGTAGTGTATTTAGTATCAGCATTGCACCCGTGCGAAGCCGGGGCGGGTCGCTAGTAGATTGATATATTAAAATTTGGAAGGTGGTTAAAATTTCACCCTGTATCTTTATATGAAACATGCTTACGTTTTCATCGTTTTTCGATGTCGATATCACCCGATTAAAGCACAACAATAGTGCGCTTCAGTATTGCAAACTTTGTAGAAGCTACTACAACAACTAATAAGCAGTGTCCCTTCTGAATGTAGTAAGTACCTACTATACTTATATATTATTTTGGGTCAAATACATACAATAATACGTTTATTTTTAATTCATAGTTATTTGATCAAATGGTTAACAAGTGTTTCTTACAAAACGGAAACATCAAATGTTATCGTTGTGAACTTTAACCAACAATCTACTTATCCGTAGAATTCCTAATATACGTATTAGATACCTACACAAATATACTCTTTTCATTTCATTACTGTTTATCGTGAAAAAAACTTTAAAACTACACCGTAAGCTCGAATTCGAAACTGATAGGAAACGCGACTACGTAATTTAAATAACTTAAATATTATTTGTGTTTTTTTTCTCGAAGTCAGAAAGTAGTGAATGAACAGTTACAACACAATCACAAAATGTGAGTCACTGCATTTTGTGAGAATAGTAAAGTGATTTACTCTCCTTTAACATGTGTTAGACAGATGCGTAAGCTATTTTTGCGCACGATTGTACGACCACGAGCTTGGTTCCTATTGATTCATATTTTGATTGCTCTAGGTATGAGTATCGATGCTACATTAATAACTTTTTGTGTCAAAGAAACGATAATAATTGGTTATTAAAATCGACTTTATGGTTTATCATACTTATCTGAACTTGGCTTGCCTTCCTTAACCATAAACAAATCTTAAAATTTTTCTTAAACACATGATTACACCTAAGTCCATTTTATTGTGTCCCTAAACTCAAATAATTATGCAACGCAATGGTTTCAAATAAGTTTACGTTACGGTACCCTAAAATAATATAATTTTTGACTTAATTTTTACCTTTCTGTCATCTAAACCGTAACCATAGTATCACTGAACGTTCAATTTATGACACTTAGCAAATATTGTGCACTACCTATACCTCCACTCCACACGACACCGCACCGCAAAAAAATTGTATGACAGCGGCACCGTTGCGGCGCCTCTCACCATTACATAATGCTTGCGGTGCGGTCTCGTGTGGGTTGACTTTGATATAAAGTAAACAATTCTAACTAAATACCTCCCTGACACACTCCTCCTACTTACCTACTTATTATCCAGAATTAAACATAACCGGCTTCGCATCTATAAACATAATACCTATCTACTAACTGTCTGTCGCTTTCCCTGTCTGTTCGCGATCAACTCATGAACTACTGCACTGATTTTTGTGTGGTTTTTATTTATTTACAAATTACAAACATTTGTATACGAATGGCAGCAACAGTTACATCGCTTCAACTATGTCTATGATGTTATCCTAGCTAAGTTTTGCGTTACTCGTTATAAAATAGCTCGTGAGCTCAAGCTGAGTAGATTATATTGTGAGCTTGTAACAGTTATTCTGATAACACGGGGCCAGTGACCCGAGATTTTAATTTGTCACTACATCCCAAATTAGGCAAGAAACTGTAGAGATAATACAAGAAACAGCAAACTATTCAAGATAAAGATTATTCCTTAGATCGTCGGATTCTTCTAATATAACTACTAGAGGTAACTATTAGAATCACTCGACGTAAAAAAAAGTCGACTGAAATAAAGAATGATCTAAATGGACTTGTGTCTGTACTTCTGTAGGCTATCTTTAGGTTAGTACTGTCTTGCACACAATAATTATAACCCAACCTTCTTAATTTCGAAAGCTTTTTGCAACTAGTCGTAACTATATCAAGCTAAGTTTTATATTGATTAAACGTAATAATTAGGGATGTTCATAAACTATTTAAAGGTTTAATTAAGCTGTATAACACAGTTTGCTACCTATTGACGTGTTTGATTTTATTATGATGTTTTATCGATGTTTTCCAAGAAAACGAGGCGGTTTTATACGTAAGTAAATTTGTGCCAACTTTCATGATGTGATGGCATAGCTTAGTTTTATAAATAAATAAAATTATTGTTATAACTTTGGTTCCAATACATTCTGGTCATATAACTTAATTAATGCACAATTTTTGAAAACATATTATTAATGGTTTGGTTATGTGAAACTAAATTGAGTGATGCCAAAGATTTTACATCAATACCCATATTTTTATCTTTATTGAATATAATATATTGGTGTTGGCAAAAAAAAATAAGAACAAAATTTTAATTACAAACAATATTTTTCATTTAGCGCGATTTGAAGTCGGTTTTGTAGTTTTGGAGCGCGAATCTTTGCAGGTTTGACATAGACGGTCGTTCAAAGATAAATAATATTGTAAATGTAGCGATAAATATTAAGCACCTGGTACCGTTCAAAAAATATTGTTTATTCAATGTCTATTACTGATAATAACTTTACATTGTACTTTATTGCTAACATCTATGTAAAAAATAGTTATGGCTGAAAATTAGGTTTTATTTAACTCAAAACAAAATCCTTTATTATCATCATCATGACGGAAAAATAGCTTACGGTCTCAAATACCTTATTCATCAGAATCAAACTTTACGATGCTTTTATGTCACAGACCATTTTAGATCGCTCACCCTTCTTATTACTTCCTTGTGGAACTTGAAACTATTTTAGTACTCTGAGCTACTTGAACACTGAACCGAGCGAGGGCTCATTAAATGAATTCCCAAACTTCCATTCTTCACAGAACTTTCACAGGCTCATTAATATCAATCTTAATCATCAATCACTTCAACACTTTAATAAATATGTATAATTAAGTGTTTAATTAAAGATTAAGCAAAAGGGATTAAAGCGTAATAATCTCATAAATGCGTCTAGCGATTTCGATACAATTTGATGTTCGGGAATTGATTCAACCAATTATTTTTTAAATTTCTTAGAAAATGACAGATTGCCATTGTAACAATTTTAGGTGATCACTAACGGGATAGCGAAATAACCGGGATTGCAATATAGCCGATCCTTGTGCGGAAGCAGCGCTATTTATTTATTACAATATATAATGTATGACATATTTACATAATATCTTAACGGGTTGTAAAGTTTGCGATGCACGATGTGGATACTTTTTTATAGTAGGTTTAACTGTACTAAACATCGCCAACTGTTCAGTTATATATACGTGATTATATCAACCAATAACTGCTGTTATCAATAACAAGAATATAATACTTATTACTTTGTCTATAGAGTTTCATTCTTACTAGCTCGCTAATATTGTATAAATATTAGACCAATTATTGTAATACGTGATACAAATAGAAATTGCGAGATAAAAGAGAACAAGCCAAGTGTTTATCATTTTTGAACTTTGACACCTTAACCGCCTTTTGAGAATGAACCCTTATCAAAGCGAAAGCGTTCATTCACAGTGGTGGTAGGTGATGACGTAACGCATGTGGGTTTAATTTTGTACAAATTCCTATATTTACGAATCGAAATATGATGAAGTAATGTTTGGATTTAGACTTGGATCATCGCAGCCTCTAGTTTGTTCCTCTTCGGACGTAGGCCTCCTCTCCTAATGTCCATTTCTCGCAATCTCGTGCCATCGCCATCCAGTTCACTCCAGCTCGTGCAACTCCAAGCACTCCGTGCCCACTGGCTGTAGCCACTAGCTAGTCTTACTAGCAATGTTTCCTGCCCATCTCCATTTCCGGCGTTCCTTTTCTTGCACGACATCTACGATTTTAGTATTTTCTCTGATGCACTCGTTTCTCTTTCTGTGCTATCATGCCATTCATGCCATCAGAGTTATGCCAAGTATCGACTTATTCATTTCTCTCTGTGCTACTCGTCGTTTCTCAGCCGACTTTTCAGTCAAAGTCGTAGTTTCCATGCCATGTGTGAATACAGGCAGGACACATTGGTTAAAACCGTTGGTTTTAAGGTATTGCGCGATTTTCTTAGAGCGAAAAATTTGGCTATACGCTCCGAAAGCTGTCCAAGCTTGAGCGATCCTCCTTCCCACTTTGTCCACCTGCTCTTCCAGATCATGAGTTATCTTATGACCACGAAAGATGTAGTGCTCGTCTCTTTCAACTGGATGGTGATTATCTACCTCAGGGATATTTTCGTTTTTACCTCGTTCATTTTCAGACCAATTGTTGCTAACACCTACACATAATATTACTTACAGTCAAAAACAAATATTAGGTGGTATAATAATAGGGGTTAAAGTATGAAATTGTCGATTATTTTCCCACTTTTATTTTGTTTATAGCTCTTAAGTATAGTCATATTATTGCGTAATTCTTTTTGTATTGTATCAAAAACTAAATATAGTAACTTTTGACTAAAAAAAAATGCAATACTAGTGCCTATTACTTCAAAGGAAGTCGTTGAAAAGACCCCTTACAATGTGTCAGCTGACCTTCTTGCTTCAATTAAGTATATTTGTATTATATACTTTGATTTTCAGAAATTTAAATACTATAATGCGTAGCTTCATAACCATCTAACTTGCACCTTTAATTGCATCGAAAACGGTTCAGGCGTTTTTAAAAAAAAATAAAAAATTGTTAGTATGGAAAAATGACTTTTCTCGATTTCGTCCATACAAAACGGCAATTTCATACTTTAACCCCTAATACATAAAAAGCTAAGCTTGCAACTGTGCTCTATTTATAGCCTAATAAAATGTAGGACAATATTTTTAAGAAAAGTTTGCTTGCCATGTCTTTTCCTTGTACTGCAATAGTACTATGCTCGGTATTACTCCCAACGTTCATATCCGCTCTTAAATAAATTAAGGGTAGGTACATCATTATACCAAGTCGGTGTCAACTTGACTCTGATAAGAGGTTATCGACGAACTGTCGAAATTGTTACATGTTATCTATCGTAGTTATAGAGGCCGCTTTTTTTACTTTAACTGGTCAGTTTATGACGTCATTCTATGATAGACGAGTATATTGGAACTTCATGTAATTAAGTAATGTATAGCAAAGTAAGCTAACCGTCCTGCTATTGGCCACCTCAGACCACATTCACTTATTCATAATAGTTTATTGTTACTTAGCTTAGACTATAGACTCTAAAACTGTCTTATGTGTTATAATAAGTGAAAACATGTAATTGGTATCCAGTCGTAAAATAAGTGAAGGGCACAGGCAAAGAACAGGGAATGTCACAAATTTTTATTTTTTCAAATTTTTTATGGAGTAATATCTTTGTCTATGGTATTTTGAATTCCAATAATTAGAATTTAAAAAAAGTAAACCGTTGGCGCCAAAAATGCAGTTTTGTTTATGGCCAAAACGAAAAGAACTGGAAATGTCCATGACTTAATGGCAAAGAACAAGGATTGTCACATCTGACAGTTGTGATTTTAGGGTTAAAATTTTGTTGAGTATGCAGAGTTTTTAGTCTAGAAGTTTAAAATGGTTTCTGACTTAGATAGTGTGGTATGTAGATACCTTTTAACATATGTAAATACCTTACCATTAGTTTCTGGTTCATCTCATTAAATACATTCTCTTATTTTCATCATATAACTTATAATTTCTTGTAATTTTATTTGTTTACTAATTTTGACACTAATATTAAAATTTTCTTGTTATTTTGACAGACATCGTTACCACTGGCAACCACCTTGTCAAATGATATATATTTTTTAATTATGTAAATTTCATCTAAATTTCGGTTAGGAGATATTGTATTTTGGCCAATTTTATATTAAACTTACCTTCTTTATGTAATTTTTATAACTGCTTATGTAAATATAGCTATAATTTTGAAATGTTTAAAAATAAATTATGGTTCCATCAATTTTGATATAAATAGACGTTTTTGTGTCAAGGAACGATTACTTCTTCTTATTCTATTGTTGTGAACTTAATATTATTATTGAGAAAATTATCTTGGACACTATTTATTCATTACTCCTGGACCCTGGTACGGTCACGTAGACCGCTGGGCCTTCTCCATCTAGTGCTGTTGGATCCTGGCGGTCACGTAGACCGCCGGGCCATCTCCATCATTTCGGCTTGATCAGGCAGATCGCCGGACTACCTCACCTCCGCTGCGCAGTTGGATCCTGGCGTGGTCGACCGCTGGGCCACCTCTATTTATCAAACCACTAATTGGACTTTCACGTGTAAATTTAAGTTACGTATATATATTTTATCATACTTTTAATTTTAATATATTTAATTTATATCTTGTCTTGTATTTTATTTAACTCTTAGGGAATAATTATAGGGAGGTAGGTTCCCATTAACTTCCCTCTTTCCAAATTTTCTTTTGTAGCGTAGCAGAAACTAGGTTTCTGAGGGTATTCCTCTTCAAGGGTACCCCAGATATTCTGTAACGTTATAATAGCGATGAAAGCTATAGTAGTGTTATTAATAAATCTGTAAAGAAAAGAAAGAAGACAGGTAGAACTGAAGATGTCATGAAAAAGTTGCGACTTTCTTCTCACGAACTAGGAGCACCGTGTAATTGTTTAAGGTTTAAATGTTTTAAAGTTAGAAATGAAAGTAACCGAAGAAGCTCAATAATTTTAAGAATCAATAAAATATGATCCAAGTACCAAACATTCCGATGACTGAAATTGGACATTCCTTGTTTATGACCAAAGTGATTTGGTCATTCCTTGTTTTTTATTCGTTAAAAAAAATTTAAGTTTGTTTAATTAGATTTAACTATTTTAATAAAGACTAAAACGTCTATTTAACATTAAAATAATATTACTTATTAGGCATTAAGTTATATCTAAGCAAAAGTTATTGCATGCATGGATCTTTATAAAAATAATATACTTTTAATCTTTCAAATCGTTTTTTCTCAAAATTCATTAATTAGGACATTCCCTGTTATTTGCCTGTGTCCTTCAAGTGTTATTTGTAGTCTTAAAAATACTGTAATGTTTTCCAAATAAAATAAAATAAAATAAATAAATACATCTCTGCCGCCGTTATAATATCCCTCTAAAGTAAGGATTAAATTGTGTCTACATATTAGTAGGTATGACATTTCTCACCCCACTAACAAAATACGAGTATAATGGTAACAACCAACCGAGAACTGTTATGAAATGGCAACAAAATGTCATTTCACATTTTACTCCTCTATAAATTCTAATACAGACAACAGCACGTCAACCTACCACATAACGTCTAATTTTCACAATTGATATTGATCCTTACTTGTTGGACTTAAAGTTAATCTTTAACTTTTTGGGTAGGTTGACCTGCTGTTGTCTGTAAAAAACTACAAACAACAATAATGTTACTGAGCTTAGTGCACGGAAAAATCATCATCCTACCAGTATGTAGTTAGATTCTACTTCTTTTGTAGAGGCTATGTTCAGACAAAGCCTCTCAAAAAAGCAGATTTTGCCATAATCGCCACGCTCTGTAGGCGGATTGGCAATCGTAGCTAGGCCATTATAGTGGAAAGAACACCCTGCTGCATCTTACTTACGTCACCAATAGGAGTAGAAAGGATGATGGTATAATACTACATGACAAGCAAAAGTACTTTTACGTTTTTTTTATTACAAAAAATAAAGAAAATGGATTATATTACTTATGATTACTATTGTACTGTAGACATATAAAAATCCTAAAAGATCCTTGATTTACCTTGGTAATATTGAAGAATTTAGAATCCTGCCAATATACAGGGTTGGGTATATTGCAGTACAAGCCAACGAGCGTTAACATGATATGCATGTAAATTCTACGGGATCTGAAAAATATGACAATAAACATTTTTTTTTTCCTTTCTTTAAATCGGGTCCATTTTGTCTATTTGCACATGCATTAAATAAGTTGACATGTGCTTGTTAGGTAGGTGTACTGTAGGTACCTATGTACCTAACACTCTATAAATACTCATAGTAACCTACTATAAATTAAACGTGAGCAAACAACCAATACCGATTTAAGCTTATTGCATAATGGTTTTGAAGCCAGTAAAGTGAAACAGCAGGTGCGAAGCGAATAGTCCGAACGAAACCTATCTCACTTCATTAAACAACAGCTAAGGGGCTCTTTGTACCTTTGTTTGAAACCTTCTTTGTCTGGTCAGTGAGCAGGTTCCAACTTTTTGTACCATTCATGACAAAGATTTCGTGGCTTCCATGTGCAACAATATGTTTTTTATAGCATCGTCATTCGTTTTATATACCTAGTATAAGCCTTTACGTGTTTTTTACTAGCAAGTAAATAATTTGTTTATCTTATTGATTTCTAATATTTCACTGCTAAGAGGAAAAAAAACTCTCAAGTTAATTAAATCAGCCTGTTTTGCTTTGCTAAATTGATTTCGGTTTCGTTGCAGTCGTTTACCACAGTGAAACCGATCAATCTCGGTTTCTTAAGTCAACCTGAACTTTCAATGTTACCACTTAGTATTTAATCTATTTCACGATTATTTAATAATTTCAAGTCCGATTAGTTAACATTTGTTTCGTTCTTGACGATTAGGTAGGTGGTCGTGATGAGTGAGTGGTGGCATGGCAGATCGCGAATTCTTTATCAGCGACGGATGTGCAGGGCGGAAGGCACCTATCGCCCGCCGCATGACCGCCAGATCAAACGTTTATACTTAGACCTAATACTTTAATTCCAATTTTTTTAGTATGATCCTTAACATTACATAATAATATTAATGACACACACACACAGCTGCATTACAAGACTTTGAACAAATGAATTATCTTATTATGTCTATGATATAATTCAGGTATATTTCTTAAATAAAAATGTCATTATTAGTCACTTAGATAATACATTAAGAAAGCCAAGACATATTATAAACTCATGGGCACAAACACCTCTCATTTTAAATTAACAAGTAATAATCGATTTAAATATTGTGTAATAATAACTTGCACTCATTTGGAAATAACAATGATTTTTAAAAGAAAGTCTGAAAGTTTTCGAATCTTGACAATTTATGCATTATTAGTATGGTCCAAAAGTCCTACATTGCAAAAACAGCGCTAGCCACGACTATAGGTATGTCTCTCTCTCTACGTATTGTTTACAATTTTTTCGAAATAGTAATGTCAATGGACAGCGCAGATGTGGGTAAGCGTCGGTCGCTTTAGCTCATTCGGGTCTAGGAACGATCCTGTTGCCATAATAATGACCAAAACAAAAAGTGCATCCCGAAATGCGTTGATATTTTTGTTGGTAAGCGCCCGTTTCGGAGAACGGTCAGAAGCGTGCGGGCGGCAGCGGTCGTCGCCTCGCACAGGGCCGTACTTGCCGCTCTCGTAATACCATCTTGTTCGCTAAATAAAATGGATATACATTATACATACCGGTTAGATTGTTAGTTGTTACAATTTCAAAACCATTTAATGATTTACTACCATATTTATGCAGAAAAATACAATATTGTTTACCTACAATTTGCCGTTTTTTTTAATTGTTTAATAAATTAATAATAACCTGATTACGTTTTAATATAGTCCTTGTACACTTTAAGAAGTTGTATTATGGTAACTAGAAGGTTTTTTTGGCTTTCTTACGTAATGTACAGCCTGCGCATGTACCCATAAATGTCGAATTTCCACGAATGATTTTTTACTTGAGAGATATAAAGATCAAATTCAACTGAAAAAAAAAACACATTATAAATACAATTAGTTGGGGTTAGAACCTTACGCTGCTTGTTTGTTAAAAACAGTTTATGAACATAAATAATACATTATTTATGACTGTTTAAATTTAAATTCCCACATACTGACAACAACTGAGTTTGTTGGGCACTCTCACACTTGTTTTAGAATTTCTGTGAAAATGCACTTATAATGATGATGTGTCAACAATCTAAGGAATTCCAATCTTGGTCGAAGCTGAAGTTGCATTATTTATATATGATTGTAATCTGTTTTGTTGTCCAAATACATAATAAAAAAAAATAAAAAATAAAAAATACTATTTCTCTTCTACATGTGTTTTAGTCATAGTTTGTATTTAAAGTCTGTTGCAACGATATTGCGTAGCTCATAGAAATAACTACATAGTAGTGCTTGAAATAAAAATTGTACTAGTTTACAATACCTTGCCGTCGTTTAACTTGTGAAACTTTATAAAATATGAAAGGTAGCAAATGAATATGATAAAGTAAAGACCGGACAAATCAAAAGACTTTCCCACTACTACTAAATGGACTGTGTGTCTCTGTGACATACATGCAATCTATGAGAAGGCAAGGTGCGATCAGTTTTTCCCAGTTAGGATGCCTTTTTTCTGAGTGTCTTTACGAATCATAATTTACATGGACTAAGCCATATATGGGATAGATGTCCACAAAAATAGAAGCCCGTAAAAATATGTAATACTCACTAAAGATAAAGATTTTACTTTCATTTTTATTTTAGATATCGAACCAAAGTAGCACTTCTGAGTATTACAAGTCAGATATTTAAATTTTTGTACTGAGAGACTTTTACCTTAAATTAAATAAATGTAGGTACCTCTTTTAATAAGTAGTGTAAGGAAAAAAACTGTACTTTGAAGGAGAAGACAAAAAAGCTCATAATCTCAAGGAAAAACCATCAATTAGGTATCTAATCTAAAATGTATCTTTATGTAAAGTGTATCTCATTTTAAACCAGGTACACTACCTGGTACGATAATTATTATGATTAGTTAAATTCCGAGTTCGGACCTGCCTATGTAGGGCACGGGGGCTTGGGAGGGACGAGGGGCGTGAGGCAGCGCGAGAGTGCGCGCGCGACTGAGACGGCATCGTGCCCAGTGTAGTGAGAGGCGCGCGAAGAGCCCGTGCGTACCGCGGTATGGCTCTACGCGCTTTGTTTATCTTGTCGGCGCTTATCGCCGCCGGCGACGCCGTGTACAACCGCGAGCGCGACCGCCTACGTGCGGACCCACGCTTGCTAGACAGAGCTTGTGAGCTTAGCTCTTGCTACCCCGCCACTGGCAACTTACTCATAGGTCGGGAGGCCCGGCTCTTCGCTTCGTCCACATGTGGTGTACATGGCCGTGAACGATATTGTATCGTGTCCCATTTGGAAGATCGAAAAAAATGCTTTTGGTGCGACTCTACCAACAACACCATACATAAACCCCATCTGAACCACAGGATACAAAACATAATTTACAAGTTTTTCCCCGGCACAAGAAACAAGTCGTGGTGGCAATCTGAAAATGGAATAGAAAATGTGACCATTCAGCTGGATATGGAAGCCGAATTTCATCTCACTCATCTTATTATACAGTTCAAAACGTTTAGACCAGCTGCGATGTTTGTGGAAAGATCATTCGATTTTGGAAAAACTTGGCGTGTCTATCGATACTTTGCGCATAATTGTGATGATGCTTTCCCTGGGGTGCCGAAACATTCCCAGCGTTCGTTAACAGAAATTGTTTGCGAATCAAGGTACTCTGGAGTTTCGCCATCAACGGAAGGCGAAGTAATATTTCGAGTTTTACCACCGAACATAAACGTTACGAACCCGTACTCAGAAGAAGTACAAAATTTATTACGAATGACGAACCTACGAATCAACTTTACAAAATTACATACATTAGGAGATGACTTACTAGATAATAGAGCTGAGATACAAGAAAAATACTATTACGCCATATATGAAATGACTGTTCGTGGCTCTTGTTCCTGTTATGGTCATGCATCTCGGTGCTTACCTATGCCGGGAGTGGAATCTAAAAACAATATGGTACATGGACGGTGTGAGTGTACCCATAATACTCGCGGACTCAACTGTGAATACTGTGAAGATTTTTACAATGACTTGCCTTGGCAACCAGCTGTTGGGAAAACTTCGAATGCTTGTAAAAGATGCACATGCAACAATCATGCAACGACCTGTCATTTCGACCCTGCTGTGTATAATAAAACTGGTAAAATTAGTGGTGGTGTGTGTGATAATTGCCAACATAATACTATGGGACTTAATTGTGAACGGTGTAAACCCAAATTTTATAAGGATCCTAGTTTAGATATTCAAAGTCCGGATATTTGTAAACAGTGTGATTGTGACCCAGAAGGCACTACCGATAAAGAGGTTCTTTGTGAGGACGAGACGGACGTAGTTTACAATAAGACGGCTGGACGCTGTTTGTGTAAACTTAATGTAGATGGAGCGCGATGTGACAGATGTAAAGACGGTTACTGGAGTTTTGATCCCCTTAATCCTGACGGTTGTATTTCTTGTACGTGCAATAGTTTAGGAACGATTAACGAGAGAGGCTGCGATCCAATAACCGGGAATTGTTTCTGTAAACGTCACGTTACAGGAAGAAATTGTGATCAATGCTTACCTAAATTTTATGGCTTGTCTGATAGTGACGATGGATGTTTGCCGTGTGACTGTGATGTAGGAGGATCGATCGATAGGGATTGCGATGTTATAACTGGGCAATGCAAGTGTCGTCCAAACATCACCGGTCGTCGTTGTGATCAACCTATTCAAAACTTTTTTGTTGGAGCTTTAGATTCAATTGTGATCGAAGGAGAGTCTAGTCAATGTGACTCTCAGATCGACGATAATGCTATTCAGAGTCAACTTTGTCACGTTGTCATAAGAGAAAGTTTCCCTGAAGGAAAAGAGACTTGGACTGGACCGGGATTCATGAAAATACCAGAAGGCAGCACGTTAGTGTTTATAGTAAAAAATTTAAAAAACAGTATGAATTATAATGTTTTAATAAGGTATGAACCACAATCTCCTACGAATTGGGAAGAAGCTACAATATTAGTAAAACGACCTTTGCCTATTGACTATGATTCGCCATGTGCAAATGTGCGCCCTGAAGATGATACTGTTTCGACTAGTTTACCTGCAAATCAACGTAGTGTACTTGTGACGCCGCCAGTATGCTTAGAAAAGGATAAAGATACAGAAATCAGGATATATTTAGGAAGACAAGATGGCCGTACTTCAAATGCAAGAGCTTCTGTACTGATAGACTCAATTGTCCTTATTCCATCTTTTGACGATTTACCCTTTTTTGCAAATGGTAGCTCAATGAGACAAGAATTTGACCGTTATGATTGTGGAAATGCTTACTACTATAGTCTTAATAGGGACATAGTTCCAGAAATTTGCAAAAAATATCATGCCAGTATTGGATTTTATATTCGAAATGGGACAGAATCATGCCAATGTGATCCATCAGGATCAAAAAGTCACCAGTGTAATCCTTACACAGGATACTGCCAATGTGTGGAAAATATAGTTGGACCTAGATGTGATCGCTGTGCACCAGGCACATACGGCTTTAGCAAGTTTGGTTGCAAGCGCTGTGATTGCAACAGTATAGGTTCTCTTGATAATTTTTGCGATGCTACAAGTGGTCAATGCAAATGTAGAGTAAATACTTACGGACGAGCATGTGACCTGTGCCAGCCTGGGTATTTTAATTTTCCGAATTGCCAACAATGTGATTGTAATGGGCACGCAATGGAATGCGATGATAAAACTGGAGCATGCAGAGAATGCAGAGATTCTACTGAAGGTCACAGATGTGAGCGATGCATTGATGGTTACTACGGTGATCCACGACTGGGTGTAGACATACCTTGCCGTCCTTGCCCTTGCCCAGGTGTAAAAGGCGATCCCAATAAAGGCAATCATGCTGATCGATGTGAATTAGACCCGGAAACAAAAGATGTCGTTTGTGATTGTAAAGAAGGCTATGCTGGACTTCTCTGTGATGTATGCGCCGATAACTACTATGGAGATCCTTTGAGGGGCACCTGTGACAAATGCGAATGTAACGATAATACTGATATAACAAAGCCTGGAAACTGTGATCCTTATACTGGAAAATGTCTACAATGTTTACACAATACCGCGGGGGAACATTGCGAAGTTTGTCAAGAAGGATACTTTGGCAATGCAATTGAAAAAGCGTGTTATAAATGTAACTGCTCTGTTCTGGGAACAAACTTTACAAAAGGAAATTGTGATGGCATTACTGGCCAATGTCCCTGTTTTAACAATGTCAGAGGCATTAATTGTGATCATTGTACAGATAATCACTGGAGAATAGCAATGGGAACTGGCTGTGACCCTTGTGACTGTGACCCTATTGGTTCTTTATCTCCTCAGTGCAACCCATATATTGGAAAATGTGATTGTAAACCAGGTCATGGAGGAAGACAATGCGATCAGTGTCAAGAAAACCATTGGGGTGATCCTAATATTGAATGTCATGAATGCGAGTGTGATTTACGTGGATCCGTGTCACAACAATGCATGCGAGAAAATGGATCATGCGTGTGTAACCCTGGTATCGGTGGATATAATTGCGATTTGTGTGCACGAGGTTACCTTGGAGAAGCTCCTAATTGTTACGCTTGTGGAGAATGTTTTGATAACTGGGATCGTCTAATTAATGATTTACGCACTCAAACTGAATACGCAATTGCAAATGCTAGCAAAATAAAAGTAGTTGGTGCTACAGGTGCTTATACAAGAGATTTTGATGAAATGACTAATAAACTAGCTGTAGTAGAAAACATGCTTCAGAGTGCCAAGCTTGGTCAAACCACAGTTAAAGATCTTTTGTCAAATATAAGTAGTTTACAAGAACAGCTAACTTCAGCGGAGAATAAAGTTAAAGATAGCAATGATAATCTAAATGCTATTACCTCAAAGATAAATTTAGGTAACGTAACATTAGATGGACTCAGAATCAGCATAGAAAATTTAAAAGCAAAGACACTTGAACTCGGCAATAATGCAACTAAATTACAGGAAGCCAATCTTGAAGGTGCTCTTAACTTAACTCGAGAAGCAAAACAAAGAGCTGTAAAAGCATCAGATGAAGCAGAAGGCGTTCAAACAATCATCGCCAATACTGATCGCCAAATAAAAAATACAGACCGCCTCATTGAATTGCAGTATACAAATTTTAATAACACGCAAAATGAAAATGATAAAAAGCTAGATGACATCCAAGGTCAATTATCTGAGTTAGAATCTCGTTTGCCTAAGTTAAACGAAAAAATGTGTGGTCAAGAAAGTGATAGTTGTGACATTTGCGGAGGTGCAGGTTGTGGAAAATGTGGTGGAATATCTTGTGATCAAGGAGCTGTTACAAAAGCAGAACAAGCTTTAGATTTTGCCAATAAAACTGAACACAGAATAAAAGAACACGAATTAACAGCAGAAGATCTTTTCAGATCAGTTTCACAAGTAAAACAAGATACTGTAGTCGTCCGTTCAAGAGCAAAAGACTTATTTAATAAGGCTAACGACTTCAAAACATCTGCAGAGCGTGTAACCAACGAGAGTTTAGAGCTTACTTCCGAATTAAAAGATTTCCTGTCCAACACTTCAAATACTCCTGCTGACGTAAGGACTTTAGCACAAGATATACTTAAACTATCTATTAGTATAGAACCAAAAGAAATTACTGAATTATCGCAACGTATTAATTCTACTGTATCACAGCTGACAAACATAGAAAATATTATAATTGAAACAAAACCAGACTTAGAAAGGGCTAAAGCACTTAAACTTAATGCTACTGTTGTTAACCAATCTGCTAACCTTACATTGAAAATGGCCAATAAAGTTTTGGAAGCGTTAGATGAAGCACAAGCTGCACAAGACGCTGCTGAAAATGCTATCGATAAAGCTAAGAGTGACATAGATGCAGCCAAAAGTGATTTAGTTCCAATAGCTTTAGAAACGGAACAAGCACAAAAAAAAGCAAATGAAACAAAGGATGAAGTTGAAGGTTTGCGACTCCGTCTTTCAGGGCTACAAAGAGATATCTTGAAAATAGAAAGCGACGCAGAACAAGTCAAGCAAGAAGCTAACGATGTCGTTAACCGTGCGGAAGTAGCTGAACAAAAAGCAAGGCAATTAAGACAAGATTTCAAGCAAACTAACATGTCGCTTGCTGAACGTGCAAGCCAAACTTCCAATTCTCGGGAACGAGCACAGCTTTTACTTAATCGTGCTACTAAACTCGCAAGTGAGACACAGTCTCAACTCAAAGTACTAGCCAATATGGAAGAACTATATAACGATCATAATGCCCAATTAAACAGCTTAGAGAAGGATATTGGGGAACTGAATTCTTTAATGAATTATTACCTCTCAGAAATAACAAAACGTTCTGATCACTACAGATCTTGTACAACGTAAAACTGGCAACATAATTAAATGCTAACACTATAAATTTCTGCAGTTTTAACATGAGTGCCATAATGCTGTATAGGTATTTCTGTTTTAGTCATTTTTAATAAGAGATGTAGTATGACTGCGTCCCATGTTTATTTAATCTGAAAAAGTATAATTAGTGCTGGATTTACATGTTTCAATTATAAACAGGAGAGTAGTCCATTTTGCGTATTTGTGGCGTTATCGTTGTATCACTTATGACACAAAGTTATATGAAACATCATGCCGCCCACCATACTTCGGAATTTTCAATACTTGTTAAACTGTCATGCAGTAAATAATTTTAGAAAATATTTCAAGTATCCTTTTGTCAACTTAAGTTACGAGTAATATTCAATTATTGATGTAAACTGTATCTTCTTTTCATAAATGAAGTCGTGATTTTTTTAAATTAAAAACTGACTATTAAAACAAATATTCCAAAGATTTTATAGGTCTTATCTTTTATTTAATTTTAAATTTAAAACACTAGTTAAAGTATATTTTGTTAACGAATATTGTCGTTTGAAAATATTATTATAGGATTATGTGCTATGACTATGATTATTATCTGTGCCTTTGAACGTTTTCTATAACATTATATGTATTATTTAAGTCTCAATATGTTATTTCATGTCGATGGACCAAGTCTAGGGCCGCAGAAGGTACCATGTTGACATCTGACAATAAGGTACAGGTTACTTAACTTTACTACTTTACCGATACAAGCCACCGTGGTGAAGCATAGCCCATCTTCACATAGTAGAGTTGAAGCCTATGCCTAGCATTTACCTTTTACAAGCAATAAGACGCATGTAGGCTAACCGCTTTACTTTGTATGTATGTATTTTATGAAATGTTACACTTCGTTTGATGTTACTGGATTTGTGTGTAGTAGAATGCTATTGATTACTATTTAAGTTTAATTGTACGTTTGACATGTTAACTATAAATAAATTAGCTAAGAAATGCTTGACAATTTATACGAGTACTATTTTGTACCCATATTATACTATTTTATACGTGCCATATAAGTACATAACTGAAATATTTATTAATATCCGTGTTTTTAATTTAATAAATACTATACATAATAGGATACAATATGTATGTTCATATACATTTTTATATAACAGTAACTATATTATAAACAATTACATTTCATCGAGCCGTAGTTAATTCAAATTGTAATGCCCATGCACCAATACTTAATTGTGAATAAAACTCCTCCACTAAACCCATTTTTATTTTATTTATCTTTTACCTTTTATACTAGCACTAGCGGACCCGTAAACTTCGTATCACCTCAGAATAGTAACTAATTTTGATGTCCTTAATGTCATTGTCATTAAATATGGCGGGGTTGGAAATTTGCATAGATTTAATACAGCTGTATATTAAATCTATGGAAATTTGTATGAAGACATAAAATTATAGTTTCTTAGGTAGTTATTTTACGATAACTGTCCAATGTTTTTAACATTTATTATCCTATTCCTGACGCAGAGAAATCCAAAAACGCAAAAATCATAAAAATCAGTCAAGCGTTCTCTAGTTATAAGTGGTGTACACGACTTTCTTTTATATTTATATAGATACTACCTGTTCCCCGCGACTTCGTACGCGTCAATTTCTGTTTTTATGATCGCGATTATTTTTGCAACATTTTTCACTGATGCTTCGCTCCTATTGGTCGCAGCGTGATGTTATATAGCCTAAATCCTTCCTCGATACATGGACTATGCAACACAAAAAGAATTTTTCAATTCGATACAGTACTTCAGAGATTAGCGCACAAACAAACAAACTCTTCAGCTTTATAATATTAGTATAGATAATCAATCCAGTTTCTAACTCTTTGCTAACGGCCGGTCCTAATAACCTATCTATCTTCAGTTTTGGCTTATCGAAATAGTAAACAACTTCTGTCTTTGTTTCTCTGGACGGCAAAATCATAGATAGAAACTGTTTCCTATCCCCGAAATGTCAAAACTGGCGATAGATAGATTATTGGGACCGGCCGTAAGTGAGTAAATTTACTGTTCAATAGGGAGGCAATATAAACATATCAGAAAAACACGACCACGTACATATCTAAGAGGGAACAGGTCGGCTGCCCCATTTCAAAGCCTAGTAGGTGTGTTTGAACCACTTTACAGGACAGCAGAAAATAGGTTTTGTAAAAATAAAGCTTTCATTTGATATATTTGTTATTTCTTTACGACGTTTATGACAGATTTTAGAACCCTAACTTTATTTTGAATTAAACGTCTTAAAAAAAAGTGGTATAAAACCCCATTTCAAACTCTAGTAAGTGTAGCAATGATGAACCTACTAGGTCTTTGGTCTGGTCGCATGGATCATTTATGAGTCATGTGTTTGATATACAGGGTGTGCGGTTGAAAGTTGGACATACTTCTAGAAGTTATTCTTATGAATCATCAGGTACCAGGTACCATTTCGGCCGGCTCATAGCAAAAGTTATTTGTACTTATGAAAATATTAAGTAATAACCAGTACAAGTATGTATGTCCTTCGTTTAAAGTAGTTATGACTATTTTTATGAGGAAAAAAGGAATATTTTAACAAATAAAAATCTTATTATAATTATAAAATTAGACGACCTAGGACTTTGGCGTCGCGCTACCTTGGAGGTCCCGGGTTCGCTTTCCAGACGGGTCAATGTGGAAAACGAATTTTTCTACATTGTCTACCATTTATTAATCTATTGTTTAGTAAAATATCAACAAGTACTTAACAATATTTATTGTATTTAATCAGCAAATTCCAAATGGTCAACTATCATAATGTAGGCAAACTTTAAACACATAATTATATTGAGTTAGTCATCTCAGTGCAGTTTCATCATTAGAGAAAACACTAGTACATTTAAATTCGTCACTGTGGTTCAAAGGTGTCTCAATACACGTAGTAACTACTTTAAAATCTAGCATCCCAATTACACCTACTAGATCTTTAAAATGGTTTTGTGTCATACTACTCGTATTTCTTGGAATGGTCAAGACGACTCAAATGAAATAGGTACTAACTTTTTATTTAAACGTGTTATCGATGCATTATGTAGATCATTGAAAAAAAAAGATATTTAGCTAAAAAACCCGATTTCCAATCAAAAGCACCTACTAGGTTTTGAAATGGGGCAGCCGAGGTGTCATGCAACAGGCATTACCTACACAGTTTCCCGTTGTTGCACATCGCAAACACCGACATGTTCTATTTTATATCCTTACCTACTTAATATTATAAATGCAAGAGTAACTCTGTCTGTCCGTCTGTTGGGCTTTCAAACCTAAACTACTAAACCGATTATGATAAAATTTGGTACAATGATAGATTAAACTTTGAGAAAGGACATAGGCAATTTTCATCCGACTGCTGGTAACAGATTTCCGCTCAAGCTAGCTGTTCCATAATTTTGTATGTTTCGATAGGTTTTACGTGACTAAAGACTTTTTGTTACAAGTAAGTAAACGGAATTTGCTAGTTTTTTTATATTTCAAATACAACTAACTAAATCGACTGCGCATACCCTTAGGTCTGATAGTTTTTCTGTCAACTCTGTTATACTCGTACATCGGTATAAGAGAGCTAGAAGAAGCTGAGGCAACTGGAGAAAGTGTAAGCTCATATCATGTAAGCAATAAAAAAGTTCTGTAAAAACCATTCTGTTAAGCCCGTTTTCCACTGCCAAAGAGTAATGAGCTAGGGATGTCTAGCAAAGCGGTCTTCGTGTACATTAGGATTGCCTTACCACCGAGAATGAGTGCGAGAGTATTGATTTCCACCCCCAAAGAGAAAGGAGGGAAAGAAAAAAGATTAGCGAGATGAACTGAAAATGAGAAATGAATTTTGATTTCCACAGCGTGCGAGCTACTGCCAAGTGAGTCTTTTTCAAACTACTTAGTTGGCGAGACTGCAACGCAGCAGATACATTTTTAAACAGAAAGAGATAAAGGTTTTTTTTTTTTGAACCAAATGTTAGAAACTGTTATAACCACTAGCTTAGTACTAAATAACTTAGATGGCAATAAAACCTAAAACGAATGGCACCAAAATGGTCTCCGCTCAGTATCAGACGAATTCAGACGATGATGGAACGAGCGTGACACAGCCACTGGTATTCTGCGGAAACCATCACAGAGGAAACGGCATTCGCTAAGCCTACGACTGACAAAATAAAATTACAACAATCTACTCTTTGGTTATTTTCGCTCACCTCTTTCTCGGTGGAAACACTACTAGGTACTTATGTAAAATTCGATTGCGAGTTAAAAGCTTAGAACTCCTTAATAAGTCATTAATGAACTCGCTCCACTCGCAGTACGGATTTATTCAAGGTTAGAGATAATATTAGAGATTCACAAATAAGAACAATTAATAAATCTTCTAGTATCTACCAGTCATTAAAAAATTTGGATGATTTGTAATTTTTAAATTAATTTTATAATTATTGAATAAATCGACACGAAACCACTTTTTTAGCAGCCATTTTCTGAATATGTTAACACTGCATTGAGCCTTCTAGATGATTACGAGACGAATAGACAGACAAACGGACTTGTCAAAAGTACAGTCGCCGTCAGATATATTGGAGCAGACAAAGTGACCAAATACTTCTGAATGAATGTTACTTCATCAATGTCTAAGTCTAAGGGCTCATACAGACGAACGACTTTGTTGACGGCAGATACAACTACAGCCGTCGCCATATTTCGACGGCAGCCGACGACGCGTCAGCGTCAAACATTAATGAAGTAATGAATGTTCAGATATTAATGGTAACTTGTAGTGTATGGAACTTGTTGACATTTTCAACTGTTCAGAAGTATTTAGTCACTTTGTCTGCTCCAATATATCTGACGGCGACTGTACATGGGTCTTTTAAAGACTAGGGGCCAATAAATTTTGTTTTAACAATGGCCATAATTAATTCTACCTGAAATATCTGCAAAGCTTTGTATGTAGTAAATATATACATAAGTCTTCATACGAAGCCTATCTTATTTGATCATGTTGTTTTTCTTACAGATGGTTATATTTGGAACCAATTCTATCAAACGATGACGGGGAACTAGGAGTCAAGTTTCGCAAAGTCGATCACGGATTTAGGCAGGTCACACGACTGTTGGAGGGAGACCCTAGGCTTTCTGTACTTCTACAGTCTACAAGACTTCAACCTATGTTAGATTCTATCTCAGAGCAACTTCACTCTTGCCAGTCTGCTCTAAATCTGTATATAGATGTGAGTACTAAACAAGAATTTAATCGTTATTCAGTTGGATTGATTCTCACATACATAGCTATTATTTTTTGATTAGATTTAATTCGCAATCCACTAGGGCCATATTTTCATTAGAAAAAATATGTAGTTATTACAAATTTTTTACGGTTATAATGTTATCGTTGTTTAGTGTTTTTGCACATTAAGTAAAGTGAAGTGCACATTAATAAATGAATCCAAATCAGAGGCTACCATGGCCTATAAAATCACAACAGCTAAAGGGATCAATAAATCATTATTGAACAAACGGTTTGAAGGAGTGCGGTTTGATACCAGTACATATAAAGAATACACTAAAGGGGTACTGCCAAATGACGACGGGTAGCAGCGTCTTCTCTACACTACTGGCCCAAACAGCGGTCTTCAGCGATTGGACCTGGTGCGGACCTCAGCGATTGGATATGGCAAATCCTTTTAGAGAGAGAGAGAGAGAGAGAGAGCAATGAACAAACTAAAAAGAAAAAATCTTGTGCTTTATCCCAAAAGGTTAAAGAATGAACAATTTTTGATGATTAACTAGTATCAGTCTTTAATTTATTTTATAGCTCTACATCTCGCATTATATGCGTAGATTCGATTTATCTTTCTATCGCTAAATAGCCATAGGACTGTCAAAATATTGTAATAGGCTGCTTAATGTAATTTGTTTTACGCAAACCTAGACTAGCTTTTATATATAGTTTCTTGTTCCTTAGGAAAAACGGTCGATCTTCCCTCGATTCTATTTCTTGAGCGATGATGATTTATTAGAATTACTCGGCCAAGCGCGAGCTGGCTCCGAAGGCAGAGAAGCAGTTATGCAGACACACCTAAAGAAACTGTTCCCAGGCATTACTGGAGTGCGGCTTGGTCCTGGGGACATGTCGGTAACTGCATTGTGCAGTCAGTACGACGAAACCTTGCAATTGGACCATCCAGTTGATATTGACTGCCCTGTTGAGGTAATTTTAATAGACCATTTAAAAAAAAGTAATAAATAAAAAACAATAATTAAAGGATTTTAAAACTGTTTTTGAAACTGAATTCAATTCCTTGAATAAACATGTTGACTGCCTTAGTTGGGACATAAACCTTCCGGTTACGGGCGGCAGCTCTGATCAATTGAGCTACCAAGACATTATGTCGACTTAATTAAGGCAGTCGACATTTTTAATCAGGTGATTTTGTTTTCAAATAACAATAAGTTAAAAGTAATTAATTATTTTTACTTTTTTAATAAATTATTTTAATTAATTTAACATTACTATTTATAGATTTGGCTGAAGAATCTCGAAAGCGAAATGAGGTTGTCACTGCAAAATATGACATTAAAATGCGTAGTAACCAGTTCACTGCAAGATCAAGATCCATTTACGCTGCCTTCGCAGATTCTATGCCTCGCTCAAAACGTTCGATTCACTGAACAGGCGGAAAGAGCGATTACTGCGAAGGATCTACACAAGTTGAAAGCTAACATCGAAAAGGAGAACTTGTATTATTCTGCTGCAGAAATTGAAGATGAAAGTGAGCGCTACAAAAAACAAGCACTCATATTGCAATGCGCTCATTACCTATTAGTCGTTCAATGTCTAATAGACAAAAATGTTGTGTCAACTAGCGATTGGCTTTGGCAAAAACAGCTTAGGTAAGTTTTAGTTGTAATCATGAATCACCGAACAATTATTATGATACGGTCGTATTCTACAGCTACATCTAGGCACCTACTCAAATCGAGTCATTCACATAATCATGCCACCATGGCAGGCGAAACAACACCGTAAATACACATTCAGTATTTATATTGTGACGGCAACTCTTTTAAAGAGTCTATCTATCTAGTAGCCACTTCCGATATTATACTGATTTAAACTTTCATGGTCACTATCACTAGTTATTTAATTCGGGGTTTATACCATGTACCTTATTTATTATGAGTTTCCGATATTTCAGCACTGTTGCAAGCGCCATGATCACGGGAGAACTATACATAGTTCTAATAAATAAGGTACATGGTATAAACCCCGAATTAAATAACTTCCGATATTATTTATCAATGAATAGACAATTTTATGTAGGTCGACAATGATGCATGGCGCAAAGTTGTATATTATTAAGACATATGTATTATTTTTTGAAATGATATAAGTAATGCAAGTTCATCTAATTTAAAAAAAAATGGTTTTAAATGGTACAGTTGAATAAATGCTCTTTGGTGCCGTGCCAACCACAGATACGTACCAAACAATGGACATAACCTAGGTACTATGAACTTTACATTAATTTAACTTTATAAACTTTAAGGTGTCTACCATATCAAGTTTTATTATGATTCTAGAGTTAAAACTTCGAATTATTACATAAAAAGATTAATAGTTTTTTTGTTATAAATAAATAAAAAAAGGTAAATAAATAAATAAATGTAGACAGTCAGAAAACATTGTTCTAATCCCAAAGTGAGTATCTATTAGTGGAAGTGAGTATGAGTAAGTATGGTAAATAGTTATTTTTCATAGATTTATATTCCAAGGGATTATAGATCTATGAACTAGCTACTAGACTAAGCCTCAGAATAGTATTTTGAACATTAAATATTGTGCTTAAACAAATAAATGATGATATAGACTAATTTATTTTACTTACAGATTTTATCTATTGAGTACAAAAGAAATTGTAGCAAAAATGGGTTTAGCCCAAATTTCATACTCTTATGAGTACCTTGGGGTAAATACGGGACAGTTTGTCAGAACAGAACCAGCTGATGAGTGTTTCCTTATATTGACTCAGGTAACAGCATTTTGGTGGATGAAATATCCAATAATTACCTTTTACACACAATTTACTTACTTTTTCTATTTCAGTCGTTGCATCTTGGTCTTGTCGGTAACCCGTTCGGGCCCGCGGGTACTGGGAAGACGGAGTCAGTGAAAGCTTTGGGTGGATTAGTCGGGCGATTGGTACTAGTCTTCAACTGTGATGAGGTGATTGAGTTGATATTTCTAGTAATAAACATACTGTGTGACTGAATGTATCCCATTTTTTTTAGAAATATGAATCTGTTTTTCAATATTAATAACAGCAACAGGTATACGCTTGATATATTCACAAAAAACTATTTTGTAAGTTTACTTCAAAAATAAATAAGTAAATTAATTTACGGTACAGAGAATCTGCCCGACTCGTTCTTGGCCGGTTTTATAATGTTCCTTTAAAAAAAAAAATGTCCCCTAGGAATGTGTCCAGCCAGCATTCTATAAGTCACCAGCTTAAGTAATAACCTGTATAATTAGAGAAGATTTTACTAAACTCCATGTAGAACGACGTGCCATTAAAGATATTCGTCTTTGATCCAATCTCTAACTAAACTGATTGACAGTATTCTAACTTTCCAGGCCATGGACGCTGAATGCATGGGGCGTTTGCTAACGGGGCTAGCGTTATGTGGTGCTTGGGGCTGCTTCGATGAGTTCAACCGACTTTCTGCTGCGACGCTGGCGGTCGTATCGCACCAGTTCGCTTCATTACTACCCGCCATGGCGTATTCTGCACGGAACACCGACAGAACAGCTACACTCAACGGGAAACAGGTGACATGCAACATTCATCACACAAAAAATAGAGTATTAGAAGGGTAGCAAAAACTTTCGTTGTGCTTCATATCATAATTTATGGAGCAGTGAAAATCACTACGCTCAAGATTTCGCATAAAGTTCGACAGCGTTTTCAGATTACAAAATAAAGGGAGCCCATTGGTTCAGGATGTATACCATGTACCATTTTGACAGTGTTGCAAGCTCCATGATCAATGCAGAACTACAATTAACTATAGTGGCAGTAACCATGAAAGTTTAAATGAAATTCTTTGAATCAACATTTATTTTCGCCAGTCTATGCAAAAACTGTATTCATGTACATCAGTAATTTATTTGCTTAAAAACAGTCCCAAATAATAAAAACAACTATTACCTGAAAATACGTAGCAATCAATAACTTTTACTGTTTATTGAAATCGATAAATTAAGTCCTCCATTTTGTACTTTGAATTGACTGTGTAAAGAAAGTGTAAATACATAAATTTTGATTTCTTTAGTGCAACACTATAGAAAATATTCAGGAAATGCGATATGCGCTAATTAGCCTAATGTGTTCGCAGCTAAAGGTGTCCCCGTGGTGCGGGGTGGCGGCGACCATGAACCCGCTGGGGCGGGGGTACGGCGGGCGGCGCGCGCTGCCGGCGGCGCTGGGCCGCGCGCTGCGCCCCGCCGCCATGCAGCCGCCGCCCGCGCAGCCGCTCGCCGCGCAGCTGCTGGCCGCCCGCGCCGTGCCGCACGCGCAGCGCCTCGCCGCCGACCTGCACGACGTGTTCACTCTGGCCCGGTCAGTGCTAGCGCTGCAGGTGCCCGTAGCGTGGGGAGGCTGCGCCCCGCCGCCATGCAGCCGCCGCCCGCGCAGCCGCTCGCCGCGCAGCTGCTGGCCGCCCGCGCCGTGCCGCACGCGCAGCGCCTCGCCGCCGACCTGCACGACGTGTTCACTCTGGCCCGGTCAGTGCTAGCGCTGCAGGTGCCCGTAGCGTGGGGAGGCTGCGCCTCGCCGTCCCATACAAAAATTCCTTGTGTCCTAGAAGCGGGCCCAGGCAGGTTTTGAGTTATGTTAATTACAGTGATTGAGGCAGTAGTACTTTTGTGAAATACATTTTCACTGATTAGAAATAGTACCGACAAAAAAAGCACAAAAAACTTAAATAATTTTTAAAATATTACTAAAATATTTTTTAGGTTATATTGAACTCGTTTATGCACTCTAATATACAAAGCTAAAAAACAAAGCTAAGCTTAATCCAGATCATTTGGTGGGAGATTTTGAAGACACAGCTTAACTTTATTCAACCTTTTAAAGTTTTGACATGTGTCGAATTTTGCCTGTCTCTTTACTGATTAAAAACAGTTAAAACGAATTTTATTGTCATTAATATGCGGATACATGTATAGTAGTGAATTTATATTATAAAGTCGCACATTCAATGATCATACCCAACTTATTTATCTCAGGCACCTTTTGAGCGAACAACAGCACTACGACTGGGGGCTACGCGCTTTGAAAGCAGCCGTGGGAAGCTGCGGGGCCGCCCTATCTGCGAGCGTGGACGACTCGCTACTCGCCCAGCGACAAGCCACACGCAGACTTCTCACACTCAACAACATATCGAAGCTCACAAGAGATGATGCGGAGAGGTTAGCTATAGTAGCTGCTGTAAGAGAACTAGATACACATTCCGATACAAAAATGACACCTAAAACTGTCCTCGATTGAATGATTGATTCACGTTGATTTGATCATCACCACAGAACATAGCAAAGTTTAGAAAGGCGATCTAGGCGGGGCGGTATGTTTCTTCTTTTATGATTTCTGTAACTTGGCAATCTATGCTAACACAATAAACCTTACAGATGGGGTTCTCGATTTATGTTTTGTTAGCAGAGGGAATAACTATGCTGTTTCAATCGAGAATGTGTAATACTTCCTGTGCCTTTTAGTTTTGATGCCAGTTCATCGACGTGAGTTGATATTCTCGTCTGATAGCTTTACTATATCTAGCGATCTCTATTTTGACGGTAGTGATGTTTAGGTCCTTGTGTAGTGGGGCGCAGCCGGCGACATCGGTTCTCATACAAACGCATGACAGCCTTTCTAACCTTTTTTCTTGTTCTGTGATCATCCTATTTGCAGAAATAAAACTGAGTCTACTGATTTTACATCACGATGATGTTACTGTCAACTTCATAACCCGGCCAAATTATGTCGACATGCACTATGAATATTTATGTCATATTGTATATATTCGATTACTATCATAGATTTAATATAGATGATAGATTGGCAATTGAATCCTGAAAACGAGACCAAAACTAGGTTACGCTAGTGTGCATAAAGTGAGCATGTGCGTGAGATAAATAGTGCAGGTACTGCATTGTCTGCTGGCTTTCGATATCGATTCCATCGACACAGTTTACGTTGACGCAGGTGACTTATTTTTTAATATTATTAAAAGAACGCCAAAAAACTGCAAGTAAATACCTAGATATGTTTTTTATTTTATAATTACTTATCCCCGAACAAAATCAGTTTATTGTACAAAATATCGTAGGCTGTACTTGCCAGTATTTAACAATTTTGCCTCATTTTGCGATCGCGATCGCCAAAGTTGAAATAAAACTGATATTTATTTTTCAATTACACATTACAAACGGACACTAAATATACATATATTTAATGTTTAACTAATGGGGATTGATGGGGGCTTGAACAATATGGAGATTGATCCAGAGCGTAATTTTACAGCCTGAACGCCTCTGTGTTAAAAACACTTAGTCCAAATGTAAACTGCAAATGCTCGAATATTTATTGGGCGAACATTCTTTTCTATTAGGCAATTTCAACCATTTCTAACGTATTTCAACAATTTAGACTGTATGCGGTTTACAAAGTGAAATATGTCAGCTAATGAAATGTCGATAAGATATCATCGACAACGTCAATCACTAAAATACAAAAGTGACGTTAGTAATTGCTGAAATTCACGTATTTGATATTATTTTTAATTGAATTCATATGAATTTAAATCCTTGTTCTGATGAAATGCCCTATCAATTAGTATACAAAATTTTAGTCAAAGCTCTGAAACATTGCATTTTGCTGCTGATAATCGCGATTGTGTGTTGACGTGTGAAATGTACAAATAAGTTGGTTCCCTTTTTTAGATGAGTTACTTCTAGGTACTGAACATGTAACCATAATGAAAATACATCAACTCGACACTTTTTTACAATAATAAAAATGAAACTAGTAAAACTAAAGGGAATATTGTATTGCGCGTGACAGACGTCAGAACTCAGAAAAACACTACGGGTTCCTAGCGTGTACGTGAACGGCCTTGTGATCTATCTCGTTCTATCATATAGCTGCATTATATTCTGTCTCTTTTCATTGCCAATCTAACAGTAGTATATTAAATCTATGATTACTATAGTTTGTACTAAATATGCACCCTTATGTCAAATGGGTGCACATTAATTCGGAAACTTGTATCTAGTTTTTTATATTACATCAATGGTTATGCTAGTTATTAGCTTTTCTGGAACTCAATTCATAAATCAAAATTTTAAAATCCACAGATTCGAAAACATACTGTCTCTTGTGTTTGCTGACGTTCCAAAGGAAGAACAAAGCGTAGACCCTATTTGCAACGCTCTTGATGCCTCATTCGAGACTCTTCATTTGATCCATAACATATCACAGGTATGCTTCTTATTTCCATAGGAGTGCTCCTTTTTGAAACCACAAATATAAATCAACATTCTTCATCCACTTTTAGATTCAAAAATGCACTGAAGTATACGAACAACTTCAACAAAGAATGGGAGTTGTAATCGTTGGTCCACCTGGTTCCGGTAAAACCACTATAAGGCGACTCCTCAAATCGGTACGTTATTTTTGCTGCCTATCTCCTACAAGGCCTAGGCTCGCGAAGAAATGAGGTTAAATTGAAAAACCTAATTTTGTCAGCACTGGAACTTAATAATATAAAACGAGTTGTCCTGTTGGTGTTGTTGTTGTCCTTAATTAAAAGCGCCGAAAAAAGTATAACTTAAACTAATTTTATCAGGCACTTGCAATTCAAGGCAAGAACATAGTGGAGTACGTGATTTGCCCTAAGGCAATGAGTCGAAACTCCCTGCTGGGACATATCGACCACGACACCCGCCAGTGGACCGATGGCGTCATATCTGCTACTGCTCTTGAGATATCTAACCAACCTTCAGGTATTTACTATTTTCTATAAATCTCAAGATTAATAAGTTATATAATCTTAATGTAAACAGTAATATAGGTAATAAATACTTTGGTACATATTTTGGTTCATCCCAACGGCGACGTTTCAAACTAATTTCAGCGTTCTTGGTCACGGCGTCCGTAATCTTCCCATATAATTTAATGTCAAACATTAAATTAAATCCGTAAAATAGTTTTTGATTTCAACTTTGTTATGACTTGTCAGATGTATGGTCGTGGGTTGTATGCGACGGTGACATCGATCCAGAATGGATAGAATCACTGAACTCTGTGCTCGATGATAACCGTCTACTGACGCTGCCCTCGGGCTGGCGGATACAATTTGGATCCAATGTTAACTTTATATTTGAGACGCACAGCCTGGAGCATGCATCGCCAGCGACTATCTCGCGAATGGGGATCATACTTTTAAGGTAAGTTACTGGTCCCTAACAGCACATTCAAGTAATGTAAAGTTATAACTGTTATAATTCTCAAAATGAGCCATTATTTTTTTAGTGAAGAAAGCAGTTGCGATCAAGAAATACAGGAGAGTTGGATGCAGAAGACGGTACTTGAAAATGAGGCTTTAAAAGTTGTAGCGCCACTCCTTAAACAAGCTATCAAAAAGTGTCTGCAATGGTTCCATGCTAACCAGTCAAATATTGTTATCAAAAGCTACGATTTCGCTTTGGTTAGTAAAATTGTTTCAACTTAAACATAATATTAAGACTGTAATTAGTGTTATCTTGACAGCCAATACTCTCCGGTCGGCTATCACTGTCTCAGCATACTTGTGTAGATAGTTTGCGGACTCTGCAGTTAGTGACTACCTTACGCTCACTTTGTTTCGATAGCAATAGCTATCCACATAATATGGCCGATGTGAATACTGACCGTCAAAATAAGACTATACCCAAAGGACTGGGGTAGAGTAGAAAGTAGAAAATTAATACTGTAAAATTAATAGACTCAGACTTTACTTTGCGGAAATCCATAACTAATAATGGATTTTGAAAATTATTTTGCTAATGATTTCCGGTTAACACCGGCCTAGGTACCTTCACTACACTACCCGCACTAACACTGATTGAGAAAGCACTATTTCATGCAGAAAAACCGCCCGCCCTCCCTGCATGCAGTACAGTGAAGTGGCGAAATGCTTCGAGGTTTTTCTTATATCGGTTTTGGGTACTAACTGTACTGCATACATTTTTGAGGGAGGGCGGACGGTTTTCCTACACGAAATAGTGCTTGCTCAATCAGTGTTAGTGGGGGGGTAGTGTGGTGAAGGTACCTAGGCTGGTGTTAACAAGCGGAAATCATTAGCAAAAAAAATTTCAAATTTCATAACTAATTAATACTGTAATAACGAATAATCGAGAGGAAGATGTTATATCTGCGCTGGGTAAACACTAATCATTTATCTAATATTTTCATTGTTTGTAATGAGTATGACTTTATTTGGTATTGTTATAGGTGAAGCAAATATTAACTCAATTTGAATACATAACCCAAAATACAGGATCGATTACTAGCCCCAGCATTCCTGAAGATATTGCGTATTTGGCTATTGAAAGAAGTGTAATAGGAATACTGAAAGAGAACTCTGTTGACAGTTTTCATCAAGAGGTTCGCATTTATTTGTCTTTTTCCGTCTATAACACGATTTTTACGAGCTAGGTGTAAATTGGGTAGAAACACTTCCATATCCAAAACATTTTATGTATGGTGTGTCTGATAATATTTAGTGAACTATGATGTCACGAGTTACCGTAGAATCGGAATCGATTTCAAAACAATGAAAATTATACAGGTGAAATTTTAACCACTTTCCAAAATTTTTATAGGCGTTCAGTATCGTGTTTAGAGCCTATTTATGAAGTTAAAAATGTAAATCAAGTTGTCACCCGAAAATATTTTTCGCAATAGTTTTCAATTTTTACGGTCCTAGACCTGTTAAAGTATAAAGGGAAAAATCAAAAACATATGAATAGTATCGTAATGAATGAATGAGATGCGCGACGCGTATAAAAAGTGTTGTTAGGCGGCCGTATCAAAAATTTTAGATTTTCGGCGGACATTTTCTGAGTGCTTTATCTTGGCATTTTTGTACAGGGCTATACCAAAAGAAAAACGTCGTTAGTTTTTTATCTCGTAGATTGATATATTAAAATTTGGAAGGTGGTTAAAATTTCACCCTGTATTAAGCAAATAATTTTAATTATTTCGGATTTTCTTTTATGTGACAGTCGTCAACAAACCAATACGTTATACGTTCAATTTACTAATTTAATCTTGTAGCTTTCAGAGATATTAGGCACTCCTCCCACGCCTATAACATTGGCGGGCGAATGGGTGTCGGAGAGTTTGTACCTTTCGCCGCGGTTGGCAGCATGTGAGCCCGCCCTACGCGCCGCCGCACTTTCTCAGAACTCACACTTACTGCTCATTGGCCCTGACGCCACGGCTAAGAGGTAAAATCATTTTTTATTTGCTGTTTTACCAGAATGTGCTATGCAGCTATGCTGCGTGGACGCGAACGCTAAGTGACAAAACTATGTGACCGTTTCCACTGATGCTGAATTGTGTAAAGGAACGAGTTAGATGTCCAAGGATGCGCCGCCGCCGAGATATGTTCTAGTAGCACGTCTACTTTCGGTAATCAAGTAAACGTGCCTAATGTAGGTACTTTGATTTGCACATAGCTACATCACTCGCTACCATACAAAGTACGCAGTCATGTAAAAATATATCTTAGATGACCCCGTCTCCAACATTATTTTTACTAAACTTAATTGATTAAGAGTATTATTGGAGGAAATCATACACATCTTTAGTCACACAGCTTAGCACATCTCTGGTGTAAAATCGGCATTAAGTGATTTAAATTTTCCTAGGTAACATTTTTTTTACCGCTGCTTCGTGACAATTATTATTGTTGTCTAGTGCCGAGAAGTAGGAATGCCAAAATATATGTCGCAATCAGCAACCTCTTTTCAAATATAAAATGTAAAAATCAATCAATAGGCTAGCAGAGTCAGAAAGTGTGAGGCAGTACGGCACAACAATTACAATAATTTTGAACGGATTGATGGATATTTTCGGGAGATATTTTGAAAAATCAAACAAGATTGGACCTTGCATTTAGACACTAACATAATATCTTCTATCTGAGTCGCACTTTCTCGGAATGCCCTTGTTCGGCCTGTATTTTAGAGGTACTACTTACAACCTGCCGCCCTGAATCAATGATTTTTATTCCACGTGTCATTTTTTTAATTTCAGTGCTCTGATAGAATATGTCCTAAAGGAAACAAACTTTACTGCTATAACGATTGACTGCACACCATTACTTGAGCCATCTGACATCATTGCTGAATTAAAAAGGGTAATTCACGTTTTTATTTGGATTCAGTTCAATTCAATGTTTACCTACCTACCTATCTTATGTCCGATCTTTTTACCGAATTTTATTTTACTGATACCGATAACTTTACAACTACCTAATTTCGTTTCGACTTTTTTAATTTCGCTGAAATGACGTTTTGGACTGTATCGGTTGACTGTACGATAATATCAATTTGTTTTTTATCGTTACCCCGACGTTTCATATGGTCAAAAAACTTGTTACCGAACTTATGCTTGACCGAAATAACATTTGTTCGAAGTTTTTTTCCGAACATTCATTACACCACTGTTATATGTGTCATATTTTTATAATAATACTATAATACTACATAGGTATAATAATACATCAAACTCATTAATGAACTCGAAGTTAAAATTGTTTCTACATAGATACTAAAGCGTAAATGATGTAATATAGTGTAGCATGCAGCATGCAAGCAAGCAATAGGAGTTCCTCTTCTCCGGCGCTGCGGGACACTTCCCGGTGGCGCGGTGGGAGGCTGCACTAAGTCTCACACCGTGCCTCCGGCTTTTAAATTACATTCTAGTATTGGGCAGACCAGTACCACGACAAAGGACCACGGCGAGTCGGGCTGTCGGGTACCTACTAACAATACTAACATTTAATTAATTGTAGCCTAATAATATTCGGTAAAATGTGATATAGGTCAAGTGAACGTATGGTAAATAAGCCATCTGGTAAATGAAAAAAGTTCAAAAGTAATTCGGCCAACAGTAAAAAGTTATCATGAAAATCGATGAAACGTAGTTCGGTAAAATGATACTTATGTGAAGAGATATTTCGATGGACTAAAAATATGTCAATTGATACATATAGCAAAAGAAATATCGATCTCGGTTCTCAAATTCAATTTATAATTAAAAAAATAATCAAATAACAATAAAATAATTGTTTCCAGAATAACGTAGTTCGGTCAGGTGGTAGTTACGGTGGGGGAGATTCTGGTGGTAGAGGCCGCGTGGCGCTGGTAGTTCGATCGCTACAGCGCGCCGCTAGCGATTCCTGGCACTGCAGTGCTGTACATCAGTTCCTTCTGCAGGTGACTAATTACATATTGATAACACATCTTGATTGTTGGAGGTGGGCGCTTATACTTGCCACACAGTTTATTAACGATCACATTTTTATGGCACCACTCGTTTTTGATACCAATAAACTAATTTGAATTGAATTTGAATTTGAATCTCTAGTTAAGTTATGTAAGTCTTACAGTAGCCAATTGCTCATATGCAGATGGCCAGTTCGTTCCATAACACGATTGGGTTTTTGTTATAAACGAGCATAATATCTTGAAATCCTGCTATACTTAGTCTGAATCGCAAATATTTATTTATTTATTTATTTATTCATACATGGAAAACTAACAGCATTTACATATAAAAGATATAGATAGAGATGTTTTAGAGAAAATATGTCTCAAGCAGTTCTCACAAATAGCATATTATACAATCCAAAAATTATACATGCAATACATAACTTAAAAAATATATACAGGATGAAATTTTAACCACCTTCCAAATTTTTATATATCAGTCTACGAGACATAAAACAAATGACGTATTTTTTCTGTTGGTATAGTCCAGTACAAAAATGTCAAGATAAAGCACTTAGAAAATGTCCGCAAAAAATCTAAAGTTTTTGATACGGCCCCCTAGCAACACTTTTTTTACGCGATTCGCATCTCATTTATTCATTCGATACTGTTCATACGTTTTTGATTTTCCCTTTATACCTTAACAGGCCTAGGACCGTAAAAACTGAAAACTATATTACGAAAAATATTTTCGGCTAAAAGCTAGATTTACATATTTTACTTCATAAATGGGCTGTAAATACGATACCGAACGCCTACAAAAATTTTGGAAAGTGGTTAACATTTCACCCTGTATATATATGTCGACACTTATGAACTTTTTTAGATAAATTGTCGTTTGAACGACAATTCATCTAAAAAAGATTCACATGGACTTATTTTTTTTTATCCTTACTTTACTGCATGATTACACCAATAGTTAATAAAAAACTGATATCACAACAATATGTATCCATAGTATTAATCGTCACAGTGAATCCATGGATGCTAAGAAATTTTGTTAATAATTGAGTATGATAGTTCCAAAATTTTTCGGCATGGCTGTTTATCGATATGTCAAGATGCGACGCTGGTTCCTTCATATCCTTATGTGTTCCAGCTGATCCAGCACGGCGGATTCTGGAGCCGCGGGGGCGCGGAGGAGGGCGGCGCGAGCTGGTGCGGCGCGGCGCGCGTGCTGGTGCTGGCCGCAGCCGCCGCGCCGCCGCGCTCGCCGCGCCTGGCCGCTGCGCTCGCGCACGTCGCCGTGCCGTGAGTACTGTGCCTACTGCACTGCGGGCTCTGGAGCCGCGGGGGCGCGGAGGAGGGCGGCGCGAGCTGGTGCGGCGCGGCGCGCGTGCTGGTGCTGGCCGCCGCCGCCGCGCCGCCGCGCTCGCCGCGCCTGGCCGCTGCGCTCGCGCACGTCGCCGTGCCGTGAGTACTGTGCCTACTGCACTGCGGGCTCTGGAGCCGCGGGGGCGCGGAGGAGGGCGGCGCGAGCTGGTGCGGCGCGGCGCGCGTGCTGGTGCTGGCCGCCGCCGCCGCGCCGCCGCGCTCGCCGCGCCTGGCCGCTGCGCTCGCGCACGTCGCCGTGCCGTGAGTACTGTGCCTACTGCACTGCGGGCTCTGGAGCCGCGGGGACTTCAGACTTTTTTATAAATCCATTTTTTCCTTTTGTTGCGTTTAGCATCATGCCGCGGTCCTTGCTGGTGATGAAATATAATGATGGTGACCTTTTCGTGGATTTTTACAGGGAACCAGATGACGAAGAATTACTGGAGCTAGCGAAAACCTATTTAAGACAGAATGTGGACAAGACTATATCTGAAAAGGATGTCGCTAATGTCGCTTCGAACATGCTGGCAATGTTCAAGGAGGTATAGTAATAAAAAATATTTGAATACTACAAACACGGAACTTTCCCTGTTGATAGTTAATGTTAATAAAACGTTTTATTATTATATTTTCTAGGTAACTGAAACGTTTTACTCGCAATCACACTATAAGTGGAATGCCGACCATTTGAAACATTGGTGCGAAAATGTCAAATGGTATTCACCGACCAATTCTACTGAACTACTCATGGTGAGAATAATCTTTTACACATTTTTTTCGTACGATAAAAAGTGAAGTAATCTTTTAATACGTCCCGCCCAAGGCACAATAAAGAAAAAAAGAAAAATCTATTTGGCACCAACAGTGACTGTTATACATTCAAGTAGGGACGTAGATTGGGCCATCCTATATGCTGGCTCAGTGGGATGAGATGAATGCTGTTTGCCATGTTAATAATCAGTCAGATGTAAAATAAATTTATATACCAAGGCATCTGACTAAACTTACGGCCGCGACACACATGATTCGTTCACGTAGTCATGCCCATGCAAGTTCTATTACGTTGAAATGTATAAGACCGCACGAGATATAGTTAACAGCTTGCATCGACGGTATATAAGTACTTACAGTATAACGTGATGGATCGTGTTAAACAAAATTATGATAATAGGTCTTTACCTATGAAATTGCCGTTCTGCAGTACTGGCCATTTCAAATCAAAATAATTTTTGTTTGGCTAAGAATTCTAATTACAAATTAATTTTATTTTAAAAACATGGAATTATTTTTCCAAAAGTAGTTGTGGTATGTGATGACAAATTGTATCACGTACTTATGGGACGTGATATTGAGTTAAAACAATATCTTCCTTGAAGATAGTCACCCTTGCCTCTCTTGTCACGTATTATTATATAGTATCATAGGGAAAGAAATATACTCTTTCCCTATGATAGTATATAATACTAGCCATCATTGGTGAATAAAGAACTATTCCACGGAAGACTTGTATCATTTAGAGTCTACGTCCCAATCTATTACCATTACCATTTGTTTATTTATTAGTGTTAAATTTTCATCGCATTTCAATCTTTTTCGTCATCATGGATACGTTAAAAATTCGAGTTTAAAATTCGAGAGAATTATGGAATATGAGTACCGTCGTGCAAGCAACGCGGCACAAGCGGCACGCAACTGCTTTTCTGCAGAAACATGTGGATTTTTTTGATAATTGATATAAAATATGATTGGAGTACTTATCCGTTATTTTTTATGGCATGATACAGGGAATAAAAGAAGAAGCAAACTCTATATTTAGAGATAGATTGATAACAGATGATGAGAAAGATAGATTCAACGCTCTATCTAGGAATTATCTAAAATCTAACACAAATGAAATCCTCTACCTTGCGCCAAAATTAAAAGCTGATGGTATTTACATAGAAGCTATCGAATACAATGATTGGTATCAACGAACACAGAAGTTAATAAATCAGTGCTGTAAGTAACATATTAAGTTGTTCATATAATTTACTGAATGATAAACATTTCATAATATTGCTTAAATATTGTTTTTGCAGTGACAGAATATGAAAATGTGTTTGGCGATAGTGGCGTAGAAATCAGTTCCGAATTAGGAATATTGTGTTCATCTATGGCTCGAGCTGTAAGTTCTCAATTAAATTTCTATCCTTTGTATTAAAATTACTACTGTACATGTACTAAAATATTTTTTTTGTAATAATGCGCTTAATACTTTGAAGCCGAGAGTTGAACTTGATATTTAGGTAAACTAGTATAGGATCCAATAGAGACATTGCTTCAAAACTTACTCCTAAACAACCAACTTTAAATAACGCTGTAAATAACAAGACATGGTGAAACTATTTGCAGTGTCGCGGCGGTATAGGGTTAAGTGTGCTAGTAGGCAGCGCGGGGGTGGGCCGGCGCGCCGCCGCTCAGCTGGTGGCCGCCCAGCTGCCGGCAACCCTGGTCATCATCACACATGCGCAACACTTCAACTCACACATGAAAAACGTAAGTTTCCCAAGTTGGTTTGTTTTCTTATATCATGACAGTTTATTGGTGCAGAGACCCAAAATTAATTACATTAATCTCTCATCATTTATTTAATGAGCACAAAAAGAGTTTACGCTAGTCGATACTTGTATTTTGGTGTGGACTTTTTAATTTTACAATAGTGTTCATTAAACGCAAAATATTATAGTTAACTAATCATAACAAACTAATTATACTCTACAAAATTCTCCGAGACTACACAAAAAAATAAGTGGCCCATAAATATGACCTGGGCCCTGGATATCGCAAAAATATAACATGAGAGTATTTCTTTACAATTACTCTTTTGACGAATGCAACATGAAGCACTAAATTGACAAGATCTTTTTATTTACTTTATATGATATTTAAGCAATTTAATTGCAATTATAATATCAGTATTTAAACTTGAACAATTACGTCTCAGGCGGGACTCGAACCCCGAATGCGCCCGGCATCGTTTTATGTGTTTTAGTATTGCATTAATATTTTTTTGTTATATTGCCAATATAAACATACCCTCAACCTATTACGGTTCATAGATTACAGTCCCCTAAACAGACAGACGGACACCGGAGGCTTAGTGATAGGATTCCTTTGGCACCCTTTGTAAGCCTAATAACATATTGGCTGTGCAGGCTCTAAGCTCCGCAAGCGAGGGCACCCGTACTCTAGTAGTGATCAGCGAGGCGGCCGCCGCCGGGGCGCAGCTGGCGAGCGTGGAGGCGCTGCACGCGGCCTGTTCCGTGCACGCCGTGCCCGCGCACATGATGCCCACGCAGAACTCGCCGCACATGCTGCAAAGTATGTAACAAAATGTATTTGATTGCTAAATCTCTTCATATTAGTGTCGCGGGAGGCGACTAAAGGAGTAATGCCAGAAGAAGACAGGAATCATTTTCTCAACACAAAACTGCGATAGCCAACCCGCCTGCCAAGAGAGGCAAATAGGGCAGACGTTTTGACTGTTTTGTAGAGGCGTGTGTTCAGTTGTAGACTGTTATAGGTTATAGGCTGGTTATGATGATGATGACTATTCGCGCAATACCTCACCTCAACATTTTAGCTTGCCAAATTAACTTAATTTAGTGCAATTAAAAAAAAACATTCAACCATTGTGTACTCGTATTTTTACACAAGTATAATCCACATAACAAAAAATTAAGAACCGTTGTGTAAAACTTTATAAAGTAACTGTGTGAAATATTTTTTTATGAATTTTACTGGCTATTTTACATTGACTAATTTCGAGTTAATTTTTTGTGGTGACTTATTCTACCGTTCTCCTTTTTTGTCAAATTAATTTTTTGATCTTCTTACGTACCTTATGTGAAAATAAAGTGATTTTATTCTAAAATAAATTTCAGAAATAAAGCAAAACTTAGGAATAGCAATCTGCCTAGACAAAGACCAAGAAAACCTTTGGGAAGTATTTGAAAATTACCCTCTGCTATACAACTCTGGGCATGTGGTGTGGATCGAGCGTTGGTCCACTGATACTCTGCGCCAGATGCCCTCGCTCGTCATACAGAGGTATCCTGGACAAACCGCACCTAGCGTGATCATGCACTCTCGCACACTCGCACTAGCACTCGAGGTAGGTAGTGTGTTTAGCAGCTTAGCACCATTTCATTACATCATTTCTTTTGAACGACTGTCGGAAATGCCTAGATTATTTACTGTCAATTGCTTGCACTAGTAAATACAATTTTGTAAAGGTTTTACCGCTGCATTAATCATACAATTGTGAAGTATTCGATTTAATTTTTTTTTTTTTTTTTGTAAAAGTATTAACCCATTTTATGTCGTAACGAAAGATTACAACTTCGTGTTTTAGATTAATAAAGGAAACTTTAACTGAAATATCTAAAGAGGAGCTTCAAGCTCTGCCTATAGAGGGCTTCGTACAAATATACGAGACCCTTGAAACGAGTTGGTCCCGCGCGCCATGTAGGTACATCAACTTTATCAAGACCTATTTCAACCTGGTGAACCGGAAAAAACAAGCTTTGGCAGAAAGGCAAAATATGCTTTTGGTACGTATATTTTTAGCACGATATAGGTAATTATTATTTCGTCTGTTATGTTTTCTATTCAATCATTGTAGGCTGGCGTAGAGGCATTACGGAGGGCGCGCAGCGAAGTAGTAACTTTGCAAGCCGAAGCAGCTGAGCAACAAGCTGCCTTAGGCGAGAAGCAAGAAAGCGCCAACCGCGCACTTGAGCAGATTGCTGTTACTGTGCGCGCCAATACTGACCAGCGCGAGGAGATGCACGCTCTCAAGAAAAACATTGAAACTGAAAATGACAAGCTGCAAATACGGTAATTGTTACTAGAAGCTGATAGGTGACCTTACGTCACTACCGTGATACATGATTGGCGAATCATACAATTTGCACCTTTAGATGAGAAGAATAACATAGCTTCTCGTGCTAGAGCTTACTGTAATGAAACTCAAAACAATAAGTATTAATAATTCATAATTGTGTTAACTTGTTTTTTTTGTTGATTCATTTGTTAATCAAATATAGTTTTAATTTGCAGTAAAAAAGAGATTGAAGATGAGCTTGCTTCAGTCGAACCTATAATAGCAGCTGCCCGATCAGCAGTAGGAGACATACGACCCGAATCCCTCAGTGAGGTATGCTTATTCTTAAATGTGACACTATTATCAGTTTGAATAATCGCCAAGAATCCGTACAATTATCACAAGCGAATTTGAATGTATGTATTACGTATCACTTGTTTTAGAAAAGTTTGGCCGGAGATATAAACCTAAATACTACTTGTTTACTTATTACCCACGACTTTGTTCTTGGATAAAATTACTATGTTAAAACGTGACACTTAAAGGGCCTCTATGCAAAAATCATGTTGATGCCTTTGAATACAAAAAGTAACATATTTTTCTCACGAGACTTGTATATTTTTTTCTAGATAATAACATAGGGAAACTAATATACTAGAGTTCCAATCGCTAGTCAAGAAATGTCCTCCGAAATACTTTTCAAAATATTACGACAGATTGCGCTTGGAATCTCGATTTGAATAAAATCATAGACCAAGCTAAATACAATCGAAATCTTGTGACCTATCCAACAAATACGAGAACCATTTGCAAGTACAGAGTGGCTCTGCTTTGACTATGACATTAACGTGCCGCAAGATGGCGCTTTATTAGCTTTTAATGTAAAGACCAAGAAAAATCCAAAGCTAGTTATTAGTATTTCTATTTTCTATTTTAAACTAAAACAATAATTTATTTTTAATTCTTCATAAATGGTTACAAAAATGTCGCTCGTAAAACGTAGAAGTACGTGCTTTATTTTTTACAACAACTAACGGACAAAAGCATGCTTTGCGACACTAGCGCTACGGAAATAGCAGATTAAAAAGTTTACAAATAGCTGCAGCAGAGAAAGATTTTCTGTCTCTGTCGATTTAACACGAGCGCACAGTAATGCTATCTATGCTTAATACAGAATTTTAGCTTGCTTCCGGAGGACGATAGAGATACTATGAAGATTAGAACTCTAGTATATTACTTTCCCTATGATAATAAGTAGTCTATGCGCTATTGCATGCTAAAATCTATCTGTGTGCTAATTTTTATACAGTACACATATCCAAACTTACCGAGTAAAAAAGAGACAAAAAGCTTAATAGAAGAAATGTTTTATGTAACTGAAAAAAAAGGTATATTTTTAAATACGTTAATGATTTTAACAGATTCGATCGCTAAGAGCTCCACCAGACGTCGTTCGTGACGTACTTGAAGGCGTACTTCGGCTTATGGGTATCGCCGACACTTCTTGGCATTCCATGAAAAATTTTCTATCCAAACGCGGAGTCAAGGAAGATATACGGTAATTTGATATCATTCACTTTTCTACGTATTTTACTCGTACTTGTTATTATATTTAGCGAGTGCCCGAGACTTCATATGTGTGGAATATAGAATGCAACCACCGAACCAATATTTTAAGTTAAACTTGTTAAATAAATTGGTAAAAACTCCAGACAGACGGATGGACCAAAAAACTAAAATCATTCATTTTGATTCTGATGGTTTTATAAAGAAGTCTTTATTAATAACCTACAAAATAGGGTGCCATCGGAACCCTATTACTTAGCCTAAATGTAAGTACATGGATAAATTCAGTCACGAATAATACGAGTAGAAATAACTAATTGCAATAAAAAAACCTCGAAACACGGGGATCCTTCCATTAGGGATTTTTATATATGCCTGCCTGCCTGTTACAATTTAATATTTGGTAATTCGCAGAAACATGGATGCTAGTCAGATCACCGCCGAAGCGGTGGAATCAGTGGAGAAGCTGTTAAAAACCCGCGGCGGATCGTTCGAGCCGGCGACCGCCAAGCGGGCCAGCGCGGCCTGCGCGCCGCTGGCGGCCTGGGTGCGGGCCAACCTGGCCTACGCCGCCGCCCTCGCCCGCGTGCGGCCGCTGCAGGTGCAGCAGGCGAAGCTACACAAGTTAGTGTTCATCATAGTCAGACTACATCACACGCGCGCACACACACACTCACGCGCGCGCACACACTCGCAACACACACACGCAGATCATGTACGCACACGTGCGCCTCGCTCGGAAACGATTTAGTTAACACTAGCTGTTGCCCGCGACTTTGTCCGCGTCAATTTCTGTTATTATGATCGCGACTATTTTTGCAACATTTTTCACTCATGCTTCGCTCCTATTGGCGGCTTTACTGATTTTTACCAAATTTTATATGCATATTCAGTAGGTCTGAGAATCGGCTACTATTTATTTTTCATACCCCTAATTGATAAGGGTTGTTCACCATAAATATTTTTTTTTAATATTTTGTCAAAATTTTTTGTTTTTGTTTTTCTATAATCAAATTAGATTGAGCCCTCCCATAACAGACCGTTGGCGATTCTAGGGGCCCAGTAATTGTGGACGTTAACAAACTGAGCGTTCATGGTAGTGTCAGCACACAGTGTTAAAAGGTCGTCAGTTTTTGTAAGCGCTGGGATCATCTAACGATTTAAATCTCTGTTAAACACTAACTGTATCATACACAGAAACCTTCGCGCTGCGGAGGAGCAGCTGAACTCCCTGTCCAGCGGGCTGGCAACAGTGGACGAGCGCGTGGCGGCACTGCAGCAGCAGCTGGGGCAGCACTCGCGCGACGCGGCGGCGCTGGAGCTGCGGCTGGGCGCGGCGCGGCGCACCATCGCCGCCGCCACCGCGCTCATAGGCACGCTCGCGCACGAGTACGACGCCTGGGAGGCCGACGTAAGGCGGGTGCCGGCTCCGACTAGTTCTCTTAGACAACTCCGTCACTTAAATATTTTCACGTCGATAGACCACAAACTAACCTAACCTCACCGTTCCTAATCGGGTGGCGTTTATTATAAAATGACGGAATTCTCAGATAAACGGAGATGTATTAGTATAAGCAGTAGGATCATTCTCTATAAGTGTTAACTAATAAAATTGTTGGTCTTGTCGCTTCTACTTAATCGATCGATTAATGCATTATTTGTTAATAAAAGACGATTTTGCATTTCAGCTCGGCAATATATCAAAAGAAATAGTGCAGTTGAATTCACGATCACTCTTGGCTGCTGCTTACATAGTCTTCTTACCAGATGTCACTGAGCAAGAAGCAAGGTGCGAAAAACTAGCAAATCATTTGATAGATTTAAAATGTATTCTTTGATTGATGCAAAACTATATTACGACTCTATTTAATTTTAGGGAGAGATTGAGAAAGTGGTGTACACTAATAGGTTTCGATGACGACTCGTTCTCTGTCCTGAACTTCCTTTCCACCCCGGAGAAACAATTGAAGTGGGAGGCAGACGGACTACCGTCTGACACGTCCGCTGTCAAAAACGCTGTGCTCGTTGATCAGGTAAATAATGAGTAGTCTTACTCCCGTTTACTCATAATACATAATTGGCTTTCTTACTCATGAAATTGTAAAGATCCGATAGCTAGGCTTAGAGTTAAGATTACTATTAAGAAATAGACAAATTTAGTACGGTTTTTATTTTATTTAAATGGTAAACGATGTTATCTTTGTTTTATGGTACATGAAAGGCCTTGCAAGCTCAGCGATGTGGTTTCACTCCGCTCATTATTGACCCGGATGGTGAGGCGATAACTTGGTTGAAAAATACGTTAGCTGAATCGCAGTGTGATATCGTCTCCCAACACAGCGAAAAATTACTCACTACCGTGCAGTACGCTATCAGGTTCGTACACTTTTGTCTTTACACTGATAATCTCTAAATACACATTACTGGTTTTGTGTGCCAAGAAATAATCACAAAATAATGTTTAAGAGCTAAGCGAAATCAGTAATTATTATCAATCAAATGAGCAAATCACACACAAATCAATCTTGTCTACAGGCAAATTATTTTTATGAACTGTCAAATTGCAGTGATTCTGCCTTAGATTTTGTATTGCAAAGGAACTAACGTCACGAGTTATTGGACTGAAGCAACTAACTATTTAGTAATTTAAATGTTATTAAAAATCTTAATGACGGTCTGGATTTCAGGCCCTATTAAAGTGTAGTAACAGCCTATAAATAATCCCGCTGCAGGGCAAAGGCCCATCATTGAATTTAAGTTACCACAGCAACGATGGTTCCTATTCTTAATCACCACGCTTAAAAATGCGGGTTGGTGATCACAAACCTGAGCAACGTTTGAAATTTCATAAATCTTGTTCGGGCGGGTATCGAACCCAAGATCCTGGCCCGGTACTTAAACCACTAGACCACAGCCAATATAAATTGTTACAAATACCTTATTATGTACAGCAGTGGCGTGCACACCATATTACATGCCAATAAGCACTGCCTACCTACCCTACCTACTACGTCCAACAAAATAAAATACCGATCTGTACATTAACTCTATAGTTAAGTTTTTTAAAACTTAGGTACTGTATACCCTACCCAGAATTGCTGTGCAGGTATTATTATGTTGTATTTCATTCGTATGTCAGACTCGGTCGTACGCTCCTCATAACGGACGTGGAATGCGTGCACGAGAGCTGGACTCCGCTGCTCCAAGGTGGAGGTGGGGGCGGGCGCGGGGCTCGCCTCGTGCTGGTGTCGCGTGATGCGTCGATGCGCGCGCGCTTGCCGCCTCAGCACGCCGCGAGGCTCAACCCGCTGCAGTTCACTGCGAGGCTCGAGGCTCTCACTGGTAATGTTAATTCAGTTGCCCAGTAAAAATGTGCACTGTATGCTATCTAGCCTAAATCATAAAGTAACCATGTACGGCAGGTCGAGAGAATGGTTTATCACCCTAAGGTTAAAAATTTCGCTCGTCATCGAACAACAGTTCTTTTTTTTTTTTAATATTATCTGACAGCTAGGTACTAGTACTAACAGGTAACGTCAACTTATAACACTCATTTAACCATAGATTTAATATACTGCTGTTAGATTGGCAATGCAAAGAGACAAAATATAATGCAGCCATATGATAGAACGAGATAGAGACACAAGACCGTTCACGTACGCGCTATGGACCCGTAGTGTTCTTCTGAGTTCTGACGTCTGTCACGTGCAACACAATATTCCCTTTATACTAATTTCAGGTTTATCATTGTTATAGAACGTTGAGTTAATGTATTTTCATTATGGTTACATGTTCAGTACCTGGATAAGACTATTCCAAGGGTGCTACTTATCTCCAATAGTATTTAATATAGTTATTAATATACTAGCTGATAAATTCATTAGCCATGAAAAGAAATTGGGCTACCGGTTTAAAATCAACAACAAGTACACTGAGTCAATAGCCTTTGCTAACGACCTTGCAATACTTACACGTAATCCCAAACAGTGTCAGGAAATCGGACGTGCGGACTGAGGGCAAAACCAAGTAAGTGACATTGTTTATGTCTGGGTAGAAGAAATACCAAGTATACTTCTTATGATCCGGGATTCTCTATAAGCGGCCAAAAAGTTGCCACTGTTGCAGAAGCAGTGCCTTTTAAATTTCTCGGTAGAAAGATAGACTACAAAAGACGCACACCATCATTAGGGGTGGTTGTCGAAAATTTTATGAATGACCTCAACAAGGTACACCAACTGCCAATCAATAATATTAAAAAAGCGTGGATATACGACAACTATCTCACATCGCGTCTCACTTGGCCTTTCCTAGTATATGATATCGGTAAAACCCTCTTGGCAAAGCTAGATGCTAATGTCATAAAGGTATTGAAGTCATGGTTTGGTCTAGCACATTCGGCTGATCCCTCGACTCTATTATCACAATAGTTTTGGGCTGAAATTAAAGAAACCAACCAAGTTACAAAAACGTATGTTTTGGGGAAGTCACAAGACGAAATAATTTCATCCCTCCCGAAAGACAACAAGGCCACAGAACTTGAAACAAGACTGAAATTCCACAAAAAAATTATGGCAGATGCACAATCAAATAGAGCTGGGTTAGGTACGACAAAGAAGAAGGAACCGAGACATATAGTAAAAAAATTGCTACGACAAGATGAAAATGACAGTTACAAAGTGCACGCTATGAATTTAGAAATGCGAAACGAGTGGATATCTATTGGTGAGTTTTGTATCCCGTTAGCTATGAAGTGGCGCACCTTGCTGTATGATTGGTCTCCTGCCTTATTAAAATTTTATCTGAATGCCTTCTAAATGACCCTCCCTGACCAGAGTAACTTAAAGGGTGGGGAAAAGCCTCTGAAAAATGTTGTTATACTTGTGGAGAGGCGACATGTACAGCAAGACACCTATTGGTGGGATGCAAGGTGCTCTTAAATAGGGGTCACTACTCACATCGCCATGACAGAGTACTACGTACATCATACGTGAAGCTATAAGCCTTTCAGTGGCTAGGGCCCAAAAAGGATTGACCACAAACAAAAGACAAATTAACTTTATTAAAGAAGGCTCCACTGCAAATTCTAAGAACAAGCCTTACTCAATCCTAGGTACAGCACCTGACTGGACTATTTTAATGGACACGTATGAAAAGCACTATAAAATCCCAGAAGATGTGTGTGTTTCATCATCCAGACCGGGCATTTTTCTTTTTTCTAGAGCTACAAAGCGAATTGTACTTGTAGAGCTTACCGTGCCGTGGGAAACTAACATACCTAAAGACCACGCAATGAAAGAAAACAAATATTATGATCTCCTAAATGATTTAACAAAAAATTGGTTGTTTGTAAAGTAGGTTTACGATCGAGATGTTTACGTGATAACGTCTTATTGGTGATATAAGTTTTTGGGAAGTAAGGAATTAATGAAGATAACAATTTTTTCAAATTTTAAATTACATCTTAAACATTCAACGAAAACTTAACCGCACGAGAAAATCTCCATTCGTTTGTATGCCGCTAGAGTGAGAGAGACGGAAGATCGGTCCACTCACTCGAACGCTATGCCAGCCTCCGCTCGTGAGGATTCCGCGTGACAAGTTTCACGGAATGACTGGCAGCGCTCGAGATGAGACGGGAGATCGGTCCGTCTCTCTCTCTCGTTATACCTGCGATCGCGCTCGTGAGGTTTTGGTGTGACACAAGTTTCTGAACATGTCACCCGACTAAAACGATTTTAAAGACGTTATCACGTCAAAAACGGTTGTGTAGTTAGTCTATATGCTGTAGAAGTAGGAGCAAGAGGTATACCAGCAAAATCTCTCTATAACCTGTTGAAAGACCTTGGCTTGGCCAGAACTGCAGTAAGTTCTATACTAGAGCGAGTGTCTAAAGCTGCAGTAGCAGGTTCGTACCAGATTTGGCTGGGCAGGGAGAGAAACATGAAGGTGAGTGTTGATGTACGTCGGAAAGGGGCCCCTTAAATCTACACCCGTGTCACAAGTCCCGGGAACTACTCGGAGTTTCTCTTTCTGCCACACGATGGACCCGGCACCCGCACGGTGAATCCATGGAACGCTAAGAAGTTTGTCTCATCTAAAAAAACTTAACCAACATAATTGTACATTTCACACGTAAGTACAATCGTGACTATCAGCAATAAAATGCAATGTTTCAGAGCTTTGACTAAAGTTTTGTATACAAATTGATAGGGTATTTCATCACAAGAAGGATTTGAATTCGTAAGAATTCAATGAAAAATAATATCAAATACATGAATTTCAGCAATTACTTACGTCACTTTTGTATTTTAGTGATTGACATTGTCGATGACATCTTATCGACATTTCATTAGCTGACACATTTAACATTGTATAACCACATACAGCCTGAAATGTTGATATACGTTAGAAATGGCTAAAAAGGATTAATAGAAAAAAAATGGATGCCCAATTAATATTCCAGCATTTGCAGTTTACATTTTGACCCAAAGTGTTTTTCACAAAGAGGCGTTTAGCCTGTAAAATTACGTTCTGGATCAATCCTCATTTTGTTCATGCCCGTAAGTTATACATTAAATATAATGTATATTTTGTGTAGGTTGTGTAGGTATGATTGTATTGTGTAATTAAAAAATAAATGTCAGTGTTATTCCAACTTTTGCGATCGCGTTCGCTACCCGCGAGTAGAAAAAAATACATTTGTTTTAAGTTCGATTCAATATTACGAGGGCGGGTCAATAAGTCCGTGACTTTTTGAATTTCTGACCTATTTACTGAAAAAGCAACACTACTCCTGTCAACAGGTATCTGTCAGTTGATTCCTATCAAAATGTGAACTTGCTGCGTCAGTTAGTTTGTGTTTGACAGCTATTTTTATCAGACTACCCAGTAATTTGAGGAAAAAATGGAAAAAGGTGAATTTCGTGTGCTTATTAAGCATTATTTTTTGCGAAAAAAAACCATTACCGAGACCAAGGCTAAGCTTGATAAATACTATGGGGACTCTGCACCATCGATTTCAATGGTAAAAAAGTGGTTTACTGAATTTCGTTGTGGCCGTAAAAGCACTGAAGATGCCGAACGTCCTGGACGCCCAGTTGAGGTCTCTACACCCGAAACAATCGAAAAAATTCACGATATGGTGTTGGCCGACCGAAGATTGAAAGTGCAAGAGATTGTGGAAGCCGTAGGCATCTCGCATGGCTCAGTGGTTTCAATTTTAAAAGATCAATTGGGCATGAGAAAGCTTTCCGCAAGATGGGTGCCGCGTTTGCTCACAGTCGACCACAAACGCAATCGTGTAACAACTTCACAAGAAGGTTTGGCGTTGTTTAATCGCAATATGGAGGAGTTTTTGCGCCGTTTTGTAACCGTGGACGAAACATGGATCCATGTTACACATACTACCTATATGATGATCGCTGATACAGATTACCCAATATAATTTGCTACCTACAACTTCGAAATAAACTAGAACATCGGAAACGCAAGATTGAAGATTCAGCTCCTCGTGCAACCTACTTCGTCTGGTCGCTGTGCGCGGAGGGCATCCAAATCGTCACTTCGTAACAAGCATCGTTCGATTTCAAACCTATACTAGTTATAATATTTAAATTGTTATTCTTTTACTTTATAATTAAATTTAATTAAATAATTTTCGGTTTTTTTTTAATCCTTTGGCTGTGACTATCGTAATTGGCGCAGTCGGTAGGATACTCGAGTCAGTGCGCGTCGCGAAGTATCCAGCTGTACAATCAGTTGCTCCCATCGTTACGTCACTGGTTGAGCTATCGAGCCCTCATCGAGTATCTGAACCACGAGGTCTGCAGCCAGGAGGAGGATCAAGACATCGACCCAGAGAAAGCCAGAAATGATATATATGTAAGTGCACTCGAATTGTCCTTGTGTTGCTTTCCTTTTTGTGTACCTTTATCTCTTATCTCCCAAGATTTTTCACCCTAAGAATCGTGAGTCCAGCAAATCTGCACTAAATCGGCAGTCTCGCAGAAGAGAATTAGATTTTAATAGAAATTTAGAAGATAGCGATACATTAGAAATGGCTTTAGACCCAGACACCGTATTTAATGCATTGCGCCTGGTGCCTGAATTTGATGGAAATCCAAACATCCTCACTAGGTTTATTAGAATATGCGACCAGTTAGTAGCCACATATATGTTAGAAGCACCAGGGAACGAACTAACTAACTTGTGCTTATTAAATGGTATTCTTAATAAAATTACCGGAAATGCCGCTAGGACGATTAATTCCAACGGCATACCAGAAAGCTGGTTAGGTATTAGGAATGCTCTCGTCAACAACTTCTCCGATCAGCGTGACGAGACCGCCTTATACAACGATCTCTCTTTGGCATCGCAAGGAAATAATACACCACAAGAATTTTACGACCACTGCCAAACGTTGTTTAGCACAATTATGACGTATGTTTCGCTTCACGAAACGATAGCCACACTATTGAAGCTAAACGCACTTTATATAAAAAGTTAACTATGCAGGCTTTCGTGCGTGGCCTAAAAGAACCACTTGGTTCCCGCATTAGATGCATGAGGCCCGAAACAATAGAAAAGGCCTTAGAGTTCATTCAAGAAGAGTTAAATATACTCTTTTTACAACAACGAAACGACAGTGCTCCTAAAACATCTAATTCTAAGCCTTTTAATATGCCGCTTGTTAATATGCCATTGCCGAAACCTGTTCATCATCAACTTTCTGTGCCTAATTGGCATATACATTCACAGTCGCATAATGTGCAACGTCCCCCACCACTACCCTTCAGGTTTAACCCTCAAATAAACCAGTATCAGCATCCAGCTCGACAGCTGGGTATGCCATCCCGAACTCAGCAAATGTTCCGTGCTCCACCACCCAATTATAACCCCCAAAGCAATGTATTTCGTTTAAATAGAAATCAGCCTCCACAACCAGCCCCCAGGTCGATGAGCGGAGTACAACCGTTCGTCCCTAGAACTTTATCTCCAAATATTAGTGGTCATGATTGGCGAAGGCATGGAAATCCCCCACCTTCAAATTACTTCAAGACTAGAGAAATGAACTTCAACGAGTGCTTTGATGAAAATTCCTATAATAATTATTGTGATGAAGTTAATTATAGCAATTATTATTACTCCGATTACGACCAAGACAACGCACAGACTTATAATGACTCGTGTTACTGTGACGACAACAACCTGCAACCTGAGACATTCAATGACGAGCCGCCGACATGCGATGAGCCACAAGCGTCTAGCTCACAATCCACTCAGGATTTTCAGAGAGCCATTGCGTTCAAAAAATCAAGATAGAATTAAATCTACAAACTCAACGACAGTTACCCTACATACAAATTAATAATCCGCCCTTAAGGCTCCTTATTGACACCGGCGCGAATCAGTCATTTATTAGCCCAGAAACAGTGCATAATTACTTTAATACCTATCCTATTAATTATGATCCGTTCGAGGTGACTAATGTGCACGCGACTACGCGAAGTGATCACTCTATCACATTACCGTGTTTCCAGGAATTTCGTGACACTGATAATATAAAGTTATTCATATATCGTTTTCACGATGACTTTGATGGTTTGATAGGTTTAGATCTGCTTACTAAATGGGAAGCGAATATAAACCTCAAAGATCATACGTTAAAAACTAAATTTGCCGTAAATCCCATAAAGATGTATAATTCTCGTAACGTGAATTTGTACGAGAATATTATACCAGCCCAGAGTTGAGATGTTGATGTTGTTGTTGATGTTGCGATTACCCATTAACGCTCCGGACGGCGATGTCCTAATCGAGGAACAGGTGATATGTAACTGTATTATCCACGAATGTATTACTACCGTTAAGAATAGCCGTGGTATAGTAGAGGTTGAAAACCCTACACCAAATGACATCATCTTTTCACTAGACCACCCCGCATACGGCAAGATTTTTAATATAGAGTGCGCGCGTACCGAAACACATAGTGATCGCGTCCGCCATGTATTATCGCGTTTGAGAACCGACCATATGAACGCGGAGGAAAAAGCCAATATAGAAGCGTTATGCTCACGGTTTGCTGATGTCTTTTACATAGAAGGTGAACCGTTAACCTTCACTAACCAGATAAAGCATAGTATCAACACTACTGACGAGTTACCCGTTTACACGAAAACTTACCGCTATCCTTTCATCCATAGGCAGGAAGTTAGGGACCAAATTAACAAAATGTTGGAACAGGGAATCATACGACCTTCATCATCAGCCTGGAGCTCGCCTATTTGGGTTGTACCTAAAAAAACAGACGCTTCAGGGAAACAAAAGTGGCGCATCGTCGTAGACTACCGAAAACTGAACGAAAAGACGATAGATGATAAATACCCCATCCAAAACATCTCAGACGTCCTTGACAAGCTAGGGAAGTGCCAATACTTTACGACCCTTGACCTCACATCAGGTTTTTGGCAATGTCAGCTCGATCCTAAGGATATCCACAAAACAGCTTTTAATGTAGAGCATGGGCACTTCGAATTTCTTCGTATGCCTATGGGACTAAAAAATGCACCTTCTACGTTCCAGAGAATTGTGGATAATGTCCTTAGAGGCCTCCAAAACGAGATTTGTCTAGTTTATCTGGACGATATCATCATTTTCGGTACATCACTTCAGGAAGCTGTAATTAACCTGGAAAAGGTATTACAGAGACTCAGGGAATCAAATTTTAAGGTACAGCTAGACAAGTCAGAGTTTTTAAAATTAGAAACAGCATACTTAGGTCACGTTATCACTCGCGACGGCATAAAGCCTAATCCAGACAAGATATCTGCCATAAAAAAATATCCTATTCCCAAAACTAGTAAAGAAATCAAGCAGTTCCTAGGACTACTTGGATATTACAGGAAATTCATTCCTGACTTTGCCCGTATAACAAAGCCAATGACATCTTGCTTAAAGAAAGGAAAGAAGATCACATTAGACCCAGATTACGTTAACAGTTTCGAGAAATGTAAAACATTACTACAGAATGACCCAATTTTACAATACCCAGACTTCACACGCGACTTTATACTCACGACAGACTCTTCTAATTTTGCTATCGGAGCCATACTATCACAAGGGCCCATAGGCTCTGACAAGCCTGTCTCTTATGCATCTCGAACACTCAATGATAGCGAACTAAATTATAGTACCATCGAGAAGGAGCTCCTAGCCATAGTATGGGCTACGAAGTATTTTAGACCGTATTTGTTTGGACGGAAATTTAAAATTGTCACCGACCATAAACCTCTTCAATGGATGATGAGTCTAAAGGAACCAAATTCTCGCTTAACGAGATGGCGATTAAAACTTAGTGAATTTGATTTCACCGTTATTTATAAGAAAGGCCAAAACAATACTAATGCTGATGCCTTATCTCGGATTGAGATACACAACGAAGAGGTCAGTTCTCTCGTTGGTAACCCGACCGAAAAACCACCATCACTAGCAGGCTCATCGACCAATACCGCACATACCAGTAACGAACATCCCATCCTTGAAGTCCCAATCTCAGACGAACCTCTTAATAAGTTCCACCGACAAATACATTTGACAGTTGTAGGTGACGTAAAACGACAACCTATCATGACTAAACCATTTGATACCCATACCCGCATAGCAATTCAGTTATCTCAGTCTCATCTGGAAGAAGATGTAGTTAATGCCATCAAAGAGTATGTTCATCCTAAGATAAAAACAGCCTTGCTGATACATCCGCCTCTTGCTATGTACTCAATCATACCAATCATACAAGAGAAGTTTAAAAGTTCAAGTATGAATCTCGTCTTAGCCAAAATTGAATTAGAAAATGTTAAAAAATATCTTAAACAACAAGAGATCATTCAACATTACCACGATGGAAAGACCAATCACGGAGGCATTAACGAATGCTATCTTGCTCTTTCTAGAAAGTATTATTGGCCAAAAATGAAGGATCACATAGCTAAATTCATTGCCGAATGTACAATCTGTGGTCAGGCTAAGTACGACAGAAATCCAATAAGACAAAAGTTTAACATTGTCCCACCAGCGACTAAGCCTTTCCAAACCTTACATCTAGATTTATTCACTGCCCAAAATGAGAAATATTTAACATTTATCGATGTCTTTTCCAAATATGGACAGGCGTATCACCTACGGGACGGTACAGCCATTAGTATCCTACAAGCATTATTACAGTTCAGTACGCACCACGGCCTTCCTTTGACTATAGTTACCGATAACGGAACTGAATTCTCAAATCAACTGTTCGCTGAGTTTATTCGGTTACATAACATTATACATCATAAGACCCTCGCTCACGCACCAAATGACAATGGTAACATAGAGCGATTCCACTCGACATTGCTCGAGCATCTCCGTATATTGAAATTACAAAAGAAGGACGAGCCTATAGTTAACTTAATGCCTTACGCGGTTATCGCTTATAACAGCTCCATAAATAGTTTCACAAAATGTCGACCATTCGATTTAATAACAGGACATTATGATCCGCGGGACCCTATCGACGTTGACCCTACGGCACAGTTACTACAACAGTATATACAGACACACAGACAGCAAATGCAGTTAGTCTATGATACTATAAATGAGTCTTCCTTAGCCACCCGTAGTTTTCTCATAGATAATAGAAATAAAACCCGTGAGGATGAGGTAGAATACTCACCGCAGCAGCAAGTGTTTGTTAAGAACCCAATCGCTAGTAGGCAAAAGGTCGCATCACGCTATACGCAAGACACGGTCTTAGCCGATTTACCGATTCACATATATACTTCAAAAAAGCGAGGACCCGTCGCTAAATCACGTCTTAAACGTGTACCTAAACCAGCCAAATTGTTGCAGAATCCTGTTGCTGATCCAGATGACGCACTCAAAGGAGATAAAACTTGAAAGGTTAGACTATGGACCAGGACTCTTACCGTTTAACCTAGGACCCGCTAACCTCATTACTCATTACCACACATTCTTACAACGCATCCGACTCGACGACATCGAAAATACAATAACTACACTACGCGGACAGATATTAACTTACGAGAATAAATTACCTAACGATACCTATTCCTTATATGAGCTTCAAATCACTTATCTTAATAATAAATTAGATTATGCATTGCATCAATTAAAAAGCTTAGAACCAAATCGATACAAAAGAGGCCTTGTAGACGGATTGGGATCGATAATCAAGAGCATAACAGGGAACTTAGATTATAAAGATGCTGTTCATTATAATAATATCTTAAATAACGTTCAAATTAGCCAGAATAAATTGGTATCAGAATACAATAGTCATATTAGCATAACTAAGGAGTGGACTACTAAGACATCGTCTATAATAACACAGTTAGTCGAAAATCAATATCATATTAATGTCACATTACAAACTATACTAGATAAAGTTTCTCAAAGTGATTTGCATCTAACTAAATTTGCGAAATTCGCTCAATTGCTATCTATAATTAGCGAAAACGTAGCCGATTTACTAAACGAGTTAGTTAAAGTCGAAAATAGCTTAGCATTCATACACGCGTCGACTACGCATCGTAGTATGATAGATATAGATTCATTAAACGATATGTTAGTTAAGCTTAGGGAGATATATGGTAGAAAATATATATTAAACTTAGAGACACGGGAATACTATGACATAATAAGGCCCGGCTCTTATTTTATAGATAAGCAGTTAGTCATAATTTACAGATTCCCTATAATATCAGCGGACTTGTACGACTTCTATAGACTCCGTCCTCTCCGTCCATAGTACCTAATAAAGCCCACCAGGCCTTTATCCCTTCGCATCCTTACATAGCAACCAATGTTCATTCGTTTGTATATATAGAGACAGAATGTCCGAAGTTTAATACAGGCTATCTCTGCGATGAGTCGTACTATCACCATATACGTACCGAATCAGACTGCGTACACCAACTCATCACGAAGCAATCTCTGGAGAAGACATGTAACCTTACCACGATCAATCTTACCAAGGAAGCAATGGAGAAGATCGACGACCAGCACTATACTATCTCGCTACCTCATCTTACAAGAACAAGACTCACCTGCGAACGTGAAGATTACGTCGAACTTCAAGGCAGTTACCTAGTCACAATACCAATGAAGTGTATTCTACGTACATCCGAGTTCACCATCATCAATAATGACGGAGAAGTAAAAGGTCAACCCTTCAAAATCATGATGGCTACAGAAGTCAAAATTCCAACCATCGGAACACCAACGCAAATACAACTTAACACAATCAACTTGAAGAGCCTTCACAGTATCCACGACAAGATTTTAATACGGAAGCCTATTACCATAAGCCACACATCATCTGATATTCTATACCACACTACGGGACCCTTCTACGGAATACTGATCATCATTCTGATAACACTCATCATATTCATCATACGCCGTTACAAGATGAAACGCAACTCGTCTAACGAAAAACACAAACAGAAGATACCAACGAGACGACATACGCCGAACCTGGAAGAGCAAAGCAGCATCCAGTTCCAGCAACATTTTCGCTAAACGTCCTCAAATAGTTGCTGATCTATGGGGGGAGGTGTTACACATACTACCTATATGATGATCGCTGATACAGATTACCCAATATGCTTTGCTACCTACAACTTCGAAATAAACTAGAACATCGGAAACGCAAGATTGAAGATTCAGCTCCTCGTGCAACCTACTTCGTCTGGTCGCTGTGCGCGGAGGGCATCCAAATCGTCACTTCGTAACAAGCATCGTTCGATTTCAAACCTATACTAGTTATAATATTTAAATTGTAATTCTTTTATTTTATAATTAAATTTAATTAAATAAATTTCGGTTTTTTTTAAATCCTTCGGCTGTGACTATCGTAATTTCCATCACAACACACCAGAGACCAAACAACAGTCAAAACAGTGGGTTTCTAAGGGTGAATCGGCGCCAAAGAAGGCCAAGGTGGGTTTGTCAGCCAATAAAGTTATGGCGACTGTTTTTTGGGATGCACGTGGGATAATCCACATTGACTACCTTCAAAAGGGAAGAACAATCAATGGGGAATATTATGCCAACTTATTGGACCGCTTCAATGACGATTGGAAAAAAAACCGACCTCATTTGGCCAAGAAAAAAGTTCTTTTCCACCAAGACAATGCAAGGGTGCACACATGTGCAGTTGCCATGGCAAAAATCCATGAATTGGGCTATGAATTGCTCCCTCATCCACTCTATTCTCCAGATTTGGCTCCGAGTGACTTCTTTTTGTTCCCAAACCTGAAGAAATGGCTTGGTGGAAAAAGATTTGACTCCAATGATGAAGTCATCTCGCAAACAAAGGCCTATTTTGAGGACCTCGACAAATCATATTTTTTGGAAGGGATAAAAAAATTGGAGAAGCATTGGACAAAGTGTATAGAGCTCAAGGGAGACTACGTTGAAAAATAAAATGATTTGTTTATCAAAAAATCTGTGTTTTATTTCAAAAGTCACGGACTTATTGACCCGCCCTCGTATGCATAATTTTGATATAGTCTTAGAAAAGTACATGAGCTTTATGTAATTACTTGCAGGTTGTGTTAAAGGAAATACGCAAAGTATCGACTTATGTCTACAGAGACATATCCCCTGTACCCAGTAGCTCTGCAGCACACGTTTCAGGTCTAGACAACAGCCCGAGGAAAAAAGAAATGATGAAAATTATTGACGTCCTTAAAAGACATTTAGATATTAAAGTTAAAACACTTTAAAATATTAGGGCACATAAGTAAGACACGGACCAGTGAAAAAGTTTTTAAGTTGTCGGTGTGATAAAAAAACTAGAGTCTTCCATCGCTTCAAATTAATATTACTGCCGTAATGGAGTCTTGTTCAAGTGATTTATTGTAGAATCTTATAAAATGGATGGTTAATAAAAAAAAATTACGTTTTGTATACTAAACTTGAGTACAATAGATATTCAATTGAACTTTTTGGAGGTGCTAAACATACATATTTTATACTTACGATTCGCCAACGTGGTTAAACCATAAATACTTTTAAAAAAAACTAATAATCGAAACTTATTTTATTATTATAATAAAGTATGAGACAAAATTGTAAAATACTAGTATGTAAGGCCTACAATATTTCTTCAATAAATTGATTTTGTTCGCGGAAAATTAAATCTATACTAATATTATAAAGCTGAAGAGTTTGTTTGTTTGTTTGTTTGTTTTAACGCGCTAATCTCGGGAAGTACTGGTTCGAATTGAAAAATTCTCTTTGTGTTGGATAGTCCATTGATCGAGGAAGGCTTTAGGCTATATAACATCATGCTGCGACCAATAGGAGCGAAGCATCAGTGAAAAATGTGGAAAAAATAATTGCGATTATAATAACAGAAATTGACGCGGAGAAAGTCGCGGGCAACAGCTAGTATAAAATAAAATTTACTTGCAGTTTTTTTTTTAGTCTTCTTCTAATGATACTAAATAATAAGTCACCTGCGTCAACGTAAACTGTGTCGATTGAATCGATAAACCAAGCAGGTAATGCAGTACTGCACTATTTATCTCACGCACATGCTCACTTTACGCACACTAGCGTAACCTAGTTTTGGTCTCGTTTTCAGGATTCCATTGCCAATATATCATCTATATTAAATCTATGCATTTAACTGTGCATCTTGTTCAACCTTATTGCTATTTTACTTATAGGTATGTACATGAAATTTTGTCAAAACCGGTAGACCACTTTCTTTGCCGACCGCACAAGATGTAATTGAAATAACGAAAAACCACTAAATGTTTGTTTTTGGTGCTCAATCTTAACACCTTTTTATAAGACCAACTTTATAAGCATAATCATTAGATTTGAATATTATTTTAACTTAGTATCTTTAACATCAAATGATGTTTTTATTTTTTTATAAAACTTTAATTGTAATTGTAACACCTTGAAATAAATACAATAAAGTTAGTCTTAATGTTTGATTGGTCTTAAGTTTATTTAAAATGCTACAATTTAACACTCGTTGTTTTCTAGATCAACTAGTACTCTACGCCTTACAACAACTTAACCCCGATGTAAATGATAAATCAAAAGAAATTAAAATGAAAAAAGCTACACTACAGAAGCAGCAACATGAGTTACAGGTAAAGAAAATTAAGCTTACGCCTTCCTGATGCAATTGCGTCGACAATATTTTTCCACGGATCCCTAAGTATAAAATCCTAATATAAAACGGCAACAGTTATTCCATGTAGTGGGTGCGATAATAATTAACTATATACAAAAGTATAAAAAATATCCAAAAAAGTATCGTCGAAATGTCAGCGACGGAACTCCGTCGTAGTATGTATGTAGCTTAACCATTAACCGGTCGGCTGCTTAGGAGCCGATCTGATCTCCATCACAATTGATTTCTATTGTGTCTGGAATTAGCCACATTCAAGGATTTAAGAACAACATAACAAAATAAAAAATAAATATATTGTTTAGGAAAACCTCCTTCGCGATCTATCGCGTAACAACGATATTTTGCACGACGAGAACCTACTTGCATCGCTGAATAAGACTCGCGAGACTGGCGCGACGATAGCCGAAGCCCTGGCGGCGGCACACGCTATCGCTGCCAGTACTCGAGATGCGTGTGACACGTATAGGTAAGTTGAGGAGCAAGTTAACTTGAAGCAAGGCTTGAAAAAATCAAATGTCCTTGAAATTAGGTTTTTTTTTGTTCGGCCAAGGAAATTTAGCTTTGCGGCTTATATCCTGTAGAAATTAAGTATCAAAATCACTAAATTCCGTTACAAAATTGGCACACAAAACAATTAACGCACCACAAAAAAAACTATACAAAATATAGTAATAAGATATTTATTTAATTATTATAGTGGCTATAGTGAACTATGACGTCGTCACCAGTTATAGTACTCAAATATCTCTTATTAAATTATGAATATTTTGAGACAGTTTTGTTAAACAAATATATTGCAGGTTTTCGACTGTGGCTGAGACTTGAACCCATAACCTTCCGCTTACTGGGCGACTGCTCTAACAAATTGAGCTATCATGACATTGTTTGTGTCGACGAATTTATTAAAGTCTTATACGCTGTGAGCCAGCGGCATTTCATCCATATTTTTAGTTATTTACCTCCAACATATTGTTCTATCCAACGTCTTGGTAGCTAAATTGGTTAGAGCAGTCGCCCGGTAAGCGGGAGGATGTGGGTTTAAGCAAATCTCACCTAAGACAATCGAACATTTTTTTGTCAAGGAATTGCATTTTCTAAGAATTCATCACTTAAAAATCTTGATCATGTAGTTTTAAGCCTTCAAAAAGATCTTCCAGATCATTTAAAAGTTTTTGACAGATTTTTAGGTGGTGTCAATATTCGACTTTTTTTTATTAACATCATGTTATATTAAGATTATTTGTTTAGGCCTAGCGCCGCGCGGGCCGCTTCCCTCGCGCTGACGGTCAAAAGGTTAGCAACGCACCGGCCGCTGCTGGCGCTACCCGTTGACGTCGTGTTAGACGTCTACGTAGACGCCCTTCGCAGAGGGGTAAGACTAAATGATCAATACTAAAATAATTAAGCACATGACAGAAATGTGGTTTAAGCATCCTCACTATTCCTCACCGCTTCTCTTTCCCCTATCACGCCTTAGTGATGCTCCATTGTATACTCTCGGAAGGGCTGTTGTAGTTTTCATTGACAGGTTTTTGTCCTAAGTATTTTAAAATTAAAACTTTTGACAACTACACATGAAACCAATCACCATTCCAATTAATATAAGGCGGTCCCCTGCCTATTTCCAAGGACGTTTTTCTGCCATGGGCTTAATTGTTTTGGTCGTTTAGTTATTTACCATTTCATTTAAGTGATATTGCTCCATTTTGAAATAGAAAGGTGATTTATGTCTAGAATAAGAAAGAACAGGATTTACAATTAGCTAGGGTGAGTATCAGTGTCATATTGTCGTAAGGGACGATGACGACCATTTGGATCAGCGGTAGTTAACGCTGCTTCTGAGTCATGGGTCGCGGGTTCGATCCCCGCACAGTACAAATATTTGTGTGCATGAACATGTCTGTTTGTACTGGTCTGGGTGTTTTCTATGTATTATACGAGGGCGGGTCAATAAGTCCGTGACTTTTGGAATAAAACACAGATTTTTTGATAAATAAAATCATTTTATTTTTCAACGTAGTCTCCCTTGAGCTCTATACACTTTGTCCAACGCTTCTCCAATTTTTTTATCCCTTCCAAAAAATATGATTTGTCGAGGTCCTCAAAATAGGCCTTTGTTTGCGAGATGACTTCATCATTGGAGTCAAATCTTTTTCCACCAAGCCATTTCTTCAGGTTTAGGAACAAAAAGTAGTCACTCGGAGCCAAATCTGGAGAATAGGGTGGATGAGGGAGCAATTCATAGCCCAATTCATGGATTTTTGCCATGGCAACTGCACATGTGTGCACCCTTGCATTGTCTTGGTGGAAAAGAACTTTTTTCTTGGCCAAATGACGGTTTTTTTTTCAAATCGTCATTGAAGCGGTCCAATAAGTTGGCATAATATTCCCCATTGATTGTTCTTCCCTTTTGAAGGTAGTCAATGTAGATTATCCCACGTGCATCCCAAAAAACAGTCGCCATAACTTTATTGGCTGACAAACCCACCTTGGCCTTCTTTGGCGCCGATTCACCCTTAGAAACCCACTGTTTTGACTGTTGTTTGGTCTCTGGTGTGTTGTGATGGATCCATGTTTCGTCCACGGTTACAAAACGGCGCAAAAACTCCTCCATATTGCGATTAAACAACGCCAAACCTTCCTGTGAAGTTGTTACACGATTGCGTTTGTGGTCGACTGTGAGCAAACGCGGCACCCATCTTGCGGAAAGCTTTCTCATGCCCAATTGATCTTTTAAAATTGAAACCACTGAGCCATGCGAGATGCCTACGGCTTCCACAATCTCTTGCACTTTCAATCTTCGGTCGGCCAACACCATATCGTGAATTTTTCGATTGTTTCGGGTGTAGAGACCTCAACTAGGCGTCCAGGACGTTCGGCATCTTCAGTGCTTTTACGGCCACAACGAAATTCAGTAAACCACTTTTTTAACATTGAAATCGATGGTGCAGAGTCCCCATAGTATTTATCAAGCTTAGCCTTGGTCTCGGTAATGGTTTTTTTTCGCAAAAAATAATGCTTAATAAGCACACGAAATTCACCTTTTTCCATTTTTTCCTCAAATTACTGGGTAGTCTGATAAAAATAGCTGTCAAACACAAACTAACTGACGCAGCAAGTTCAAATTTTGATAGGAATCAACTGACAGATACCTGTTGACAGGAGTAGTGTTGCTTTTTCAGTAAAGAGGTCAGAAATTCAAAAAGTCACGGACTTATTGACCCGCCCTCGTAAGTATGTATTTACAAAAAAAAAAGTATATAAGTAAGATTATCGGTTGTCTAGTATCCCATACGACAGGGTACTTAATACTACCTTAATTTGGGACTAGATGGCTCTGTGTGGCCCAGTGAGGCATGTCTTAAAAATATTTATTTATTTATTTATTTACAATAGTACCCCCAGGAGAAGACGTAACTTCAGAACGGCGTTCTCTCACCATATCTGCCCAGCTGCGTTAACCGACACACCTGCAAACGATGTGACGATTATGGAAAATCCTGCTCCTGATAATGATGAATTAAATTTGGTAGTTTATACAATTTTTGTTAACAGCAATGAAATTAACAAGATATTCTAAATAATTTCAGGACGCTACTAAAATCCACAAGGATGAAGTAATTAAATACATAACAAGAAGAATAATTGAAAGAGTGTTACTTGGACTGCATAAAAAGGATAAATACATTATTGTGTTGCACATATTGAAGCACGTTTATAACGATGCTATACCAGATAAAGTAAATATAATTTAGAAATTCACAGCATGTACGCTATTAATTGTATTTTCTTCTTTAATGTTGTTCTTGCGTTACAGCTTTGGCAACTATTTCTCGGCAACGTCATTGGCAATGATGAGCAGCGAACCACTGATGAAATAAAGAAAACTTACTCGTGGATACCCAATGATCGAATCAAAAAAGTTGTTCAGTTGAAGGTACTATACAGCTAAGTCTTTTTATATCACTTAATGTCAAGTTTTAGTTAGTAAAACCTTTAACAAAACTTTTTTTTGCAGTTTCTTGATGAAGAACTTTTTAACAAGTTGTCGTTGCAAAGCACTGAGCTATGGAATGAATTTCTGTCAACTGGGGATCTGAAAGTAGTTTCTCGTTTTCGACTTCAGGAATTTGAAAACGTAATCGCTGTTGCAGCTCTGCGACCCGATTCTTTATATAGGGCTATTATTGCGTTCGTTGATCAACTCTTAGGTAAGTGTGAATTTGGGTAGCCTTTGTTGTTTGTAGTCCAAATCATTTCTATCAAAATTAAAAAACTAATATGATGCAGACTACCACATTAATATGGACGTGACATATGAAATCAAGAAGTAAATATTTTAGATTTGTTTATTCTTTAATAATAAACAGGTGTTTACTAGATAACAAAGGCTCGCAAGAAAGTCTTGTTTTTGCAATTAGTTATTTTTGTTACATATTACAAAATCTACTGCACTGGTCATATGCATATTTATCAGCAATTGCTATTTCTAATACACTTGGAAACACACACGAGGAAATTTTGAGAATATATCAATTCAAATCATTTAAAAAATTGGGTTCAAATCCGGTGAACGTGCCGGCTGGGGTATGTGGCCAGCACGCCCAATCCATCTTCTGGAGAAAGTTTGATTTAGGTGCCCCGTACTTCTCTTGCATCTCCTAGTAACCCAATCGTCAATTTCGACAATCGTCGTTGGGAGCAGTCGTGTACGTCGTTGTTTTTTAATTCCACTAATAACTTTAAACGAAAGTGAACGTAGTTTCTTAACTTACTAATTACACTAACGGCGAGTTTGGAGTGCAGTGTTTTAAGCAAAAATCACGAGTATTCAATAGTGCGTTGAAGGTCACGGACCCAAGCTGCTAGCGGGGTACCTCTTTCCTCACCGCTACGATAAGAGACCAATAGAAATAATTGCTATCTCTTTCTAACCTGACAAGTGTGAAGTGCGCGTACGATCGACCGATGTCTCATAAAAACAAGATGAGTCACTGCGCCGCCTGTCCCGGTAACATCGTAGATGATTGCTTTATGAAATGTAATAAATGCGCTAAAAAATACCATCTCTTGTGCGTCAATATAAGTGAGGATGATTTCGAAAATATATCGCCCGACTTCAAACGCTGTTGGATATGCCCTATATGTCTAACTAAACAGCCTAAAAGCGACAATTCGAATTATCCAGTGCGACCATCTACGCCTACCGGCTTAGCTGACATGACTTTTATTAGCACTCGGCGTAAACTGCAAAGTAGAACCGATAGCGAGCCTAACCTACATTTAACGTCCACTACGGAGGTTAACACTGACAATGCTCGAGATATAATACGCGACGAGATACGTAGCGCTTTAAAGGAATTTATGACTGAATGTATGCAGCAATTTAATAACAACATTAAATCACAATTTAGTGACATATCTACTCAACTATCCGATTTCAAAACGTCATTGGAGTTTCTTAGTGGCAGCTTTGACGACTTCAAGGCTGGTTTGTCCACTGCTGAGAAGGATATTACAGTCTTAAAAAAAGAAAACGAGTCCTTAAAATTCGAGCTCCAATCTTTGAAGACCCGCTTTAACCAGTTCGACCAACTTTCACGGTCGACTAATCTGGAGATTCAATGTGTTCCTGAACACAAGGCTGAAAACTTACTGAACATAGTCCAGCAAATCGGAAAAGTAATTAAATTCAAAATTGAAGATCAAGATTTGCTTTATTTCTCTCGTACTGCGAAATTGATGCCCAATAGTCCTAGACCACGATCCATCTTGGTGAAATTCAGCTCACCACGCATCAGAGACGGTTTCCTTGCAGCCTCAATTGTATTTAACAAAAATAACCCGGAAAACAGACTTAACTCGGCCCATTTAGGAATTTCATCATCAAAACCGAGTCCAGTCTTTATCGTTGAGAACCTGTCGCCAGAAAATAAGCATCTCCACGCCGCGGCTCGTAAACACGCAAAGGATTTTGAATTCAAGTTTGTATGGGTCCGCGGTGGCCGGGTTTACTTACGTAAGACAGAAACATCAGAAGCAATATTTGTTCGCGACTACGATGTGCTGGAAAAAATTAAAAAATGAACTTTAAAGTTGTAAGTATGGACGTAATTATGCTTTAGTCTTATTCTTAAAAATTGATAAATTCTCTTCAAAATTAAGTGTTTTTTATCAAAATGTAAGAGGGTTACGAACCAAAACGAATGAGTTGTTTTTAAGTACAACATTGTGTGAGTACGACATTATCATAATGAGTGAAACTTGGCTAAATAATAGTATTAAGGACTCGGAACTATTTTGTGATACTTACAATGTTTTTAGGCGTGACCGTAATATTAATCCATTACAAAAAAAGCTACATGGAGGAGGTGTATTAATCGCAGTTTCGAAAAAAATTAATGTACGTAGATGTACTAATTACGAAAGTTATTGTGATGATTTATGGCTGGAATTTGATATTATTGTGGAAAATAAACCGGAGAAGCTGTTAGTATGTGCTATATATCTGCCTTCACCTACCCCCACACATGTTATGGAACATTTTTGTAGTAACGCGAATATAGTGTGTAGTAACTATAATCATATATTAATTTGTGGCGATTTCAATCTAAGTAACGTAATATGGAGTGGTGATCCGGGTTGCGCTCTTTCGGCGAGTGTATCTAACAGTAACTTTAACTCACAAATCGCTTTAGACTTTCTGTCGTATAATAATCTAGAACAGTTTAACTATATACAAAATCACAATAACCGGTCCCTAGACCTTATTCTTACAACTATATCAATTTCTAACATTACCTCCCCAACTATTCCCATCAGTAAAATCGACTTGCATCATCCCCCGATAGAATTTTGTATTGATCTTGTTAGTGACATAAAAAGGCTTAAAATTAATAATACTAATTTAAAAAAAAGATTTCATAAAGCTAATTATGACCACATATGCGCATCTCTGGAACAGATTGAGTGGCAAAAGCTGTTCGACAAATGCTCTTCAGTCGAAATCATGGTTGAAAAGTTTTATATTGTGATTAATGAAGTCATTATGAAATTCGTGCCTCAATCTCCAATTGCCTCTAATAAAGCTCCCACTTGGTTCACATCTCAATTGAAGCGGCTTCTTAATGAGAAAAATAAATACAGAGTCCGTTATTTAAAATATAAAAATCCCTTAGATCAATTGACATTTATATCTTTAAAAAAGAGATGTGCAACTTTAGCGACTCAGTGCTACAATAATTACATTTCAATAATTGAAAAATCAATAAGATCTGATCCTAAATTTTTCTTCTCTTATATTAAACAAAAAAATTGTAACAATTCCTCTTTTCCTTCAATACTCAAATTTAATGATGAAACGGCAACTACCGGTCCTGAAATGTGCAATATGTTCGCGAATTGTTTTTCAATTTCTTATGACAGCACTATTAAGCCTAATCCCGACAACAGTACTCTTAAAAATGTAATAGAACCATCCAACTCTCTTAGTTCTATTAATTTCTCTGAGGAACAAGTCCTTAAGCATCTAAAACGAGTCGATCGGAATAAAGGTGCTGGGGCAGATGGCATACCATCCTTGTTTGTTAGTAATTGCGCTAAACAGCTATCACTTCCACTAACTCTAATTTATAACAGGTCACTATCCACGGGAGTATTTCCTTCTATCTGGAAAGTAGGGCTAATAATACCAGTACACAAATCCGGAGACAAGACTTGTGCTGATAATTACAGGCCAATAACGATTCTGTGTATATTCGCTAAAATTCTTGAAAACCTTCTGTGTCCAATTATTACCTGGCACACAAAAACGCTGGTCTCTGATTGCCAGCACGGATTTGTTAGTGCTCGCTCAACTACCACCAATCTTGCAAACTTTCTGGAGGATGTTACCGATTCTGTGGATGCTCGCATACCCGTTGATGTCATATACACAGATCTCTCAAAGGCCTTCGATCGAGTTCCTCATTCCTTGCTTCTGCATAAACTGCGTCAATATGGTTTGGACGGTAGCCTTCTCCAATGGTGCGCCTCCTACTTGAGCACCAGATCCTCTAAGGTAGTTTTGGGTGGTTCCGAGTCTGACCCGTTCCCCAACCCTACTGGCGTAGCCCAAGGATCACATTTAGCCCCAATATTTTTTGGCCTTTTTATCAATGACGCGGTGGCACGCTTAAAAAACAGTAAAACATATTTGTACGCGGATGATTTAAAACTAATGAGACCTATCGATAACATCAACGATGTCCGCTTATTACAAGAAGACCTGCACCGCCTGGAACAATGGTGCACTGAGAACGGCATGTTGCTCAATGTTGATAAATGTTTCTACATTCAATTCACCAGAAATCACGAAACTTCTTCTAACACATACACCCTAGCGAACAAGTCGATAAAGGAAGTAGAATCAATCCGCGATCTCGGCGTCATACTGGACAAAAAACTAACTTTTAGAGACCATTACAACCAAATTGTGTGTAAAGCATTGAAATGTCTAGGTTTTATTACGCGGAATAGTAAAAATTTCAAAAGTATAGCCACAGTAAAATTTCTTTATCTCACTTTGGTGAGATCTACCCTAGAATACAGCAGTGTAATATGGCAACCATTTTATGAAGTCCACTCCAAGAAAATTGAGCGAGTGCAAAAGAAATTCGTGTATTTCCTATCATATAAATATAATTTGGCTAAAAAACTAAAATCATATGAAAAACGTTTAAATCATTTCAAGATGTCCTCTCTTAAGAATCGGCGCAAGCTACTAGACCTTGCTTTCCTTCATAAGCTAGCCAATGGAAATATAAATTGTCCACCACTACTTAAAAAACTAAACTTCAAGATCACACTAAAGCTACCTCGTGGTTCTAGATATGTGCTATTTACACCCAAATCATTCAAAAGTAATCTTGGCCGTAACTCTCCACTAAATAGGTTACAAGCACTTTACAATTGTATTAGTAAAAACGAAGATGTAGATATATTTAAAGATAGCTTAAATAGATTCAAAAAGAATGTGCTTTCTAAAATTTCTGAAATTTAACTTCTCACTTTATTCATTTTTTGTATTACCTATAACATTAGTATTTCATCTAGGCTTGTATGCTAAGTAGATATAATATTAGGAAATTGCGTTAACGTGTAATTTATACAACCTTTGATTTTTTGTATAATTTTCTGCTCCCAACTACTACTTATTTATAAACTTTCCGTGGCGGACTTTAAGTAAGGCAGCACTATGTACATGTAAACCGCAGAATGTAATACTTGTTTATAAGGTGTATGTCTTGTTGTCTGTTCTAAATAAATAAATAAATAAAAATAAACCCATTCAATTCTCTCCGTTTAACCTAGTAGGATGCTCGGAAGGACTAATCTATACAAATCTTCTTCTTCTTTGCCTGGCCTTTCCCATTTTAGTTGGGGTCAGCCCTCCGTATCATGCGTCAATTGTTCAATTTGGGCTTCTTTGAGGTTCTTATTTACTAAGGACATCCATGTGATTCGGGGTCTTCCTCGTCCTCGGGGCTTAGTTTCAATATCCAGTACCTTTTTGGTCATGTGGCCGGATGATCGCCTCATAACGTGACCGTACCATCGCAGACGGCTTCTCCTGTAATTTATCTGGGATAGGTCTCACTATCTATACAAATCTATATACTAATATTATAAAGCTGAACAGTTTGTTTGTTTGTTTGTTAATTATGGATTTAGAAAATTATTTTGCTAATGATTTCCGCTTGTTAATATACCGGCCTAGATACCTTCACCACACTACCCGCACTAACACTGATTGAGCAAGCACTATTTCATGCAGGAAAACCGCCCGCCCTCCCTCAAAAATGCATGCAGTACAGTTAATGCAATTATTAGTACCCAACACCAATATAATAAAAACCTCGACGCATTTCGCCACTTCACGTGGCATCCTCAGGAGATGTTGTCGCCTTCGCTGCGCTCCGACGACTAAGCTGTGAAAACTGGCGAACAGGCCTTTTATAGAAACTCCCCACTACGACAACAGGTTGTGACGTTCAATCTGCGTTGTTATTGAAATTGGTTTGATTTGATTGAAAGTGGTTTGAGTTTTAATTTAAAGGATAATTATGATTTTAAATTAAATAAATTTGAATTTAAATTATAATTATTGTGATTTGAATTTAAATTTTAATTGTGATTTGAATTTGAAAAAATATTGAGTAGTGGGGAAGTGACGAAACTGACCTGTTCATTCAACAATGTAAGCGTGTTGTCTTTTTTATGTTTTACAATTTCTAATTGTTCTAACACCGACAGTTTTAAACTTTTTTTTACATGTGTGTAAAATTGAAAAAGTATGATCGTCTGGGATACTATGTCCCGAATCTATAAGATGTTTTGCAAAATGAGACTTTTCTGGGTGATTATTTCGATAGGCGGATATGTGTTCTTTATAACGTGTGTTGAAACTACGGCCGGTCTGTCCTACATAAGACGAGTTACACTCCCTACAATCTATCTTATAAACACCAGATTTCTGAAGTTTATCTAACCTATCTTTACCGTTACAGAGTTTTCTTAATAAATTATTTGTGTTAAAGGCCGCGTATATGTCGTAATTTTTTAGTGTTTTAGAAATACGTTCTGATAACTGACCTAAGTAAACCATACTAGAACTATACCTATTTTCTTTTTTGTTGGGAATAGAGTATAATAAATTGATAATGATTTTGTGGATTTTGTTTTTTATTAAATTGTCAATAATGCATCTCCTGTATCCGTTTGATATGGCGATATGATATAATGTATTTAGTTCTTTTGTATAATTTGTTTTGCTAAGTGGTACTGAAAAAAGTCGATGGATGTATGAGTTAAACGCGGCCATTTTATGTTGCCACGGATGACAGGAGGACGCATGAATGACAGTGTCCGTATGTGTCGGTTTACGATATATGTTGAAGTTATGTGTACCCTCTGCTTTTGAAATAGTTAAATCTAGGAAATTTATTGAATTATTTTGTTCTAATTCTAGCTTAAATTTAATTTTTGGGTGTGTGTTGTTTATTTTATTTAGGAAAATATCTAACTGACGAATGGTTCCGGTCCAACAAATCAATATATCATCTACGTATCTATAGTAATAGAGAATATTTCTATCGTGTACTAGGTATTTATTTTCGAAATTATCCATAAAAATATCTGCCATCAATGGGCTCAAAGGGGAACCCATTGCTAGGCCATCTTTTTGTCCAAAATATTGATTGTTGAACCGGAAGTAATTCTGCTTCATACAAATTGAAGTTAATAAAATAAGATCGTCTATCTCCCCCGGGTGTAATCGTTGTTTTTGTAAATGTGTTTTTAAGATGTCTATACTTTCTTTATATGGTACGTTGGTAAATAAACTTTCTACGTCTAATGATAACAACTTAGCGTTACTAGGAAGGGAAACAGACTGAATCTTGTTAATTAAGTCTAAGCTATTTTTAAGGGAATATTTTGGGTCGAAGGGAATATATTAAGGGAATATATTAACAAGCGGAAATCATTAGCAAAATAATTTTCTAAATCCATAATTAGTTATGGATTTCCGCAAAGTAACGCCTGAGTCTATTAATTTTTTTGTTTGTTTGTTTGTTTGAACGCGCTAATCTCAGGAAGTACTGGTCTTACTTAGGCTATATAACATCACGCCGCGACCTATAGGAACGAAGCATCAGAGAAAAAAATTGCAAAAATAATCACGATCATAATAACAGAACTTGACGCGTACGAAGTCGCGGGCAACAGCTTTATAATATTCGTATAGATTAGTTTGTTTGTTTGAACCCGCTAATCTCAGGAAGTACTGGTCCGAATTGAAATTTTCTTTTTGCGTTGGATAGTCCATTTATCGAGGAAGGCTTTAGGCTATATTACATCACATAAGGGAATCCAAAAAAATATTTTGGTTGTCACTTTTTGGACCACCCTGTTTGTTTACTAACTGTTGCGCGATTACGTTCGTAGATATTTTTTTATAAAAAGTATCCTATGTTACTTCTAATACGTCCAAGAATAGTGTACAAAGTTTCATAATGATCGGTTAAATAGTCTTCTCGTATTGAGTATAAACAAAACTTATAGGTATTCACATTTGTAATATTATAGGAAGACAGTACTGATTTGTGCATTACAAACAAATCTAGTTTTTAAGTGATGAGAATGCTGCAAATTACCTACCTACAATATTTCGGATCTGATCCTAATATGGTACACCTATTTGCTGTTGGTACATTACTATATATACATACAAATATGTATATTTCTGTATGTTTTTATTCTTTTCCGTGTTAAAATGTCAATAAAGCTTTGTTGTATCCAATCAAAGTTATCAATAAATATTTTATTTCACTAAAACGTTAACTTTGATATTATTTTATCTAGCAAAATTTGTAACAAAAATGTTTAGTGGCACCATCTGCTAAAGCCATTGTATCCTGTGTGAAAATAAAAAAGTGTCACTCTTAAGCCTCTGCCTCGAATTTTGCGGGCAGCGGGGCGGGAGCGCCAGATGTATACGCCCGCCGCTCGCCCGCGGGACTAGTCTCGCTCGGGCGCATATATTTGCAGGGCCGCGCCGCGCCCGCCCCGCTGCCCGCAAAATTCGAGGCAGTGGCCTTAATTCTCAGGACAGTGACGTCTCATTGGAATTAGTAAAAGTAAAATGCGTTGTATAGGAGCGGGCTGGTGGAGCGGGTCGGAGGGTGTGGGCACGGCGGCCAAGTGGTGCGGGCCGCGAGCGGGCCGGCCCCCGCGGCCCGTGCTCGCGCTCGCGCCGCACGCCGCCGACGTGCTGGCTGCGCACGCGCGCGCCCGCCGCTGCACGCTCACGCAGGTCAGTACACACTAGTGGTGCGGGCCGCGGGCGGAACGGCCCCCGCGGCCCGCGCTCGCGCTCGCGCCGCACGCCGCCGACGTGCTGGCTGCGCACGCGCGCGCCCGCCGCTGCACGCTCACGCAGGTCAGTACACACTAGTGGTGCGGGCCGCGGGCGGAACGGCCCCCGCGACCCGCGCTCGCGCTCGCGCCGCACGCCGCCGACGTGCTGGCTGCGCACGCGCGCGCCCGCCGCTGCACGCTCACGCAGGTCAGTACACACTAGTGGTGCGGGCCGCGGGCGGAACGGCCCCCGCGGCCCGCGCTCGCGCTCGCGCCGCACGCCGCCGACGTGCTGGCTGCGCACGCGCGCGCCCGCCGCTGCACGCTCACGCAGGTCAGTACACACTAGTGGTGCGAGCCGCGGGCGGAACGGCCCCCGCGGCCCGCGCTCGCGCTCGCGCCGCACGCCGCCGACGTGCTGGCTGCGCACGCGCGCGCCCGCCGCTGCACGCTCACGCAGGTCAGTACACACTAGTGGTGCGGGCCGCGGGCGGAACGGCCCCCGCGGCCCGCGCTCGCGCTCGCGCCGCACGCCGCCGACGTGCTGGCTGCGCACGCGCGCGCCCGCCGCTGCACGCTCACGCAGGTCAGTACACACTAGTGGTGCGGGCCGCGGGCGGAACGGCCCCCGCGGCCCGCGCTCGCGCTCGCGCCGCACGCCGCCGACGTGCTGGCTGCGCACGCGCGCGCCCGCCGCTGCACGCTCACGCAGGTCAGTACACACTAGTGGTGCGAGCCGCGGGCGGAACGGCCCCCGCGGCCCGCGCTCGCGCTCGCGCCGCACGCCGCCGACGTGCTGGCTGCGCACGCGCGCGCCCGCCGCTGCACGCTCACGCAGGTCAGTACACACTAGTGGTGCGGGCCGCGGGCGGAACGGCCCCCGCGGCCCGCGCTCGCGCTCGCGCCGCACGCCGCCGACGTGCTGGCTGCGCACGCGCGCGCCCGCCGCTGCACGCTCACGCAGGTCAGTACACACTAGTGGTGCGGGCCGCGGGCGGAACGGCCCCCGCGACCCGCGCTCGCGCTCGCGCCGCACGCCGCCGACGTGCTGGCTGCGCACGCGCGCGCCCGCCGCTGCACGCTCACGCAGGTCAGTACACACTAGTGGTGCGGGCCGCGGGCGGAACAGCCCCCGCGGCCCGTTATTGAAAAAAAGCTTTGATAAAAAAAATGCTGGCTCAGACGGGATTTGAACGCCCTTTGACCGGACGACTGCAATTTTAAATGTGTCACCTAGACATATTCATCAAGGCATAGGTGCAATTGCTTGATTAGCGATACATTATAAGGTTAATTCACACCTTTAGGTCTCTGTAGGTGTGATTACTATTTTTTTTTATAGCAAATGGATAATGGATGAACAGTAGTCCACGTCTTTATTTGCAGCTTGTGCTCAATTAATAATAGCATATGTAGTATATCTAACATGAAGTATATCTTGAAAACCACTATTCTTGTTTAGGTGGGCGTGGAAGACGGACTTTCTGCATGGGAAGCAGCAGTAGAGGCGACGCGTGGCGGTGGTGGATGGCTCTCGTTGCAAGTTGGCGCTTCGCCTTTTACCGACGATTTGCATAACTTCATAGCCTCGTTTGCACAGCGACCGGTAAGTCTATCTCTTCCAAGTTGCGAATATAAAAACCGAGCTTCATAATGCCAAAATTATATCCCGGTCATTGCTAATTTTAAGACAGACTCATTTACGCTCGCCAGAACTTACAAAAGTCTAGCTGGAAAAAGTTATAGATACTGAAGACAAATACTTAGGTCCAACCGTTTTTTTTTTATTATATTGAGATCATTCAATAGTTATTTGTTTAGGCGTAACGGCACTGTTTGAAATTGCTGTACAGAATTTATGGAAATACCTCATGTCAACAGGTAAATTTAATGTATATTTATGTATTGGTGTTTTGTACAGGCTGAAAGCTTCAATGAAGAGTTTCGTTTTTGGATTATTTGTGAAGATCGTGATATACCGCCAGCCATTGCAAATGCGTGCCTTAACGTTATTCTGGAGGTAAGGTTCAAATATGTTTTTTAGAGCTTTACGATGCAGAGGCCTTTCTTCTGGTCTGACACCGATACAATTTTACTCATGCCACTATCTTACAAGTATGTGGATGAGATAGATAGATCCGTAATTAAGGGTATCGCGTTGCTTATTGAAGCCTCTTATGTGATCGATGATGGAAATACCATAGCTTGATTTTTATCATCACCAACCATTGGATATAATAAGGATGTAGTAAGGATATTTATGTGATGTTGTATCCATACGATCGAAGTAGGTTGTACTAAATGTGCCTATGAATAATATTTTTTAAGAAAATCATATTCCCAACTGAAATTGAACTATGTACAGGCACCAGAGGGCGTGAAGCATAACATCCTGAGCACGCTGGCGGCGTGGGGCGACTACGAGGCCGAGCCCCTGCTGGTGCGCGTGCACGCCTGCCTCGCGCTGTTCCACGCCGTCGTGCAGGAGCGCCGCGCCTACATACCGCAAGGTTACTCATTTTTCTTATTGTTGCAAATGAAATATAGGCCATTTCCTAGATCCAGCTACGAGTAGACCCCTGGATGCGCACCCACATCTAACTAAAGTTAACAAAAGTATGTAATATGGTCATCAATTTGTATTTTAATTTGATGACAAGACAACAAACCATCAAACATCAATAACATTTAAAATAAAATAAATGTCTTAAACCATAATAAAAAAAATATTTTTTCAACGTAAAAATGTTTTGCGCTATTTTTATGAGAACAGATGTCGCCGTCCGCGCCTCACCACTATTTGTGCACATAATAAACACAAGCCTTCGCACACATAAACGAGTTCAAAGAACGCCATTCAAGCGAATTCTTTCGACGTCGCGCGACCAATAGAGACGTTCGACGTCAAAAGAAACCAATCACAGCGCTCACTTACATTTATGTTTGGGCCGCCTGTCCCGCCGTCATTAAAAATTGCTCCGTGTCCTGTTCCAGGTTGGAGCCAATGGTACGCGTGGGAGTGGGGCGAGGTGTGCGCGAGCGCGGAGGCGGTGCGCGGCGGCGGCGCGGGCGCGCGCGCGCTCGTGCTCGCGCTGTACGCCGCGCGCGCCGCGCCGCACGACCGCGCCGCGCTCGCCGCGCTGCACCGCGCCGCGCTCGCCGACCCGGCGCTGGCGCACGCCGCCAGCCCGCTCGGCCTGCCGCTGAGGCTGCCGATGCCCAACCGCGTGCAGGTAAGCACAAAAAAGAGATAGAAACAGAAGTCTATCTATATACAAAGTGCGTTCGTGCACGCGCTGTCCGCAGCGTCAGCGCACGCCGCTGAGGCTGCCGATGGCTAACCGCGTACAGGTAGGCACCGCCCGCTCCTAAAGACAGATAGTCACAGAAAACTTATAATCCTAAAATTTTTAAAGCAAGAGTGAATAGGCTGCTTCTGTGCTCGCTCCATCCTAGGCTTCTTAACCCTACGGTTAGAGTTAAGTATGTAATCAAGAGCAAGCCCATTGAATATAAAAAAGAAGAAGTCAATCTACATACAAAGTGCGTTCGAGCACGTGCTGTACGCCGCGCTCACCGACGCAGTGCTAGCGCACGCCGCAAGCTTGCTCGGATTGCAGATGAGGCTGCCGATGCCCAACCCTACGCAAGTATGCACCGCCCGCTCCTACCACAAAAGGCAATCAAGCTACATACAAAGTGTGCTCGGTCGCCTTATGACCGCACCGCGTTAGCGTAAGCCGCAAGCTCGCTCGGCCGACACTGAGGTTGCCGATAGCTAACCGCACGCAGGTCGGTTGGCCAAGAAGATTAAGGTTAAAAGTCATTCGCGCGTCAGAAAACAATAGGGTTGATTTTTCCATGCATATACAACTTTATAACGTAACAGACAATCTGGGGTACCCTTGAAGACCCTCAGAAACCTAGGTTCTCCTACGCTACAAAAGAAAATGATGATAAGATGAGAAAGGAATGAAAGATAAGGTATTTACATATATCAAAAGGTACCTACATACCACATATTCATTCTGACAGCTACTAATACTAAAACGTCGATATAGGGAATATCGCTATTTTACCGACACATGACATGTTAAAACTGGTACACCACTTTCTTAGCCGACCGTACGCGCACCACCATCTACTACCGCAAAAGACAGATTGATACAGAAGTCTATCTACGTACAAAGTGCGCTCGTCTGGTTTACCGGCTAAACAAGTCCGAACCTCTCGATTTTGTCGAGTTCATTAGTTGCCGCTAAAAAGGTCGTTTCACTTTATTTCGCTGTAGTTTGTTCATCATAAAAACACACCACTCACTTGTGAACCGTACTCGAACGAAAGTGCGAACGGTTATTCGGTTAGTAGTTAGGCAGACTTAAGCCTAATGCAAACTAGTCTGCCGATGGCTAACCGCAAACGTACGTAAGTACGCGTACTTTCTATACTTTATTCAAAATAAGTACTTAATTCAAACGTTGAGTTTTATTTTAGGCATATTCAGCAGCATTCGAAGCACTACCACAGATAGATACACCGCAGCTACTTGGTCTTCCGGCTAATTGCCGAATTGCCTGGGAACGAACCGCTGCTAATGATATCATAATCGGTTTGAAAGGTTTGTATATTTTATGTGAACGTTCAATTAGTGTTGTTTTTTGCAGTTCTTATTTTAATTATCATTATTTATTTTTTACAGAAATTGATTCAACAACAGATAGTTCTCAAGAAAATAAAAACAATGTCACTCCATTGAAAATTGTACTCGCTCTTTGGAAGAAATTGATGTCTGGGAGTCCTCTTTTGAAAGCAGATTATCAAATTAAAGTAAGTAGAAAATGTAGATGTATTATATCTCTTTGTTTAATTGGTGTAGTTGGAAAAATTGTAACCGATAAAAAGTATAAAATAATTATCATATTTCGGGTCGGCGCATGACAATCATCATTGATGGTTTGTGTGGCATAAATTGAAATTTAGTTCTTAGCAGGATAAAAATCGGTCAAATTGAGAGTCAGCTTTATTTTATTGCAAGTTTTAGAAAAATATTAGGGGTTAAAGTATGAAATTGCCGTTTTGTATGGACGAAATCGAGAAAAGCCATTTTTCCATACTATTAATTTTTTTGTTTTTTTAAAAACGCCTGAACTGTTTTCGATGCAATTAAAGGTGAAAGTTAGATGGTTATAAAGCTACGCATTATAGTATTTAAATTTCTGAAAATCAAAGTATATAATACAAATATACTTAATTGAAGCAAGAAGGTCACCTGACACATTGTCAGGGGTCTTTTCAACGACTTCGTTTGAAGTAATAGGCACTAGTATTGCATGATTTTTAGTCAAAAGTTACTTTATTTAGTTTTTGATACAATACAAAAAGAATTACGCAATAATATGACTATACTTAAGAGCTATAAACAAAATAAAAAGTGGGAAAATAATCGGCAATTTCATACTTTAACCCCTATTATATTAGTCATGTTATTATTATTGTGCGCAATGCATAGTATACTTTCTATCGAACCTATATTAATCTAAAATGATTCTTCAATACGATTGAATCTACGTATTTGTTGACATATTTCATATCCTGCCATAACGTAAGTTCAATTTTAGGTACATAACATGTAATGCAGTTGAAATATCACCCACATCAGTATCGTTTTTTAGCCGCTGATTGTTTATCAGTGCTTGATTAAAAACATTTGCCGCCCCAAAGCTATACATTTTTTGCCGCCCCTATTGACCTCTAAAATTAGATACACTGTTCACAATAACGTTAATTCCTTTTTTTACAACTTTTTTGGTACATTTGTGCACTAATTATAATTTTTTTTGGGCCCATTTTTCGCCTCCCTAATTGTGCCGCCCTAAGCTATAGCTTTTTCAGCTTCTATGGTAAATCCGGCACTAGTCCCGGGGCCTATAGGCTTTTAGGCCTATAATTAAGCCTATTAGTTCTTTTTTATGGCCATGATAGACTACTAGGCTTTTAAAAAGCTACTCATTTTAAAAAGCCTATAGGTTTAAAAAAAACCTATAGTCCTAAATAGCCTTTTAGGCTTTATTTCCGACTATAGTCTTTTTCGAGTAGTAAGCTTATTATAAGGCTATAGCCATTATTCAGATTATGGCTTAGTATGAATTATACAAGTTTTTTTGTATTATATTTATATTAAAATTAAATGAAAACTAATATTATTTGAAATTGGAAATAATAAGTACCTACTTGCCACGATGACAAGCACATTGAAGATCTTATATTTGATTATTGTAGTCTATTATAAATGATGTATTGCATTTTTGCTTTTGTATAATTATGTATATCTCTATTTGCATTTCTTAGCATTAAATTTGCTTATTGTATCAAATTTTGTGTGGAACAAATTTTAAATAATAATAAGAAAAAAAAACATGCAATTTTAAACAATATTTAAAATCGTAAAATTAAGTGGACAATTATTATACTCGAAAAATAAATAAAATAGACCTAGCCTAAAGGACGAAAAATCTTTTTAGGTTTTTAGCCTTTCAAGCTTTCGGTTTTTAAATATGCGCCTAGCCTACAAAAAGGCTATAAGCCTATTGTCATCGAGTGGACAAAAAAAAGGCTATGAAAAAGGCCTAGCCTAAGGGCCTAAAAGACTTTTTAGGCTTTTATGCCGCTGTAGCCCCTAATTCATAGGCTAGCCTTAAAAAAAAGCCTAAAAGCCTATAGGCCTCGGGAACACTATCCGGCACTGTTGTTTATGTTTGTATTATATCATTGATCTGACTTTACCCAGCGATGGTGATATTGTATCTAGCTTTTTTGTTTATATCTTTGATCTAACCTCACTAAGTACTCAGTTGACATTGTGTATCTAGCTTTTTTAGGGTTCCGCACTTAAAGGATCCTATTACTAAGACTTCGCTGTCTGTCCGTCTGTTTGCCACCAGGGTGTATCTCAAAAGCCGCGATAGCTAGACAGTTGAACTTTATTTGATATTTTAGCAACTTAATTGCATTTATAATATCAGTATATAAACTTGAAAAATTTTGTCTCAGGCGGGACTCGAACCCGCCCGGCATGCGAGGAGATGCGGGTTCGAGTCCCGCCTGAGACAAAATTTTTCAAGTTTATATACTGATATTAGACAGTTGAAATTTTCACAAGTTATATATTTCTGCTGCCGCAATAACAACAAATACTAAAACAAAATAAAATAAATATTTAAGGGGGCTCCCATACAACAAACGCGATTTTTATGGCCCTTTTTTGTTCGATATCAATAATGGCAACAGGTAGGCACTACATTAACTAAATTTATATACCTACTGTTGTTTACCTAGTCAATGGTACTTCGTGCGCGAGTCCGACTCGCACTTGGCCGGTTTTTATATTATAACTTTGATGTAACCTCACAAAGTGGGCAGCGATGTTGTTGACGGTATGCCGTTGTGTCCCAGCGGTCCCCTGGCTGGTGGGGCAGCGTGTGCGCGTGCGAGGCGCGCGAGGCGGCGCGCGCGGCGCGGCTGCTGCACGCCGCGCTGGCGGCGCGAGCGCGGCAAGCGCACCGTCCGCCGCCGCTGCACAAGGTAACCGGCATATTAACAAACGACAACAAATTCTTATTAATTTTATGAATGTTTATTACAATCACACCAGATTAACACACCAGAACGGCTGATAGGATCGAGATGAATTTTGGCATGGAATGGGGACTATCGTTTCTTTGCTCACCAGTTGGCGCCACTGTTATAAAGGTATAGCTGTCGAAGGCGACTTCATTGGATCGGTGCGGCCCAAAACAAAGTTTTAAATCAAGCTTCAGAAAACATAAACAGCAAAAAGCAAAAACATAGCTAAAAACAAGATTGTAAACAGTAAACAAACTAACTTCAAAAAAGCTACTCTTTAAGGCTGCTTATTTCTGCGCCTCTTTTTTCTGAATTCTGCTTTCATAACGTTAACATTAATGGCGAAATAATTCATATTTGCGATAATTTCACGCAAGAAATCACTTTTCAGCAGGTAAATTAAAGAAATTATAATTTATGTCACGAATCCCGCCAGAACCAGTACAAATTGAATGTTTTTTGACCTCACGCGACACAAGCGCCTCTAGTGGTAAATCCACACGCAATAGCCCCCTTTACATTAGACTAGGCCTCCTTTTAGAAAGATCTGTGCCAAGCTGTGAACTGATATAAGCTGATGATGATAATATATAGGTTATTTAGGTAATATGATACTCGTATTAATAAAGAATGCACATAAATGTATTTTGGATTTTATTTTAGGATGCTGTCAAGTATTCGCTAACCAAAAGGGTTATATCAGCAATAACGGTTAGAGAACTGCTGTGCTAGACAATATTTGAATAATAAAATTGTATAAACGTATTTATAAGGTGCCGGACGAGTGGCATTTGCTGTGGGCTGGCCCGTCGCGGCCCGACGAGTACGTGCGCGAGTTCTGCGCGCGGGCGCACGCCGCGCATGCGCGTATGGACGCTCCTTTTGCCGAGGGCTACATCCCTGCAGGTGTGTAATGAAATCGCTTTTCTTATTTATAGTCTTAAGATCCAACCATACAACTACCTCCACCGAGCTGGTTATTGGATGAAAAGTATTTTATATGCCAATAAATATATTACAAATGGGTTGCCTCCAATCTTCGAGCAACGCGGCCTTCTGTCCCGGAAGGGAGTAGACATAGCGATTCTATTCTATACAAAAAGTTCTAGCATTTTTTGTCGGGGGAAATGTGCACACAAGCGTAGGTTCGCATACTCACATACAAAAACAACACTGTAGTGACGACACTCACACACAAAAAATTAAACAATTCAGTAACAATTCGTGTACGGATGAGTTACAACTCACACATTGCCCCGTTTTCAACGTAAATAGAGTTGGACTTAACTGTTAATGTAGCAATATCGATATTTTTTTTCTGAAGACGGAGTAAAGCTAACAAAGTGAAACGTTTTATGTATTAAATAGGTATTATCTTTATTTACAGAACAAATTATGAATTATAATTAAAAACAATTAAAACCTAATTTCTATAATATTTATTTATTAGTAGGATCTTAACAACAACTTTTGATATTCAAATAACGATCGATTTTGATGTTGATTTTTTATGTTAGATTTGATGGGTACGAAACTAGGACGAAGACAAAATTTTATACCGCTGAGAGCTGATGATTTTATACCGCTATCGCTACAAATGAGCTGTTTAGAGGAGTGACACCATATAAACCGTGACACGACATTTAAAAATATTAGAGGGATGGGAAGGACTGGAGGGATTGGAGGTATGGGTTGAGGGATGGGAGGGACGAACTCTGCCGGATCCGCTAATTATGAATTAATAATGAATTTGAGAATAGTAAATTACGTATCTGCGTGAAAATTAGTCATAAGAAGTTCATTGGTTCTTAAAATGAATTAATTTTGTGTATATTTGGCGGATGCAATTTTTTTCATTAAAAAAGAAATTCTGGTGTCAATATATTTTTCCATGATTGATCTTGCAAGTTAATATAATAAAAAAAAGTTAATAAAAAAACCGAGTTTAAATGATTACATTAAAAACATTTCTATATATTTCAATGGCAAAGGAAAAGAAACAAGTTGCACAGAATACATAGAAACTACAAACTAGAATGATTAAATCAAATAAAAATAAATTATTACTATTATGTTTTTACTATTAAAGAGTTTCAAACTTAATAACAGAAAAGAGATTTTACATCACACATAAAACCATATCAACAATTATTTGTCTAATGTGATTAAATATATTATAACGTCGTCGATAACCACCACCCTTTATCGTCATGCGAAAGTAATAACATCACTATGTTGCCCAGCGGCAAGAAATCGGATTTTTCGCGCGACCGATCTGAAATTTGCACGGGCAAGCGGACCTGGGCCCTTACTCTTGAATTTGATTTAAGTTCGATCTCGATTCGACCCAGTCAAAATCTGAACAAACTCAATCAAATCGAAATCAAAATCAAGTCAAGATCGATCTAAAATGGCGATCCGTTAAACATTTTCGGTTGATAACGTAATCACCATCGACTCAAAGGTTTAGGTTCACTTTTCAGAGTACCAAATCACTGATTCTCGACGTCGATTCGATTTTGATCGTAACTCGAACTTGTCAAGAGTAAGCCTGCAGATGTTGCTGAACAATTTCGAACACTATTTCGGTTCGTATTATCACTGATATTGTATCACAAACTGGCGATAAGGAAATATTATTTGCTATTGTTACTTGTAAGAATGTAAAATTCCTTTTATGTGTTGTGTATCTGCCTCCTAGCTATAATGATGACCAATATTTGAGTGTTTTATCTTGCATTGAAGAGGCGATCTGTGCTTACTCCCACTTAAGTGTGTTGATTATAGGAGACTTTAACTTGTACTCTTGTAGCGCTAATGCTAAAACCCAATTTGACTTGTTCTGTGACTTTTGTTCGATTCAGCAATATAATCATGTGCGCAATAGTCTTGATAGAATGTTAGATCTTGTGCTGAGCGATCTTGGGCCTGATGAAGTCTCTGTTGCCCATGTGGACCCCTTAGTGAAAATTGACGTATTGCATCCAGCGTTTGAAGTGCAGCTTAGGCTTCCTGAAAATAATCCACCAATTATGACTCCTCCTTCACCACCTGTACACAGAGCTGGGCGTAGTCCTGATTTTAATTGGCGTAAGGGTGACCTGCATGGACTATATATGTCAATAGCGGCTAAAGACTGGTCTGATTTATTGAACGAGACGGACGTTGACTCAGCCGTTGATCTCTATTATAGCATGTTGTATGACTGCATCAAGCAATTTGCCCCAATAAAAAACGATAGATTTAATCAAACATATAATTATCCTAATTGGTATACCGGCGAAATAATTAGTAATATTAGGAAAAAACACTTTCACCACAAAAGGTACAAAATGGAAGGCAAACTTTTTAACAAGGAGCTTTTCAAATTTTACCGAAGCCGAGTTAAAATGTTAATTGAAGCCGAGTATCGACAACACCTTAAAAATATCCAGAGTCATATTACTACAGACCCCACAACATTTTGGGACTTTGTTAGGGACAAAAAGACTGAAAGATGTGGTGCTGATGTCTATACTCGCGATGGAATTGAGGTGCAGGGGCAAGCTGCTGCTGATGCCTTTGCACAATACTTCGGTTCTGTGTTTCAGCCCGACGTACCTCAACTAGACTATGTTGAAGCAATGCACGCGGCCCACGATCATCCCAATTCCACATCTGTCGCCGTATTATCCGTAGATGACACTGACCTAAAAGAGGCCGTGAAACGGCTTAAATCGCGATCTACAGGAGGGCCCGATAGTATACCAGTGTTTCTAGCCAAGGATTGTGTTTCAGTATTGGAGGCACCGCTCTTGCACATATTTAATCTCTCACTCTCTCAGGCAAAGTACCCCACAACTTGGAAACTAACTCGGGTTACTCCTGTTCCAAAGGGTGACCGCAGCAGTGACGTTTCGGCCTACCGACCAATTGCAGTGCTTTCTGTTTTTGCCAAGATCTATGAATCTATCCTTAACAAGCATATCAGTAACCAAATAAGTTACTTGTTACATGATGCTCAGCATGGATTTAGGGTGTCTCGCTCAACTGTCACTAATCTTGTGGCACATGTAGATTACGTGTGCTCCGAGATGGATGCAGATCGACAGGTGGACGTGGCCTATTTCGATTTCAAAAAGGCATTTGATGTCCTGTTACCTTGACAATCGTCGCCAATACGTTAGGTTGAATGGTCACGAGTCCTCGGAATACTATGCGAGGTCAGGCGTGAGTCAGGGAAGTACTTTGGGACCTACTTTGTTCCTGGTATTTGTCAATGACTTGCCAGAAAAAATCTGTAGGGCAAAGTGTCTTCTGTATGCAGACGATCTCAAATTGAGTCTGGGTATTGCAGAGCCGAGCGACACGGTAGCACTACAGAACGATATTGACATTGTGCTAGGATGGAGTCAAGAAAATCATTTACCACTCAGCGGGGGTAAATGTAAGGTCATGACATGCTCACGAAAGAAAGAACCAATGACTACAACCTATAAACTAATTGACGCACCTCTCGAAAGAGCAATTAGTATACGTGACTTAGGTTTAATTATTGACGAAAATTTAAATTTCCATTCTCACGTCATAGCCGTTTGTAAAAAGGCTAGCAGTATGTTGGGTTTTGTGATGAGAACCACCTCTCAATTTGATAACCTGGATGCTGCCCAGGTTTTGTATAATGCTTATGTACGCAGCAAACTTGACTATGGATCGGTGATATGGGACCCCTATGAGAGCAAATACTCCCTCTTAGTGGAGAAAATACAGCGTAAGTTTGCGCGATGGCTGTATTCTAAACGATATGGGTACTACCCCTACCTGTACCCATCAATGTTTGTCACTGCCATGGTTGACATGGAGTCCCTTAAGTATAGGCGGCTAATGCTCCTTATAAAACACTACCTACTTATTATTAGAAATATCATAGACAGTCCAACTATCTTGGGGTGTGTAGGTATACAAGTCCCAAGAAATATTCGTCGGGATGCGTCAGGGTTACAAACCGCCCCGCGCCGCCCGCCGCGTCTTCTTGCGCGCCCCGAGACGCGCACGCGGCGCGGCGCGAACGCGCCCACCGCCCGCGCTCTGCTTCTCATCGGGGACTTGCTCGCTCAGCGCACTGACATTGATATTTTTGCAGACCAAATTGGACATATTTTTAATCAATTCTGCAAAGTTGTAGATGACATTTAATATGATTAACTACGGATTATTTATTATTTCTTTGTTATATATTTTACATTTGTGACATTTTCTACTATTATTGAATTGACAATATCGTGATTCTTTTTATTTTTTATGTTGTGTGTTTTATGACTTATAATTTTGTTTAATATTATTTGTATTTCCTACTTTGACTTAATTTGTTTGACATTTGAATAATTATTATTATATTGAAATCTTATTGCATGCCAATTTTATTGTAATTTAAGCTTGTAAGTGTGTTGGACTAGATCTGTAAACTTGCAAGTGTTTTTTTCCTAAAAATAAAAATTAAAAAAAAATTAAAAAAAAATCCAACAACTATTCAAGAATAAAATATGCGAATTTAGTGTTTAAATGTAATTAAATAGCAATAATATGATACAAATTTACTTACATGTGAAATGTAACACCATCATTTTGTAAACTTGATGTTGCAGACCTCTTTTTACAACAGAAAACTGAGCAATTCGGCATTTTTAATACGGCAGCGTTCACTTGCGCGACTGGACTCGGTCTAGGAAGAAATCTGAGCGCAACTAGTTTTTATAAACGCTAATGCCCAATTTGGCTTATACTTTTGACAGAGGAGAAACGCTTCGTATGGCTACTCCCTTACGGGACGGAAGGCCGCGTTGCTCGAAGCCTCCAATAACCAGCTCGATGAAGGTCGTTGTATCGTGGGATCTTATACTATTACGCTTTGACAACTTTTAGAGACAGGCAGTCCGTTTAAAGTAGATAGCTTTCAAGTCTTTAATTCGTTACGATAATAAGATCCATGTTACAAATTAACTGATACCATAAAAACAAAATATTTAAAGATACCATCTTTTTAAAGTTAGATGTTTTAATCCGCAGTTATATATACTCTTTATTGAAAAAAAGTCTGTGTTAAATAAGGTTAAATTGCTTTAAAATTAATAAATAGTGGTATTTTTATTCGGTAGCTTTTACCATAAAAGAAATTTGCCTTTTGAGAGATTTTAAAAACTAATCGTTTATTAATAGCCGCGTCGTGGCACGATGCTACGTCATATCGTGCTATTGTGTCAGGTCGCAAGCTTAGCCACATTATAAGTAACGCCGAACGATTTGCAGAAGTGGACCTCCGCGGCTGGCTGCGGCCTGCGCGCGCGCTGTGGGCGCTGCGGGCCGCCAGCGCCGCGCGCCGCCGCCGCGCGCCCGCCGCGCTAGTGCTCGCCGCCGTCTGGGGCCGCGCCGGTCAGTGTGCACATAGCTTTAATAGTATAGTATAGTGTAGAAACATTTATTTCAGATAAAATCCATCCAATCCGTATATGTAGCTTTAAACTATATCACAAAAATTTATGAAAGAAATAGAATACGAAAATAAATTAAATATTAACAATTTGAAGTAGAGAGTAAGTATAAAATCAGTTGAGAAATTGAAAAATTTACTAACTGACCATCGATATACAGGGTATCCCAGAAAGAGCGTGCCAGATTAACACAGAAGATACCTTAGCCAAAGACATTTCAAATAATCTATAGCCTGGGCAATGAATGATTGTGGATGGAAAAGTTGAAAGCAGGAAATTTGACTTAGGAACTTTGTTTCGACTAGTTAGGAGATAAACAGTCCTTCCCCTCCGAGGTGAGCCCGAGGGGGAAGGGCCCAAAGAAGGCCCCGTTTTTTGGTTTTTTGCTTACATCTTGAAATCAGTGCATCGTAGATACGAAATTGTGTTGTACTACATAATGTGAAACCTTATAATTTTTTTTACAATTTTGCCTTCTACACTTTTTATCTATTTTCAGTCGTTGCATAACTATGAGCTCCTAAAAACGCGCAATTTTTAAAAATGTGTTTATTCTCTGTAGCACATTTTAACAATACGATTGCCAAATTATTTCTTATTTCTTACCTACGCTATTAAAAAATAACACAAGCTGGGAGTACCTCCACGCGGTGAAGGCGGAAACAGTTTACTTTTACTTCGGTGCCCATGCACTAGCAGCATACGTTATCAACGGCTCAACGACAGAGACATACAGTGGTGGTACTGAAAATAGATAAAAAGTGTGAAAGGCAAAGTTTTAGAAAATTTTATAAGGTTACATTATGTAGTACAACACAATTTCGTACGATGCACTGATTTCGAGATGTAAGCAAAAAAACAAAAAACTGGACCTTCTTTGGGCCCCTCCCCCTCGGGCTCACCTCGGAGAGGTAAGGACTTTTAGTATGTTTATCTCCTAACTAGTCCAAAGTTGTAGTGCCTAAGTCAAATTGTCTGCTTTCGACTTTTCCATCCATATACCCCTTTTGAGCACTCATTTACCAGACTACTAGTAAAAATCTCATGTATTTGGGCGATAATAATAACACTACTGTTGTCAAAACAGTTCTAAGGATAAGCTTATATTAGCCAGTGTCAATCTAGCACCTGTGTAATAAGAACGAGTAACAAATTCCCTACAAAAACTGTCCAGTTTAAAGTGTCATTATCTATGCAAATGAGGACTCATTTGCATAGATACCTAGGTAACACTGAAAATGTTTGGAAAATGAAAAAAAAGGCTTAATGTAGAAAGTTGCTAATACTTTTATTGTTTTTCGAAGTAATCTCTGTTCCTCTCTACACATCGTCGCATTCGATGGAACCACTGAAAAAAGCAGTGGGCCTATTCTTCCTTAGGGGTCTCTTCTATGGCATTTTCGTACGCTTTCACCGCATCTTCAGGGCTCGTAAAGCGAATACCTCGAATTTTATCTTTAGTTCTTGGGAATAAATGAAAGTCGCAGGGCGCCAGGTCAGGACTGTATGGCGGACGGATTATCTCGGCACCTGCCATAGTCAAATATTCAACAGTCCGTTTTGCGGAGTGCGCTGAAGCATTGTCGTGGTGAAGGAGGATCCTGCTTCTAGGGCGCTGCTGTCGATTTTTTTCCAAGACAACAGGCAAACAGCGATTGACATACCAGTCTGCAGTAACTGTCCTTCCATCATCTAGCACAACTGTTGCGAAATAACCTTTCCGATCAAAGAATGAGGCAATCATCTTTTTTCCTTGACTTCTTACTTTCTTTACCTTAGTTGGCCGATCCTCGAAAGGAAATACCCACTGAGCTGATTGTCTTTTGGTTTCGGGTTCGTAGCAATATATCCAGCTTTCATCACCTGTGATGATGTCAAATACAGCATTTGAGTCACCGCCGTTGAACTTATCTAACATTTGGCTTCACCAGTCCATGCGAAGGTGTTTCTGGTCGTCGGTTAAAGTATGAGGAATCCATCTGGTACAAAGCTTCCTGACGCCTAAATGTTCGTGTAATATTTTTGAACTTGACTCATACCAATGCCTAGGCTTGCCAGTATCTGCTGATAGGTCACTCACTTATCTTCCTCTATCATGCGTCGCACATCACTGATGTTATCTTCAGTAGTCGCTGTTAATGGACGTCCCTCACGCGGTTCATCATTGAGATTGCTACGTCCACGCTTAAATTCGTTAAACCAATTTTAAATAGTGGCACGAGATGGGGCTTCATTAAGAAATGCTAATCGCAGCCTATCATAGCTTTGTTGTTGAGTAAGCCCACAACGAAAGTCATAATAAATCATTGACCGAAAATTTTCTCGCGTAAGTTTCATTTTCACGAGTAATAAGAGTTTTAGATTTGCCGCCTATTCACAAAAACAAATGACAAATGAATGCAATATACTACATTAGGTTACCAAAGAGTTCTAAAATTGAAATTCAAAAAAGTTTTCTTTAGCAATGTTTCTAACTGGCCAGTTCTAAACATTTTCAGTGTTACCCACGTAACAGACGTTATTGATTTTGATGTCAGTGTCAACTTTATCGAATACCTATGTGATTGTATCATGTACTAAGAATTATTTGTCTGAATTTGAATCTTATTACTAACTTAGGAGTTAGTTATTTCGAGATTTCTACCATGTACCTTGTTTGTTGCCACACAGTCCATAGAAAACCAACGCACATAGATCGCTACCTTCACGCGACTTCGCACTACCACCCTAAACACCTAAACTCTGTTATAACATCATTGGCTAACCGTGCATTTGATCTATGTGATGATGAACATCTACAAGAAGAACTGGATCATGTGCAACGGGTGCTTCGGAGAAATGGCTACACCGGGAAACTTGTTTCTCGGAGAAAATCTAAAACCCAGAGAAACAAGGTAGATAGACAACCTGTGTTTTTACCATACATAAAGGGAGTGACAGATAAGATCTCTAATATACTTAAGAAATTCTCATTGAATACTATCTTCACTCCCTTTAGAAAGATTGCGCAGTGTCTACGTTCCCCAAAGGATAACTTCCCGTTGGAGAAGCCTGGTGTCTACAAAATTGACTGCAGTTGTGGTAGCTCATATATCGGCCAAACCAAACGAACAGTAGCGTGCCGCGTAAAGGAACACATAAAAGCGGTTAAAAACAACGATACGCAGAAATCGGCCATCGCGGAACATTTAATACATTCGGGTCCTAACCATTGGATTGAGTTTCACAACACACAGATAATTTCCACTGAACGCCATTACACACCAAGAATGGTTAGAGAAGCGATCGAAATCACCAAACACAAAAATTTTAACCGTGAAGATGGCTTTAAATTGTCGTGTGTCTGGAATCCAGTGGTTAAAAATTTGTAATAACCAGAAAAATCCAAAAACTAATGTTTCTCGATCGGATACTGTGAGTGTGGTGTGTCGAGAACAGGTTCGAGTGAATAGTGAGTTTGAAACCAAGGGTACCAGTGTCGAGTGCAATAAAAGACAACGACGGAGGGTAGATCGATATATCTACTCGTAACAACCACCCACCCGCAGTGACATCAGTTCTTCCGCGATCATGGCGCTTGCAACAGTGCCGATATCGGAAACTCATAAAAAAACAAGGTACATGGTAGAAATCTCGAAATAAGTAACTCTTACGATAGTGACCATGAAAGTTTAAACCAGTATATTATTACTAACTTAGCTAAAGTGGCTTAAAAGATTGGCCTTTTTGAAACACAAAAAATTCAACCCTTATTTGATGCTGATTTTGTGTTTGGCCTTGCTAACTTTATAAAAAAGTACGGCATTTTTAGAAATTTCAGGTCACATATTTTGTTATGTGCCATATTATTAAGTCACATTTTGAACATGACCAACAATACTACGTCTCTGACATCATCAAAAACTGTTAATAGTGAGTTCCAGCGGTGCGGAGGAGGGCTTAGAGGGCGGGCCGGAGATGGTGGTGGTGGGGCTGCGGCTGAGCGGCGCGGAGTGGCGCGGGGGGGCGCTGACCTCGCCCGCGCCCGCCGCGCCTCCGCACTCGCCCGCGCCGCCGCTGCTTCTACGCTACATACCCACGGTCGGTATCATTGCTATTACATACCTACATCAAGAATAGTTATCTAGAATAAAAAATAAGGAAAATCGGTCCATCTTTGACAGACAAATCGATGAACATACATAAAGAAAACGAACGTCTTTGAAGTCAATTAAAAAGAAAATTTTTACTTGAATAATTTAAACAGGATTTATAAAATAATAAATTTTTCATCTAAGTAGGTTAAAGATTTTTTTTTTCATATTTTCCAACGCAAGTCCAATTGCTCATGATCACGACCTAGAATCGTAATTGCATCGCAATCATATATTTTGACATTACTACCTTATTTGTCAAAATATACAATTGAGATGCAATTGCGATTCTGTTGAGCCATTTGTAAATTAGCGGAATCCCCAATTCCGCTAATTTACAAAAGAGTCAGAGTAAATGGAATTCTGGTAGAGTCAACTCGGTTTTCCTGCCTTAAAACAAAGCTTTTAACCGTAAAACATCGATCACAGGGTTCATTTTTAAACAATTTCATAAAAAGAGGATAAAAAGTGGCTCTATCACAATTATAGCTTTGATTTTGATTCCACTTTTATTAGAAACAAACTGACAGCAAACTAATACGTTTTAATAAACAAATGCTGTACGTACATGATTCAATGATCTGCTGATAATACTTTTCTTACAAAAATTTTACCGTCCAATAACACAAAATGGGCAATCAATTTTGGGTCGATGCCAACCAATAAATATCCGGCGACTTCGGTTTGTTTTTATTACAAAAGTTTTATCATGCCAGCTACACATCTTCTGAAAATAAGTTTGTATGCGTTCCAGAGCGAGGGTGGGTCTGCGCTAAGTAACTCTGGTTGGGCGGAGGTGCCTATATTCGAAAGCGGCGCGCGCGCAAGCTCCCTGGGGGGCGTGCGCGCGCCGCTCGCGCCGCCGCTCGACGCCGCCTGCGCCGCCATGCACGCCGTCGCGCTCTACGTCGCGCCCGCCGACTAGTATTAGTTTAACTTTAGCACACTGCACTTTTTCTGATTGACACCCACCAACAAGTACGGTCAGCCAAAAAAGTGGTTTACCAGTTTAGACAAAATTTCGTGTATCAGTAAAATAGCGATAGGAACTATGAGGTTTTAGTATTAGTAACCGTCAGAATATATTTGTATAGGAAAATCAACCCTGTTGTTCTCTGACGCGCGAATGACTTTCAACCTTAATGTGATAAACCACTTTCTTGGCCTACCGTACAAGTATGGGCTAACTAAATAACGCTTCGAACGATTTTTATGCGAGTGACCTTAATTTTAGTCTGTGTCAAAGCCTTAAATTTATGTTCATTAAATATTATGCACATTAACCATTGCGTTTTCTTTCATGCATTACAGATACCTACATAACCAAAAATTCCGCTGGTTTACAGAGTAAAGCTTTGAATAAATTCGTCGACACAAACTAATGTTCAACTTGTTCAAAAATAGTTCAACTTGTTAGAGCAGTCGCCCGGTAAGCGGAAAGTTTAATTTGGGGGTTCAAGTTTTGACTTGGCAAGTCCGGAAGCCCCATCTGAGTCAGCCAATTCAAGGTATATTGTCGTTTATAAAAAAAATATATAAAGTTTCTTGGCATTGGAAAGTTTTTTTTTTTTTAGAATTACGTCGGGAAAATTATAACATGACACAATTCAGTGAGTGCGTGTGAAATATGGTCGTAGCGGGAACTCAGCTATAACAATACGTAGGAGTGCTTACATTAAAACGATGTCTAAAATCAAATTTGGTAATTATTATTATATTATCTGTGGTAATACTTCTAAGCATACATTCCGCGAGCGAAACATGAAGGATATTTTATTTTCTGAAAAAAATTTCAAGCCTAAGTAAAAATAACTAAACTATACATTGATTTCAACTATTAGGTAGGTACCTAGTCTTGAAAGACAATATCAAAGAACTCCGTAGTTTAGATACGGAACCATAAAAAAAACATTTTGTGTAATAAAGTCTAATCTGCTGTTGTGTCAATTTCTTGAGCCATACTTTGCTCAACTATAATCATCGTTTTGAGATAGCATTCTCCAGACTGCATTGCCAAATACTTTGTTTGCATAAAACTAATTCAAGTTATTTAAACAAGATTTAGGGTTTATTTAGTTTCCATGTTTTACTGGACTCAGGTTTTGTAAAAGAAAAATAAACTTTTATTTTTATTATACTGGTTTTATTAATTATTAAACTTAAATTAAAACGAAATGGTAAATTGCAGCTGCAACTTAAAATTCTAACAGGAATAAATGGCTTAATAAATCACAATCCACTACTTAAGAGTAATGCAGTTCTGCTCAATGTATAGGCACTCACTACTAATTAGAAACTTAAAATATGAAAACAATAAACATTTCCTACTGTGATAGGTCACTTGCCACAGATCACGCGATTTTAATTAGTAGTGTTATCATGTTTAATTGATGATATTTCACCAAATTATTATTGGTCTGTCGGTCCCCGTTGTGTTCGCATAGATTAATTAACCCTTAGAATGGTACAGTTCTATTTTATTTTCAATGTTTGCAATTATCTTATTATTTCAGAGAAATCTTTTCGTACTTGGCTAATGTTGCAGAAAGGAAAATATTGACAGGCGCTACTAATAGTCGTAGTACAGACAAAATAGTATTATTGACGTAGCACATGATTTACTATGCACTCACATTTTTTACAAATTATACACCGTGAAATTTTAGTGGTTGTTTTCCCGCAACAGAACGATTTACCTTTAGTAGCGCCATCGAATCGTGCGAGTTATTTTTTGAAAATAAAGATATCGTTGTACTCAACTAATCAAAAAAATAATCATCAACTCAAAAACGTGAGATACGATAGTATCTTTACAAAATGTGACGTGTTTGGGTACTGCTTGCCGCACGAAATCAATGTTCAAAGCAAAAGAAGCTCTACGCACTAAGTAATACAGCATAAACTGCACCGCGCGAGGGGCAATGACCCCGGCCGGTGACCGGCTGCGGCGCGGCTGGTACCATTGGTTCGCGGTTGCTTTCGAGTTTCGTTTATCACAATCGTGAAACTGCTATTATCTTATTTGAATAAAAAAAAAACTGCACAAATCTATTGTGCTACTAAGATAGAATCATTTTATTGCGGGAAAACAACCACTAAAATTTCACGGTGTATATGAATAGATAGCTTAAAGTATATGAGATCACTTGTAATATTTTGGTAATTACTAAAACCTACCTAAGTACTTAGCACAATAATAATACCATCACAAACAGTATAAGAAATCGAAAAACCATTAACCCTAAAATAACGTAAATTTTCTTATATCACTGTTTGCAATAATACTATGTAAAACTAAAAGAGTATGGCGTAGTGAAGCTAATAAACTGTTACAGTTATTTATATCGATGTCGAAAGACAATATCATACGCATTTTTTAATTTCAATTAATACAATTTTTAGTATGTTATGAAGGATCCGTGTGGTAACAGTTGGCGTGGTTGGTTTGGTGCAGACTGCTGATGTTCTCCACGACGTTGATGACGAACGAGGGCCCGGCGATGAGGCGCGCGCCGCTGTACGCTCCACTCTTCGGCTCTCTACCCGACTCCGACGGGTAGTTGTTATTGTCGTCCTCAACCTGATGGATCGTTGAGATATCAATAATTGACTGACAGTATAATTTGTACATAAAACTGGCCACTATGAACTGTTTTTTTGGAATATCTAAGTAAAATTAATACTTTTTGTTGGAATAAGTTAAATATTAGACATAATACAAAATTCGTTTTTGAGATTAGAGTTGGGTTTTAATAGGAGACACAGTGCATTAAAATAGAAGGTCAAGGTCATGAAGATATTCGCATATTTATTATTAAGTAAGTAAGTACTTTAAATTGAATTATTTTATGAAATTATTATATCCTTTTTTTAAGTATTATTTGTACATACTCTAGAGAATTCTTTGTTAAATTCAATATTATCTTATTTGTCTCGGTATTTTTTTGACCCTCAGGACACTTCAAAATGAGTACTTACCTACTTACCTAGATAAATAAATTGGTAACTTACCTTCGCACACGCTACCAATCCGCTACGCCTCTGTGTCGAGTCTTGTGGGCTATTGGTAGACTCGCAGCGTTGATCATCACTGTTGGTTAGATATTATTATAACACGAATAAGGGGCCGTCCACAAATTACGTCAAACATTAAGGGGGGGTCTTACTTTTCGTGAAATTGGGCAAAATAGTATGGGAATTTTCGTAAAAATACGTGAGAAGGGGGAGGGGGGGGGGTCTGAAAATCTCTAAAATCGTGTGACGTAATTTATGGATGACCCCTAAATGGTGGTATTAGACACAATTGAAGCCTAATTTATGTACAGTAGAATCCGTTTATTATGACGCCGCTTATATTGACCAACCGCCTATTATGAAGTAATTACACTACAAAGTTTGGATTTCATATAAAATTCTTTATAAAAAAAGTCGGATAGGTATAATGACTTCGCTTATAGTGACATGTCGGTTATTATGACCTACTTTTAATAAATTATGTCCGGTTATAATGACCGACAGTGCAAAGTATCATGTTTACACCTTCGGTAATGTTCGTTGATTCCCGACGACGTTCGTCACGTGGGCTACGTGGAACCATTACCTACCGCAGAAGAGGCATTAAAAGCTGCAGAATTATTATTCCGATTTGTTAATAGCAATATTGAAAACGATAATTTGACCATGGCGATGTCTTCTATACACAATAGTATTAGAGACTATTTTTACAATAAAATAAAAAAAACAAAAGCAGACAAAAATTACAGATTATATTCATTAAAAAATACACTTGTAAGTATGTGTATAATGTGTACGTAATAAACGTGCAATTTTGATTTCATTAGTTACTATGTTTCTCTATTAAATTAAATACATACATACATAAAAATGTTTTTTTTTCACAAACCGCTTTGTATGACGTCCGGTTATTATGACGTGTTTGTCGATTCCCTTCGATGTCATTATAAACGGATTCCACTGTACCAATATTTGACAATAAGCTTAATCTATAGCATGGTTTAGGTTTTAGACGGCACTGTTTATGATACAGCAGCAGTAACAAATTAAAACTTACGTTGTCTCGTTATCGAACTTCGTTATATTCCCTGTGGATTGAACGTGCCCCGATGTGTTTGCATCGTAAGCGACTGGTACAGCAGTCATCTCCGTTTCTGAGACCGTTTCTTCTGGCGTGTTGTATCTTAAAAAAAAGTGTATTTTATTTGCCTTGGTGCTATTTTGTTTTATATTTTTTTTTACTATTTCTAGGAAAGAAACCATATGTTGAAACAATTCCATAACCTTATTTTTCAATTTTTTTTCTGAATTAAAAAAAATTGCAAGTATAATTTTGAAGAAATATTAGTTTCAATTTACGTGCCATATTATTATATTTTTTTTCGTATTAAAACGAATAGATCGATTACGATGTTATTGCAAAAACGAAATTTAGAATATATTTTGGGACTTTATTTAGTCACATGTATGTGTAAAGACAAAGTTAGGTACAGTTATGTAGGCATTGTTATACTAGCTCGGTTAGTCGGGTAGTCAGTGCAATATTGTACTGTATAAGAATTATTCCAATAAATAAATTATTTAAAAAAAATGTGGTAAGTAGACACTTTATCAGTCAAATTGGAAATATTTAACTATACCTTAATAATGCGCAAGTACTTACATAGTCGGGTTCTGTGGTATGCGCACATACGCTGGATTACTGAACACACGAGCTTCCTGGTTTCCCACAGCTTCACGAGGGCGCACATGTGACTCCGAGCAGGACTTCGAAGACAATTCTCTCGAATCTGTAAGCCACCAAGAGTGTTAGTAAAAAAGTTGTTTAAGAATTCTAGCTTTTGAAATTTCATTGTTTTTTTTTACTCGAATTACTTAGTGCGTTCAACCAAACAACCAAGCAAACTTTTCAGCTTCAGTAACTATACATAGCAATTCAAAATTTTTTGCCAATTTAATATTAACTAACCTACAAGCCTATGCATCTCTGGCATCTCAGTAGCAGCAGACCTTGGTGGAAATATGAGCGGAAGGTGATAGTTGTAGGGCGGAGGTGCCGCTGTTTCGTGATCCGCCGCTTCAGTCGCACGCAGCGAATGAACTGAAGTGCGCAAAGCTGAAAAGATAATTAAGTTCCCTTAAATCAAACAAAATCAACTAAATATTTATAGAGTATGTCAAATTAATAAATTAAAATTTATAGGTAATACTTACAATAAGAAACCACTTTGAACATCTTCGCCTTGAGCAACACGCAGACTGTAAGCAGCATAAGAAACAGCCCAACCGCAATAGCTGCCCAGGCATATGGAGGTAAGTATGGGTGGTTCTGTGCCCTTACCCCTACATATGATACGCATCCAGTGGTTTTTTCATTTCCAGTCTCCACAATTAAACTAAAACATGCATATTCTTATTAGCATTGGGTTACTGTGAAAATAAGTATAAGTGCTTTATCTGGCATAAAATTTATGGCAATAGATTATAGTAAAATCCTGATAACTCCTTTTTTCAGTAATAAAAACTTAAATTTGAATAAACAGAAGTAGGTAGCTTTTTCGTATTCTAAATTTCTAACGTCAGCCACGCAAAAAAGCGGTTGAGCCAACTGCAATGGCTTCTTGGACGTAGGTAGTGATCAGGTACTTGTTAAGCATACCTACTGGAGTTGTAAAAGTAAAGTAACAGCCTATAATCATCCCGCGCTATCATTGAATTTCAAGTACAGGCCGCCATCATTGAGTGAATTTAAATTTACCACTACAATGATGGGCACAGGCATTATCACCACGCTTACCAAATGTGGATTGGTGATCACAAACCCGAGCAATGTTGGAAAATCGTTGTCTTCTTGCCCAACCCGGGGATCGAACCCAGGACCCCGAGATCTTTGCCCGGTACCTAAACTACTAGTCCGATGGGGCGTGATTCGGTTGGGTTGTAGTGTGCACGTGAATATATCTTATGTAATATACATGCGACTTAAATTGGAGGTTGGTATAACTATAGTACCTATGTTTACAATTGTTCAAGAAAACAATTCATATCATCCATTTTTCTTCTACATATTGAAATGCTAGGACCATTAAAAATTTGATTAACCTGCTTCCCACCCTTAAAAACAAGAACGTTTAACAGTAAGTAGGAATTTTTTTTTACCCCTTGAGACATTCTCCACACTGTACCACAGACTTGATGCATAGGTCTTGCTGCAGCGGCGACTCACGCTGGTAATCCCCACAGTTCAGGCACTTGCGGCAGTACAGAGCGGTCTCTTCGCAGAAGAACCCGATGGAACAGTGAGAATCCTCGATGCAAGGAGCTTGATTCAAGTGGGCGTGGATGAAATTCATCGCTAGTATTAACGTTATCCTAAAGCAGAATAAGTAGTAATATTAGGTAGATATAGTATAATAATTTAAGAAATTAAAATATCGTAGCCAAAAAGCTATAGTTCATAATGTGGTCTTTTTCGATAGGCAGGCGGTGACAAATAAATTTGATTAAAAGCGTGCCATCCCCGGCGCGCGTTTTCTTGGTTAATTCGGTTAAAAAAAGTTTATTCACTATCGCGCGATACAGCTAGGTACATTTTTCGTTATGGGCAATGTCAAAGCAGATTTCTATAACCGACTGATTTTTTTGTGCTCATATTGATTGCAATATAAAAACAATTAAAATCTTTGTACCTATGTACGTCCCCTAAAAACACAGAAGAAATAATTGGCAGTTACTGTACAAGTACATTGTTACACGGGGGTTCGGCTGACTTTGAAACGTCATAGGTAGGTAGGTACCTACCTAGTTACTGAACACCACTATCGTTTCTTCTAACATTAAAAAGTTTGCGAATTGAGCGCGTATTGTGGTGATACACGTAAGTACATTATTAGTAGGGCCCGTCTTAACACAGCGGTTCAAGAGGTACCTACGGTAGGGCAATTGAGCGCGCGGCACCATCTTGGAGGAGCCAGCCGATGTAGGTATAGGTATGTAACTATAATTAATCAGTTTTTTGACAAGTTATGAACAATTCTAACTCCGTGCTATCCAGATCCGTACAGCCATTCTAGTTTGATTGTATCAATCATGCCAAATCATCAATAGTTCCTGCGTAATCTATTAAAACTTTCGCATTTATGTTATCAATAAGATACCCAAGTAGCATTTTACTCTATTTAAGAGTACACAATTAGTTCCTAGGTGTACCTACTTGAAGCATTATTACAGTTCACTCGTGCCCCCTTACTCTTGAATTTGATTTAAGTTCGATCTCGATTCGACCTAGCCAAAATCTGAACAAACTCAATCGAATCGAAATCAAAATCAAGTCAAGATCTATCTAAGATGGCGATCCGTTAAACATTTTCGGTTGATTACGTAATCACCATCGACTCAAAGGTTTAGGTTCACTTTTCAGAGTACCAAATCACTGATTCTCGACGTCGATTCGATTTTGATCGTAACTCGAACTTGCCAAGAGTAAGCCTGGTGATGTGTAAGCTGCATTATTGCGATTAATGACACCTATACCTGTCTAAGGGACTTATAGGAGTGTAGAGTTATACTTTTATACGATTGTTGGTGTTATTATATTCTAACAACTATCCTGTAGTCAGCCGTCTGACTAAGAGCATTATAGAAGGGTAGAGATATGGCAACCGCTGTTCAACGGCCTACTTGTACCATGTGATAGAGCTAGCATTTTAATAGAACAAACGTGGTCATTTACTAAGCCAAAGGCTGTTATGTTTACTCGTTTTAGACTGTTATACAGCTAGTTGCTGTAGTAGGACTTGTTTGTGATCATTAAAATAACCTTTTACTACTTTCTGTACAGAAGTGTTTAAATAGTTCGAATGTGCACTGTAGGCTGTTAAAAGGACTATATGTGTTGTTCATTAACATCAATAGCAGTTTATAAGAATTAAACGATGATACACAATTAATATGAACTACATCTTAAAGCTGTACATAAGTTCACAGTAGAATAAATTTATAGACATTGGCTCTGTAGTGGTACAAATGTGGGACTTCATATAGATAACAGCATTCTAACAGAACACATGTGAACCTATATACGCTCACCGCATTAAATTGGAGTTATAACAGTTCACATAGCAGTATTTCATTTCCACCAGTTTGTTCTACGTAACCTAAAATATTTACCAACTAAATCTCCAAAATTATCATGCAGATTTATCGCAAAATACGCAGATAGAGCGATTGAGTTTTGGTTTCATGTTAGAATTAATTACCGTAGTCTAATTATAATGCCAATATATTATCAAAAACTGAAAATTGTAGATTTCCTCCCAGCCAGTTTTAAATATTTTAACATGAATATCGCGTTTTTACAGAGGCGCGTGAATATTTTAGCTGTAAATATGTATACATTTCACGATAAAGTTGCATTCCCATGGCATTAACATTATTAAGTATTTAAAACAGGTACTACCGCTAACCGCTACAACTAAAATGAGGTATAATTAATAAAATAAAGTAATAATTTAGGACACACGTGAAATTTAGGTAACACTGGAGTACTTATTTCGGATTTTATAACTGTGAAGGCTGTGTATTTACCCACTTGTTACTCTTTATTGCACTCATGTACGTTGTATGGTTCACACTGCGTCCCATATAGTGCCGTAAGTCAGCCTTAAGTCCAATGTTACTACTTAAACTGCTATTATACAGCTAATGTACAGCCATAGTGAACTTAAGGCTGTCTAATTTGTGCCCAAACTGGTTCTATAAGAGCATTATAGCAAGCTATACAGCTCTTATACAGCTGACTTACACAGCTTGTGGAATACATGTGAACGACTAGACATCTTATATAGAACCCCGAATGCTACTTGGGTACTTAAGAAGATAAACAGACAAGTGTATTTACCTATCTGAGTAGGTGCTCAAAATAGCACAAGAATTTATTATAATTCTATAGGGGCCGTCTGAATTTTAGTGGCAAGTAGGTACTTATTATAAAAAGGGGTTTGATACTGTATATCAACAGTTATAATATCGACATTTAAAACATCAACACCGTAAGACCAACGATTCAAAATCTCAACACTTCAGAATGTCAGCAGCTTAGTAAGTCGATAGTTCACAAGATCAAAGTTTAAAATCTCAACATTTAAAAAAATTTGATTGATACTCTAGTGGAAGTGCTACCGACATAGTACAGTTAGTTCACCTTAGTATTTTGCATATTTAGTAGGTCTGAGAATAGGTGGTAAGCTTTTTTTCGTACTGAGTGGTGGAGGTGTGTCACCGCAAAAACGTGTTTTAATTATCATCTTGTTATTATCTTTAACTACCTACTATCAAAAATTTTATCTTGGTATCTAAAATTTTGGGTTACCTACTTCAGCGCAAAAGCCGTATCATCGAATTTTGTTTCTTCGAAAACCTTTCATCAACATCACCATACTGCGACGCCTTGTTATGCGATGTTTGATGTATACTGGTATCTTTTTTAAAAAATAACGTTAGTTGTTATTTTGAAAAATTACCTTGATGTACTTGGTTCTGGGTACAAAGCATTGCAGTAACAAGACGTAGATAAGACAAGGCTTCGTAGTAAAATCGTTCTCATTACAGTTTTTTGATGTAACGAAACAGGGTAGTAACAAGACGTCGAAGGAAAAAGGCTTCGCAGTGAAATCGTTCGTAGTACCGTTTTTAACCGACTTCCAAAAAAAGGAGGAGGTTCTCAATTCGACTTTTTTTATGTTTGTTACCTCAGAACTTTGGACTGGTTGAACGGATTTTAAGAATTCTTTTTTTGTTTGAAAGCTGGTGCTTTCCATGTGGTCCCATTTTCACGAAGTCATGATCTGATGGTGGATTCCGGGGAAATCGAGGGAAACCCTCAAATTAAATGCATGTATTACGTTTTTGCATATTTTATCTTTCTTAAGGTTTTTCAGGATTTGCATCTGGTACTCATCATTTAATTTTTATGTTGATAAGCTGATTATGGAAGGTACAACTCCTTAACGGTTAGGAGTAGAAGGATTATTCTTTAAATATTATAGGCGCGTACAGTCAGATATTTGTCTTCCTTCAGGTTATTCACGTGAGCTGATGATGGAGTTGTTAGTAGTTAAAATAATATTGTAAGTAGGTAAATAGGTTTTAAAATAAAACATTGTTCTTGTGTCATTTTGCTCTTTTTAGTGCGTTTTTTTTTTAAGTCAGTTCAATTTTTTATTTAAAAATAATTTTATGTAACGAAACATCGCAGTAACAAGACATCGATTTAACAAGGCGTCGCAGTATGGTGATGTCGATGAAAGGTTTTCGAAGAAACAAAATTCGATGATACGGCTTTTGCACTGAAGTAGGTAACCCAAAATTTTAGATACCAAGATAAACATTTTGATAGTAGTTAAAGATAATAACAAGATAATAATTAAAACACGTTTTTGCGGTGACACACCTCCACCACTCAGTATGAAAAAAAGCTTACCACCTATTCTCAGACCTACTAAATATGCAAAATACTAAGGTGAACTAACTGTATGTCTGTAGCACTTCCACTAGAGTAGCAATCTATTTTTTTTAAATGTTGAGATTTTAAACTTTGATCTTGTGAACTATTGACTTACTAAGCTGCTGACATTCTGAAGTGTTGAGATTTTGAATCGTTGGTCTTACGGGGTTGATGTTTTAAATGTCGAATCGATATTATAACTGTTGATATTCAGTATCAAACCCAATTGGGACATGGGATTATAATATAAGAAAGTAGCTCTGTCTGTGTTGTGTTTGTGTGTTTGTTTATGTTTTCCTGCTACGTTTGTAATCTTATTTTGATAAATTATTCTGGCACTAGGATACTTTTAGAAAATTAATTCTGCTATCACTAATTTAAGTTTTAAAAATATGACTTGAAATTGTATATAGGAAAACTATGAATTCTCTAAATAGAGTTACTTAAATACAAACTTATCTAAAGTTACTAAAACACAACTTTTCACTCACCTGAACATATCAAACTTTTAAACTTTTACCAACTGAAATACACCAATTTTTATTACTGATAAAACGCACACAAAACCCTGTTAAAATGACGTAGGTACACAAGTGATTACTTGCTCAGTCCATAATATCCATCCAAATACGAATGCGGTGTAAGTTCTTGTAAACAAGTGAAGACTTGCTCCGGGAGCTCGCTCGCATTGTTTCGTTTTGAACGCAAGCGAGATCATGTCGCGACATGTCTAGCATCTGCGGCAAACGAAAACAAAAAAAGACAAAGCGCTCTCTCAAACAAGCTGTTCCTGCGTAATCGACTTTAGCAAAAGCACTGACTGAAATTTTGCTTTTAGTAATGTTTAGGTATTTTTAAAACTGTTCTTTACGCAAATATTATACGAATATACTATTCCTTGAATATTAATTTCGACTGCCAGATGGGACTAGAACCCAAAAAGATCCGCTACGAAGTTCGAGTCCCACCTCAAGCTGCCGAAATTTTATAAGGAATCGTAGGTATTTTCAATCTGTCAATGTCTTTGTACCAAACTTCACCACAATTGGTTCAGTAGTTTTTGTGAAAGCGTCAAAAGAAAAAAGTTAGTTTTGCTTTAATAAACTAAAATTGCACTTTGACATGTGGTGCACGCCTAAAAAGTAATAGAAACACCGTCTTCCCGTTCTATTGGTGTCGCTAGAGGCTTTAATGAGTTCTGCATAGACATAACGGAAATAAGCGTATTCTGTCCACCACTGACTAAACTTCACTTGCTCACTAGCCTACCAAGCATGGCGATTGTGGCAAAATCTTTATTTAGGAAAGTTAACTGTTGACTACATAAGTATTTGTAGTTATTTCTAAAACGAGTTTCTAATCAAGCTCTTAACTCGAGCTTATAAATTTAAATGCGCTATGGAAAGCTAACGTATCATTACGTCCGTCTCTTTAAAATGAAATAGATTTGAAAATTTTGTAATAAGTAAAGCAACGGCCTATAACCATCATGCCACTGATGGGCAAAGGCCTCTATCATTGAGTTCAAGTTACCATAGCAATGATTGGAATAGGCACAATCACCCCCGCTAGCCACATGTGGGTCGGTGATCACAAACCTGAGCAATGTTTAAAACCATTTGTTGCCCGACCCGGGGATCGAACACGAGACCCAGGGATCTTGGCTCGGTATTCAAACCATTAAACCAACGGGACGTCTACTATAAATCTATGTTTGAATTAGAACTTTGAAATATCTCTACTTGCTTGATTGTATCTACATGTAATAAATATAACCAAACTAACAGCCAGCAAGTAGCCTACAGAAGAAAGTAATGACGCAAAATGAATGTACAAATTATTTCCTGATTTAATTTTCTTAGTTGAAAACAAAACCAATTCTCAAAAAACTAGAACACGAACTAAAACCTTAGAAAATTCCACTGGTATTTATTGAATCACTGTTAACTGCTTTTCATTCTGGCATTCTTTCGTAAATATTGCACATTATTGCTAAAAGCGGCCGCTTTTGGCGTAATCGATAAATTCGACTTTATAAACCACTAAATGAAAAGTTTACTGTCATTCAATAAATACTAGAGGTAATTTGCTAGGGTAATAATGTTCTAGTTTATTGAGAATTGTTTTTTTTAGAAGTAATAAAATTAAATCGATTGGGGGCAGCACAAAGCTCTAGTAGTCCTCTTAACAAAACCAATACATGTGTACCTCTGCTAAATTGTGCAAGCAAACCAACCAAATATGCATCATGCTGTCGAGCATACAACATGTAGCACGCATGGTTTCTGTCAAGGCTACGGTGTATGGATTTCGTAGTAATGATTCTTTCAGATGTAGGAATCCAAATGAAAGACCTATCAATAAACGACGCGACGTCCCACACAAAAAAAACATCTTTACAAAACATGTTCTATGATTTTTTGCCTTCTAAATACTTTTTGAGACTTATATTTTGAAATACAGCTTTCTTCTATCTTCTAGGATTATAGCAGATGGACTGACAATCGTACATATCCAAAGTATACGTCGTTTAGTGATACGCTATTATGATTTGGCTTTTTCGCGTATTTTATGTACACGTTAATTTGAAAATGGATTTTAAAATCGAAGCTTGCGATAACAGGTGGAGTTAAAATAAACTACCATATGAAAATTCATAACGATTTTAATTAAAATCTTCCTCAAAGATATCGTCACTACAATCTTCAAGTGACTTAAAAGACTAGAAATATAGGAAATATTTCACAAAGGAGGAACATTTAAAAATGTACACAACGTGATTTTAGTTATAAAAAGTGAAAATAAGTAGGTATTATTAATCTGAAATTATAAAAATATTTTTAAAATTAAAACATAGTACACATTTGAGCGATCAATTAGAATAAGAATGCCATCTTAAATCACTGAATACTTCGTTCCTAATTATTGGATCTCTTAAATAATCAGAACAGTACAAAATCCCGCTCAACAATGTTTTACATAGAAATCATGAGTATTCACTGATTTTTTGATCAACATTATTTTAAACATGTTACATTGTAAAATTCCTAAATAAGTAAGTACTCATTTTTAAGTCGAATTTAATATGAAATCTTCCCAAACAAGTAAATATTTTCACATTTGATCTCACATAAAAATACGAATATTACAGTACAGTTTCTATTTTAACTGTTATTTCATAAGAGTTACCAGGCACTCTCTTAAATATAATACTGCGTTGCAGACACTTTTTTTCGATGAATACATAAAAATATCTAATATATCACATTTTTGGAAGACACATCGTGTTTTATGATTTTGTACGAGACTTTTAATTATTATTGTTAGTTATTATTGTTGAAAGCATAAAAAAACAAATATTTAATTACAGTCTAAAAAACAGAATAAAAATATAGTTTTTACTTCTTAATAATCAAACAAACATGTCTTCAACTCGACTATTCTACAAAATTTTCAAATGGACTAACACAACATTTGAGATACGTTCATCAGATCTTTGTTGGACCATCAGAAATGTAAAACTGTTGCTTTTTATTAATTGATTATTGGGAGAAGCGTGGACCATTCATGAAACTATTTGTATATGCAAATTCGTGTAACTAGCAATTTATTTCGGATGTACACATACAATCATCAATTTATTAGAAGTAGTATGAAAGTCATGAAATAATAACTTGATCAATGTACACAAATGACAAAATTGATATTTTTATAAAAATGCAACATTATTTATGCCTATAAAAACTACCATACGTATTAATGAATTGAGAACATTTACTAAACTTATAATATCATAAGCTATGGTTAGGGCAGAAACGTACTCAAGCAATTACAAGTAACTAAATTGTGATAAACGTAACAACAAACAAAATATAAACCAAATCATTATTCGCAATATAGTAACAATTGCGGGAAATCAGCTATTTATCTTTTAAACCAAAAAATTTTAATTCGCGCCTAATTTGTATTTTAATTTACTACATCTGAGCCAAATTAACACGCTCAGACAAATGTGCCTATTTTCCAGCTCAAGTAATCACAAGGCGATAGATATTCACAAAACATTTATAATAAATAATCAATAGAGCATTGACAGTATTATATGCAGCATTTGATCGCAACTCTGCCCTGGCAGGCAAGATCCTGATACTGCGTGAATTGATTTATCATCTAATAAGCAAACTTTTGCATTGAACTGTTACCAATGCAGCGGTCGGCTGCTTATCGACATCACTTTAAAGGTAGCATATGAGAGGTTAACGAAAACAAATGCTATCTTCACTTTTAGCACAAAGAGGTTCCCCTAAATTGTGTAGTTTTTGGTCTAGATGGCTTGCCAAAACGACTTCAGTTTAAAAGCGATGGTTCGACTGAACGTTAAGGTATATGCGGGTTAAACGACCGCAACGTATGAACAAGCTACCAAGTATAATGAGTACGCAAGTTAGTAATTATTATGCTTAATTTAATTGTATATTTAAACCTAAACTTATCATATCGCTAATCAATACAGGTTATTGAGCAGGGAATACTTTGTAAACAAACTGCCTTTTTAAAACATGTTACAGTATAGAATGCAATTAAATGCGAGCTGGCAATTAGCATTACATATTGACTGTTGAATAGCAATTTGGAGCTAAACTGAAAACAAAATATGATAAAAAGTAGAGTGTTTATGCATGCAACTAAAATTTTTAGATTATCAAGTGTTGAAAGTATGCAAACGAGTTCATAAGTTATTAATATAATATAAGGCTTCCATATCTGTCACATTCTGAGTAATAAATGCATGCATATACGACTTTACTTATAAACTTACTTATTGCTCATTTCTACAAAATCAATCAAATGCAGCATCTGATGGAATTTTGAAATGCAAAGTCAAATTATACAATACATTGTTCTGAGGTGTCTTAAAGCAACAGAGCTAGTGTTGCTTCTTTTTAATAATTACTTTATATTTCTCTAGGATGCTGATTCTTCTACTAAAACAAGGTCGCCCAAATAGAGGAGCCTTTGCAAACCGCGCGTATTTAACAATAAAAAATAGGGAAGCTGTGAAAGTAAAAGTCCACACAATAATTACTCTATAGGGAATTGTATCAGTTTATGCATTGTATATGTAAGTATGGGGCCATGATCCAATTCACAAAAAAGGGTTAATTTACATGTACAATCTCTGAGTGGATATTTAATACGATAAAGTCACAATATTTATTGGAGATTTTAATGATGGTCCCACAGTTTTTGTATTTGAGTAATAACAAATGAACATCTAACGGGAAATTCATTGATAATTTACGACTTAATACATAAAACTGCTGTATTCTATATTTGTCACAGTCGAAGTGATCAATCTAACTATATTTATACATTATCTTGGCATTTCATATTTCATCTACTACCTTAAAACTAAAAAATGTGATTATTAAGGCGGCATTAATCATACTTAGCTATTCCACATAAATATCTAGTAACACTTGGTTAAAAGTGATAAAATAAAGTAAACGTTAGCCCTGATAAATGTCGTTTGGCCCTGATAAAGGTAAAAATAGTGAGGTAACCGCCGCGAATCCGTGACCAAAGTGAGCTTGCCAGGTGATCAATATTGTTGGAATTACTTGTCCCCAAAAAGCTAACCAGTATAATTGTTATAGCCCTGCACGGGTGGGTGGCATGGGTGTCCTGGTTATCGCGGCGGACTCGCTAAGAGTAAGGTAGTTAAGAATCGATTGGGGAGAGATCAGATTTATCACTTTAGCCAATGTCAATTAGATATTATGGATAATGACTGGCTAGTGATTAATTTAACACATTATCTACTAAAATTTATTTATACTTACAGCCATTATAAATAACAATAATTTGGACTATAACGTATTCTCTTATTCGTTAAATGTTTTTAAATAAACTAACCTGCATAAGGTTTAAATCACATACATATATTATATAAAATTATGGTACTTAAAATATCACATAAGGTAACATAAAAAGTATTGACTTTGATTTTATAGAGATAACATTGCTTTGTATTAAAAATAACATTAAAATAACTTGTGACTATGTCAATAATTTCTTATGTTCCCGTAATCGTACAAAACCAGATTCAATAAGCAAACATAGGCCGAGGTGCGAAGAGCGTTGTCGTTGTATATTTTTAAAATTGTATTGAGCAATTTCAAGCACGCAGCGAGGCAACCAAGGTGTAGTGAGATACATGGAGCAAGAAATAAAATTTGTTCCGCTTTCATCGTTTGCGTGTCGCTCGCACTCTTTCGCGAACATGATGTGCGAGCAAGATGCAAAACAGAAAATTTGTAATCCGTGACAGAGTATATTCTACTCACTCCGCAAGCCCCGGCCTTCGCCCCAGGGCTGCCCGAGCGGCTGCAGCCGTAGGGGCGGCGTGACTAAGCGTCGACCTTACAAATAAATATCGAGTATATTTACTAAGATTACTCCCTTCAAAAATTGCATACAATCGTCGAATGCGTTTTACCCTTTGTTTTGGGTATTTTGTCCAAATCCTGTTTATCACATTTTCTTAACATTCCAATAAATTGCAATGTTAAGGCATAGACAGGAATTTAAAAGAACGAATAGGTAATTAATATTAAAATTATATATATAAGTATATATCAATAAACACAATTATGGCTATAATTTCTTTTACAGTAGTTAAACGAAAGGAACGCTTAAGTCTCCAAGTGCGATATTATAGTTAACTCGTGAAATTTCAAGAAAACCCTTACGAATACAACTAAATAAAAATACGACCTAAACGAGCAAAAGGGAGAAGAATTATTGCATTGGATTTGGCACGGATATGGCGTGAGTAGTACTGAGTATCGGGCGAGTGTGGCGGGCTAGTGCCGCGGCAGGTTGAGGTTGTTTCGCTGCTCGAAGGAGGTAAAGTTGTTGACGACGCTGATGACAACCGTCGGGGCGGACGCGCCCGACGGCGCCCCCTGCCCCGCGCCCTCCGACTCTCGGCCTCTGTTGTTATTTGAGTCCTGTTCACAAAAAAAGGACAAGTTAATAAGCATCTCTTGTCAACACTGACAGTATCTTCGCGTGATGATACTGTCAGTGTTGTGTGTCACACCGATGTCATATCGAAAAAAAATAATAATTGGGGGCAGGTGTCGAACCCTGCTCTTCGCGAAGACGTCGTTGAGCTGTCATCAGTCGGCCCGTGACCACGGCTGGTGCAATCCTGTCGATACTTGTATAATATTTTTACGCGATACAGACCCGTTAGTGTACTTAGTTTTACTATTATATGTTCAAATCGCGAGAGTTTAAAATCATTTATGTAAATTCCTTTTTTTCAGATAGGCAAAATTGTAAGAGCAAAGACTTACATTTTAGGATAGCGAACCTCAAAAGGAAAAAACGGATCCTAAATAGGATCACTTCGTTGTCCCTTAGTCGATTCATCTCGCCAACCGTAATATGTACCTACAAATTTATAGGATTCTGATTTTAATCATACTCATCACGATGTGATGATCACACACAATGATGTTAGTATGCTTGAAAAACCGTAAAAGTGCCAGTCGAACTCGCCCGAGGGCTTCATGCAAAGGAGTTTGCCTATATAACTATGGAGCTTCGGCCCTAAGTAAAGTATTTTTATGATTACCAAAATTGAAAATAAAAGAATAGTGATATCATAGAATAAAATAAAGCAATATTTATCCCAATATTTTGTGGGGATTTCTTTATACTTAAAACAAAAGTTCAATTTTGAGGTTAGTAGAGATACCTACTAAAAAGTATGGGTAACAGTTACATTAATTGTTAGTGTTATCTATAAATACTTACGTAGTGTTCACCAAGAATAATTCTATAAAAAGGAAGCATGTGCTTTATTTAACAGCTAAAAAAACATTAGAAAAATAATCCGATAACCACTGGTTGTTTTACACCATTGAATGAATGAATGAATGAAAGACATTGACAGCTTAACTCTTGTTAACTTGGAAATATCATTTTTCCCGTTTACGGGGTGCGTTACGAATATTGCAACCACAAGACCTGAACAATTTTAAGGTCTTAGAAATAGTCATTATGATTCTGATGAATAGTAAAATAATTAACAATCAAAATGTTTGTTATATAATAACTAAAACTCTATTTTTTTTGTTGCAGCAGCTTGTGATTTAATGTCTTCTATGATTTTCAACTTTATCTATCTTTGTAAATGCACTCAAATGTAATCTAATCATGTACATAATTAATTAAGATGAAAACCAAAACCCCACAAACTTTTCGTCTCTAATTAACGCATATAATTTATAAAAATATGACAAACATTTTGAATTTTATTTAATGCTTATACTCTGCTTAAAAAGAGTGCAACAGGATCTGGCATTGTCCTTTGTAGGTACATATTACGGTGAAAGAAAAAAACGAATGGATGGACAGCACATTGTTTCTTTTGAGATTCGGTACCCTAAAATGTTATTTTCTCTTAACATTGCCTGTCTGAAAATAAGCACTTTAAATTAAAATGTATCCATTTTAATAAGGAAATGACTAATTTAATGAATAGGTAATGTATTACTGACCTCCCTGATGCAAAGCGCCTTGGCAGGCGGACCCTCATCCTCCGGCGAGTGCGCACGCGCCGCGACCGCCGCCGCGCCCGCCGCTTCTGACGCGTCCGCCACTGAATTGCCGCTGCCGAATAGAAAAATCTAGGGTTAACCGAATTTAGACAATCTTTACTAGAAGAACTGTATTTAAAAACATTGTGAATATGAAGTTTGGCTTAATGCCCAGTTTAACAAGTATTTTAGCATCGAGTCGAATCATGAGCAAACTTAAGAAATTTTTTATAAAAATATAGTTATAAAAACTACAAAGAAACAAAATAAAATCAAATCAAATTCAAAAAACACCCAACCACATTTCATTCTTATTAGAAAGAGCATAATATCTTCTAATCTCTCTATCTAAATTACAATTCATCCAAGTGATACTGCAGCTCTTAATTCACTTCCCATATAAGACGCAAAATATAATAGGTAAGAATGACTTTGTAACGTTAGTCACGGGCAGTTAGTAAGTTTCATACACTATTTTTAGTTTGAATGCCGAGCACTTACAAGCAGGTGGCATACGTATATTACGTATAACGATTAATATTCCATAGACTTATAATTTTCCTTTTAACTTCGTTAAATCTTTATGTTACTGATACAATTTTATCATAATTTAGGACACTTGACTCTAAAATTTGCAATTTAAACTAACAAGTTATACATGGTCCATTCGCACTCATGTATATCATTATTACATACACACACATAATATAATAACCATTCCAAATCACAGCGTCCCGTATACCCGTCATCTGTATTAGTAGCTGATGGACGTACGGAAGGACGGATAAATGGGCAGACAGACAGACGCCTACATATCAGGATATTAAACTCTAACTAAACAACAAATCATGGACAGTATTTTTTTGACAGTTTTATACTTAAACTTTTCGCTCTTTTATTAGTAAAATCAAACAACAAAGCAAACACACAGTTTTCATCATTTATCATTGTATTAAATCCAAAAGAGAATTGTATTGTTATTGTGCAGTTTATTTTATGTTTTTTAGGTGTTTTTTTATTGGAACTACTGATCTAAAAAAATTTTTGTTTGGTTTCGATGTCCCACAAACATTTCTGTTTAACCCAATGATTGACTGGTAGAGAATGCCATATGGCAATGAATCCACCTTTTGTACATTTTCTACTTATTTATGCAATATGTGTGTACTCAAATCATATTCAATTGAATAAATATGAAATAAACAAAGATTCGCTTGCGTTGCTAAATAATGTAATTAAAGTCGCTGTGCTTTTTACACTAAGCTACAATTTTTATTTTTATTGATAAATAAAATAACATTGATTTGATTGATATAATCGCTTAGCAATACCATCAATAAAACAACAACATGCAATACTCACTTTGTATTTATAATTATGTTGTTCGAATTTTCGTTTGGAGTCCAAAGGCTTTCCATGGTATCTTCATTATGGGGTGTGAACGGTGGTGATACGGGTTCCAATTCTTCGTTCTGAATGTAACTGTGCAAAAAAAATAGGCATATAAAGACTATGTATACATACCTAATTGAAAATAATATTACAAGACGCTGATTCAAGTTCTGTTATAATCCTACTTCCCCTATAAAACAATTTGAGAATCTAAGTCTCTGTGATGGACGGTCCTTTGTTTGGAATAAAAAAAAATTCTTCAGTAATTATCTGCACTTGACTTCTACGGGAACCAACAAGTCAAGACCTGCGCAAACGCACTAACGATACCAGTAATCAAGCGCAACTTACCCTTTTCGTTTTTATCTTTTAAAGCCGCATGAAAAAGAAAACAATAAGTGTTAAAATAGCAAAGGACGCATTAACATTCAAACACAACAGGTAGCTGACAATAGGAAATTATATTGTTTTATAGTACCTATGTGTATGTATGTATCTGGTGCTTGACCCGCCATTGAATGGCGGCCATTCAAATACAAATCTGAATAGGAAATAACCGTAAAAGACTAAAGGTAGACTTCGGAGCAATGCGGCTTGCGGCTTGCGGCCCCCGGCTTGCGGCTTGCGTCGCTGCGGCGTAGCCGCATAACGCATCGGTGACTTTCGAGCCATGCGTTTGTAGTTACGCGTCCAATACGATAATACGATAATTCGTTTGATTCGATCAGTCGTGTGTGCTCCACAATAACTTAAAGAATACTTACCATTTTTATTTAATTTAAACCCTATTTCTCGCCACACATTTGCCCTGTAACAGCCTATAATCATCCCACTGCAGGGAAAAGGCCCCCGTCATTGAATTCAAGTTACCACTGCAATGATGGGAACTGGCATAATCACCACGCTTGCCAAATGCGGGTTGGTGATCACAAACCCGAGCAACGTTCGAAAATACGAAACTTTTTGTTACCCGACCCGGGGATCGAACCTCGGACCCCGAGATCTTGGCCCGGTATTTAAACCACTAGACCAACGTGGCGTTCACATTTGCCCTATTATTAGGATTTTTATATTTGTTATGTGCGCTATCATACAGACAGGGATGTCCAGCAACTAAATTAATTAAATTCTCCTCCTCTTGAGCCGAAAATGCATCCATTTTGAAAAAAAAACACAACCTTGCCGTGCCAAAGCCGCGCGGCTAATGCGACGATACTTGTCTCGACGCGTCGTGGCCGCGCGGCCTCGGATCGCGCACCGTCGCATGCGGCCGCGACGCTTCGCTCGGAAAGGGTTTCATTCATACACTCCTTTAAGCCGCATGGCCGCGTGGGCCGCAAGTGACGCATGACGCATGACGCACGACGCAAGCCGCAAGCCGCATTGCTCCGAAGTCTACCTTTAGGGACTTAGGGTCCATCCTTACCATTACGACGACCCGGTTAGTCGCAGATTATCGGTCCGCCTACTACGCAAGGGTCTCGTTTTGATTTCCGGTTGGGCCAATTCAGGAAAAAATTTTTTTACATTTTCTTGGAGATCCAAGTAAACGTAAAAAAAATAGTTTGTAATAGAGAAGAGGCAGGTACGGCTGTGCTTCGGAATGCACTTAACTTAAGCCGTTGGTCCCGTCTCGTGTCACAAAGTAAGCGTAAAAACAAATCAAGTCAAAGGCCTGTAATAAGCGGTGAAAAATTGTGGTTGGTGAAGTTAATTATAGGACAAGATTACTTAAATTCAGTTAAACATATTCTTCTTAATTGACAGTACCTACAAGAGAGAGTTTTTCATAGTAAACTATGAAAATCTCTGCTTTTTAATATTTCAAAATTTATGTCAAAAAAAAAATTTTGGGGAAAAATACAGATATTATGCAATCTGGCCGTTAGGGACCTTGGTTGGAGTAGCCAATAATTAATTCAATAAAAATTTATTTGCGTTAACGCAACCACAACCGCAAAGCAAAGAGTAACCTAATTAATTACTTATCGAATGTCAACCGCAGCATTATGTTGTGATTAAAAAAATAATAGGTACTGCTTAAAAGAATTGAGTTGTCTGGCTATTTACCTACTTTACAATTACATTAGCGGTTGTAATTGAAAATAAGTGAGTAATGTGTGTAAATATTTCAGCGACTAAGGAGTGAGCTTCATAGTGTAAATAATACGGCGACAAATTGCTGGAATCACAACGAAGGTAGGTTTCTCACACTGTGGAGCAGTAAGCTAGTTAATGTTATTGGAAACCTTAACGTCATGTACGGTCAGGCAAGAAAGTTGTCTATCATAACCTAAGGTTGGAAATCAGTTGCGCGTCGTAGAACAACAGGGTTGATTTTCCCATGCAAAAGAAATATTCTGACAGCTCAACTAATACTAACGCATCATAACAGTGCTTCTCTTTCATTGTTAAAAAAGGAGATAAGTCCATTAGTTTAACCTAATCGCTATTTTGCTTACATATAACATTTTGTCATAGCTGATAGAGCACTTTCTTGGCCGACCGTGCCAGCATACTGAACTTGTACATTACCTGGATTGCGGGCCGCGAATATATGCGGGGTTGTTGAAAGGGCGCGCGGCCTGGCTGTCAGCCGACTCGCGAGCGCCCCGCGCCCGCGCCGACGGCACACGCTTTATGAATGGATGGGACACCTCTTCTGTCAACAAACATTTATCATTTTATAAGTACAGATCGCATTAATACATTCTTGGACACCCTTTTAGGTCACCTAAATCACGGCAAAACGCATGTGAGTGAAATTTAGAATTAGGTAGGTACCTACACAGACTTCTTTTCATTTTAATTTCTATCTTTCTATTTTTTAATACTGGTATTATAATTGCAATTATGTTACTAAAATATCATATAAAGTATTAAAATAGCCGTTTCATCTTAACTGACTGTCAAACATCTGTAAAGATGTTTCTTGAGGGTGTTCAAAACTCGTAACATTTGATGAAATTACGCTAGCTTACTGCAATAAGAACATACTTGAAAAATAGGCGCTGTGAGGAAATGTCTCGGTAGCTTAATTGGACAAAGCACCGCGCCGGTATTCAATAGATGCAGGCGGCTAAGCCACAAAAGTGAATTTCGAGAAAACAGCGAAAAACATTTGAAATCGATTTGAAAAAGTGTTACTTAGCTGCTTCAACCCTTACGCTATCTCAGTAACTAATAGACGGAAAAATATAATTCCAAGATTGGTCGATAGAGCATCGTCTGCTTAGTTCAGAGGTAACGAAAACTTAAAAAGCCGCTAAAGTCACTTAGCCGCCTTCTTTCATATCAGGGCAGTGTATACATATAACAGACTAATAACCTTTGTAAGAAAGTTCTTTGTATTAACGTATGAGGAGAAGAATACATAGTAAAACACGTTTTAGTCAATCTCTAGTAACGTACCTTCATCGATGACATGCGCGTGTATGTGCGCGCCGGCGCCGTTGGGGGCGGGCGCTTCGGCGGCGGCGCGCGCGGCGGGCGCGTATAACGCGTCGTAGGGCGGCGGGGCCAGCTCCGGCGCGCTGGGGCTCGCATCGCACGTACCGTGAACCGACGTCGCTACAACACGAGAGGAATATCTTAACGAGGAATGTTACTGATGTCGAAATCAGACACAAAATGTATATCAACAATATACTGATTCGAATAACCTGTTTTCAAACTTGGATCTTGTATAAATCTTGGTTTTTGAGACGTTTTGTTTGATTGAAGGCACTACCGCGATATTTTTACCTAAAATTCGTAGTATTATAATTTCTGCGGTTAGTAATTGTGGAGTGTTAGTTTTTAAAATAATTATCCCAATTCCCAACATACCCACGGAAACCGTATATTTTCCCAGGACAAAAGGTTACTGTTTTATTCTGGTCTACTACAGGTGAAATTTTAATCACCTTCTAAATTTTAATACAACAATCTATCTACGAGACAAAAGCAAATGACGTATATTTTCTTTTGGTATATAGCCTTTGAGTATCTAACCAAAACGGGAGTGGCCATTGACAGGCGTACCCCGCTGCCAAAGGTACGAGACCGCCGGTCATACTGGTTATATAAAACTAGTTGCCGCACGTTCCACGTCATTCAATAAATGTTAGTAGCGCACAACGGACCTGAGCTAAAAATGCCGAATTGCAGCGTTTTTGCGTGTAAAAAGAGGTCGGAATCCTCTAGTTTACAATAAGATAACTGTACATTCCATTTCTAAGTATTATTTTGACTTAATATTAACAAATAATACAATAAATTTGCAAAATAACATGAAAAATTCCCAATCAATAAGTGTTGCCACTAAATAGTAATCGTATCAAATTAGGGTAATTTTTAAAGATGTAGTTTTTAAAATTTGACTTGAATTGATTTAAACGTATAATAAATATGCGTTTTGTTTATTACTATATATTATTGAAAACATATAACTGCATAATTATGTCTCGACGAAATAAAACATGGCAATCAGTAATCAAATCAATTATTCAATTCAAATCATAAAAATAAATCAACAAGTTTCATCTAATTTATATTTTAAATCGTTAATCTTAATACTTTTAAATACGTTTTAGTAAACTTATCACGAAATGATACAATTTTGAATTTAAGAACTGACCACACTGCATGAAAATTAGGGCTGTGGCAGTCTAAAACAAATATCGATATCGACATTATCAATAAATGACGATGATTTATGCGACATAATTATATTTTTAATACGTAACTTACTTAGATTGAGTTTCATTTATTATTTTTTCTTGGTTAAGGGAACTTTTTGTGTCGGGGTTTTTTTAATAATAATTATAATTTTTTTTATTTTATACTCTTTATAGGTAGATTTTGTTAAGTTGTAAATAACTAGTCTGGCCATAAATACTGTTACATAAACATACATTTTACAACTTATTATTTCGGTTTTAGAAAAATTTCTTGCAATTTTGCGGAATTTTACATATTTTATCGTGTTCATTATAAAATTACAATATGGAATGGGATATTAAAAAAATAGGATTGCAGTGATCGCCTTGTACAAAGTGGGTCCGGTAATATTCCAAACACTTCTAAAGCTTGGTATCAGCCGTATGTTCGTATATCGTACTATCAAAAGATACAACAACACTACCTTCAAGTAGCCTATTAATTATTGGCTGAACTCATCGATAGTGACATATCGATAATGACTAACTCTAACAAGCTCCGTTAACCCGTATCACCGGGGTAATAAATCAAGTGCATGAACGGGTTGATATTTTTAACTGTTCTTTGAGTGAATTCCAACTAATTGTATTAAAATGTTTAAGTTATAATATTATTTAAATTAGACTACTTATTTATAATTAAGATACAATATCGCATTAGGAACCTCCTGTCATGATATATGTATGTATGAAATAAATAAATAATAATAATAACATTCCTTACACGAAAATGACGTACTCTTGTATACTGATAGGCTGTTCATGCGTGTGTTTTTAAACATGTGTGCGTGTAGTCTGTGTTTGTGTTTGACAATTTCTTCGTTTGCGTGCGTAACAACATGATCGAAAATGCATTTGTTTGTAATCGCTTTTAGTGTGTATCAAATGGTATAGCCCAGTACAAAAATGTCAAGATAATGCCCATAGAAAATGTCCACCAAAAATCTTAAATTTTTGTTACGGCCTCCTAGCACATGAGTAATAGGTAGCTTGTATTCTGGTGGGAATATTTATTCATGTGCTCCTAGCAACACTTTTTTTACGCGATGCGTGCGTATATCATTTACAGCTTGGAAGGATGCTCAAGTGATTCCCCTCCCTAAAAAATCTAACCCTTCTTCCTTCAGTGACTATCGTCCCATCTCAATTCTTCCCTTTCTGTCTAAGGTTTTGGAGCGAGTTGTTCATCAGCAACTCAGTCATCATTTGAACAAATACAATCTCCTTAACCCTTTCCAATCTGGTTTTCGTCCAGGCCACAGTACGACTACAGCCCTAGTAAAGATCACAGACGATATCCGCCATGGTATGGACAAGAGGTACCTTACAGTCTTGACGTTGCTGGACTTCAGTAACGCTTTCAATACTGTTGACTTCGACATTTTGATCGGCTTATTGCGTTCCCTAAACATATCTCCTGCGGTTATTGACTGGTTCCATAGTTACTTGCGCGGGCGCCGACAACGCATCATCACTGGGGATTCCTTCTCAGCTTGGTGTGACGTCGGAGCTGGTGTACCACAGGGTGGCGTCTTGTCTCCTCTTCTTTTCGCTGTTTTCATTAATTCCATCACTCGTAATCTTAGTTCTTCCTACCATCTCTATGCAGACGATCTCCAACTATATTGCCAGGGTGGCTTTGATGACCTGGAGACCGTCATCTCTACAGTAAATTCTGACCTGACTCGCATTTTGGAGTGGAGCAAGTCTTATGGTCTCAAGGTTAACCCTGCGAAGACGCAGGTGATGGTTGTCGGTGGCCCTCGATTGGTCTCTAAGATTGACTGGGGATCACTACCTCTAATTGTATTCGACGGCGTCCAAATCCCATTTAGTAAATTTGTAAAGAACTTGGGAGTTTTTATGGATGGTACTTTGACATGGGACAAGCATGTATGTGAGGTGAGCAGGAGGATGTTTGCATCAGCAAATTCTCTCAACCGATTACGTAATTTTCTACCGATACCGACCAAGATTGCTCTAGTTCAAGCATTGCTTCTGCCTATATTAGATTATGCTGACTGCTGCTTTCTTGACCTTAGTGAAAAGTCGTTGGATAAGCTTGAGCGCCTACAAAATTTTTGTATCCGAATTATCTTCGGTCTACGGAAGTACGACCACGTTTCGAAGTTCCGCGCACAGCTTAACTGGCTTCCCATTCGTCTTCGCCGTAACCTTCATATCCTCTCTTTACTTTACTCTGTTTTATTTGATCCGCGCACTCCATTTTACCTCAAAGAGCGTTTCGATTTTCTGCAGTCCACTGAGGGTCAGGATAATCTGCGGTCGTCTCGAAAACTACAACTCTCTTTTCCTTCCCATTCTTCACAATTCTACTCACAATCATTCAGTGTTCAATCTGTCCGTTTATGGAATTCTCTACCCTTAAGCGTCAGACAATCAGAGTCACTTCCCATTTTCAAGACTAGAGTGAAGGCACTGTATCTGTCTCGGTAATGCTTCGTATCGGTTAGGGTGTGTGTAGACAGTTGTTTTTATATTCTTACTGTACTGTATATATAATATTATATGTATTGTGTGTATGTATTGTATTTATAAATGTATATGTATATATATATATATATATATATATATATTATTTTTATTTAATAATTGATATATTATGTATTATAAAGGTATATTTATTATTTTTACGGTAAATATTCAAAATATTTTAAAATAATTTTGATTGACAATCTTTTCTTACAATTTGTTTTGCACTGCATTACCCCTTCTACGCTAATATAAGATTTCCTATACCCAAAAGGTTGTCTGGAAGAAATCGCTTTTTAGCGATAAGGCCGCCTTATTGTACCTACAATTATATCTCGTCTGTATTAATTTATGTTCATGTGTTTTGTGCAATAAAGTGTTTATTCATTCATTCATTCATCATTCATTCATTACAATACTGTTCATAAGTTTTTGATTTTTCCTTCATAACTTAACAAGCTTAGGCCCGTAAAATTTTTTAACTATGTTGCAAAAAATATTTTCGGGTGAAATTTTGACCTACATTTTTAACTTCTATTTAAAGCCCATGTTCTAAAGACGATACCGAACGCCTAAAAAAATTCTGAAGTTGATGAAAAAGTCACCTGTATAATTCCGTGCCAAAATTAATCCCGATCCTTTTAGCCATTCTGGTGTGTTAATCTGGTGTAATTGAAATAAATATTCATAAAATTAATAAGGTATTATTGTTGTTTGTTAATTTAAAATTGTTTGTTAATTTAAATCATTTTGATAAAATAAGCTGCTGCTCGACTAATGTCGTCGTAAAGCAAATAGTCACCAAGTCGCTTTTTTGGCAAAATCGAGTCAAATGGAGTTCTACGAATTATGTATTTGGATTTTGGATACAAATTATCCAAAAATAATCGAGGAGCGGATGTAACTTTTAACTCTAGATTTGAGAGTAAAAATAAATAATCTGTTTCTTTTTATATCGGGATCCATACTTTTTATTAAAACTAAACGAAAATCGGTTCATCCGTTTAATCCATTAGGAGCAACGATACCACAGACAGGCAGGCACTTTAAAATTATAACACCCCTCTATTTGTGCGTTCTGGGGTTAAGAAGCAATAACACTTCTTTAGTAAATTATTCGAAACATGCGTTTATTAGGATTACACAGCGATCGAAACGTCGGGATAAACCAAAATATAATAACTTTATTTTTATATCGTGTATTAGGTTTTTTCACTAGAATAATCAATAGAATCACGGAATCAACATTTGTGACTGTATTAACAAGGATGACATTTAACAAAAGATTCAGGCAAACCTTTTCCTAAATGTCGGTTGTTGGTACTTAGAAAGGTACGTACGTAGTATTTTATGTATTTTAGGTATTTTATGTTGGCAACTAGGATGGTACGTACTACGTACCATCCTAGTTGCCAACATAAAATTTATAGGCATCAATATGATAAAATAAAATGTATGCAGATTTTGTCAAATTTGCCTCGCAACTTGTGACGAGCAAGCCAATTAAGATCTCATTACAATATATGTTCAATTAACATTCCGACAAACGGACACGGCATATTCAAAGAGTTTGCGGCTACAAGTGAATATGAACGCGCCCTTTGTCAAGCGCCGACCGTATTTTTATGAATAGGTATATCGCCGCTTTAAGCGTCAGGAATTCACCTTTAAGTAGTGCTTACTAATATTAAATTTGCGAATTTGCTAGTTCAAGAGCTGATAAAGAATTTATTAAGGGAACATATTATTTAGTCTATTAGAAATATTAATATAATTTTTTTATCAATGAGTACAAAATACGGGTATGTAATGATTGCGGTTACTTTACTACTGCGTTATATTTGCAAATTAACCCAAAAAAATATCACTTTGGATTTTTTTATTTTTAAAAAATAGGTTAAGTAATTTTTATTTTATAAATAAAAAATCTCAGACTATATTGTCAAAAGTCATATCAGACTTCTCTAAATGTAGATTTTGTTAATTATTACACAAGATGCAATTAAAATAACGTAAAACCATTAGAGGGCCGATTCTAGTTCAAAAATACAACATCTTTTTTTGCATTAGGACCAACAACAACAACATATTTTTTTATTTCAATACCAAATTTACTGATTTAATAACTTCCAAAGTACCTAAAAACTTCTGGGTTTATTTTAGCAGTATAAAAAAAACGAAAAATCTTAGCCAGACTCAACATTCTGTATTCACAATAGGAAAAATAATAAAATTATAATACCTATACATAAAAAAACTAGCTGTTGCCCGCGACTTCGTCTGTGTCAATTTCTGTAATTATGATCGCGACTATTTTTGCAACATTTTTCACTGATGCCTTCCTCGATAAATGGACTATCCAACACAAACAGAATTTTTGAATTTGAACTAGTACTTTCTGAGATTAGCACGTTCAAACAAACAAACTCGTCAGCTTTATAATATTAGTATAGATAAAAATATAATAAATGTGGACATCATCACATACATTGTTCTGATCCCAATTTGAATAACTATTTAAAGCGCTCGTATTTTGGAAACCAGAAACAAACGTACCAATAACACCCAGACCCGAGAAAATGTAGAAATACCCTTTTTTTTCTACATTGACCCATCCGGGAATCGAACCCGAACCTCGGAGTGTACGCCACTCCGCCACGGAGGTCATCCTCGATAATAATACTACGAATTAACATTTCGACTTGACTGAAATAATATTTTTTATATTTGTGATCATATCTCCGGCTATACGTTACCGTTAGCATAAATTATTTATCGACCTAAAATAAAAAAATAAATAAATGCCTTAAATGTACATTACATAACTTAATATAAATTACGTAAACATCATAACCTCGATGTTTTCTACTAGTATATGTATGTAAAAAGCCAGTTCGTCGAACAACACAATGAATGCTTCGAAAACAAAACAAAGTTAGTACAGTCAGCATGATAACCTTTAGAAATCTTTTGAAAAACAAACAAACTTGTTTCAATGACGTAGTACTAAACTATTTAGTTATACGAGGCTGACCTTACTATTTCTAAATAATAATTAATCAACCATTTAGTTTACACAACAAATACTTACTTGCGCGAATCTTTAGGATGTATTGAAAGAGCGTGTCTTTCTTGAATACGATATAACCGATGACGAAGAAAATGAATACTAGGACAACAAGGCCTATGATGGCCCACACGTAGGTCGGCAGCACCTCGCCCGGTTCCGGGTCTAGTGGTAGCACGCAAGCGCGGTCCATTCGCAGATCTTCCACCAGCCTGTAAACAGAATTATTGAAGTGAGCGAAATTTGAAACTTACTATAACCGTGCAAATCGAATGATAAATGATAAGGAAACTTAATAAACGTAGACAGGGTACTAGCATATAAAGTCAACGTACTGAGTTACGTGTAATCACAACGAGTAAGGAAGGATAGAAGTGTTGTATAACCCACTCCAGATGTAAGATACACTTAATTCTAGTAGAGGACCAGAAGCTGAGGCGCAGTTCGGAATACTTGCTCAGTCATCAGTTAAGAGTGTCTTAGAAATGAGGTTTCGGTAACAATACCTGGAACTCCCTTTTCAATTAGATATCATGTAATGTAACGTACCCCTTGAAGCAGCCCCCACATTTCACTACGGACTTGACACAGAATCCCTGTTGAAGCGGAGACTCGCGCTTGTAATCTTCACAGTTGAGGCATTTTTGGCACGCGGTCTCCTCGCAGTAGTGTCCGACGGAACACTGCGAGTCATCAATGCACGCTGCGGGCTGGCCATGCAGTCGGGTGCTGAGACATGATGCCCAAAGCACTACTAACGCCCTGAAAAGATGATAAGACATTATCAACAGTCAAATTAACAAAAGTTTTAGGACTGAAACAATTTACATGTATGGCGAGTGAGTTTTTGTTCTCATAGCAAGTAATCAGAACAATGACAACATAGCTACTTTTATAATATTAATGGCAGCCCGTTTCAGCTTAACATGGTTTATACTAATGAAAAATGAGACTAAATTTGGAATCAGTTTAAGTCTCATTTTCTAGACGAACTTTCGTCGAACATTAATTGTATTTCTGTCACTTTAAATCGAGATTTTGTATCAACTAATAAATCAGGATCACTCAAGTCGTAATCTGTGGTAATAAAATACTGCAGTAACAAGTATAATTTTAACATCAATATTATATGATTTATTTTTGATATTGCGTAAACATAGCTCCCATAAAAAAAATGATGCCACAAAAACTAATTTGTATATTAAACTAATTTGTTATGTTTTAATGTGAAGACGAGACGGAACGCTTCTTGACTAAAATGACGCATCATTATATCGAACGATATCGTGTAATCTTATGATTTTTACACGAACCGGTAGGTAGGTACCTACCCTATATCATAAACTACCTATTCCTGCGATTAAGAATGCGCTATCAATAGAATGTTCAAGTGGGTTATTATCACTTTCTAGAAGCTAATTATTAATCTAAGCAAATTTAGCTTGCGTTGAGTTTTAAAACATGTTTGTTCAGAAATTGTAATTTATAAACTATCCGATATTTTAACAGTCAGCATAATTCATCGCCCTGTAGATCTAGTGGTTTAAATACCGAACAAAGATCTCGGGGTCCCGGGTTTGCTGCCCGGTGCGATGTTCGATGTTCGGGCAGTAAAAAGTTTCTAATCTTCGAACATTGCTCGGGTTTGTGATGACTAACCCGCATTTGGCAAGCTTGATGATTATTCCTGTACCCATCATTGCTATGGTAACATGAAATTAATCACAGAACATTTTATTTCCATGTTCTGTGAAATTAATGATGAAGGCCTTTTTGCCCTGCAGTGGGATAATTATAATAGGCCGTAACTTTACTTTACCAGCATGATTCGCATAGTTTAATGTTGTCACATGTTGTAGTTTGCGTTTTAAAAAAGAATAGTTCACTTATTATGTTTCTAAACTTGACTGATTTTTGTCTTTATGCCTTGATGAACAAACAATATTATCCCGAAGTGGAGGGATATTTAATCATAACTTTGGTAATATCAAAAGACAATGCCTAGTACATATTTTGAATTCGTGAGCGTTTAACACGCTTTCAACAAAATGTAAAAAAGAACTATAGAGGCACAAAACAGACTGTACAGGCACAAAATTTATTTGTATTGCAAAATTGAAAAAAAAAATTTCTAGATTATACGACCGATATGACAAGCAAATGACACCAACGCGTTAACGACTCGTCAGTTTCATAACCCGGCGAAAAGTTTAAAGCAAGTTGAACTGCTAAGCAATTCATTTCTTTGACTTCACATTAAACGCATTTTTTACTTTTATAAGTGATTTGTAATGAAATTCTGAATGATAATTTAAGATAAATTAAAATGATATGTATGATCGAAATCACGAATACCTCATTGAGGTCATAATATAATCTAATTAATATCTTTATGCCTGTATTGTCTGCAAAATTATATATGAAGTGAATAAATGAATATGAATATGAATATTGTTTTCGGTCATCTATCTTATCTAAAATTATCTATTGTTTCAAAAACTCGTTTGAGCTCTGCTAGGTAGTCTAAACAATGAGCGAGCAACCTAAGAGTGTTAATTTTCGAAATCAGCATATTTTATATTAATTTAGTTCGCGTTTTTAAATCTTAATAAAATATATATACTAAAAAACTATCCCTATTAATATCTTAAATGATGATACTTAGTACAAAATAAACATAAGTTAAATTCAAAAACACTTTTGTTTTCAACAGTATTTGCTCAAGAGTCTTGTTAAAAGGAAAATGGGGTCAACACGGCCGAAAATGGGGGCAAACCGGAATAACAAATTTTTCAATGTGGAGGCATACCGGCCGGGGGCAACCCGGAATGGGGGCCGGACCCATCATATTAGGATAGTACTTGATAATAATCAAGTTGATATCATTAAATACCTATGCAGTTATCTAAATATACGCACGGTAAAAACTCCTAACTCAATCGAAATATACGAAGTTACTTTTAATACCGGAGTCAAGTTTTAATTTTCTGTTTTACATGTCCTTATCATAAACTAGCTCTACCGCGTCAATTGCTGTTATTATGAACGCTATTATTTTGCAACATTTTTCACTGATGCTTCGCTCCTATTGGTCCCAGCGTGATGTTGTATAGCCTAAAGCCTTCCTCGATAAATGAACTATCCAACACAAAAAGAATTTTTCAAATCGAACAAACAAACAAACTCTTCAGCTTTATAATAAGTTTGACGACCATTTGGATCAGCGGTAGTAAACGCTGCTTCTGAGCCATGGGTCGCGGGTTCGATCCCCGCACAGTACAAATATTTGTGTGCATGAACATGTCTGTTTGTACTGGTTTGGGTGTTTTCTATATATTATAAGTATATATTTACAAAAAAAAAGTATTTAAGTAAGTTTATCGGTTGTCTAGTACCCCATACGACAGGGTACCTACTTAATAGTAGCTTAATTTGGGACTAGATGGCTCTGTGTGGCCCAGTGAGGCATGTCTTAAATATTTATTTATTTTATTATTTATTCATTTATAATATTAGTATAGATTAAAATGTAACCGAAAGTTACTATGGAGCCAATAATAAAGTCGGGAAGAAACATCAGCATATGTACCACCATTCACTACACAAACTTCCTCAGATTTTAATCAATATAGAATTTTCCTCGATTGACTCACCAAGTTTTAGGTAGAGTCGGTCGAGAAAAAATCTCTTTGTAGATACCTAAGTAATTTATTCAACTACGGCTGTCCCTTTCTATCAAACGGTACCTACCTATTTTTATAAAAACACCAGTTGTAGGGAGGTAAGGAATTCGTCTGTACTGCATTAATAACTAGATTTTATTTCACAGTTGAGTAGTCGGAGCCTTGCATCTGAGGGTCATGAATGGGTTTCTAATGCATTGTAGTAATTCTAAGTTGATGATCAAGAAATAAGGAATCGTATTTGTGTGAGACATCTAAATGTGCAGGACATGCTTAAAGCACTGAATGCCATAATCAAAATGGTCTTAGCGGCGCGAAAGGCGGCATTTTCAAGGCTCTAAATAAATGTTAGTTAACAAAACAACTTAAGTTTACAGTTTTACACATTGCCGAATGTCGGACCATGGTCAAGCGTATTTTGAAATTAAGTTATCATATCACTCATTATTTTTTTCTGCCTGATTTACCTATAATTAGGTAGTTATAATAAGTAGGCAAACGTGTACAACAAACTTAATTATACTATTATTTAAGAAGCAGGGTTAAGTTCATAATCAATTAATTATTTATTTCCAAAATAATGATAGAAAATAAGGTACTTAGTACTTAGCATACAATAACATTGGTCCATAGAAATTGGGTATCACTTTCACAATCATGTATGTATTTTATCAATAGTATTCATTGATATATTTAAACTGGAAGTCGCAATTTGATAACAACAGCTACGTGCATATTAATTTATTAGTTTAAATTAATGAACCGATATTAATATACTTAGTATTACGTATTACTTAGGTACTATGCGATCGTGAGTAAGCAGATACACATAGGTAGGTAAGTATGCGTGTACTGTGCTGGCACAATAGAGGTAAACAGAGCGTAACAGAGATCGTAAGTTCGCTCCTTGAACCTTTACTCCTATGTGGAGGTCTCTTGCGAGTTCAACGGGACTCCGGTTTGCCAGTTTCGGCGGCACTACCACCTGTAGGTTTGCTACATGGTACCTACACCGACCTTAAGTGTAGGCCCATATAAGGCCCAAAACGAGAGGCTTCGCTGAGCTAAGTATTATCCTCGGCCGTACCAGGTGACCGCTAATACAGACCTAGGCACCGATTTTTACCGGTTTGGGAGATTAAAACCTTCCTAAAAGGCCTTCAGGGATAGGTCCATCCTAAAAAAGACTATCCGAAGCAGTGATTGGCGCAAGTGGTCCTGGGTGCGCCAAGGCACCGCACTAGTCGTCTAGATCCGCGCTTAGTGTTGTCGTTCGTAACTTCAAGAAACCAATAACTTAGTATTTCTTTTGCTTTCACTATCTGATATTTATGTACGATACCTAATTAAGAGAATATTGATTCCCCATACACACTTCCAATCCCTTTCATCACATTAAAAGATAATTTCTTGTTTAAAAAAATATCCTATCTCGACATTAAATTATCTAAAGTTGACCGATTTTTAGTGATGAAATAAATACAATATTACTCGATTGGAAAATTTGGAAATGGATTCATATTCACGTGCCTGCAGTTGCGAGCCTGCTGTATCTACCTCTCATACCGTCTAGTAACAAAAAGACAAAGAGTACTAATGCAAGCGAGTGAAGCTTATGCGCGGCGGGCTGGGAGCGAGCAGCGCGATAACCGCCCGATCTGCTGATTCACACCACTATTTTAATTTATTCTAAATGCGCACGTGTCCTTAACGCGTTCTCTTGTGCTTGCGAAGTTGCGACTTCGATATTATTATGGAGGGAGTCTTTATGTAATCACCACAAACAATTTGCAATATAATTACCAATACGACGTAGTATTTACGATGCCATATGCCATATACCTTCGCGTAATAATACCTATGCATACTCAGAGCCAGTACTATTATACAAGTAGTAGACATAGGTACTACTTTGTATAAGTTGAACACATAAATGGACAATGACAATAATAACACTATTTTAAATATCAGATATATCAATCCAATGTAGGTAATGTAAGTATATTGTCATAGTTATAAGTATTACGTATCTATAGTAATAATTTCGATGGTTTAGGTAGACGAGCGATTAAGAGGAAACACTACGCGTTCGAGAATTGAAAAATAGGTAGGTATTTGTAAAATCTATTGCTGTCGCGCAGTGCCAAACCCCTTCACCGCAGAGCGTGATAGAGACAACTGCTTCTTGGACCGAAAATACCTACTAAAAGCACACTAAATCAACGTTTCGTAGTCCCCCGATTACTTTTCCAAAACTGGACCGATTTAAATACTTTTTCATTTAAAATTAAAGAAAGGCTTTGGCCGTGTTCGTATGTTTTCTTTTTTTTTTTCTAAAATTTTGCCAAATTTGTTTTCTGGATGTTTGAACACAGCGGAAAATCTAATATCTTTTTTATTAATTAATTTATGAAAAAACGGAAAACATAGAAACATGCTAATAGTGGCCATAGATTTTTGTAATAAAAAACTGGCTTTATCCAGGGAGGAAACAGGGGACTACGTTTGTATGGAAAAACGGCCCTTGTGTTTCCTCTTAATATCCTGCATTAACAACTGGTAAATTCACAATATTTACCTAGGTAACCAAAAAAACTAGCTGTGTCCACTAGGTCTTGGAAAGTAAATTATACATAATCTACACCAACCATAACAAAAAATATAAAAAATACCTATCTAGCAAATATATTTAATCCCAACTTTTAATTTTAATCACGAAAGTGTCATCGACCATTGTCATTGAAGCCATTCAACAATCTTTTTTTTAAACTTTTAATCAAGTTTTAATAAGACTAAAATGATCGGCCTTCAAAATGTTAGGTAGGTACTGCTTGCTACCTACGACTGCAGCCAGTACGACGTAATAAAATTAATATTAAACCAACTGTAGTACGTAAATACGTAATGCTTACCTATTCGTCGTGGGAGAGAATGACTTTGACTAGATACATTTTTTGTGACTTATGAATCTGTGAATAAACATTTGTAACTTGTTGACTAATCTACTAATTTATTGCTTCTAGGCAACTTTTCGCAAACAGCACCTCATCCAAGAGAAGCGATTAAGAAAACAAATAAACAAAGTGGCTATATTTGTCTTGATCCTATTTAATTGCAACCGTCCTCAATAAGAAATTTTATAAGTACAAGGGTATCGGTATTGATATTTAATGTTGCTATTCTATCAACACATTCACGGTGCGTGTTAATTTTTTAATACACAATACAATATAGGTACACACAAAAAATAGGTACTTTGAAACACTAGGTGCAGTAGGTAGGTTTACCTACCTACTGCATGAATCGGTACGCACACAGGACTTCATTAGCTAATAACTCACAATGATTGATCAATTATACCGTCATATTATTTAGCGTACCTACCTTCTTATAAAGAGTTCATTTACGTTGCGTGTTACGCTTTATTATTATCCAACTATTTAGAAATACTATTATAAAACGGATCCTATAAAATATGTTCATTTATTTGTAAGGGGATATTGGGTTCGTAGTTTCGCCTTGTCTGTCTGTGTGTCTGTCCATCACCGGTTAATTTCAGAGACCCTAAACACTACAATGTACTGAATTAGTTTAGCCACTAATAAATTCAGGGATTCATGTGTAAAGGTCTACACTACCTAGAGCCTTTACGCGAGCATTTCTATGTAATGTGTAGGTACCATGAGGGAAGTTTGAATAATATAATAAACGTGTAAGACTAAAAAAAGCAATAATATGTCCATACATAATAAAGGCACAGGAACTTTTTTTAAATATTTGTGCAAGTAGAAAAATATATTATTTTGCTGTTAAATACAGATGTAGGCGTTCAGGACCATTAGTTGGCTCCAATGGTTAAAGTAATTAATATAATGGTTAGGGTGTCGCAAAGGGGGTGCACTAACCTAAACCTAACCTAAACCTATTTCCAGCGCAATCGTTTCTGTCACTAAATGTATCATAGTCAGCTGATTGGCCTTTAAACGATTAGGGATATAGTTTAGGACTCGGACTGGAGTTCGAGGATTTCGCAATTTTGTGCCTAATTGGTAGCTAATTATGTGGTTATTTAAGCAATGTTTTAACTTGAGCTGTTCAGACAAACTTTTAGAAGATATTATATTTTCAGTTTAGCATGTGTCCACTAATAAATGGTCGTCCTTGATCATTGTTTAATTATAAATGTGAAGTAGATACTTACTACATAATAAAAATGTAACGTTCATCGCAACATCGAATCGACAGAACATACTGTTTGTTTGTGTTTTATTTTCGTTTACATGAGATGCGTTAAAGTTAAAACCGCTTTAATCTGATTGGCCGCGGCCGGGTACGCGGTCGCCGGACGGTATCAACCAGTGCTATGCTCCTACTTCGATGAGTCATAAATACCTACAGCACATCGGAATCGGTGACGCGTAGCAACAAAACCGGATTAGTTTCTGTGCCTCTCGTTGCAGACATTAGGTACCTATTCACAATAAACAAAAACGAGGACTTTATTTTAATTTTTACCTCACTAAGCCTACCTAGGTAGTTAAATTATTTAGGATGGAACCCAGTATCAGTATTTCTGTTTAATACGTTTTTTTCGTTAACTTTATGCAGTTAGAACCGTATCGTTTATTGTAGAACTTTAGTTCTGGAATTCCATAGCACTGGAGTTTTGAAAAGCTTGTTTGTGAAACTACGAGTGAGTTGTCAAGATACTGTACCTAAACACTGCTGATATGATTTTCAGCATTTAAATGAAATGTATAATCCAACCAAAAGCTTTTAGTAATTAGTAATTACCTACATAGGTAATTGCATGTAGAATTTAAGGTCGACTCAAGCCGGTTTAATTGGAAAACTTTATCTTAGGTTTTGCTTTCGATTCGTTTACTTTTCTCAGTACCTACCTACCTACCTACTTTACTTTGTACGTATGAGTGTGTGTCAAAAACCTTTTGCGTTAAACAAGTTGTTATATGTTTATGTTTCTACTTTCGCTTGAATAAAAAGGACGACAGAAAATCCTACATAACATACCTAGGTACCTACCTATACATCTACATCAACAATGCAGATTGCCATAGGATATTGTCAAATATGATGCAACACTAAGTTTTATTGGTAAACAATTTGGCAAATATTAGGTAGGTATAATACTAGCGGACCCGACAGATGTTGTCCTGTCTTCTTAACTATGAATATTGATTACGAAATATTATAATTTAAAAAAATGTTACCAATAGTTTATTATTTATAATGCTTTAGGTATGATACAAAATTCTTTGTTTTTTTTTCTGGCGAGTAGGTACATAAATAGTTTTGTTGTTATTCCGACATGGGAACAGGCAACATAATACAGACATAGGTAATTCAGTTATTTGACCATATTTTTTGCAGCACGCATTTGGTCAATGTTGTGTCAAACGCCAATTAACTCCATACATTTAAAAAGGTTAAATTGTCAAATTTCCGCGCTATTTTCGTATTTTTTTTCTTTCATAAGACACCTAACCTTTTATCTTAATCTAACCTTTTCCTGCCAATGACAAAAAAAAAACCGGACAAGTGCGAGTTGGATTCGCGCACGAAGGGTTCCATACCATTTACTAGGTAAACGACAGTAGGTAGGTATATAAATTGAGTTACCTTTTATTGGGGTGCCCTTCGGTTCGCCTAAAATTTAAAGTCCTAATTTCATTTGGTCGAACCGTATTGGCCTAAACTTATAACGTATAGGTACTAATTTTTGTCTGGTCTAACAGTTGTTTTCGCACTAATATAGTTTGGTCTAAAAATTGAAAACCCTAATTATAGTATGTCTAATATCGAATGCACTAAAATGTATTCGCATCTTTTTTTTTTGCATTACGCTGTGTATTGAAAGCTCTAATTTTTTTCAAACCGAAGAAGTTTAAGAAACAAATCGCTCACAAACCGACCCCAAGCAGTCTTGTCTGCCCTACCCCTAGAGTGTAATTCAAAAGCGCGTAGGCGCGAAAGGGCGAGGCGGCCCGCGGGCTGAGGAGCAGGAGGCTGTAAGACAGGCGCCGCGGCAGAGGCTGGCCGGCCGAAAGCCGAAGCTGCGGAGGTGAGCGTAAGCCATCTGCGACGATTAATAGCACGCGTGGGACCGCCGGAGCCCCGCAGCGCCGAATCCGTCACGAAAGTTTGATTGTTTGGATGCATGCATGATTGCTTGTTCGCATGCATGTTTGCTTGATTGCATGCATGCTTGCTTGTTTGCAAGCATGATTGCTTGTTTGCATGTCTGCTTGTTTGCAAGCATGATTGCTTGTTTGCATGTCTGCTTGCTTGTTTGCATGTATGCATTAGGGTTGTTGAGGATGTCGATTTTTTCACATCTGCGGATGCAGATGCGGAGGCGGATTTTTAGAGGCTCACATCCGCAGATACGGATGCGGATGCAGATGCAGATCTGAAGATCTTTCATAGCAGAAATAAAATAATAGTAGTTATTTTTAATATTTGCATGCATGCATCGATTTCAAATGATTTCTCAATGACGAGGTGGTGGTACGGCCCTTGCGAGAGTATGTTTTATTGCATATTTTGTAATCAGCCTTGTCCTTGTCATCTTTATTTGGTATAAAAAAAAACAAATGTCACTTTGTGTCGGTGGTGGCATAGTAAATTCACTAAGGTGCGCTTATACGGGCAACTACTGCGGAAATCTCACTTAACAATGATATTGTCACTGCATGGTTTACATTTACACGACCACTAATTATTATTAAAATTAAACTACTTTTACATAAAACCCAATAACTCGTGATAGAATTCGTAAAGATATACGATAATCGCAATTAAACGCGAATAATTTTTGATTTACGTACGAAAAACAAAACAAACGCGTCGAAACTTGTCACCGAACGAAATCTCTGCTCCTATTGGTCAATTAGCAGAGGCGCACGGCACACGCGCCAGTCGCCGGGCCCCGTCTTATTTCTTTCTTGTCGCGACCTGTGCTACGCATTCGTATGAACTTCCGCATTGTTTGTGGCGGATGCGGATACGGATACAGATGTCTAAATTGATGCGGAAGTTCCGCAGTTGCAGATGCAGATGCGAACATTCGCAACATCCCTGGTATGCATGCTTGCTTGCTTGCATGGATGCTTACTTCTATGGAAGCATGCATGCATGTATGCCTATTTCAAATTATGATAAACGTTTTAACTTTCTGTGATAAAAAATTTGGAACTGTAAATGGTAGGCGTTAGGATATATTCGGCTAAATCTCGCATTTGGGAAATTATAATACGGCGATATACAATAAGGCGTAGTAAAAATAGGCTAAACACGTTTAGGGAAAGTAAAAATGTGCGAAAAAAATTTAGGCTATTAGCACAGTCTATAAAACCATACATACAGAAAATGCCAACAACGTCTAGACAGTATATATTTTAAGAAATGCCTCACTGGGCCACACAGAGCCATCTAGTTCCAAATTAAGCTACTATTAAGTACCCTGTCGTATGGGGTACTAGACAACCGGTAAACTTACTTATACACTTTTTTTTACAGTACAAAATAAACATGTTCATGCACACAAACATTTGTACTGTGCGGGGATCGAACCCGCGACCCATGGCTCAGAAGCATCGTCTACTACCGCTGATCCAAATGGTCGTCAAGACTCACACGTCAGTATCGTGACGGCCAGGGTTGTCAAAAGTGAACAATATATAAAAATATTGATTTATTGCAGATAAACACTCGTATCAGCACCCCAATGAACCTCAAAAGTGACACACGTATCAAATTATAAAAAAAATACGTCCGCCATTTTAGATTTTAAAAAGGATGGCATAATGGTAATCATCAGCACCCCAATGAACCTTAAAATTGACACCCATGACAAGTTATAAAAAATTACGTCCGCCATCTAGGATTTAAAATTGGATAGCATTTTCGTAATCAGTACCCTAATGAATCTCAAAATTGAAAACCATATTAACTTATAAATTCACCCTTAGTAAATAATAAAAAAGTCCGCCATCTTAAATTAATTATTATGAAGATGTTATTTTCATTATCAGCATTCCAATAAATTCCAACAGGCAAATATAAAATAATTTAAAACAAACATTTGTTAGCCCTGAATGCTGTGTCCCGAACTGCTAACATCGTTTTGTTCGCAGTTCGGGCTCGGCCTTCCCGCGTCTTGCCCTGTCTAGACGTCTTCCTCGGACGACTGTATGGATTCATAGACTGTGCTAATAGTTTGTGTGCCAATGACAATTAGGAGTACAAACAATTCGGCATTCCGATTGTATACCCCTTTTATTGATATCGAACAAAAATAGGCCAAAAAATTGCCTTTTTGTATGGCCCTTAAATATTTATTTTATTTTGTTTTTAGTATTTGTTGTTATTGCGGCAACAGAAATACATAATTTGTGAAAATTTAAACTGTCTAGTTATCACAGTTTTGAGATACAACCTGGTGACAGACAGACGGACAGACGGACAGACCGACAGACGGACGGACGGACAGACTGACGAACAGACAGCAGACGGACAAACAGCGAAGTCTTAGTAGAAGGGGCCCGTTTTACCCTTTGGGTACGGAATCCTAAAAAAATAATTAGGTTAATCGGTCCAGCCGTTCACGCTTGCTTGATGCCGTGACCAAGGGAAATAGGGATTCATGTTTATTATAATAAGAAGACTTTTCATGTAGTTAGTAATTATTTGCAAATAAGCAATTTGACAATATTTTTAAATAAAATAAAAATGTCTTTAAAATTATGATTTTTATGGTAGATTCGACAGTCTGTATTTCTTACTTATAAACTACTAAAGGCGACTAGGCTCTTCCTCTACAAATAAAGGAAAAATAGCCCCCAAAGTTTTAGCACACATGGTGATGACACTTTGCATCATGGCAATGACTAATTGCGACATGGTATTGACAAATTGACAACACGTGGAATTTGGTTTACTTTTAAGCCACTTGGATTACTGTAAATTTAAAAACATTAAACAACTGAAGCTTTATATTTTTTAATTACCTTAAACCTTTTAAATAACGAAACAGCTTGAATATAACTTTTTTTTTTAAAGTTATAATGATATTAATTTTAATCATTATTCAAACTGTCCTAATTTTAATGAACTTTAATTATACTTCTAATTTCATGATCAATATTTCACATTAATATTGAATCCTTTTCTTTGTAATGCGTATCTATCAGCAATTTTATTATTACCGTGATACAAAAATCCACGGTAAAACGCGGTAATTACGAACATAGAAATGACGAAAATAGTGTTATTTGCAGGCATCAAAACCGTTAACTTTTCGCGAACATTCTTTCGTCAATATACGGCCCAAACTTACAGATTTAAGGTAGCAATCAAATATATAATGATTTTAAGGGTGATTATCAGGAACCAAGTTTTTGCTCTGTCCGAGCTTTAAATTGCATTAAATCCTATTCTTTAGTAATTAGTTTAATTTATCTTTTTTTAAGATTGAGTTAGTATAGGCTATAAGTGCATCATAGTATTCAGCTCAAATTAGCATGGGTTTTTCACAATATTTTCCTGAAGTTGAAAATTCTAAGCTCTTTGGCGCGTCCTTTACTCACTTGTTTATTAATGATAGCAATTAATCTACTGAAATGTCAAATTTATAGTAAAAATTTATTATATTTTGTTTTTAACGTAGTTAACGTGCTTGTATACTAATTTAAATAAATTATCTATTAATGGCTTTTACTTTCGATTTAATATTCGAAAGAATTTACGCGCGGACTTTCGTCGGGTAAGTGTCTAATTTCTTCGTTGTCCATTTTTATGTTGTTATTTCTACAGATCGCTTGAATATTTTTCTGTTTAATTCTCTAACTAAAATAACATGCACATGGCTATTATGAAGATATATCAAGGCTAGAACTTAAAAAAAAAATGGTTGCCTGCAAAGTCGGTTTTACGGGCGAAGATTTTACGTGACAACGTCTTTTCACTACAGACACAGCTGACGATACTTTAACCACACGTGTGAACTTGTATTATGACGCTTTCTTGTTTTTCCAACGCCAAGAAAGACAAAGACAGAGACACAAGCATGCGCCGATTCAATGCGCCTAATTCTCTAGTGCTGCGCGCGCGGCAGACCGATCATAGTTGAGTGGGAGAGAGACGCAAGGCATTCGGCGGGCCTCTCTCTCGTTCGGTGACTCATCGTAACGTTACCGAGCGTTACACTTTTTCATAAGTGACTCCCAGCCGCAACCTAATTTAAGACGTTGTCACGTCAAAAAAAGAAAAGGTAATGATTTATAATTTCTATGTCCCTAACTTCTTTGTATTTCTTTGGCCTCGCGCCACAAAGAAATTCGATTTAGTACAAAGAAATTATAAATGGTCTAGCAATCCCAATGTAATACGGCATTCGTCGATGTTTGTGTTGCTGCTGTATGTGTAACTTGTGTTTTTGAAGGTAAGTTATTATTTTAATAAAAATATGGCTGGTGAGAATAGGCGTTTGGAGAATTCGTATTCAGTATTTTCTCAAAGATTTGTTATGTTATCATAAGTATTAACAATCTAATTTAATAAGATTGAAATTTGGTATAGGGGAGGAGATAAAAGACTAAGATGATTCATCATCATCATCATCAGCCTACCGCAGTCTAATGCTAGACATAGGCCTCTCCAGTAGCCCGCCACTTAGATCGATCCTCGGCTTCTGGCATCCAGCTCCTGCCAGACATCTTGCGCAAATTATCACTCCATCTGGCCTGAGGGCGTCCTACACTACTCGTACGTTTGCCGAGATGCGGTCTTCACTCAAGAACTCGTTTACCCCAGCGGTTGTCGGTTCTGCGGCTAATATGGCCAGCCCACTGCCACTTCAGCTTGCTTATCTGGTGGGCTATGTCGGGAACTTTAGGTCTCTGCCGGATCACCTCATTTCTGATTTTATCCCTAAGAGAAACTCCGAGCATAGCTCTTTTTCTATAGCACACTGAGTGACTTTGAACTTGTGGACTAGCCGTACCGTCAGTGTCCACGTTTCGGCTCCGTATGTCATGAAGGGTAGGACGCACTGATTAAAGACTTCCATCTTGAGGCGTCGTGGCATCGACGATGAGAAGACTCGACGTAGTTTCCCAAATGCTGCCCAACCCAACTGGATTCTTCTGTTCACCTCATTCTCAAAGTTGTTTCTACCTAACTGCAATGTCTGCCCAAGATACACATATTTATATCCGTGCAACGCAATTGGCTCCGGTAGTACATGTTCATTGAACATAACCTTGGTTTTATCCTGGTTCATCCGCAGGCCAATGCGTACAGAAAAGTCAGCCAGTTCATTCAGCATCTTTTGTAGGTCCTGCAGCGTCTTGAACATAGCCTCCATTACATTTGTGAACAATTTCGGGGAAATGACGTCCCCTTGTCTCAGTCCTCGCAACGGTATAGGTTTTGTTTGCTGATTCTGTACTTGGATGGACATGGTGGCGGCTTCGTAGAGACATCTTATCACTTGGACGTACCGCCAATCTACTTGGCAACGCTGCAGGGACTACAAAACGAACCAGATCCCGATCGAATCGAAGGCTTTCTCATAGTCCACGAATGCTAGACACAAGGGCTGATTATACTCTTCGGTCTTCTGTATAATCTACCGCACTGTGTGGATGTGGTCTATGGTGCCGTATTCGCTCCGAACTCCAGCCTGTTCCGGTGGTTGGAATTCGTCGAGTCTTCGCGCAAGGCGGTTCGTGATGACTCTTGAAACAGCTTATATACGTGGCTCAGAAGGGAAACGGGTCGATATTTCTTCAGCAGGGTCTTATCTCCCTTTTTGAAGGACAAGACGACTGCACTCCCACTACACGCCTCCGGAGATCTCCCTTCAAACAGGATAGCGTTAAAAAGCTTTTGGAGCTCCCTCAGTACGGGTTTACCTCCAGCCATCAGCAATTCTGTTGTAACGCCATCCTCTCCAGGGGCTTTTCCATTTTTTAGCTGTTTAAGAGCCATCTCGATTTCGTCAATGCTGACTTCTGGCAGCTTTTGAGTGTAGTGGTATGTTAATGCGGCTCTAGGGTCCTCATTTTCGGGATCAGGTCGAGATGCATGCGAAGCGTATAACCGGCCATAGAAGCGTTCCACTTCGGAAAGGACTGCTGGCTTCGAAGCAACGTCTTCTCCACTTGCTGTGCTGTTTCATCAGGTGGCTTCTTCCAAGAGTTTGTACGAACACTTTCACAGTCGAACATGATTATAAATGCATGTTAAAAAGACAATAAATAAAGATTGATTGGAAACATTGGTTTTTTTATATTTTCCCTTTATCTTTATATACCTATATTAACATAAAGAATTGAATAAAATATTGACATAATAAAAAATTTAGCTAATTTCTTCAGATAAGATTATAATATCTTTGGCAATATTTCTAATTTTCTTTGGAAAAAACCTAATTTCTTTGGGCTGGATCTAATTTCTTTGGGCAGTAATATTTCAAAATGCTAAAACTTCAAAATGGCTCGATCAAGTTGAGGGCCAAATACATTCATTTATTGGATTTGGCAACGACTACAATGTATGTTATTTTTTATGAGTTAAATATTTTTAAAAAAATGCGCTTAAGAAATTATGCGTTTATAGCCATTTCCTGATAATCACCCTTAAACGGTTATTTACTGAACAAGAAAATTCATGTTGGTGACGAAACTTCGTGACAAACACAGAAATTACTCACAAAAAAGTTTATATCACTACATAGTATAAAACAAAGTCGCTTTTTCTTTCCCCATGTCCCTTTGTATGCTTAAATCTTTAAAACTACGCAACGGATTTTGATACGGTTTTTTTTAATAGATAGAGTGATTCAAGAGGAAGGTTTATATGTATAATAACATCCATTAAATAGTGGAGAAATACTGTTATTTTTGAGGTTTCTAATATGATGTCGTAAATATTCACGTTTTTTTCCGCTAACATTGCAAACGCAGGCTAAACCCTACGAAATTTATTAAAATAATGTACTAAGTATTGTACATATTGAAAAGGTCTACAGAAAACTCCGCGATGGGGTATGTCTATCTGTTATGGATATCCCACAATAACATTTTTTGTCATTTACTTTTTACGACAAATAATGGCAAATTTTCGAAGCGATTTTAACCAATACAACATTAATCCTTATCCAATTAAATACTTTAAATACATTGTTGATTCAATATTGATCTATATGGCCCTTTACAGAATATGATTTAAATAAATATTAGAAGATTTTACAGATTTAAAAATTACGGGACGTAGCGTTTGCGGCGGTAGGCCGGCCAGGGCGGGCGGCGCGGAATTTGGATATTCCAAAGACAGCAGGAAATCTTCATGGTATTAGGGAAAGGGGAATTGTTTTACTCCAAATTTAACACGTGCGGGCCACGGGCAGTAATGAATAAATCAAAACTACTGGATCGATTTTAATCAGTTTTTCAGTGACTTATTTCATTCCCGTGCGAAGCCGGAGCGGGCCACTATGTTTTATTTATATACAACGTTCACAGTTTTTTTGTAGTGTATTTAGTATCAGCATTGCACCCGTGCGAAGCCGGGGCGGGTCGCTAGTATTTATTAATGCAAAGAGGTAATTGACGGGAGCTCTACTTGACGTGTCAAATAGCACTGGTGGAGCGCGGGGCCGGGGGCGGGAACTCAATGTTGCAGGTCGCGATAAGTCCTGACACGGTAATGGCGATTTTTTCGTAGGACACAATTCAAAAATGATCTATCAGCAAACATTCAGTCATAAAATATTTTTATAAGCATATTTAGATGTAAAAAGTGTCGAAGTTTTTGGTTTTTTATATAAATTGATGCAAGCAAGGCATGTGTTTTTTCTTTCTTATACTTTAGTGTCCGTTCCGGGTTTTGAGACAGCCATGGTAATGAAGTTTAGTCACTTTAGAGGATGCTAAGAATCTCGAGTAGGATCTGTTAGTTTATTGACTCAATATTCTATATTAATATTATAAAGCTGAAGAGTTTGTTTGTTTGTTTGAACGCGCTAATCTTAAGGAATACTGGTTCGAATTGAAAAATTATTTTTGTGTTGGATAGTCCATTTATCGAGGAAGACTTTAGGCTATATAACATCACGCTGCGACCAATAAGAGCGAAGCATCAATAAAAAACGTTGCAAAAATAATCAGGATCACATCAATAGAATTGACGCGGACGAAGTCGAGGGCAACACCCAGTAAAATATAATTTGACTCAATAATAAGAAATAATATTTGCATGCTATACTTTATGGCTGAATAGTTGAAACTATTTTATTTTAAGCTATTGCATAGCTTCTATCGCGGGCCTTGAGCGTGGAGACCGAAAATAACCTAACACCCCCCACTCCAACCGGCACAGCGGTGATACTTTTTAGTTTTATAATTGCATAAGTTGATAAAAAAATGCTATGCAATAGCTTTACCGCAGCAGTCTCCGAGTGCCACACGTCTTTTTATGAGACCTGTAATTTACATACCTACCCTATTTCAAAGGCAAATAAATGATTTTGATACTGCTAACCAACAAGGATTTCCAAATTCTTTACTTACTTACTTTTATTTATACATAATTAAATTATAGTAATATTCAACAAAAAAAGAATAACCAACTATTAACTGCGGTGTGCTGTTAATTAGAAATTCAAAATGATCAAAATTGCGTAATGGCACTAGGCTGAAAATAAAGCTTGACATCACAACAAAATCAACATGAATCGGCACAGGAAGAATCAGTATCTAAATTATTATTATTAATCCCTCAACCCCCAGGAGGCACTCAGGTGCCACAATAACAATTGATTTAAATTGTGTCTGGAATAACTCACGATCGTGGGATTAATGTAAGGTTTGATACGAGCAAAGCTTTCGATTTCTTGGAACATAAAAAAATTATAGATAAATTTGAAGTGTATGGTATTAAGAGGGCCTGTGAAAGACTGGTTTATAAGTTACTTCTGCAATCGGATACAGTGTGTAGAAATTAAAAGACTTAAGTTAGGATTCAAAGAAAATAAATATGATGTGCCACGAGGTAGCATATAAGGACTAATTTTGTTTATACTTTTTTTTAATCATCTTCCCAAAATAACAAAACATAAGTCAGTACTATTCACCGATGATACTATTGACCTTCATTATCAGAGCCAAAAATTAAGAACATCTAGAAAATGAAAATAATATAACAATCAAAGACTCACTGAACTGGTTAAATGAAAAGAATCTAAGAGTAAATGCTTATAAAACAAAAATGATGCAGTTTCGAACATACCAATCTCTGAAATTAGACATTAATATAAAGTATGAAGGACAACAAATAAAATTAAATCTAACATTAAAATTTTAGGTGTTATGAAAGATGAGCATTGCAACTGGAAAGCCCATATCAAAGACATATGCACTAAGCTAAGCAGATTTGTATTTGCTTAAAAGCATGATGGTACTAACCCTCACTAGTTAGTATGTACATTAAACAAATATGTCTTTTTATAAAAGAATCAAGGTTTTTTTCCACAGGAACAAACATAAACAGGAATAGGGCTTATAAATCGTCCTTCAAACTTACTATAGCTTCCTAAGGGGAGTAGGTAAATTGAGAAACTAGTTTTGAGTGGGCAAAAGTTCAATGTTTCTCTGGCCCCCATACATACTCAAAAGTAGTTACAATTTTACTTGCCAGTTTAGCTTTATCTTGCATTGGGCACATAAATGCACAGTATTTTTATTTGAGCAGTTTCTGTTTGCATGACAAGTATGAACATGTAAATTCAATAAGAACCTACATGTGCATATTATTATACCTTGGTGTCACTGATAATTGGTTTTTTTTTTCATTTTGTCACCTATTATTATAATCCTGACCTTCAAATAACTCAACACAAAATTAAGTCTTTGGCCATGCTCTGTGAACTGTGAGGTGTTTTATCATCACAGTATACAGATAACATAATAAAGCATTTCCAAACGACCCTACCCCCAACCTTTAATGAGATGAATCAAGCTTTGGCCTGCTGCTGTAAATTACTGATGTTATTCGCTCTATTCGAATTCATACATAGACCATTTATTCAGGTTTCAACATGTCCGGCCTTTAATAAACTCTAATCTGTTTTTCATGCAACTTAAATGTATAAACTTCGTTTACGTATTATTAAGTCAAATAAACTTACTTTAAACTTTTTACTGGGTACATAGTTCACTTTAAAAATGACACCTGGATAGAAATATTTTTCACACATTTATAATTAAATTCCACTTCAATGTTCAATCGTCTATTAATACTTTAAATGAAACAAATTAGCAATATCAATTTAGTGATTCACACACTTGGCCGAGACTCCGTGCAACAAAGCCAAACGCACCACTGACTGAACTCAAGCAAGTAATCACACCACAATCACACGCAAGTTCGCACGCAGACGCAACACAACTGACTGACTGACTGACGACATCACGACAATGAATGACAACGACAACTGACTGACTACGACTACTACTGATTGTTGTTGTTGTTGTTTTCTTCACCCATTCTGGGTAGGCAAAGGGAACTATGCCCATACAGCCAAGTCTTCAGTAGATTTCTTTTATTGATATGAAATGAAAATGAAATGTTAATGAGATGAAATGAAATGAAACCTAATCTAAGTCATTGAAATGTATGGGTGGTTTATACATTTCAATGATTACAGGAGTTTTACGCGAGAACGTGGATCGGAGTCAAATAGGAGAGCCTTTCCTTGTTTCTCACTTTTATTTGATTTATCCTACTCACTGACACATTATTATAACAATGCCACCCTTAGAGTATAAATAAAAGGATAGAGCGCGCCTCTGCAGATATGAACCGAAAGCACGCATATGAACAGTTGCAAAATGGCCGGGCCAGCGTCATTAGTCACAAAAGGTCAAGCGCACGGATCGTTTCTCCCGCCATAATTATTAAAGTTTTTACTAATCATGATGAAATGTGCAGTACAGAAGTGCAAACATGATTCCCGGAAGCATAATAAAATTATTAATAATATTTCTTTTCATCGGTAAGTATTATTTTAAGCCTAAAACAGTGATTTAAAGAATATTAATACGGGCGTAAACGGGTGTTGCGGGAGGAGCGCGGGCGGGTCAACGAAGCACGTGTTGCCGCGTCCCCCGCTTCATTCTTTCCCTTCATTAGAATAGTGTTGTATGGTACTACAAATATTTGTAGTTTTATTCTGAACACAATTTTAATTATGTCAAACAATTTATATTATTTTCCGTTGGTAATAAAATAACTTAATAAGATGTTTAATGATATTTTAGATTTCCGAAAAATGCGTTTATCTGTTCGCATTACTTATAAATTTTAACAATGTTGAAGTGACGGCTATTGCATAATGCAGTTTTCTATAATACAAACAATAACTTGTTGTTGTTGTTGTTCTCATCTTAGATTATATGTGGACTTGTTCGTGTTGTTGTTACTTTTACTTTGTGTCAATGTTGTGTACGCCTGTTATGGGCATGTGTATAAGAAAGTAGACTTAATGTAAGATGTTATTGTAAATATCTAAATTTTTTTAGTACCTATTACATATCCGAATACCGAATGTCAATTCGTCTCCAGCGACGTTCCGCGATGCACATCACTATTGGACCGCTACATCTTACAAAAAATCTGAGGGAGAGCTGCTTTCGTTCCGCACAAGGGCGGAATTGCAATACTAGCGCTCTATACCTATATTAATACTCTAAGATGCCACCACTTTATCACAATAAATGCCGCTTAGGATAATTTCACAAAATTACGAAACAAAGTCCATCTTTCTCATCTCGTTTCCCGCGCAAAACTCTGACTACTACTGAGGACTACTGACAGATAGTGTTGCCGTATAATCGATTCTGCATCGATTATAATGGATAGTTAAAAATGGAGCCCAAATAATCTAAAAATCGATAGCTGTCCGATCCCCCTCCCAGATCGGGCCCGCCAGAATAGAGCCCGACCGTGATCTCCGGTTATGCTACGGCATCTCCGGTTCCGGCGGCGCCACCACTGGTGGGTTCGCCATTTGGTAGGGTGCCTTTAGCACCCCACACTGGCCCGATCACGCCCGCTAGTATGGGCCCCGGTGCGAGCGAGCCTGAGGCTTCGCTTCGCGAAGCCTCACCCTCGGCCGCACCGGCGTACCGCTAGCGTGGCGGACCTAGGATGAGCGCCTTCATCGCTCGCCACAATCTACCCGGTTTAACTGATTAAAGCCATTCCATATAGGGTTTCAGTGATAGGTCCGTCAAAAAAAAAAAACTAAAAATCGATAGTACTATCGATGGCATCGTTAGTGTCGATATAATCGATTATATCGATTCCTATTTTTACCCAATATATATAATCAATTATTATCGATTAATCGATTATAATGCATAGTCTAATACGATAAAATCGATATAATCGATAGTATCGATATCAAGTTTTGAAGCCATACTATCGATATAATCGATTTTATTGATCCAATCGATTTAATTGACCTATCGTCTAAGATAGTATTGCGGTCATGTTACATTTCACTTAACCAACTTTGCTATGCCGTTTTGTGAGTGAAAAAAGGGGTAGAAATTACTTTAATACAGTTTCATTTTGCATGACTGAGTTTGTTACATTGATATAAGTAGAAACGGCTAAGTGAAGTGAAAAAAAACTAACACTTACCCTTTCTCTTGGTCATGATGTCTGCGAGTGTGTCGTTGATTGTTGTGTGTCTTTTAATACGGTTTTAATAATGTTATGCCCCATCGTACAGAAGATGTCTAAAAAGACGTAATATGAATGACGATTATATCTAAAAATAATTGTAGATTAATCGATAGCTACATAATAATCAATACACTCGATAGTATTGACCTGATTCTAGTATCGATTTAATCGATTTAATCGATATTATTATCAAAATACGCAATTATAATCTTTGAATCGATTTTAATCGAATGTATTGACCTAAATTGAATATCGATAATATCGATTTAATCGATACTGTCGATACTATCGATATTAATATCGATGTTTAGATTATTTAGGGTGGAAACAATCGATTAATCGAAAATCTATTATTCGGCTACACTACTGACAGTAAGAATGGTAAATAAATTGTGTTTGTTTTTTGAGAGCCCTCTGTTTCAACTTTCAATAGTCTGTCTTATTCTTAATAATACCAGAATTAAAAATATACATAAATGGAAGTATCTCAAAAAAAACGAGCCGAGAGAGAGGTTCGAAAGTAGATATGCCTCCTTTTCTAATACGGTGTCCATAAAAGATTATCTTCTCGGATAGCCTTACTGATAAATACTTATTGTATTAAAAACTATCTAAAACGGATTTTAAGCACTAATAGTCACCTGCTAGCCCATGCTATTTATCTTTATTTAATTAGGTATGTTCTTTGCTATTGTGGAATAGGAGAGTTACAGTGGATCGTTAAGTTGAAGTGGTAGTAGACCAATTTAGGAACGAATCGGAGCAAAGGAAATAAAACAAGAAATTAATGACAACAAATTAATTAGAAATTCAAACATTATTGAATAAAATTATTATATGCAGCCGTTGTCGCATCGTCAGTTTTTTCCCCGTCATTTTAAGAGTATCTTTGTTGGCGTGCGTTTTTAATCTTAAGCTTAATTATCTTTTTGCGATGCTTTAAATTAATTCGTGTCTTGATTCAGTAGTGAGAGATTGTACTGGATGATGAGGAATATCATTTAAGCGAGGATAAAATTTATATTTTTTGCAGTTGTCATTGGTGGGTAATAAATATTTTTTTGCCAGGTTTCTTTCCACTTTCCAGCAACAGATTCATCCTTAGGCATCCTGTACAGCAATAAAACGAAAAGATTAGTTTTCTTTTTCTATCTTGCTAGATTTCCATAAGAGGTTTTCTTCTATCTCGCAGGCTTTGTCCGTCTATTATACTCTCGTTTATGGTTGACACTTATATAGTCAACCAACTGTATAGGGTGAGCATGTTATTTTGTTTTGGTGGACACATTTAACAGATTCATACTTAGGCATCCTGTACAGCCATAAAATACACATAGAGTAAAATCTAACTAAATATTTTTATTTAATAATTTATGAGCCGTGGTAGCCCAATGGGAAAAATGCTTGACTCACACTATGAGGTTGCAGGTTCAAGTCGCAGCAGTGGCTTAAACTAATGATTTTTAATTAGTATTTAAATTCATGTTTGGATCATAATACACAATAATATCACTCATTTTGAGGATTAAAACATTAACCATCAAAATATGCAATATTAGACAGTGAAAAAAAACTCAGTCATTTCTAAATAAAAAAAACTTATTATCATAAATTACGTATAGCGTGGACACCCTTCTCCATAACATACTTGCTAGACAAGGACACACTACTATTTTAGTTATCTCCTTGGCTCGTTTTCCTACTTTTCCATTTGGCAGAGAAAAAGTAATCTTAGCGCTATTGTTTTAGAGTGCGCATTTGAAAATATGAGATATAGAAATACTCGATCCAGGTTAATATGTATATAAATCCGTTAGTAGAATAACTTAACCCAAATATGTGAACCTTATGTTGACACCATTGATTTAGGATACAAGTAGATCGACTGACAGCCCGATAATGCGTGACCAGCTTTGACATGTCAATGTGTGTGTTAACTAGTGACGTACCTTTAACATTTTTAGACTATCGATAAGAATTGCAGTTCGTCGTTTGGAAAATAATGTTTACTATCACACTGTTTTTATCTCAAGATTATGCACCTACCTTGCGGCATACCTAACCACCCTCACTTCTTACAACTGTAATAGTGGGCAGGTAAATATGCCGGGTGAGTATATTTTTTATGATTTAAAAATAAATAGTTTAAATTTATAAAAAAAATAACAGCCATTGTTAATTAGTTTTATTTATTTATTTCTTCAAAAGATTTTCCCGTGCCATCTGCTGTGCCGTGTGAGCTCATCAATGGCAGTAAGTGAAAAAGAACAAGTTAACAAAATCTGAACTAACATTTACATTTTCATGAATCAATCCGTGATTATAGACCTTTAACAAGATTATCTTAGTTAAGTGATTCCTTACAGTTTCTTTTTTCAAATTGTTAAGTTGACATTCATTTGAGACACTAAACGTAAAATAACCTCTCCTGTGGCGCTTGTCAAAATTAGAGGTCCGGCACTTGTGGCAGGATGTAGGCTACGAAAAAAAAAAGTTGCCGCCGCGGTAAACTAATACCGCTAATTTCTGCAAATTTTTGTATGAAACATGGATATCATTTAAATACCAACGTAATCTACACAAGATTTACAAACTTTTACCTAGATTTAATATTAATTTATCATGTAATTACTATAAGTTATTAATTGTTACTTCCAAAGTACCTCAGTTTCTAACCACATTTTCAAAAAGAAAAATATGCTAAAAATTAGTGACTGAAAATTTTCTGATTCTAATTGTACAACAACATAGGACACTAAATAAGGTTCATTTATGGCTAAAAATACTTATTTATGGCTATACAAGTTTTTTATTTAAAACCGATTGAAGTAGTAGGACTAGTAGGTGAAAAAATTATGGCCGAGTACCGGTTCTTACAAAAATGCTTTTTTCTAAGAGTTCACAAATCCTGGCGAATAGATTAATGCTTTAAATTAAAGATTGATAACGAACACAGTTAATTTAATGTATTTAACCATATTACTTACCAAGATAAATGGAAATATCAAGTATCAATGACAATTACGAAAAATTTCGAACAGCCCCGGTTTTAGTACTACTCGTATTTTGAAACCAAAATAACGCACACATCACATAATTAAAATTAATTAGTTGAATTACATACTGGTTCATAGTTTGCACTAACTTAACTATAAAAATCACTTCAAAATCCTCTACAAAATCGATCGATCAAGCACATTCGAGTATTAGGTGCTCACTAGTGGGCTCCGTGGCCATTACTGACCAACGGTTTTATATTTCACTAAGAAAAGATGTGTACAACTTTACTTTTATCACTAGTTTATTTTCTCAAAAACATTTTGAACACTAACTGTAAAGACATAGAGTTCTAAAATTTTAACTAAGAACAAAACCGACCGCACTAGTCGAGTGTTGGCCGAGCTCACATTATAGGATGATGTGCCACCTGCGCGGTAAAACGGTGTCACCTCTAATGGCCGCTTGCCACCCGAAGGCGAGACAAAGGGTAGGGGGGAAGCAGCGGCGCAACACGTACGTATAGCGCGACAGCTAGAGGCGGAACCTGGCCAATGAATACCGAATACGCTCAAATGCATACTCCTTTAATTTATCTCGTTTTATAGTATCTATTTAAAATGTATTGATTTTAGTATTGAATAGGCCAATGTAGTGTCAAAATTTACGAAAGCACTATCGTTACATCACTAATAGTTTTTTTCTTTTGTGTCATCGTCGTCCTTTTTCCAACTGTCAATAAAGTTGTAGTATGGGTGGGAGTCCTGCTTCCTAAAACGTTGTGTTACTTGTTCAGTGAAAAAATGGAGTTTTGCGCGGGAAACGAGAAGAAAAAGATGTACTTTGTTTCGTAATATTGTGAAATTATCCTAAGCGGCATTCATTGTGATAAAGTGGTAGCATTGTTATAATAATGTGTCAATGAGTAGGATAAATCAAATAAAAGTGGGAAACAAGGAATGGCGCTCCTATAATCCTATTTGACTCTGATCCACGTTCTCGCGTAAATTCCTGTAATCATTGAAATGCATAAACCAACCATACATTTCAATGACTTTTTGAGGTTTCATTTCATTTCATCTCATTAAATTCCATTTTCATATCATATCAAAAAAAAAATCTACTGAAGACTTGGCTGTATAGGCATAGTTCCCTTTGCCTACCTACAATGGGTGAAGAAAACAACAACAACATCAGTGACAAAATCGATCCTTCAGTCACAATGACAGTCATTAATAAACAGCTCAGTGTTACAGTGTTATTATTAGTCAGCTTCACAGAGTACGTACCAAAGAGTATGTAACTAGTTAAGAGACGGGACTCCTATACAAAGCCTTTGACTCCATTTGCATGGCACTCAATTACCAACTTAAAAAACGTAATGTCAAAGAGACGTCAAATAATACAGTACTACCAACATAACACACTTATAGTGTGGTACCATTCGGTACCGCTAAATATTTTATCGATATCGACAAAATACAGATACAGATCGTTTTATGCATTATTTAACTACATTTTAGGTAAGTAAGATCGAGTTCACTTTTACGAGCTCAATTTTGTAAGTATAGTGGAATGTGTTATTTATTTTACTATATTATAGTAAAATAAAAAATTGGTTAAATTGGTTAAATTGGTAAAATTGGTAAAATTGGTTAAATATTATTTCACTTTACCTTTTTGCTATCGTCTGAACCAACCGTGGTAGGGGCAAGAAAAAAATGGCGCGTAACCGAAAAATGTGACGAAAATTTGACACAACTTTCCAGAAATTGGTTAAATTAGTTAAATTGGTTAAATTGGTTACATTGGTTAAATTGGTTAAATTGGTTAAATTGGTTAAATTGGTTACATTGGTTAAATTGGTAAATTGGTTAAATTGGTTAAATTGGTTAAGTTGGTTAAGTTGGTTAAGTTGGTTAAGTTGGTTAAGTTGGTTAAGTTGGTTAAGTTTGTTAAGTTGGTTAAGTTGGTTAAATTGGTTAAATTGGTTAAATTGGTTAAATTGGTTAAATATTATTTCACTTTACCTTTTTGCTATCGTCTGAACCAACCGTGGTAGGGGCAAGAAAAAGATGGCGCGTAACCGAAAAATGTGACGAAAATTTGACGCAAAACGTGACGGTAAATTTTTTCCAACGCCGATAAAGAAGTTTCACTTCAAAAATAATAGAAAACAGCACACTCAGGCACGGTAGGAAGAGTGGGAGATACTAGTTCCTCTCCCTTCCCCTCGATCTTACGCTTTTTCGATCAGCATCACGTGACCCTGACGCGAGTTTGGAAGTTTTTACCCATCCAACAAAAAAGTGCTCAGCGCCGCTAAAGAAGTTTTCACTTCAATAACACAAGATTGAAACAAAACTTTTTAATTATAACTATTTTATTTTATGATTTTGCGATCCCCTTTTACGTTGCTTTTTTCATGAAATCAACAGTTTCCTCAGCTTTTGATAAAGAAGTATTGATGCGCTGGCATTCATTTCGGATTAAAAGATGAATAAGGCGAACTAGTAATAAATTCAGCAGACGATCTTTGATTGAAAGCTCTGTTCTCAAAGTGATTACCACATACATATTTTTCTATAGGAACATATAATTTAATCTTCTTTGCCCACCACTTAAACCACTGCCTGCATCTGAAAAATATTTTAAAATAAAAAGATTTTTTTTTTCCAATTCTAAAATAAAAAGTAAAAATATTAGTTGCTTGTTTTATTATTTGGAAACACCTTGACTACCCCTTCAGAATAAAATAAGCTAGCCCCTGTACATTATCTTTAACTTGTTTTCTAAATTTTACCAAGGCAATTAAATGACCGTAAATCAAATAAAAAATTGTAACCAAAACTAACTCGCACAAGAAACAATATGGCCGACGGGAGTACGGGAGTACGGGACGGACTATTGAATTGAATGAAAGAAAGAGAAACTGCATCGAGTGAGTGAGATGCCAGTATTCGCCATTATTTGCCATGCAAATTGCAATCTTCATACAAATTTTTTGTGGTTCCTAGTTGCGTTACTCAGTTACATACCTTTTTTTTTATTGGTCAGCTCCGACCGAATCCGGAAAACATTTTATCAAACAACGACGTGACAAAGTAACGAAATTTTTTTTAAAAATAAACTTTATTAAACCAAACTGAACTAAACCAAAAGTACCCGAGAATACTATCTTTATTTTTGTGAAACAACCTATGGATGGAGTCACCCGGCGAGGATTCTAACAATTTTGTCACTATGCCTTCTGCCGATGGAAACTCTGAAACGTCTAGACTTGTTTCTTCCAACTCTACTGCGCAACCTAGTTATTTAAATGTTATAAGTAATTTGTGTGGTCTGATCATTCTAGGAATAATCACTTTCTGTTGTTTTAAAGACGGTGTTACCCTTTTTTCATTCCATCCCATATTGATGACATTGGGAGTAAGTTTGAATTTACGGTATTTACCTATTTCTGTAGAAAAATAAACAAATCAAAATGTTTACTAATAGAATGGTGTATTGTTTACAGTGGTTATTAATAATGACAACAGCTGTAAATGCTATCACCCCTGGAGACCTATCGACAGAATGGATGCCGATACGACTTCGAAGTGCTCGTCACTGGGTCCTACAAGTCTTTGGCGGTATTGTTATTACTCTTGGATTTTTGGTTATTCTTGTCAATAAGATTAAAAATGACAAACCACATTTTGCCTCATTACATGCAAAGTTTGGATTGGCAGCTTTGATTTTTATGACTGCTACTATGCTTGGAGGCATAGGTGCACTGTACAGTCTTAAACTTAAATTTTATCTCGCTCCTATATACACTAAAGTTTTGCATGCTTCTGTGGGCCTAATAACTTTAACTCTGGGAGTCATTACCATTTGTTTAGGTTTATTCTCAGATTGGTGGAATAAAGTAGGTGATAACATTTCACGTTATATTGGTTTTTCCTTAGTTCTTCTAGTATTGTTGTTTACAGTATTGCGACCATCCCTTAAAATTTACTTCAGAATCAAAGAAAGGATTAATGTGAACTAAATAATAAAAACTGTTAGTAGCACCTAACAAAATACTATGACTATTTTGTTAATATGTATATCTAGTATGATGCTTGTGGCTTGTGTTAGTCATATGGTTTGTAGATATGCAGTAGAACCTCTATAAGTCGAAACTCAAGGGAGACGCCAAAAAATTCGAGTTATAGAGTTTTCGACTTAATCCCTCGATTGTGAGTTATTCCAGCACAATTGAAATCAATTGTTACCGTGGCACCCGAGTGCCTCCTGGGGGTTGAGGGATTAAAGAGAATTTCGACTTAGGCGGATTTTTATTTGACATAAAGAGGTTAAGATACATTCTTATAAATTTTGAATTAGAGAGGTAAAATAAATAAAAATTCAAGTTGCAGAGGTGACACACATATTTTTTGTTTCTAATAATATGGCATTAAAAAAAGTCAGTAATTTTTTTTGGCTTTGGACGATTCGGTTTTTCTCTATCTATATAGCAATATTGTCTAAGGTATAAAGAGCAGAAAATTCTTGTTGTTCAAAGTTGCTTGTTTGCTCTATAAAAGTCTGTAAAGTAGGTCAGATGGTATCCTTAGGAAGCAAACACGTGAGTCATAAGTTCGTGGTAATTCTATTAATTGTATACTCCTAAATTGCTTTCTAAGAAACAATGGTGTACTTACCCTGTCGGCGAACTTTTAAAGTCCGTAACTTATTTTATTCGAATTATACAGGTAATGAGTCTCAAATAATTGAGTTGTAAAGGTTGTAAAATAAAACATTTATGTTCGAGATACAGAGGTAAAAAAAATTTTTTCAAGTTATGGAGGGAAAATGGGTACCAAAATGGCTTGAAGGGACTCACTGATTATTTCGACTAATAGAGGGTTGAGATTTCGAGTAGTGGAGGTTTTGGTATTTGAAGGGAAGGGAACAAAAATTTTTTTCGGGATTCGTAGGTTTTCGCCTTATCGAGGTTCAACTTAACGAGGTTCTACTGTATTTGTTATTTTTTCAGAATTAATTGCTCAACAGATTAATATTTTCTGAATGAAAGTATTTTATCCAGAAAATATTGATTTGATTTAGCCAGTATAGCAATTAATTCTTCAATATTGAATGTTTCTTTATTTTAGAAAACTGCTTGATAAAGAGTTGCAAGTTATTTGTCAACTTGTTTACTTAAGTTTTTCATATTGCTGTCTTTAGATAGCCACTCACTAACTTCCAAAAAAGTCATTGTGCTTAATGTAAGAGTTTTAAATCTAAAAGCTAAGTGACCCAACTTTTTATGCTGAGATTATTGAATTAACAATTTTTCGGATCATATTTATATCATTATTCTCATTGAAAGTATACATATTCATATAAGTCTAGTGGTCCAATAAAAATTCATCAATCAACTGTCTTCCTGACTTATTTTATCCCGATCTGATCAGGCGTTCTAGCATGACTGAGTGCCAAGCATCTCTTGAATCTTTTGGATATATTAGAAAGAATTACCTAGTAAGATTACTATTTTTATTTTTTTAATAAAATATAATATTTAGGCAAAACTTCTTTTTTTAATCTAAGTAACAGACTTATCGGTTATCAGGTTCTTGTACAGTAGTGTTTTTTGTATTTATTTTTCTAGATTTCTTAATATTTATGATTATATTAAATCCAAAAATATTATAATTAAGTACTTATATAAACTTTGACAACCATGTTAAAGCTACTATTCATTCAGGCTAGTGGTGCATTAAGTGTAAGTAGAATAGGTACCTAGTTAATTTTTTTGTCATGCACTAAGTATCTGTGATTTAATTATAATCTTATTTTATGCTAAACAGTAAACACCCAGACAGCAGTTATACATGAGATTTATGAAATATGAAAATTTGCAAAATGTTTTTGTGTAATCTAAATGGCTAAATGCCCAATCTATTTATTTGAAGTATTTTTTTAAAAGTAGTCTCTTAAAAACGGGTCCACACTTCTAAATCATGTTGACGTCAAATATTTTTTCTAAGATTTACGTAAGTGATATTCAGCTCTGGTGCTGCCTTATTTATACCTAATAAACCTACTATTTTTCAAATTAACGGAAGCACAGTCTCGCGCGCCACGCGGTGGGCAAAAGGTAATTTTATTTAGGCAGTCTACTAAGCTACACTATGGTAGGTAATAATTTAAAGAAAATATTAAATATCGAAAGGATTACACGGTTACGCCTCGCATTAGGCATCGGAAGTTTATCCTATGATAATAATTTTAAATTTATATCTCCAGCAATAGTTTTTTTATTATATCTTGCTGGCGCGTTTTGTAGGGCTACATGACCTACCCTGCATGTCTCATGCATGAATTCATGATAAATAATTTTAGTTCGTTCATAATTACATACGCCTTTTCTTTAGTTTAAGGTAATTGTTGTAAGCATTGTTGTTATGATGTGTGGTGTAGTGCACTAGTGCCAAAATGTAGGAGGTAGTAAAATAACTACTTAAGTACCTACTTAATATACAACATATTATGTAGTACTACCATCTTGTCATTATTCTTGCAATTTATCAATAACCCCGTAAATCCTCCATAAGACTAAAAAAAAAAAATCGGTTATGTCGATAGAGGGTCAAGGTACTTTATTTATATTTAGCTGACTAACATTGTTTGATTGTATATGAGGGGTTGCTGGTTGAAGAGTGTTTTTTTATTTAAGAATATTACGTTATTTGATATTTTAGCAACTTAATTGCACTTATAATATCAGTATACAATATGTTATAAAAACCCTGTCCGATCCATTAAGGTGTTATTAGGTATCTATATAAGATTCAATTGGTGTAATAATTTTCATGAAACATTAGAAAGAAATTACCCCATGAAAAAAAAATACAAAATTCACTACATTAAAAAAGCTTACACGGTAATCCCAAGAGGGGCGGTGACCGGACGCGCGTGAGGCGCGGAAATGCGCCGGCGCTCGCACTCGCAGGTAGCGAAGTCATGACCCCAGTTGACCCCGGTACTTATTAGTCAGATAATAATGTGTCAATTGTACGAAACTGAGACTTCTTGGAAGCTCTGCAAGTAGCTTTTTTATTTGGTAGTATGAGGTCACTCAATAAGGACACACTGATTTGATGGTTGTGGCGAAGATGTTGTTCTATATTTCTGTCACCGTCAGAAATACAGGCTTCACAGCGTCGCACTAGGTTGTCCCGCACCGATTGTAACACACTCGTATCCGCTTTAAGCGCAACAATCCGCACACGCATTTTTGTTTGAATTTGTAGAATACGACATTTCGCGGAGCAGAACGGTACGACCACTCGGAAGTAATGTCTTCGCGAATAATAAATAATAATGCATGATCAGGATATATCCACCGACACGTGCCACGCGGCGAGTTGAATCAAAGCGGGCGGCTACCTTTACGCTATGTCAAAGGCGCCGCCTATGTTTATTGCGGTGCCGAAAAGCGAGTAGTTTGCTTGCGTCAATGCCGACAATAGAGCCGCGCGACGGGGAGTGTTAACACATTTCGAAAATTTCCCCGTTGTAGGGTAAATGGGTGATAAACCTGTTGACTTTAAAAATTGATAAAAAAGTTGTATTCATGAATTACGTAATTTTGATACTTATTTTGGTTATGTTACTATAGCAACTTTATGACCCTTTCGGATCTGACAGGGTTTTTATAACATATTGTATAAACTTGAAAAATTTTGTCTCAGGCGGGACTCGAACCCGCATCTCCTCGCATGCCGGGGACTCGAACCCGCATCTCCTCGCATGCCGGGTGAGGCATGCGAGGAGATGCGGGTTCGAGTCCCGCCTGAGACAAAAATTTTTGAAGTTTATATACTGATAAGAATATTACGTCTTAAGAATTTTAATCCTTTTTTTACGGATAATTAATAAAGTACATTAGCCCTCTATCATCATATCAACCTAAGCTGTAATAAATCGAAAGTCGTTTTTTTTATTAATTTCTGTTCTTGATTCTGGATTAAGACAATCCAAAAACACAAAAATTGGCCCAGCCATTCTCGAGGTATAAGAAGTGTAAATGTACAATTTGTAATCAATGCGAGAATATAAAATTTTATATATATGTATACTATACATAATACTGTTATAATTATAATACCTATCTAGAGAATATATAATTGTCGTACATACAACCTAGTTGTAAGTATATTAGCAATGTTGATTGTATAAAATTTAAGAAATCATACTAAGGTGTTCAGGCGGCTGGTTGCAGATTTGCATTTTTTTCTGCGCGTATACTGTCGTTTTGGCATACGCGCTTACTCGTGCAATACATTAAATCGAACGCGCCTGTATGCGCAAATTCCGGCGTGTTTGCTCGAAACGTGAAAACACTGTTCTCGCTCGCGCTTAAAGGATCTTGTGTGCGCGTCAACGCTAAAAGAAAACAACCGATGTTAAACCGAACCTGTACGCGCTTCCAAAAACGAGCTTTAGATACGGAGCATATAAAACGCTAGTCTGTAACCGCCCTTAGGATGCTGATTGTACCTACATGATTATACACCGTGCTTTTTAACCATCTTACAAACGAACACCAATGTATCTATGCTATTTTAAAACTCTTGGCAGTGATTTTTTAATTAAAAATTTTAAACTAAGATAAGTGTACAACTATAAAATAATAATTATTACACATACATTTTTAAACACGCCGTAAAGCGCACAGACGTAATTGTGTCTGTCAGAATGGCGTGAGAGATGTCTGAATAGTCACAAAATTTGCACCAATTAACTATACCTAAACTGTACTAAACTGTACCTATGTGAAAAAGAACTGTACCTCAAGCAATTCAATATTAAATAGATAGTGACATAGACACGCCTTTCTGACGTCAGCTTGGCGCGCATAGTCGTGTGGACTATATTCTGGAACATATTATATCAATAAACTGTACCTCTTAAAACTACGAGTACCAATAAAAAAAAGTAATTCACACGCGATATCTGTCAAATCAACAACAAAATTTTTTTACTGCTCATTTATTTGATTAGAAGGAGTAGGTACTTCAATGAAACAGTTTGTACGGGTTTTAAATCGCGGTTTATTACTTTTTAGGGTTCCGTACCCAAAGGGTAAAAACGGGACCCTATTACTAAGACTTCGCTGTCTGTCCGTCGCTCTGTCACCAGGCTGTATCTCAAGAGCCGCAATAGCTAGACAGTTGAAATTTTCACAAATTGTGTATTTCTGTTGCCGCAATAACAACAAATACTAAAAACAAAATAAAATAAATATTTAAGGGGGGCTCCCATACAACAAACCCGTTTTTTTTGGCCTTTTTGGTACGGATCCCTTCGTGCGCGAGTCCGACTCGCACTTGGCCGGTTATTCATGATTTATTCGACGTTTCGACCGTTTTACAACGGCAGTGTTCACGAATAATGAAAATATGTTTTTTTTTTAAATTACGAGTAAAGCACGGTGTATTCATAGTAAACAATTATACCGGCAGTGCATGTGTAGCAGTGTCAACTTATTGTAATAAAAAACAAGTTTATGTTTTAAATTTATACAGAGACAACATTTCCAAAAAAATATATTATAGCAAACCGTTACACGCCCAGGCGATCACGCCACCATCAGGCCATCACGCCACCAATGGGCGACGCCTAGCCCTCACGCGACGCGATCTCTCCCCGCGACCGCTCCCCTTTAGAATGCGCTCGGCAACGGCCACCGCGCCAGTCTGCGCCCACGCGCCTCTCTATTAACACGCGTCCGAGCTCGCGCATCTCTCCATTAACACGCGTCCGCGCTACCCACCTTCCGTACGCCAGTCAGCTCTCGCGCTGCTTAACTCTGTGTGAATTGTGTACCTACAACCTGTGTGTGTGAATTGTGTACCTACAACCTGTGTGTGTGATTTGTGAATTTTTGTTGGTCAATAAATTGCTGAACTGGACAAACCGGGGTTTTCTTGTACCTACGACGTGGTAAGGGGCCGTGCGACGGAAGTCCACCGGGCCCGACCATATCTGGCGCCCAACTCAAAAACCCACAAGGGTGGCCATAGCTGGTGGAGAGAGAAGAATTTATCCTCCAAGGCGACCGCCCAGAGCTAACACACAAGATGCCTATGGTAACTAGATCTAGATCAGCAAGCCTCGGGAGCAGAGATGATGCGGCGCCGCAACCCGCATTCCACACTCCTCTGCCACCCGCGACAACTCCGGCCCGCGACGAAGAACGCCGCGACGCTGACGCCTTAAATTCACATCATCGTGATGACACCACGACGTTCACTAACGACAACGTCGCATCTATAATTGCAGCACTACAAAGATCCCAAACCGATGCCCTCAGGGATCTAATTGGGTCAGTGACACGCGCCAATTCGTCATCAACACCGATACCCACGAGCACGGAAGGCACCTTGGCCCGCTGCAAATCACAATTCGCCGGCCGAGCACATGAGTCAGTGGAGGCATTCATTGACGCCGTTGAGGCATTTAGCGAATGTGCGCATGTCTCCGACTCAAACATTCTACGCGGCCTCGCTTATCTATTAACGGACGACGCTGCTACCTGGTGGCAGGGCGTGAAGACGACAATAAAGTCGTGGCCACAAGCGAAAGAAAACCTTCTAAGTGCTTACGGCGACCGCCGCCCGCCACATCGCGTCTACGTAGAGCTATTCGCTAGTCCGCAACGCAAAGATGAGAACACGGACATCTTTGTAGCGCGCAGCCGCGCCCTATTATCGAAAATACCGGAGTACGATATCACCGAAAAGGCAAAACTTGATATGATTTACGGGCTGTTACACTACAAAATACGTGGCCGATTGCGACGAGAAGAAGCTACTTCATTCTACGATTTATTACGACGTGCTCGAGACATAGAAGATAGCCAGGGGGAGCCCGACGTCATCCTAAAAACGTCGGCAAGGTCGTCGACTACATCGCACGCGACACCGAGTGCGCACCTCCCACCGCCCGCCAGCCAGCGCGTACCGCGACCGGCACCGCTAGCTGCCGCCGCTCGGTATCCGGCGCCCCCGCCCGCGCCCGCACACGTCACGGTCCACCACAATGCGCCGCAGCCCCGGCCTCCGCCCTCGTCGCACGCGATGCCTGACGCCGCCGCCGCTCCGGCTGCGCGGAAGCAGCGTCCCACCTGCGCTTACTGCAAAAGGTTTGGACACACCCGGGAACAGTGCCGTAAGTTACAGAATCCTATTGATAATTCGGTGCGTGATAAAAGTGAATCGTTCTATAGTGTCAAATCCCGGTCATTTTCGCGTAAAGTCCATGATAAAAACAATCAGTGTTTACCCCCAAAGTACAATGTATATTCGTTAAGCTCTGATGATAAATCTAGTAAGCAAAATTCTCGTACATCAAATAATCAGTCAAAATCTCAATCTATTAATAATAATTTTCCAGATAGTGTTCAAAGTCCCTATTTGCCTATTTTTACTCAAAACGAATCAAATACTAAATCTACTCATTTCTCTAAGCCGTCTACTCGACGTGATAACACTCTTGATGACGATTCGCATCGTAATATTTTCGACCCCGAGATGTCAAAACGGCGTAACTCGGAAAATCGATTATTTGATGAACGGAATTTTATTTTTGAATCAAAATGTCCTAAAAGTAAAAATAATCAATCCTTGCCAAGTTGTAAGAGTAATACTGTGTATTTCCAATCCTGTAAGCATAATGTTATTTTACCACAGCGCAATAATAATGAATTTCGTCAATCCTTACATACGTGTTGCAAGTGTAATGTTGAAAAATATAATTTTTCCCAATCCTGTGAACATAATAATAATTCGTCACAGTGCGATAGTGTCCAATGTAATAAAATCCTACTTGACAATAGTAGGCGCAATTTGCAAAAATGTAATTTTTTAAATTCCTGTGATTGCTTTAATCATAATTCATCACAGTGCTCTTTAAATGTAAATTCCTTATGTAAAAATAGTAAGGGCATAATGGGAAAATATAGTTTTTCTCATTCCTGTGAAAAGTCACAGAATAGTAATGTTCAAGATTTCAAGTCTTTTCAAAATTCTTGTACTTGTAATTTACAAAAATGTTGTTGTGTACAATGTGATAATGAAGGTGATGTAGCGTGCACGCGCGGTGATGATTTTTCGCGTACCCCTGTAGGTCGTGAGATACGTCCGATTTTTAATATCGATATTTTAGGTTTCAATGGCACCGCGCTGATAGACACAGCAGCCAAGCACTGCATTGCGGGTCACACGCTATATGCTCTCCTTCTACGTCTGGGTCATCCTCTCCACTCTTCCTCGCGCGAAGTAAAACTCGCTGACGGCGTAGTCCGAAATATGGAGGTGCTTACCACCACTTTACCGGTGAGATTAGAACAAGCGCTTATCACAATCCCATTTTTGATTTTTCCCGACGCTACAAATAACGAGACGTTATTGGGTATCGACTTTATCACAGCTGCTAAGGTTGTTATTGATTTTCACAAAGAAATATGGTATTTTAGTGACCACTGTTCAATGAAATATAATCTGTCGTTCGAACCTACCTCGCGTACCGTGTCCTGTGCTTCAACAGAGGTTCTTCGGGATGATGAAGGCTTTCATCTCAATCCAGCTGAGCGTGACGCTCTAGCTGATGTCCTCACCAGGCACGCGCATATCTTCAGAGCAGGGGGAGGCCCTACGCCGTATACAGAACACTGCATCGAGACAGGTAACCACCCACCGATAACCAATAAGCAGCACGCCGATGACTCTCGTCGAAACTCCGACTCCTACCAGGTTGGTGATTTAGTTCTTCTTAAGTCTCACCTCCTAAGCAAAGGCTCCAAAGACCTCACTTCCAAGTTCTTCCCACGCCGTGATGGACCGTACCAGATTGCAGGGAAGGTAAGCCCTACCACTTATAATATCTCCAGTACAGACCAGCCTGACATTGATATAGGTAGATATCATAGCCAAGATCTTTTCCGCTACCAAGGCAGCGAAGCCAGCACCCTCCCTAAACCCGTTATCCCAAAAAGGAAACGTGGAAGACCACCTAAGGTTAGGACATAGGATGGGTGATGATGACGCTAGACCAGGAACGAGGGCGTTTTCCAGGTCTAGAGGGGGAGTATATAGCAAACCGTTACACGCCCAGGCGATCACGCCACCATCAGGCCATCACGCCACCAATGGGCGACGCCTAGCCCTCACGCGACGCGATCTCTCCCCGCGACCGCTCCCCTTTAGAATGCGCTCGGCAACGGCCACCGCGCCAGTCTGCGCCCACGCGCCTCTCTATTAACACGCGTCCGAGCTCGCGCATCTCTCCATTAACACGCGTCCGCGCTACCCACCTTCCGTACGCCAGTCAGCTCTCGCGCTGCTTAACTCTGTGTGAATTGTGTACCTACAACCTGTGTGTGTGAATTGTGTACCTACAACCTGTGTGTGTGATTTGTGAATTTTTGTTGGTCAATAAATTGCTGAACTGGACAAACCGGGGTTTTCTTGTACCTACGACGTGGTAAGGGGCCGTGCGACGGAAGTCCACCGGGCCCGACCATAATATCAATTTTATAAATATTCTATTCCAACAATGTATTCTTGAATATTAGGCCTAAGCAGTGTATTCTAAGTGTAATAATAAATATATTTAATGTTTTATTATCGAAAAAATATTTTAGCAAAATATAGCAATGCATTAGAAAACATTTTTATTTCATAGTAATATTTACTCTTATCCTCATAGATAGATGCTGTGGCGTATTGTGGGTGTTAGCCGCCCGGGGCGGAAGATATTTTACCGTCCTCTTAAATAAACTAATTTATCGATTAGTGGAAATAAAAGCGTCACTCCCGCTCTTCTGGCATCACTCCGGCTAGGCTCTTCAGTTTTCGACCGGCAGGGCTGCTAGTGCGGGTGTATTTTGTATAATATCAGTATATAAACTTGAAAAATTATGTCTCAGGCGGGTCTCGAACCCGCATCTCCTCGCAATCCGGGCGCGGTGCTATAACATTAAGCCACCGAGACACTACGCCACACACTGGTTCCATATTTAAATAAAGTAGACTTAAAGGTCAATGTTCATATATAAGCTTAATTTTTTTTTTGCACATATACTATTGTTACGAACGTGGAGTTCGGGATTTGGATAAAACACCGTTGACTTATTAGAAGATTTTATTAGACGATGAACAGGTCGCAGACCACTATCACAAAAGCCAAATCACAAGAATCGTAGTCCGGTGGGTCGCTGAGGTCGTTGGTTCTAAATCACTATAAGCCAATCCGCAGAGTAGTACTTTAATCCGTTGGTATCGCTAAAGTCGTCGTTACTTCGCACTAGATCACTTTCCGCAGGTATCGCACCGAAAGCTCAGAATGAACTGACTCGGCGTCTCAAGTCCTGTTATTTATATATCTCAACATCGACGCCGGTCGTACATACTAGAATGTTCATTTTCCAGAAAAATCACAAGGACGTTTAAACGTAAACAACTTTAGTGAGTTAAGCCATTTTGCGCCTTAAGCTGTAAGCTTAAAGTTCAATGTCGCTTGCACTAAGGTCTTGTTATTACTTTGTGGCCGAACTTAGGTAGTTATGTACATTCCTCTAGCGATATCTCGAACCTTCTAGCATGACCGCGACACTGCCCTCCTCTTAGAGATGCTCGTCCCGAGCGTCATCGTTATTGCCGTTAAAACGTGCCAAGCGATCGATGTGAACTACCTTAAGTGCTCCTCTCGGTGGCCGTTGGATCCGGTATGTAACATCGTTTATTCGCGTGACAACTTTGTACGGCCCTTCCCATCTTGTCTGTAATTTAGGTGACTTCCCCTTTTTCCGTATCGGGTTATGTAGCCAGACTAGTGCTCCTTCATCAAAACCACTGGTATTTGCTTTCCGGTCATATCTAGTCTTCATGTTTTCACTCGACTGCAAGCCGTTTTCTCGTACCATGGCATAAATGTCCCGCATCTTGTCTTGCAAATCGGAGACATAATCCTGTACGGTGACGTGATCGTCTGGCGCTCCTCCGGTTACAAGGTCTACCGGTAACCTTAGCTCTCGTCCGAAGTTAATATATGCCGGCGTCGTTTTCGTGCTCTCATGTTCCGAAGTCCTGTAGGCGAGAAGGAACGGTGCAATGTACTTGTCCCAGTCCCTTTGATGGTTGTCCACCAATTTTGCTAAATGCCTCTCTAGTGTTTGGTTAAACCTTTCTACCATGCCGTCGGACTGAGGATGATAAGCAGTGGTTCTCGTCTTGTGCATGCCCAATATTTTGCAGACTCCTTGAAACACGTTCGACTCAAAGTTTCTGCCCTGATCGGAATGAATTTCCAGGGGTATACCATATCGGCATATGACTTCTTCAACCAATTTAGAGGCTACGGTCGTAGCTTCTTGATTAGGTATAGCGAAGACTTCTGGCCACTTGGTGAAGTAATCCATAACGACCATAAAGTACTTGTTCCCCGACTCTGTCACAGGGAATGGTCCGGCAACATCCACTGCTATCCGCTCCCATGGTGCACCAACGTTATAAAGTTGAAGGTGTCCTCGACTTCTGGTGGATGGACCTTTCACCGCAGCACAAGTGGTACATTTCCGACACCAATCTTGTACATCAGCTCTGCAGTTAAGCCAGTAGAATCTATCCCGTAGCTTTGTTAAGGTCCTTTTTACACCCAGATGCCCTCCTGATATGCCATCGTGTACCTCTCGAAGAACATCCTTGATTCTTTCCCGCGGGACGACCAGCTGTAGGTGGAACTCTCTACCGTTAGGTTTTTCCCATTTCCGATAAAGTATCCCGTTTTGCAAAATGAAACTGTCCCATTGAGCCCAGTACGCTTTAGTCGTAGCACTCGTAGGCGCAACTTCATGCCATCTCGGCTTAGCGTTACCGCGTTTCTTCCATGCGACGATCAGTCGTATGTCTTCGTCTTTTTCCTGAGCTTCTCTCATGGACTCATCTTCCCAGGATCTCGGAGGACTTGTCCTCGTTATTTGTACACAGTCCTCTTTAGACTCCAGCTTGATGCAGTGCTTGCACTCTTCTGGGCACGGTCTTCTTGAGAGGGCGTCAGCATTTCCATGTGTCTTTCCACTACGATGTTCGGTAGTGAAGTCGTATTCTTGAAGCTGTTCAATCCACCTAGCAACCTGACCTTCGGGACTTTTAAAATGAAGCAGCCACTTTAAAGCAGCATGGTCGGTACGAAGCACGAACTTTCTGCCGATAATGTACTTGCTGAAATGTTGTAGCGTTTTGACCACTGCTAAAAGCTCTCTTCTTGTCACACAGTAGTTTCTTTCAGGCTTCGATAACGATTTGCTGAAGTAGGCAATCACAACTTCTCGATCTCCTTGTTTTTGAGATAGTACTCCACCAATAGCTGTGTTGCTTGCATCCGTATCGACGACAAATTGCCCATTAGCTTGTGGGTATCCCAAGATTGGAGTCTCACATAAACATTGCCTCAACCTTTGGAAGGAATCCTCGCAAGCGTCATCCCAGCAAAACCCTCTCTTTTCTTCCGTCAGGCGATGCAATGGCTTGGCAATTTCGGAGAATCCCTTAACAAAGCGTCTGTAGTATGAACATAAACCCAAAAAAGCTCTTACTTCCGTTTTATTTTTGGGAGTTGGCCACTTCTGCACAGCTTCTATTTTAGCTGGATCAGTCTGTATTCCATCACTGGTGATAACGTGTCCGAGGTAGTTTACCTTGTTTCTGAACAGATCGCATTTCTTCGGGTTCAGCTTTAGGTTGGCTCCACGTATCTTTCTTAAGACTTTTTCCAGGTTAAATAAATGGTCTTCGAAGTCCCGACCCATGATGATCACGTCATCCAAATATACCAGGCAGGCTTCTCCCACCAATCCTGCCAGGATACATTCCATGAGTCGCTCAAAAGTGGCCGGCGCGTTGCACAATCCAAATGGCATGACGTTAAATTGCCATAGCCCCTTCCCTGTAGAAAATGCTGTCTTCTCCTTATCCTTTGGATGAATTTCAACTTGCCAATATCCAGATTTCAAATCAAGTGTCGAGAACCATGTCTTGCCACTTAGGGTATCCAAGGTGTCGTCGATGCGCGGTAGAGGATAGCTGTCCTTCTTCGTGATGTCGTTCAGTCGTCGATAGTCCACACAAAACCTTGTACTTCCATCTTTCTTCTTAACTAAGACGACAGGAGAACACCACGGACTTGCAGAAGGTTCGATGATCTTATTCTTCCTCATGCTCTCCAGCATATCCTCAACTTCTTGTTCCTTGGCAATCGGTATTCGCCTTGCTCGTTGCCGGATAGGTCCTTCATTTCCGGTGTCTATCTTGTGTTGTACCAAGGATGTCCTCCCCAAATCTCCTTCTTCTGAAGAAAACACGTCTGAAAAGCGCTGAAGCAGGTCTTTGGCTTTCATGCTTTGAGAATAACTTAAGTTACTTTTGCATCCTTTAAGAAGTTCTGCGATAGTAGAATTATCCTTGGTTATCGTCTTACTCAAAGTTGTTTGGCACTTTCTCATCCAGACAGCTTCTTCGCATCTTCCAATAACGTCACCTTCATTTACTTGGATCTCGTGGTCTTTTTAATTCACAACTCTAACTATTGCAGTTGTGGACCCCTTGACAAGTGTTCTGGCTGCCAGAAGCTTTTGTGTCTTCGACTTGCTAAGTGTATCTTCGATCAACACACACCTATTCTTCTCATTCTTCTTAGCACGTGGTAGCTTCACCAGCAGTTCTGATTGTGTTCTTCCGGGTATGTTAATCTTCTTAAGGCATGTTACTTTCCCTTCGGGCCCACCCAGGATGAAAAGCTCTTCATTACCACATTTAAATATGCCATTGGTGACATCAATTTTGCAGTCATATCTTCGCATAAAGTCGAGGCCCAATACGCAGTCATCCAGAATTTCGGCCACGATGACGTTGTGAGTATATGTTGCTTCACCTACTTGTAATTTGACCGAAACTTCCCCTAGGACGGGTATTTGCTGGCCGGAAGCGGAAAGTAGCCGAATATTGAAGGTGCTGTTGCGCTTCTTCGTGGTTTCCACTAGTTTCGGCTTGATTATTGTCCTAGAGGCTCCTGTATCCACCGTCATCTTGCAGTCAGTTCCATTTACCGAGCCGCATATCATCAAACTGTTCCCATTGCATGCCTGGGAGACAATCATCGTTGGGGCTTCTTCCGTTCCAGCCAGCACCCGCCCCTTAGTTCTGGCTGTTACTCGTTTCCCTGCTTCCCAGCAGAAGATGGGGTCTCCTGCTTCTTTAACAAATCCAGGCGTTCCTCAAACATCTTGCTCATCATTTCAGCAAGTTTAGCTGTCTGCTGCGTCTCGTTCTTGGGACAGGTGAATTGCAGATGACCCTTTTCTCCACATTTATAGCACATAGATCCAGTTATTTTTTTCTTAGGAGGAAATGATGTCTTCTTTTCCTGTACTTCTTCAATCACCTCTCGTATTTTGTGAGTTGGCCGAAAATCTTTCCTCAGGGCTTCTACTTCCAGAGCGTGCGCTAGAGCTTCCTTCAGTGAGGCATGGTGGCGCAGCCCCACTGCAGCCCTAATCTCCATGTCTCTAATCCCATCGACGAATGCTTGGAGTAGGGTAGAGTCCACCATCTTTGCATCAGCAGATGGGTATGCTTTGCGGACTAATTTTTCAATCTCCAGAGCCCATTGCTGCAGTCCTTCTCCTGAACGCTGAACCCGGTCCCGTAGTTGAGCGCGGAAGACATGCTCCAGATGGCGTTCTCCATAACGAGCTTCGAGTGCCCCCATCAGATCGTTGAATGTGCTACCCGAGGATGGTAGAGCCTCCAAAACAGAAAGAGCCGATCCCCGTAGAGCAACAGTGAGAGCTGTTAGACTCTGTTCCTCTGTCCATCCGTTAGCAGCGGCAACGGTCTGAAACTGTTGGCGGTAAGCGGTCCAGGACGTAGTGCCGTCGTAGGATGGTACTTTCACTCTGGGTGCCGGGCTGGTAAATACGACTTCACTCGGCGCGGGGGGTCCAGCGGTCTCCAGTTTCAGAACCTTTTTCTGTAATCCAGCGAGGTCCACTTTCACGCTGTCTATGTTGTCCTCCAGATTAGTTACCCTTTCTTCTACCAGGTCCACATTCTTCTGTAGGTTTTGCACCATATCACCCACTGAACCTACGGCAAGCAGCACCTTTTGTTGTTCTTGTCGCATTTCTTCCTGTTTAGCTTGAATCGCTTTTTGCATTCTATCCTGTTTTCCTTGCATTTCTTCTTGTTTAGCTTGAATAGCTTCTTGCATTCTATCCTGTTTTCCTTGCATTTCTTCCTGTTTCTGGCACATGAAGTCCATCATCTGCATCAATCTACTAAAGTCGAATGCAGATGCTCTGGCTTCTTGAGCTGATGATGGCGTAGTAGCCCGGTTAGCGGAGACAGTAGGCGAGGCCGGCGACGCAGTGGGTAAAGCTTCCATTCCGGTAGGCGTGGACTGGTCGATGGACGATGCTTGGTGGGCGGAGCAAATAGGTGTAGTATCCCGATGGTCGGTAGCCTGTCGGGTAGTAGCCGTGGCTTCCGCAGCTTGCTGTGCCCTAGTTCTAACGCCAGCAGTATCTTCCCTCGGAGTCACTGGCATTTCCAAATCCCACTTCTGACACCAAATGTTACGAACGTGGAGTTCGGGATTTGGATAAAACACCGTTGACTTATTAGAAGATTTTATTAGACGATGAACAGGTCGCAGACCACTATCACAAAAGCCAAATCACAAGAATCGTAGTCCGGTGTGTCGCTGAGGTCGTTGGTTCTAAATCACTATAAGCCAATCCGCAGAGTAGTACTTTAATCCGTTGGTATCGCTAAAGTCGTCGTTACTTCGCACTAGATCACTTTCCGCAGGTATCGCACCGAAAGCTCAGAATGAACTGACTCGGCGTCTCAAGTCCTGTTATTTATATATCTCAACATCGACGCCGGTCGTACATACTAGAATGTTCATTTTCCAGAAAAATCACAAGGACGTTTAAACGTAAACAACTCTAGTGAGTTAAGCCATTTTGCGCCTTAAGCTGTAAGCTTAAAGTTCAATGTCGCTTGCACTAAGGTCTTGTTATTACTTTGTGGCCGAACTTAGGTAGTTATGTACATTCCTCTAGCGATATCTCGAACCTTCTAGCATGACCGCGACACTATTTTTCTGATTCCAATTTTTCTCAAAAACATGCCAATTTTGAGAAATAAATTGTTGAAATTTTATTTGTATGGAGAAAAAGTTATTAACGTTTGTAGCTCCAAAATGCGTGCATGGATCAAAATGCCATCTAGTAGGCATTAAAGCTCATATTATTCTTTAAGATAAATTTATATAACTTTTCTCCGTAACCTTGCAACCCTTAAAGCATTTCAACATATTGTTACGAACGTGGAGTTCGGGATTAGGATAAAACACCGTTGACTTATTAGGAGATTTTATTAGGCGATGAACAGGTCGCAAACACTAACACGAATCGTAGTCCGGTGGGTCGCTGAGGTCGTTGGTTCCAAATCACTATTAGCCAATCCGTAGATGAGTCCTTATATCCGTTGGTATCGCTAAAGTCGTCGTTACTTCGCACTAGATCACTTTTCGCAGGTATCGCACCGAAAGCTCAGAATAAACTGACTCGGCGTCTCAAGTCCTGTTATTTACATATATATCTCAACATCGACGCCGGTCGTACATACTAGAATGTTTGTATTCTAGAAGAAATTACAAGGACGTTAAACGTAAACAACTCTAGTAAGTTATGCCATTTTGTGCCTTAATCTGTAAAGTTAAAGTTCAATGTCGCTTGCACTAAGGTCTTGTTATTACTTTGTGGCCGCACTTAGGTAGTTATGTACATTCCTCTAGCGATATCTCGAACCTTCTAGCATGACCGCGCGCGACACTGCCCTCCTCTTAGAGATGCTCGTCCCGAGCGTCATCGTTATTGCCGTTATATCGTGCCAAGCGATCGATGTGAACTACCTTAAGTGCTCCTCTCGGTGGCCGTTGGATCCGGTATGTAACATCGTTTATTCGCGTGACAACTTTGTACGGCCCTTCCCATTTAGTCTGTAATTTAGGTGACTTTCCTTTTTTCCGTATCGGGTTATGTAGCCAGACTAGTGCTCCTTCAGCCAAATCACAGGTATTCGCTTTCCGGTCATATCTAGTTTTCATGTTTTCACTCGACTGCAAGCCGTTTTCTCGCACCATGGCATAAATGTCCCGCATCTTGTCTTGCACATCGGAGACATAATCCTGTACGGTGACGTGATCGTCTGGCGCTCCTCCGGTTACAAGTTCTACCGGTAACCTTAGCTCTCGTCCGAAGTTAATATATGCTGGGGTCGTTTTCGAGCTCTCATGTTCCGAAGTCCTGTAGGCGAGAAGGAATGGTGCAATGTACTTGTCCCAATCTCTTTGATGGTTGTCCACCAATTTTGCTAAATGCCTCTCTAGTGTTTGGTCAAACCTTTCTACCATGCCGTCGGACTGAGGGTGATAAGCAGTGGTTCTCGTCTTGTGCATGCCCAATATTTTGCAAACTCCTTGAAACACGTTCGACTCAAAATTTCTGCCCTGATCGGAATGAATTTCCAGGGGTACACCATATCGGCATATGACTTCTTCAACCAATTTAGAGGCTACGGTCGTAGCTTCTTGATTAGGTATAGCGAAGACTTCTGGCCACTTGGTGAAGTAATCCATGACGACCATAAAGTACTTGTTCCCCGACTCTGTCACAGGGAACGGTCCGGCAACATCCACTGCTATCCGCTCCCATGGTGCACCAACGTTATAAAGTTGAAGGTGTCCTCGACTCCTGGTGGATGGACCTTTTACTGCAGCACAAGTGGTACATTTCCGGCACCAATCTTGTACATCAGCTCTGCAGTTAAGCCAGTAGAATCTATCCCGTAGCTTTGTTAAGGTCCTTTTTACACCCAGATGTCCTCCTGATATGCCATCGTGTACCTCTCGGAGAACATCCTTGATCCTTTCTCTTGGGACGACCAGCTGTAGGTGGAACTCACTACCGTTAGGTTTTTCCCATTTCCAGTAAAGTATCCCGTTCTGCAAGATGAAACTGTCCCATTGAGCCCAGTACTCTTTAGTCGTAGCACTCGTAGGTACAACTTCATGCCATCTCGGCTTATCGTTACCGCGTTTCTTCCATGCAACGATGAGTCGTATGTCTTCGTCTTTTTCCTGAGCTACTTTCATGGACTCATCTTCCCAAGATTGCGGAGGAGCTGTTCTCGTTATTTGTACATAGTCCTCCTTAGACTCCAGCTTGATGCAGTGCTTGCACTCCTCTGGGCACGGTCTTCTTGAGAGGATATCAGCATTTCCATGTGTCTTTCCACTACGATGATTGGTGGCTTCTCTTGTTACAACCAGCACCCGCTCCTTAGGCCTGTTTGTTTCTCGTTTCTGTGGCTCCCAAGCAGAAGATAGTGTCTCATGCTTCTTCGAAATTTCTTCGAGGCGTTCCTCCAACTTGCTAACCATTTCAGCAAGCTTAGTTGTTTGCCTATCTTTCTTGGGACAGGTGAATTGCAGGTGGCCCTTTTCTCCACATTTGTAGCACATCGGTCTGGTTGCCATTTTCCTAGGGGGAAATGACATCTTCTTTTCCTGCACTTCTCGTATCTTGTAAATTGGCCAAACATCTGTCCTCAGAGCTTCTACTTCCAGAGCGTGCGCTAGAGCTTCCTTCAGTGAGGTATGGTGGCGAAGCCCCACTTCAGCTCTAATCTCCGTATCTGTGATCCCATCGACAAATGCTTGGAGTATAGTGGTGTCCACTATCTTTGCATCAGCAGATGGGTATGCTTTGCGGACTAATTTTTCAATCTCCAGAGCCCATTGCTGTAGTCCTTCTCCAGAACGTTGAACCCGGTCCCGTAGTTGAGCGCGGAAGACATGTTCCAGATGGCGTTCTCCATAACGAGCTTCTAGTGCCCCCATCAGGTCCTTGAATGTGCTACCCGAGGATGGTAGCGCCTCCAAAACAGAAAGAGCCGATCCCCGTAGAGCGACAGTGAGAGCTGTTAGGCTCTGTTCCTCCGTCCACCCGTTAGCAGAGGCAACGGTCTGAAACTGTTAGCGGTAAGCGGTCCAGGACGTAGTGCCGTCGTAGGGTGGCACTTTCACTCTGGGTGCCGGGTTGGTGAATACGAAGTCACTCGAGGTGGCGGGTCCTACGGTCTCCAATTTTAGAACCTTTTTTTGTAATTTGGTAAGGTTCATCTTCATACTGTCTATGGTGGCCTCCAGATTAGTGACCCCCTCTTCTACCAGGTCAACATTCTTCTGTAGGTTCTGCACCATATCACCCACTGAACCTACGGCAAGCAGTACTTTTTGTTGTTCTTGACACACTTGTTCTTGAATTACCTCGCGCATTTCTTCTTTCATTGTGCCCTGTTTTCGTTGAATCTCTTCGCGCATTTCTTTTTGCTCTTGGTACATAAAGTCCATCATCTGCATTAATCTACTGAAGTCGAATGCAGATGCTCTGGCCTCTTGAGCTGAGGGTGTAGCGCGGTGAGTGAAGCCAGTAGGTGGGGTCTGTGACGTAGTTGGTAAAGCTTCCATTCCAGTAGATGGGGCCTGGTCGGTTGGCGATGCTTGATGGGCGGAGCCAATGAGCGTATCCCGCTGATCGGTGGCTTGTCGAGCAGCAGCCGTGGCTTCCGCAGCTTGCTGTGCCCTGGTTCTGACGCCAGCAGTATCTTCCCTTGGAGTCACTGGCATTTTCCAATCCCACTTCTGACACCAAATGTTACGAACGTGGAGTTCGGGATTTGGATAAAACACCGTTGACTTATTAGGAGATTTTATTAGGCGATGAACAGGTCGCAAACACTAACACGAAAGCCAAATCACAAAAATCGTAGTCCGGTGGGTCGCTGAGGTCGTCGGTTCCAAATCACTATTAGCCAATCCGTAGATGAGTCCTTATATCCGTTGGTATCGCTAAAGTCGTCGTTACTTCGCACTAGATCACTTTTCGCAGGTATCGCACCGAAAGCTCAGAATGAACTGACTCGGCGTCTCAAGTCCTGTTATCTTAATATATATATTTCTTGTGTGCGTGTGTATGTGACTGAACTCCTCCTAAACGACTGGACCAATTTTGATGAAATTTTTTGTGTGTGTTCAAGGGGATCTGGGAATGGTTTAGATTCACAAGTAGGGTAGGGTAGGGGTAGGGTAGGGGTAGGGTAGGGTAGGGGTAGGGTAGGGTAGGGTAGGGTAGGAGTAGGGTAGTAAAATATTAAAATTTTATGGCAAAACAACGTTTGCCGGGTCAGCTAGTTTACCTCTATATCTCAACATCGACGCCGGTCGTACATACTAGAATGTTCGTTTTCTAGAAGAAATTACAAGGACGTTAAACGTAAACAACTCTAGTAAGTTATGCCATTTTGTGCCTTAATCTGTAAAGTTAAAGTTCAATGTCGCTTGCACTAAGGTCTTGTTATTACTTTGTGGCCGCACTTAGGTAGTTATGTACATTCCTCTAGCGATATCTCGAACCTTCTAGCATCACCGCGACACTATAATCAAAGTTGCAACCTTCGGAATTACAGGCGCTTAAATATCAGTTAAAAAAAAAAGTTTATTTCGACTTTTTTTGCAGATAATATACAAAAAATTTTTGAATATCGTTAGGGTCAGATAACCTTAATTTATTAAGTACATTGTAGCACCCAATAATCATTATTTACAAACAAGTATTTAAAAAATATGAAAAAAATATTTTTGGTTTCCAAATACCGTTTTTCCATTGTTATGTAGTAAATTGTAAATTGGCTTGCGGCTTTGTACATCTTTGTGGATTGCCGGTGCGCGCGCACTTTGTTTGGGTTACCTTAAATTAATACCAACATTTAAAATGAACCACCTACTGTTTAAAAGGGTCATTTATCACATGCAGCTGATCAAGAATGTTTTGTGCATGATAAATGTGCTTTATTTAAACTGAGTTCACTCCAAGTGAAATAGTGACTATGATTACAATCACAAGTCAGTCTCAGATAGAGTGTGTTCGTGTGTTGATGTGTTTACTTATCTGCGACTACGCTAGCTTCTGAGTTTTAGTGCACTGGGGTTGATTTCAACTTGTCCATTTTAAGACTAAAATTTTCAAGCCTATTCTTATCGCTATAAGCCAGCAATTTCAATTTTTCAAGTTTATATAGTAATATAAAGTAATATTATAAGATCCCACCATACAACGACCTTCACCCAGCTGGTTATTGGATGAAAAGTATTTTATATGCAATTAAATATGGATGGATGTATTATAGAGATCCTATTGATACTTTTGACGCGATACTATTATCGCGGACATGCTAGATGCTTCGAGATATCGCTAGAGGAATGTACATAACTACCTAAGTTGAACCACAAAGTAATAACAAGATGTTAGTGCAAGCGACATTGGACTTTAAGATTACAGGTTAAGGCGCAAAATGGTTTAACTCACTAGAGTTGTTTACGTTAAAACGTCCTTGTGATTTTTCTGGAAAATGAACATTCTAGTATGTACGACCGGCATCGATGTTGAGATATATAAATAACAGGACTTAAGACGCCGCAGTCAGTTCATTCTGAGCTTTCGGTGCGATACCTGCGAAAAGTGATCTAGTGCGAAGTAACGACGACTTTAGCGATACCAACGGATCTAAGGACTACTCTAAGGATTGGCTAATAGTGTTTTGGAACCAACGACCTCAGCGATCCACCGGACTACGAATCTTGTGATTTGGCTTTCGTGATAGTGTTTGCGACCTGTTCATCGCCTAATAAATTCTTCTAATAAGTCAACGGTGTTTTATCCAAATCCCGAACTCCACGTTCGTAACACTATCAATAAGTACCACACTTTGATAACACAAGTAGGTAGTATCGAGAAAAAATAATAGTACCTATTTCCTTTTTTTCAATAGTATCGCCCAATTCTCACTAAATATTCATACTTAGGTACTTACTACTAATGATATGTAATATTATTGCTGCGCCATAAGGATTATTTTAATAATTATTTTTCTTACAACGACGATTCGTTCCAGGCGTTTCGTTTCTTATAAACTATTTTTTTGTGAATCAGTTCTAAAATACCCATCTATTTTAATAATTAAAGTTTAGGAAAAAGACACTCTTACAGAACCTTAACATAATACACAAAATGTTTTTTCTTTTGTAAAATATTTACTCTCGGACTTGACGATGAAAATCCTTACTGAGTGCAGTCTACAAGTAAAAAATGAAATATTAACTTATAATAGGTAGCACAAAAAAATAAAATTACTAAAACAGCTTTTCCGCACCACTATACAAACATAAGAAAATCTAATAGACAAATTAAGTAGGTAAGGTGAATGTTCCCAACGTCCGCTTTTTAACTACCTTTCGCATTTGGTCGGATAGTTTTTAAAACCAATTTTCGTTACATTGTTTTATTTATTAACGGTTAATTATAAGGTGTAGAAAGCTGAAATTCTGTGTGCCTATATTTGAATATGGGCTCTATTGATCGGCAAATCATGATTTATTATTATCTTGTTCACAATGCTCTTATTTGAGGTTTTAATCCCTCAACCCCCAAGCGACAACCGGTTGTCGCGATAACAATTGATTTTAATTGTGTCTGGAATATCTGATCGTCAACGGGTTAATAAGCAAAACCACTTTCACAGAAAAATTGATTTATTTCGACGAAAATTAGACTTAGGGTTTTACAATTTTGTCAGACGATACATATGCCTAAAAGGCATAGGGCACTGCAATCACAGCACACCATTTTATGTAGTTCAAGAACTAGAGGCTATTTTCGATTTTCAAAGAAACTAGTCCTATTGATACAAAGTGCATTAATTTTTGGAAAAATTTCTGGGGCACTTAGGGCTCAAATTACAACACACCAGCTGACAAGAAATCATATCTTTTCGTCCAGCCGTTTTGCAGATATGTAAATCCGCCAAACGTTACTCCAGTTCTTGATAAACACACTTGATAAAGCTGGAGCGGGCTCAGCGTCTAATACTTAAAGTCGCCACCTTCCGGCCCTACCGTTTTCCTACCCAGGATCTTTACCAGGCTTGTGAAGTTTTAACTGTTCGCCAGCTCTTTATTCTCATACTGCTAGTAAAACAACACTCTAAACCACCCACGAAACGAAAACCAGTAAGTGTACGATACTGGGTTATTCTACACCACATTCACTCATAGATTTATATGCTTTTCAGGGCCTTATATTTATAACAAGGTGAACCGTGAACTGGGTATAAGTTGTGTTAATCGGTTTAATCTTAAACAAATTGTGTCAAGATAGTTGCGTGGACTAGATTACGAATCAACGGAAAACTTGCTTCTTGTTTTGAAGTGACTTTCAAATATTTTTTTTTAGTTGCGCACATGTCTTATATTTATAATTTAAGTACCTTTTTTCATGGATTGTATTAGTTTTAGTATTGAAAACGGTAAATCTGTTACAATTAAAAATATATAAATATTTTAAAAATAAATAATACAATTAGTATAAGTAAAAAACAGGAAGGAACTTCTACATAATTTTAAATAAGCTCTGATTTATATAGCGTTTAGGAAAGATTTCTATGAAATGTTGCACTTGAGTTTTGTTGCTCAGATTCATTGATATTAGTCTTGTTATACTCGGGAATTCGGCTAAAATATCGTGGTACGACTGTTGTATGTCGATACTAGGAATTGTAGTAATGTGAGTGCGTTAATTTTCAGGTTAGTGACGCTATCAATTTAGTCTTCGGTTTTTCAAATCAACGATGAGTTGGTGGTGTTTTGGGAAATCGGCTCCTATTATCGGCTTTGATACGTCAGCAACGATAAATTTCCACTTATACGGTCGACGAAGTTGAAGATCAAGTTCTAGTGTTTTTTCTCCGTAGGTTGGGATTTCGGTGTTATTTGCGGCATATAATTTAAATGGTAGTGGAGTCGAGACTTGTCCTTTTCTTCGTGGTAGTACAGATATAATTGCTCCGGTATCTACTAAGAAAAATAAGCCAGTTTTCTTATCTGTGACGAATAGGCGGTATGAGCATCCTTGAACATCGGTTTCCGGCGTCGTAACGTTTTTCTTGAATGAATAAGGTGTGGTGCATTTTCTCGCTTGTTCACCGAATCGGCGGTGGTGGTAGTAACAAATCAGTGATGATGATGAATCACGTGTGCGAGATTGCGATCGGTCGTTCCGGTTTCGAGATGGGGAAGGATTCCTTCGGTAGGTAATTAATGTTCGTAGGGCTTGATTTTAGTTCGGCGATTTCGAGTGAAAGTTTTCTTAATTCGTTGAATAGAAATTGTATGTCGGCTTGAGATGTATTAAACTGCGGCGACGGTGAATTTATGGTTACTATTTCACGTGTTTGCTCCATCATTTTGTCGGCTAGTACCTAACGCGATTTCGTCTAGTTCGGTTTGCTTGTTAAACGACGGCAAGCACGGATCGGACGTGTGGTGGCAAGCGGTTCGGCCACATGTGTCGTAGCGTAGAATCGGGGATTCGATCTCGAGCTAAGTATTTCATTTTTCTTAGTAACTGAGACGGTTTTTGATCGCCTAACTCCATTTCCAACAACAGCTTTTGAAATTGCTGGCTGTCGGATTCTTCATAGACAGTGATAAGCCTTTCTTTAATTGCGTTGTATTGATTCTTAGACGGATTGTATAGCAGATCTGTGATTTGCTCTACGTCTTGCTTTTCTAGTTGAGCGATTACGAGTTGCGCTAGCTGGGCTTGACTTTTCTTCGCATCGTATGTTGCATGTTGCAGCTTCGAAACTGAAGAACCATAGTCGCGGTCTGTCGCGCCAAAATGGTGGCATTCGCAGTGATAGCAATATATTCGAAACTTCGAGACGTGGGCTGACTAGCTTGCGGGCTTCCTCCATATTTTCGACAGCTTGGATAGCCATTTTGATTCCTTCAGGCAGCTATTTGTTTCTGATTTCCGCGTTAAGGCAGCGTTTCTTCTTTAAAAGCTTGTTCGGGCAGCGTTTCTTCGTTGGGTCACCACTTTCTTTTCTTCGTTCTGTGTCGTCGGCGGTTAGTGCTGTGATACGCGTGCGGCAATGTTCACTATAAAACAGCTCTTTTCAGATCTACCAATCCATTCTGTTTCTATTTGAGATGACGTAAAGTGTTTACTGTGCGAATGGCTACACCATCTATCTTCGTGGTTAAAAAGTTTTTATTTAACTTGTTTTTTTTTTTTATAATAGCCTTTGGTTTGGTATATAAAGTTAACCTTTGGTTTGGTATATAAAGTATTTCGTTGATTTGGCGCACTTGCTTACTTTTTCATGAGTTAGAACAAGATTATTACATATTTAATAAGACAAATTTTGTAAGATTAATATAAATTTTGGTCAATAAAACTGTTTTATTTTACTCCTGTTTTACAATTAGGAGGACAAAGATTTTCAACAAACGAGGACAAAGCAGCAGTGGATGCATATTTTGACTCTCAGGAAGAATCTTTTTTTTAAAGGTCTAAATGCTTTGAAGGGAAGGAGGCAAAAGTGCATTGAACTTGATGGTGATTATGTAGAAAAATACAAATAAATTCGATTTAGTTGTATTTATTTTCTTGGTTAGGCCGAATAATTTTCAATCCACCCTCGTATTTCATAGTTATCCTTCATGTATGTTTCAGCTTTCAGCCACCAGCACCAGCCCGATCTAGTCTAGTCCGAGATTTATATTGTATAGATAGAACAATATGCCATCTCCATAGGTTTCAGTACTCAGAGGTTTGTTGACGTCACATTAATAAGAAAAGGAGAGGTAGATGTCAAAATATTTCATAGGAAAATCAACCCTGTTGTTTTATAACGCGAAAATGATTTTAAACCTTAAGGCAGGCATTGACGATCAAATTTTAGATGGACGTCAGTTCTAACGAAAAACTGATCGTCATGCCCTCCTAGGTGGGTGATTGACGATTAGTTTTTTTGGTTCAGTCCAGCAGACACACGGAACAGAATAAACCAGTAGTTTTTTCTGTTCCGTGAGCAGACATAAAACTGTGGCGTCATCACTCCAAATGGTTTACGCTAATAACTTGATTTCCCCACTCACTGGCGTCACTCCGGCTCCGGCTTCAGTTTTCGATCGGCCGGGTTGCTAGTGCATTTTTAGTGTGCGTTACTGGGGCGGCTCGGATCGAGATAAAAGTATATAGAAAATTTAGGGCCCTATATCCCATTCATGTACCCCAAAAATCAAATTAGTGCCCATTAAGGTCTCCGAGTAACTTTAGGAAATAAGATGCCGTGGGCGTTACGTCTGAAAACGTTACTACAGGCAGCGGCATGATTTTTACCTATTGGCCCTAGCTAAATTTAAAGTAGCCTAAAGGGTAGCTCATATTTGTGCCCTCTCTTGGCCGAGTAGCGGCATTTGTGCCCCTTGTGGATTAAGATGTCAGACTTATTTAGTTTTTTGCTGGGCGAACGTTTCGGTAATTGCTGCATATCAGAAACGGTTTTAAGAGGCACAAATTTGGCTTTTACGACACATTTACAACGTACATAAGCTACCTTTTTGCATATTTAATATACAGCTAGACGCATATATTAAAAAAAAAATTGCTGGGCGAACGTATGTGCAGCAGAATCTATTTTTCTTAAATAACTCTGAAACTGTTGGACGCACAAATATAAAATTTCGGGCATATTTACACGATATACTTAAGGCACTAATTATCTGCATCATCCAATTTTCGAATAGGCGATACTTTTTGCTGGGCGAACGCACACAATAGTTAAATGTTTTTTGTGTTGTTGTGTGTGAGTCTTTAATGTTCTTATGTCGTTGCAAATTATGGGCCACGGCTAGAACACGTTTGCAACACATTGTGGGAATAGGTAGGTAACTTGTATATGGTGAGTTACTTACCTACTTTAACAATTTTAATACGTACATTTTAACTGAAGATTGCGCATTGGTAATTTCATTTTCCATCCCCCAGCAGTGGGTATTATAATTTATTAGAATGTGATACTTATTTACAATTTTGTAAATCCTAAATATTATTATTCTAGTAAACAGTCTTGGCCTCGACTGAATCGCTTAACAAACGTATAACGTTACAAATAAAGGCCCTGTTATATTAAAGTTGCAAAAAAATGAATTAATAGTAGGCAATATCATAGGGACAGAAATATATACAATATATGTAGGTATATTTCTTTCCCTATGGTAATATGTAATTACCGTCAGGATTACGACGTTTGTTGATATACGGCCGCTCCTAATAACCTATCTATCTACAGTTTTGGCATATCGAAGATAGAAAACAACTTCTGTCTTTGTATCTCTGGACAGCTAAATCGGAGATAGAAACTATTTCCTATCTCCGAAATGCCAAAACTGGCGATAGATAGATTATTTGGACCGGCCGTATATCAACAAACGTCGTAATCCTGACGGTAATTACATATTATATATATCGGCAATATCATAGGGAAAGAAATATACCTACATATATAGTATATATTTCTGTCCCTATGATATTGCCTACTATTAATTCATTTTTTTGCAACTTTAATATAACAGGGCCTTTATTTGTAACGTTATACGTTTGTTACGAACGTGGAGTTCGGGATTTGGATAAAACACCGTTGACTTATAAGAAGATTTTATTAGGCGATGAACAGGTCGCAAACACTATCACAAAAGCCAAATCACAAGAATCGTAGTCCGGTGGGTCGCTGAGGTCGTTGGTTCCAATACACTATTTAGCCAATCCGTAGAGTAGTCCTTAGATCCGTTGGTATCGCTAAAGTCGTCGTTACTTCGCACTAGATCACTTTTCGCAGGCATCGCACCGAAAGCTCAGAATGAACTGACTCAGCGTCTCAAGTACTGTTATTTATATATCTCAACATCGACGCCGGTCGTACATACTAGAATGTTCGTTTTCTAGAATAAATTACAAGGACGTTAAACGTAAACAACTCTAGTAAGTTATGCCATTTTGTGCCTTAATCTGTAAACTTAAAGTTCAATGTCGCTTGCACTAAGGTCTTGTTATTATTTTGTGGCCGGACTTAGGTAGTTATGTACATTCCTCTAGCAATATCTCGAACCTTCTAGCATGACCGCGACACTGCCCTCCTCTTAGAGATGCTCGTCCCGAGCGTCATCGTTATTGCCGTTATAACGTGCCAAGCGATCGATGTGAACTACCTTAAGTGCTCCTCTCGGTGGCCGTTGGATCCGGTATGTAACATCGTTTATTCGCGTGACAACTTTGTACGGCCCTTCCCATCTAGTCTGTAATTTAGGCGACTTTCCTTTTCTCCGTATCGGGTTATGCAGCCAGACTAGTGCTCCTTCGTCAAAGCCACTGGTATTCGCTTTCCGGTCATATCTAGTCTTCATGTTTTCACTCGACTGCAAGCCGTTTTCTCGCACCATGGCATAAATGTCCCGCATCTTGTCTTGCAAATCGGAGACATAATCCTGTACGGTGACGTGATCGTCTGGCGCTCCTCCGGTTACAAGGTCTACCGGTAACCTTAGCTCTCGTCCGAAGTTAATATATGCTGGGGTCGTTTTCGTGCTCTCATGTTCCGAAGTCCTGTAGGCGAGAAGGAATGGTGCAATGTACTTGTCCCAGTCTCTTTGATGGTTGTCCACCAATTTTGCTAAGTGCCTCTCTAGTGTTTGGTTAAACCTTTCTACCATGCCGTCGGACTGAGGGTGATAAGCAGTGGTTCTCGTCTTGTGCATGCCTAATATTTTGCAGACTCCTTGAAACACGTTCGACTCAAAATTTCTGCCCTGATCGGAATGAATTTCCAGGGGTACACCATATCGGCATATGACTTCTTCAACCAATTTGGAGGCTACGGTCGTAGCTTCTTGATTAGGTATAGCGAAGACTTCTGGCCACTTGGTGAAGTAATCCATGACGACCATAAAGTACTTGTTCCCCGACTCTGTCACAGGGAACGGTCCGGCAACATCCACTGCTATCCGCTCCCATGGTGCACCAACGTTATAAAGTTGAAGGTGTCCTCGACTCCTGGTGGATGGACCTTTTACTGCAGCACAAGTGGTACATTTCCGGCACCAATCTTGTACATCAGCTCTGCAGTTAAGCCAGTAGAATCTATCCCGTAGCTTTGTCAAGGTCCTTTTTACACCCAGATGTCCTCCTGATATGCCATCGTGTACCTCGCGGAGAACATCCTTGATCCTTTCTCTTGGGACGACCAGCTGTAGATGGAACTCTCTACCGTTAGGTTTTTCCCATTTTCGGTAAAGTATCCCGTTCTGCAAAATGAAACTGTCCCATTGAGCCCAGTACGCTTTAGTCGTAGCACTCGTAGGCGCAACTTCATGCCATCTCGGCTTATCGTTACCGCGTTTCTTCCATGCAATGATCAGTCGTATGTCTTTATCTTTTTCCTGAGCTTCTCTCATGGACTCATCTTCCCAGGATCTCGGAGGACTTGTCCTTGTTATTTGTACACAGTCCTCTTTAGATTCCAGCTTGATGCAGTGCTTGCACTCTTCTGGGCACGGTCTTCTTGAGAGGGCGTTTGCATTCCCATGTGTCTTTCCACTACGATGTTCGGTAGTGAAGTCGTATTCTTGAAGCTGTTCAATCCACCTAGCAACTTGACCTTCGGGACTCTTAAAATGAAGCAGCCACTTTAAAGCAGCATGGTCGGTACGAAGCACGAACTTTCTGCCGATAATGTACTTGCCGAAATGTTGTAGCGTTTTGACCACTGCTAAAAGTTCTCTTCTTGTCACACAGTAGTTTCTTTCAGGCTTTGATAACGATTTGCTGAAGTAGGCAATCACAACTTCTCGGTCTCTTATAAATAGCTGTGTTGCTTGCATCCGTATCGACGACAAATTGCCCATTAGCTTGTGGGTATCCCAAGATTGGAGTCTCACATAAACATTGCCTCAACCTTTGGAAGGAATCCTCGCAAGCGTCATCCCAGCAAAACCCTCTCTTTTCTTCCGTCAGGCGATGCAATGGCTTGGCAATTTCGGAGAATCCCTTAACAAAGCGTCTGTAGTATGAGCATATACCCAAAAATGCTCTTACTTCCGTTTTATCTTTGGGAGTTGGCCACTTCTGCACGGCTTCTATTTTAGCTGGATCAGTCTGTATTCCATCACTGGTGATAACGTGTCCGAGGTAGTTTACCTTGTTTCTGAACAGATCGCATTTCTTCGGGTTCAGCTTTAGGTTGGCTCTACGTATCTTCCTTAAGACTTTTTCTAGGTTAAATAAATGGTCTTCGAAGTCCCGACCCATGATGATCACGTCATCCAAATATACCAGGCAGGCTTCTCCCACCAATCCTGCCAGGATACATTCCATGAGTCGCTCAAAAGTGGCCGGCGCGTTGCACAATCCAAATGGCATGACGTTAAATTGCCATAGCCCCTTCCCTGTAGAAAATGCTGTCTTCTCCTTATCCTTTGGATGAATTTCAACTTGCCAGTATCCAGACTTCAAGTCAAGTGTTGAGAACCACGTCTTGCCACTCAGGGTATCCAAGGTATCGTCAATGCGCGGTAGAGGATAGCTGTCCTTCTTCGTGATGTCGTTAAGTCGTCGATAGTCCACACAAAACCTTGTACTTCCATCTTTCTTCTTAACTAAGACGACAGGAGAACACCAAGAACTTGCCGAAGGTTCTATGATTTTATTCTTCTTCATGCTCTGCAGCATATCCTCAACTTCTTGTTCCTTGGCAATCGGTATTTGCCTTGCTCGTTGCCGGATAGGTCCTTCATTTCCGGTGTCTATCTTGTGTTGTACCAAGGATGTCCTCCCCAAATCTCCTTCTTCTGAAGAAAACACGTCTGAAAAGCGCTGAAGCAGGTCTTTGGCTTTCATGCTTTGAGAATAACTTAAATTACTTTTGCATCCTTTAAGAAGTTCTGCGATGGTAGAATTATCCTTGGTTATCGTCTAACTCATAGTTGTTTGGCACTTCCTCACCCAAACAGCTTCTTCGCATCTTCCAATAACGTCACCTTCCTTTACTTGGATCTCGTGGTCTTCTAAATTCACAACTCTAACTATTGCAGTTGTGGACCCCTTGACAAGTGTTCTGGCTGCTAGAAGCTTTTGTGTCTTTGACTTGCTTAGTGTATCTTCGATCAACACACACCTATTCTTCTCATTCTTCTTAGCACGTGGTAGCTTCACCAGCAGTTCTGCTTGTGTTCTTCCGGGTATGTTGATCTTCTTTAGGCTTGTTACTTTCCCTTCGGGCCCACCCAGGATGAAAAGCTCTTCATTATCACACTTAAATATGCCATTGGTGACATCAATTTTGCAGTCATATCTTCGCATAAAGTCGAGGCCCAATACGCAGTCATCCATAATTTCGGCCACGATGACGTTGTGAGTATATGTTGCTTCACCTACTTGTAATGTGACCGAAACTTCCCCTAGGACGGGTATTTGCTGGCCGGAAGCGGAAAGTAGCCGAATATTGAAGGTGCTGTTGTGCTTCTTCGCGGTCCCCACTAGTCTTGGCTTGATTATTGTCCTAGAGGCTCCTGTATCTACCGTCATCTTGCAGTCAGTTCCATTTACCGAGCCGCATATCATCAAACTGTTCCCATTGCATGCCTGGGATTCATCCCATTGCATGTTCCCATTGCAATCATCGTCGGGGCTTCTTCCGTTCCAGCCAGCACCCGCCCCCTAGTCCTGGCTGTTACTCGTTTCCCTGTTTCCCAGCAGAAGATGGGGTCTCCTGCTTCTTTAACATATCCAGGCGTTCCTCGAACATCTTGCTCATCATTTCAGCAAGTTTAGCTGTCTGCTACGTCTCGTTCTTGGGACAGGTGAATTGCAGATGACCCTTTTCTCCACATTTATAGCACATAGATCCAGTTATTTTTTTCTTAGGAGGAAATGATGTCTTCTTTTCCTGTACTTCTTCAATCACCTCTCGTATTTTGTGAGTTGGCCGAACATCTTTCCTCAGGGCTTCTACTTCCAGAGCGTGCGCTAGAGCTTCCTTCAGTGAGGCATGGTGGCGCAGCCCCACAGCAGCCCTAATCTCCATGTCTCTGATCCCATCGACGAACGCTTGGAGTAGGGTGGAGTCCACCATCTTTGCATCAGCAGATGGGTATGCTTTGCGGACTAATTTTTCAATCTCCAGAGCCCATTGCTGCAGTCCTTCTCCAGAACGCTGAACCCGGTCCCGTAGTTGAGCGCGAAAGACATGCTCCAGATGGCGTTCTCCATAACGAGCTTCTAGTGCCCCCATCAGATCGCTGAATGTGCTACCCGAGGATGGTAGCGCTTCCAAAACAGAAAGAGCCGATCCACGCAGAGCGACTGTGAGAGCTGTTAGACTCTGTTCCTCTGTCCATCCGTTAGCAGAGGCAACGGTCTGAAACTGTTGGCGGTAAGCGGTCCAGGACGTAGTGCCGTCGTAGGATGGTACTTTCACCCTGGGTGCCGGGCTGGTAAATATGACGTCACTCGGCGCGGGGGGTCCAGCGGTCTCAAGTTTCAGAACCTTTTTTTGCAATCCAGCGAGGTTCACTTTCACGCTGTCTATGTTGGCCTCCAGATTAGTTACCCTTTCTTCTACCAGGTCCACATTCTTCTGTAGATGCTGCACCATATCACCCACTGAACTTACAGCATGCAGTATTTTTTCTTGTTCTTGACGCATTTCTTCCTGTTTTCCTTGCATTTCTTCCTGAATTACTTGTTGCATTTTATCCTGTTTGCGTTGAATTTCCTCTTGCATTTTATCCTGTTTTCGTTGAATTTCCTCTTGCATTGTGTCCTGTTTCTGGCACATGAGTCCATCATCTGCATTAACCGACTGAAGTCGAATGCAGATGCTCTGGCCTCTGGAGCAGATGGCGTAGTAGCCCGGTGAGAGGACCCAGTAGGTGGAGCAGGCGACGTAGTGGGTAGTGCTTCCATTCCAGTAGATGGGGCCTGGTCGGTTGGCGATGCTTGATGGGCGGTGCCAATGGGCGTATCCCGCTGATCGGTGGCTTTTCGAGCAGCAGCCGTGGCTTCCGCAGTGTCACGTTGTGATTTCTGAGCTGCGCACTAATCTCTAAATACTCACGTTTAGTTAATACATTCATTGTTTCATTATTAAAACTCATTTAATTTCACTTCAATAATAATCGAGTTTCGTTGTTTTGGTTATTGATCTGTCAATGACAAGGAGCTATCAGATGCGCATGCGACTGTCCGTATGCTCCGAATGACTAAAATAACGTTACGTTCGTTTGTCTACGTTTAGCAAACGCACGGAACACATACTCATTTTACAAAGGTCGAGAATGATTTATTTCAATAAATATAATAATATTTGTTTTCTATATTTTTACGATTTGTATGTTAAAGTCATAACTTATTTAATGAAACTTCACGCAGCCGAAGTAATTTTCATGAGCCTGGCAGAATGACGTTTTGACCTTAGACAAATGTTTAAAAAAGTTAATAAAATAGTAGTGTTGCAGGTTTACAAACATTGGGAATTTATTTGGGAAAAATACTTGTCTTACGGACTGGCTGGTAAAGAAAACAAATTAATTCAACGACCAGTCTGTAGTTTATAATTATAGTTAGAATATTAAAATAATGTAAATTAATAACCTAAAAAGTTTAAATGTTTTCTTGTTAGTTTGATATCTGTTTTGCGGGGAAATAGTTCTTTGTGTTGTTTCGATTGTTTTGGGGAGATTTGAGTTAGTGAACTAAGCACCCGGAAATTACTTCTTGACAATGATTTGCAAATTCGATTACATTGGATTCGAGTTTCGGTTGATTTGCAAGAATGTCGAGAAGAGACTTGCTTGCTTGCTGTTGAAGAGGTCGGCCAGGAAGCCGAAGGAGAAGACGGTGGCCGTTACCTCGCCTTTTTGATACCGGCTTATAGTCGCCGTGTACAATATTTTAAATTTTGTTCCGGTTAAGTGCCATCTTTTGATGGCCGCTTGGTTTGGCTACCAGGCTTAGCACATTACCTTCCGTTTTACGCTGACTTTCTGCTGATCAAATGAAAGACGCAAGAAGCTTGTCTCGATGAGATTCGGGTTGGTACCACGCCACGTGGATGCATAAGGTTACCCTACCCTATCTTTGATGAAGTAAGTGGAAACATCTTCTTAATCCAGTTAGCAGTCTACATTTCCGGTTGCCGTTTATTAGTATTCCGTTCATAATTAAATTCAGATTATTCCGTTTAGTATAATTTACATGATAAGTTTGGTGGTACAACTCGCTCAGAAGTAGGGGTAATTCAGAGCCTTACAAAGGACTCACACCTGAGATTTCTGTGTAGCTTTTAAGAGGTGGTAAGCTTAGCCGGAGCAAATAAATATATTTTGTCAATTCATGCTCGCCTCTTTATTTACCACCTCATCCTGACCATCCACATCAACCCCAACACCCTCTCCAACCCCTAAACGTTGCAGCAGCTTGCTGTGCCCTGGTTCTGACGCCAGCAGTATCTTCCCTCGGAGTCACTGGCATTTCCAAATCCACTTCTGACACCAAATGTTACGAACGTGGAGTTCGGGATTTGGATAAAACACCGTTGACTTATAAGAAGCTTTTATTAGGCGATGAACAGGTCGCAAACACTATCACAAAAGCCAAATCACAAGAATCGTAGTCCTGTGGGTCGCTGAGGTCGTTGGTTCCAATACACTATTTAGCCAATCCGTAGAGTAGTCCTTAGATCCGTTGGTATCGCTAAAGTCGTCGTTACTTCGCACTAGATCACTTTTCGCAGGTATCGCACCGAAAGCTCAGAATGAACTGACTCAGCGTCTCAAGTACTGTTATTTATATATCTCAACATCGACGCCGGTCGTACATACTAGAATGTTCGTTTTCTAGAATAAATTACAAGGACGTTAAACGTAAACAACTCTAGTAAGTTATGCCATTTTGTGCCTTAATCTGTAAACTTAAAGTTCAATGTCGCTTGCACTAAGGTCTTGTTATTATTTTGTGGCCGAACTTAGGTAGTTATGTACATTCCTCTAGCAATATCTCGAACCTTCTAGCATGACCGCGACACGTTCTTTTTATATTAATAATTAAATTTGTTAAATATTGTTCCTTTTTTAAAAAAAAAAAATTTAAACTTAAAACTTTTGTTAATAATAAATTAACCTACATCAAACTAATTAAAATTGAAGATTCTAATACAGATTACATTCTTAAAATTAAATAATATTATTTCTTAATCAAAATGTCACATGCATCAAACATGAAACATGTTAAACAGTTGAACTGCATCATGCATGAAACATGATAAACAGTTGAACTGCGAACTGCTTTTATTACGTAGGGCATAAAGGCGGTCTCAAGGTGAACATGTATAGTCTGATGTTCCGCCGTGTGTACCATTATTTTTTCTCGATACTACCTACCTACTTGTGTTATCAAAGTGTGGTACTTATTGATAGTATCGCGTCCAAAGTATCAATAGGATCTCTATAATACATCCACGCGGTTGGCAAATGCTAAAAAATACAGCAAATAATGTTTTTTGTTGAACTTGTATCCCACACTAAAACTTTTTTCCGTGACTGTACCTTGTGGCACGGAGATACTTCACCTTTCATTTCCCTCTCATCCCATTATAATTTTTACTAGTTTTGCTTACTTTTTTTTTTATAATGTGATGTATTTTTTAATTCTTTTAAATTTCTGTTTAGAAACTTTTTGGTTTGCTCTCGTAATTTTTATATGCAAATTTTTAAATTCAAAATTGTTCGATCGTGCCTCGCCCATGTCAGGCGAGGACGTCAGGGAGTCGAGATTCAGATTCAGCTTGCGATAGATATTGAGTTTTGAGCAATGATATTTAAAAAGTAATAGATATGTTACATGCGCTCTCAATATGCGTCCCTAAAACGTCACAATTGTGACGTCTTTTCAAATCCATAAAAGAGAAAGTAATTGTTCTTTTCACGAGTATGACAAGGACAAAATAAGAATTACGCATGTGTGCAGTTGTTCGCAAGCGGCACATATAGGGTGCTGATTTCAATACGTGCGGAATTTATAAAAACAGCTCATGATCGCATATAGAACAAGCACCAGTAACCAAATAATTAAAAAAAATAAACTGAAATTTTAAGCGAATATTTTGTGTTAAACCCTTCCTTACTGCACTATGGCGCGTTAGATACTGCAAACTGTTTGCACTGTACGCAAAGCACGGCGCGAATCGCGTAGACAAGCGGTAGGTAGGTACCTACCTACTAACTTGTCGTCATTGCTTGCTTAACTCTCTTTATATGCCGTCTGCGTTATTTCCGAATGTGTAAGTAGCTATTTGTAAAGGAACCGATTTCACGTGCTTGGTTTAGTTAATTACAAATTCGATGAAGTAAGGTCCCAACAGCTGATCCCCTACTATCCCAGCCCACAAACTGACACTAAAAGCCGCGTCTCGTTTGAGCGTTCATGAAACTGTTTATGATCACAAAGTCTCTGCGTTGCCGGGAGCATGACTGTTCTCAAGGGTCGTGGACGGTTTGGGAATGACTCACTAAACATCCTAAATAGCTTCACTCAAATTATCATTTCAACTAGCTTAACGTTGGAATAATATTGCGTCATTTTTGCAAAAACACGGACAACTCTGGACAAGTTGCTTACGCGATGATTTCGTCACAACTGACCGCTTGAACGAGAGTAACTAGGGCGGGCGGCACGGCACAAAGAAATGCCGCCGCTTGTCGGCTTCTTTCGGCGCGGCTACTGGTCGGCGCGTACGCGCTAAACACAAAGATTGCGGCACCTTTGTACTTTGAAGGTATCGTTTGTACGCACGCTCGGCGCCGCGCAAGCGGCGTTAATGTTAGTGACGGGGTCCTACTACGCAAATCGAAGGGTCTACTTTGAAAACCATGATTATTTAATAATTAAAAAATTGGTTGTTTGTAAAGTAGGTTTACGATCGAGATGTTTACGTGATAACGTCTTATTGGTGATGTAAGTTTTTGGGAAGTAAGGAATTAATGAAGATAACAATTTTTTCAAATTTTAAATTACATCTTAAACATTCAACGAAAACTTAACCGCACGAGAAAATCTCCATTCGTTTGTATGCCGCTAGAGTGAGAGAGACGGAAGATCGGTCCACTCACTCGAACGCTATGCCAGCCTCCGCTCGTGAGGATTCCGCGTGACAAGTTTCACGGAATGACTGGCAGCGCTCGAGATGAGACGGGAGATCGGTCCGTCTCTCTCTCGTTATACCTGCGATCGCGCTCGTGAGGTTTTAGTGTGACACAAGTTTCTGAACATGTCACCCGACTAAAACGATTTTAAAGACGTTATCACGTCAAAAAAAAATTCGAACTCATTTTATTTATTGATTCATGATCAGTACAATCACCTCTGAAAATACGGCACAAATTGAAAACTACACCCTTTATATTTCGATAGTTTTGTAAGGGCATAACCTATCTATACTTTTTAAATATCATTGGTTTTGAGACACTATATTCGGCTTTGATAGACTTGACTTATTATAGATTTAAAAGTGAATTCCTGGCATATCTTTTTTGGTGCTTCCGGACCCTGGTATGGTCACGAAGACCGCCGGGCCTTCTCCATTCAGTGCCGCTGGACCCTGGCGGTCACGTAGACCGCCGGGCCACCTCCATCCTGCGCAGCTGGACCCTGGCTTGGTCAGGCAGACCGCCGGGTCATCTCCCCTTAACTGCGCAGTTAGGTCCTGGCGTGGTCTACCGCCGGGCCACCTCCTCCACTCCACATCCACAAAATTATACTTAAGTTACGTTTTTATTTATCTTTACTTTTAACTATAATATATTTACTTTATACTTTCTTGTTTTGTATTTTATTTTTCCTAGGGAATAGTTGTAGAGAGGTAGGTTCCCTTAATTCTCCACCTTTCCGTAATTTTCTTTTGTAGCGTAGCAGAATCTTGGTTTCTGAGGGTATTCCTCTTTAAGAGTACCCTAGATATTCTGTTACGTTATAAAGTGACGCCCCACTTTTTCGAACCTCACCTCACGAAAAAGGAGTTTTCAAAATTCTAAAAGATCATCTGCGATCCTCTTTCATTTCGATTAATTATTTTTGGCATAGATTCTTTTAATTTTATTTGTACCTCCCTTTAGTTCTCAACGACCCTGAGTTCTTTTTTCCAAATTCAAAAAGATCATCTGCGATCCCCATTATTTTGGTATAAATTCCTTTCTTTATAAATCCCCTCTTTCTATTTAACTTTTCTCTCCTCTCAAATGAAGTCTTTTTTTTAAGTCTTTTTTTTTTGTAAACCTCTCTATAATAGTTCCCTACCTTTCTATACCTTTCTATACTTCTATACTTATATATATATATCATAAAGAGGGAAGATTTGTTTGTTTGTTTGTTTATTTGCATCGAACAGGCTCCGAAACTACTGGACCGATTTGAAATATTCTTTCACCATAAGAATCCTGCTTTATCTGCGATGGACATAGGCTATATTACATTATCAAAAAAGTAAGGGATCCGTATGAAAACTTCGATTATGTAACCGAAGGTGTGAAAGGAAAATCATTAAATTGCGAACGCTGCGAAAACTATTGACAATAGAGCAAAATAATGTAGGTGTAGTTTTGTAGAGGACATCATTATCTACAATAAAGTCCGCGATACTATATGTCCTTCGAGCAACGCGGCCTTCCGTCCCGTAAGGGAGTAGCCATACGAAGCGTTTCCCCTCTGTCAAAGGTATAAGCCCAATTGGGCATTAGCGTTTATAAAAACTAGTTGCGCTCAGATTTCTTCCTAGACCGAGTCCAGTCGCGCAAGTGAACGCTGCCGTATTAAAAATGCCGAATTGCTCAGTTTTCTGTTGTAAAAAGAGGTCTGCAACATCAAGTTTACATAATGATGGTGTTACATTTCACATATAAGTAAATTTGTATCGTATTATTGCCAATTAATTACATTTAAACACTAAATTCGCATATTTTATTCTTGAATAGTTGTTGGATTTGTTCGACAACATCAGGTCCGATCGGCCGTGCAAATTTCAGATCGGTCGCGTGATAAATCCGATTTCTTGCCGCTGGGCAACATAGTGATGTTATTACTTTCACCTGACATAATGTTTGTCGATAAAGTGTGGTTGTTTATCGACGACGACGTTATCTAAATATATAAAAATGAAAACTGATTTAATGACTGACTGACTGACTGACTGACTGACTGACAGACATATCAACGCACAGCCCAAACTACTGGGATTTAAAATCTGAAAATTTTCACCGTGCTTCCTTTTATAGTGTAGGTGAGCATTAAGAAAGGAATTTTGGAAATTCCGCCTCTAAGGGGGTAAAAAGGGCCCCATAAGTTTGTATGAAACTCCGTCAGTTTTGAAGCTAAGTCGATGAAAATTGGTATCCAGCTACCTGATTAAAAATTAAGATTGACGTCTTTCAGGATTTTTGAAAATTTAATCTTTAAGGGGATTAAAAAGGGGACAAAGTTTGTTCGGTTCCGCGTCATATCCATACTCTTTACATATTTGTACTCTCTGACTTTACTTAGTTTGTTATTACATTCAATGTGTTAATCAGAAAATAAATAGGTAATTTCTTACAAACAGAATGGTATTATTTTAGAATTTAATAAGTGGCGCCGAAATGGATGAATTAACTGAATTAAAACATGTAGAACTTTAATTAAAGGCTGCATTACAAAATTCGGCAGCCAGATACAAAACCTACGAGAAAAATCTGATCATGAATTAATATTAGTGAGTGATCAGCTGGTGAAGTGACAAATGAACAAATTTACCAAGAATAATAGGCTAGTTGACTCTTTTTGAAAATAGGTTTCTAATGATTATTTAATGTCCAAATAGACCAAAAAAAATATTTTCAGATTTTTTTAGGACCTACAAAACCGCAAAACTTAAGTTAAAAGTTCACTTTTCGTACGACGTATGAAAACGCTGTTTAGACTTTAGACTATCTGTGGCCTGGGGCCTTACCATTAGCTCTTAAAGCAGGACTGCTATTGGACTGCATTGCTCTTTTGTACTATGACATCGTTTTTAGCAGGCCTGTGGCAGGCCAATTTACGTTGACGTTTCTAAACCGTTCACCATTTTTTTACTATGAACTTTTCATACCATGACACTCAATTTGACAGCAGGTAAACGTCCTTTTGAGCGAAGCTAATGTCATCCTAGCCATCTTGAAGAAGTTACTAGGAGACTAACTTTTTCGACATATTTTATGCGTTTCTCAGACTTTTTTCAGCAGTTTTGTGAAAATTTACATGTTTTATTATAGATTAAGGAACCTAGTTACAGTGTAAAGAAACCTGAAGGTCTTTGAGTTAGTATTTTGTATAAAATGTTTATATCATCATTTACCAAAATGAAAATACAATTTCGACAAAATTGTTAGCATGGTTTTGTGATGTAATAGGTATACAATAGAATATATTGAAAAAACTGTACTTTCAAATTTTATAACTCTTCTTTCTTACTAATATTTATGTGTAATACTTTTTTCAGATTTGTAACAAATACATGGAAATTATAAGTGTAAATGATGGCTATGATTCATTTAATTTACAATAAAATATGGTCTCATCATCCTTTGTAGTCTCACTTGAATGAACTGAGCACTATAGCATCTGTATGGCTTTTAGGAAAACATACAATACACATTTTAGTTTAACTTTAAAGATATGTCCTTTCCGTTCAATTGAGTAAAAAGAAAAGATAAAGAAACATATTTTACAGGTTATAGCACCTAAAACCCTTGTGTTATGAATATGTTGCTGATTTTGTTTGTTTAAATATTGCCTGGATGTAAAACACAACTAAGTTTTAGTTCTTATATAACACATTTGCAGCAGTCTTACAAAGATGATAAAATTAATGAATATTTCCTTTTATTGTAGGTGATTCTGGGATATTCACTGCAGCAGAGCAGAAAGCAGAATTAGATTTTTCTGAAGCCTATTATACCTATACAGAGACATGTATTTATTTATTTATTTATTTATTTATTTAGAAACAAACGGTCATATACAATTTAGAAAATAAATATTATTGCTAACAAAAAAAAACCTATAGTTTCCTTATTTGCAACAAAAGCAGTGATAAATACAAAAAACTACTAACAACAGCTACGTCCTAAACAAAGAATACAGTGTATGCGTACAAATTTTATCTATACGTACTAACTTAATAGTATAAGTGAGAATGAGGAAAATAATTAACATCTTTAAGAGGTAAAGATACTAGAATAAAATATAAACTAAAGTTTAAGTGTAAAACCAAAAAGAGAATCATTTATATGCTTTTTTTAAATCAACTAGCTTACCACTAAATACATCAAAGTCCTTTAATTTGCCACTGTCATTAAATAATCTGCACGCACGCCTGATAAATATGTTTTTGGCATAGCATGTCCTACTTGGAGGTATATAAAAAATTTTTTTTTTACGACAATTTCGCTCACGTCTACGAGGCACTCTGAAATAAATATTTTGTAAAAGTAAGGGGACATCGAGATGACCCTGTATAATTTTGTACAATAAGACAGAATCAACACAGTCACGACGTTGTTCTAAAATTTGAATGTTGTGGCGTTCTAGGGAATCAATATAATTTGTGTAAGTATTACCAGTTCTATAGTCAAGAGATTTGATGAATTTTTTTTGGACTCTTTCTAGTCTTTTACTATGAACAGCGAAGTAAGGGTTCCAGATAGCGCACGCAAACTCGAGATGGCTTCGCACATAACTATTATAGAGAATTTTATAAGTTAATGAATGTCTAAAAGGTTTACTAACTCTAAGAATAAAACCAAGTTGCTTATAAGATTTTTGTAGAACCGATTCAAGGTGTGGGATAAAAGTTAACTTAGAGTCCATAATAACGCCGAGATCCCGAATTTGCGTTACACGTGTTAGGTTTTTATTAAAAAGTTTGTAATTATAATTAGAAGAATTTTTCTTTTTGGTAAAAGTTATTATGTAACATTTATCTAAATTTAATGTAAGATGATTAATTCTACAGTACTCTTCAAATCTATTCAGATCTCCCTGTAACAAGTTATGATCAATATTATCACGTATAACTCTATAGATTTTGGTGTCATCTGCATAAAGTAAGACATTGGAATGAGAGAATACCTTTAAAATATCGTTAATGAAAATAATAAACAATAAAGGCCCTAAATGGGACCCTTGAGGGACCCCAGAGCTGATTAATTTGCTTTTTGACGTGTACCCACCGAGAACGACTGATTGACTTCTTCTTTCAACATACGACTTGATCCAGCGGAATAGGTCACCATGTATACCCAATTCCCAAAGCTTCATCAAGAGTATATTGTGACTTATTTTGTCAAAAGCCTTGGCAAAATCCGTATATATAGCATCAACTGAAAAGCCTTTATCCATAGCACTTAAAATGTCATTCGTAAATGTTATAAGATTGCTGTCGACAGATCGTCCCCTAAAAAACCCATGTTGATTGACTATAATATGTCGCCGTACAATTTCAGATAGTTTATCGGTTATAATTTTTTCTAGTATTTTACTAAATTGGCATAATTTAGAAATGGGTCTATATTTTTCAATATCAGGACTTACGGGCCCCTTAGGTACAGGAGTGACCCATGCACATTTCCAGATATTTGGAACACAACCTTCCAGCAGAGATCTTTGAAAGAGTAAGGTAACTGGTATTGCCAAGGCTGATGAGCACCTCTTAATCAATAAAGGATGAACCCCATCCGGTCCGGCACCTTTATGAATATTAATGGAGGCTAAGTATTTCTGAACCATGTTTACGCTAATATCAATAGAGTGTAAATCAATAGTAGGATTAGATGGCGGAATTAAAGTGTACTGATTTTGCGGATTATCATTGGGTTCAAAAACGGAATGAAAATGATCATTAAATAAGTTACAAATAAGATCTCCATTAGACGTCTCAGTATTTTTATAAAACATTGTGTTAGGAACCCCATGATATGGAAAAATGGATTTAACGTAGGACCAGAATAATTTTGGATGGGATTTTATTCTATCTTCGGAAAAACGTACAAAGTTATAATAACATTCAATCTCCATCTTTTCAGCTCGCCTTCTTAGAATTTTAAAGGTTGCGTAATCTGAGCGATCGTTATATAGTTTCCAACGTTTGTGATACTTACGCTTCTCATTCAGCACCTTTCTTAAGGCTCGACTGTGCCAGGCAGGTGAAGATGTAGAAGTACACTGTTTGCGACGTGGAACGTATTTACAAATAAGATTATTTAATAATTGATAGAATTTATGTACACAGTCCTCTATGTTTAAGTTCGAAAAATAATCCGGCCAGTCAATTTGAATTAATTTATCACTAATCTTGGAAAAGTCAGCAGAATGGAAATTGAAAATATAAGTAGGTTTAGGTTTAAGGGAAGGCAAGTTACCGACTTTAAGGTCGATTGACAGTGACATGTGATGATTATCCTCTGGAGTGAGTGGGTAGTCACAGCCAGTTATAGAGCATTCACAATTGCTAAGTACTAAATCAAGAATTCTTCCATTCACATTTTTAATACTATTATATTGCTTCAATCCAGAGAGATACATAAAATCGAATAAGTATTGAGTTGAAAAACTACCGTTTGGTTCAAGTAATAATTCACTATGCAAAAAAATGTCGGGAGTTTGCCAGTTAGCTTCGGGCACATTAAAATCTCCCAAGATTAAAAACAAGTCATTAGGTCTATCGTTTATAATTTCACTCGAGATGTCGAAGAATGACCCGAGTGCTTCTTTATAGCCGGGCCCTTGCGGTATGTAAATGCACGCAATATTTAAGAAACGTTGGCGGCTATTGCTCGCATCAGGCGATAGCAAAAATGTATTATCGAGATTTAACGCTATAGACAACCATAGGCATTCAGAGTGCGCGCGCGGGGGCACGGGCCAGTCGCGCCGCAGCGGGCAGAGCCCCGTCCGCACGGCCACAGCCACCCCACCCCCCCGCAGCGCGCCGCTCTCGCTAGGAGACCGGTCGCATCGAAGAACACTATACCTTCTATCAAAATACTCATGGTCATAAAAATCAGAAGTCAACCATGATTCGGTTACACAAATAATACTATAATCGGACTGTGCGACCCGAGATAAAAACTTGTGAGACTTAGTTCGAAGACCCCTTACATTTTGATAATAAATGCTCAAACTATTAGGTGCCATTTGTATATATTATAATATTATGATATTTCATAAGAGCCCTCGAGACGTGATATTTATTATTATTTATAATGTGTTTCATTAAGCAATGGTTGAAAGTTATAATTATTTTCGATGAAGTAGGTAAGTTGATATTTATGAGCGGCGTGCAAGTGGTTGGGTTACGAACAATGGCAACAATAGCATAGAAAGTATGAGGCAAATATTTTTGCTGATACAGTATATTATAAGATTCAGTGTGCGACAAATACAAAAAGCAACAAATTACTTCAATTAGTCACTTAACCTTAGACAGATCTGACTCATTGTTAATGTATAAAATCTTACTTTTCTCATTCTTACGCATAAAAATTTTACAATCGCGTACCCATACGTAATCATAGTTATATTCGACTTTTAACTGTCTAGCGCGCTTCAGCAACAATTTATTTGTTGGCGTTAAGTGATCTCCCACATAAACAGTGCTGGCTGGTCCCTGTAGATCAAGGTCAACTGTGGTGAGTCCACTACGTGCACGAATTGCTTCAAGCAGTTCATTTTTACGCCTACGTTGGGTAAAACGAACAATAATTGCGGGTGGTCGAGAGATATTTTGTTGTACTTCGTTTTGAAATCGACGGACGCGATGAATCGTGTCTATGTCGCTATTCATTGGCTGGAAGCCGACCCGGGTACAGATGTTACGGAAAATCGTCATTAAGTTTTCCCCTTTTACGAATGGCACTCCGGAAATCTCAATGTTGTTGAGCATTGAAAATTGTCTATTAACATCATTTTCCGCCTTCAAAGTTATAATCCTCTCGTTGGCCTCATCGAGGTTTTTTGGTAGTGACGATAATGTTGATACTTTATTTACAACCGATGTCACTCTCTCATCAATAACAGATAAGTCGTGCCTAATTTTGTCATGTTCTTCTGTAAGACGTCCAGCCAGGTTTTTAACAGAGTCGATCTGCTCCTTAATTTCGGTACGAAAATCCTGCAGTTCTTGTCGCTGAGAGGCTCCAAAACTAGCAAAAAATGACATAATTTCTGTTCGGAAATTGGCTAAGTCTTTTTTTATATCACAATCGTCATCTCCTGGTTGTTTACGCTTGCGAAATGTTATTTGCTGATCAAGCATTTGTCGATCGGTAGTATTAAGCACGGATAAATCTGGTTGAGAACCACCTCGTATGTATGATCCCTCGGATGGTGGTGATCGTAGGGTGTTCATTATCGAGAGAATCGCACTAAGTTTGTAGTCAGCAATAACAACAACAGCGCAGTGTTGAATGAGCGGCGAGCGAGCGAGTACAAAAATAAGAGCCCGTCTTGTTTACCCGAGGAGGTGAAGGGCCAGATTCGCGCACAACACTTGATTCACACATGCAATTAGTCACAACTTCACACGTATATGTTTAACTTAAAAGTTACTTTATCACAATATCATAAAGATAGAAATGCAGTAATCGGACAGTAGCTATTATCCCGCAATTAAGTAACACGACTGCTTCCTATCAACTCCAAGCGAAAGTGAATGCCAATGTAAAAACTCTTAATGACAGAGAGAGATCAATTATAGGTGTTCTACAGACTCTTATTCAATGGTTCATTACCAACCTCAGGTAGCTAGCCTTATTGCAAAAGCATTTGTAATCCTACATAACATTTTGCAATGCAGCTAATCAATTATCTCACAGATCAAGCAAATTTATCTCACAGACGAAGAGGTTCACCAATAAGCTTATGTATTGATGTATTTTTTAACCCCTTGTAATTCCAGACACAAATAAATTGTCTTATGGCTCGATTCCACAACTTCGGTTGCCGACCAGTTAATACATATACCTAGAAAGTTATGGTTGTTTTGTTAGATTTTAAATTTAGGGTGAAGTACTGTTATATTAAGTATGTCTTTTTTATTTTAATATGTGTTTGAAATATATTTTTTTGTAATTATATTACATATATGAAATCATGTGTTTGTTTTTATTACTGCAAAAATTCTACAAAACATGTCTACTTAACCAAATACTCGACTGGTAGAGAATACCTAATATGTAATATAATTTTCTGTTTCCTCTTCCTCTCCTTGAATCATTAATTATTTTATGTTTTATTTTTTGCATTTAGTCTACCCAGTCAGTACTAAAATAGAATAGATTATTATAATACCCATGTAAAAAATAGTAGTAGTCTTTTACTACACAGTGTAACTAAACCAGAAACTTCATTCAAACCCTAATTTTATGACTACATCGCCCGCAGAATTAAAATTTCTGCCACCCTTTCCATTCGCTTGGAGTGGTCTCCAGCTGTTAAAGATTTGTTAACTGTTCCCAAAGGTTATACAATTGGGTGTAAGAAACTAGGCGTTTTTTTTTGTTGGTTTTCACTGAAAGTCAATGGATGATCACTTTTTTATACTAATCTATATATATAAAAATGAAAACTGATTTAATGACTGACTGACTGACATATCAACGCACAGCCCAAACTACTGGGATTTAAAATCTAAAAATTTTAACCGTGCTTCCTTTTATAGTGTAGGTGAGCACTAAGAAAGGAATTTTGGAAATTCCGCCTCTAAGGGGGTAAAAAGGGCCCCATAAGTTTGTATGAAACTCCGTCAGTTTTGAAACTAAGTCGATGAAAATTGGTATCCAGCTACCTGATTAAAAATTATGAATTACGTCTTTCAGGATTTTTGAAAATTTAATCTTTGAGGGGATAAAAAATGGGGGCAAAGTTTGTTCGGTTCTGCGGTATATCCATACTCTTTACATATTTGTACTCTCTGACTTCACTTAGTTTGTTATGACATTCAATGTGTCAATCAGAAAATAAATATCATTCTTACAAATAGAATGGTATTATTTTAGAATTTAATAATTAGCGCCGAACTGGGTGAATTAACTAAATTAAAACGTACACAAACTTTAATTAAAGGCTGCATTACAAAATTCGGCTGCCAGATACAAACCCTACGAGAAATTCCTGATTATGTATTAAAATTAGTGAGTGACCAGTTTTTGACCAGTGACAAATGAACACAATTACCAAGAATAATTTGGAAGAGATACGACTACAAATAATATTACTGATGACCCACAGTCGGAAAATGAGATTGAAGATGACTTTCAGGATATTACAACACAGCTTAAACTAAAAGCAAGAGTTTGAATTCGATAGCACGAAACAATTCCATGTATGCAGAAGATACTGAAGAGCAAAGGTCGGTCACAAACAAATATTAGGACTTCTAAATTGAACTCAGTACCATTAGACAAGGACGAAACATTCAAAAACATCATTAAACGGTTGGATACTTACTTAAAACTGAACAGATGAGATGATATCGATATCGAAATACACGTTTCTAACATCTTTGAGCCCAGAATTACATAAAAAAACGTATTATATTATATTTATGCGCTCCACGGGATCCTTATAAGTTATAATTTGAGGAGTTAGAAAAAAATTGTTAAGATATTATTTTAACATACATACTTTAGTATGTTAACCTGTTTAGTTTGCTTGCCTGTCACAGCGTAATCTATTATTATCCATTACTCCTGTCAATACTTTTGAATAATACATCAAGTCATGTCATGTTGCTAATCCTAGTTTTATTATAAATACTACCCAAAATATAAAAGGTTATGGGCGTTATAAACATGATTAAACTACAATAAAAATTGTAGTAAGTATATAAATAAATAATCCAGGGACGTATCATTTGCGGTAAGTTGTATCATTGCAGTATTTCAGCCACAACGGTGAAAACAAATGATGGCATCTTCCAATAACAATATTATGTCACAATTGGATGAAAAACTCAATTTTTCCAATTGCAAATTTAGAATAAAAATATTATTAGAAGAAAAAGGCGTAGCTAACGTGCTATACGAAGACGCCCCGAAAGATGAGAAAGAAAAAGAAAAATATGTACAAAATGATGCAAAAGCAAAACGTATAATTGTGCAATATGTGTCAGATAAATACTTAGATATTATAAAGAAGGCAGAAAAAAGCAAAGAAATGATGTGCAAATTGGAAGAACTATTCGAACGAAAAAGCGTTTTTAATAAATTATATCTGAAAAAGAAATTATTGACACTTCAATGTCATGGAAGCCTACAAGACCATTTTTTTAAATTTGACGCCATCTTAAAAGAAATGGAGGCCGCAGGCTGCAAGTTAGATGAAAGCGACAAGGTTGCTCACTTATTACTCACATTACCTGACACATATGAAACCGTCATAACGACACTAGAGACTATGAGCGTGGAAAAAGAATTAACAGAAGATTTTGTAAAGGCCCGATTAGACGCTGAACTTAAAAATTACGGGAAAGCTCAATCATCACAGCCAGAAGTGACTTTTTTAGCCTGTTTTAAATGCGGCAAACGAGGGCACAGAGCAACTGAATGCTATAACAACAATTTTAAACAGCAAAGAGGCCGAGCTCCTCACCGAGGCCCAAACTCATATAGAGGACAGAGCAATTGTAGAGGAAGGTCGTATAGAGGTGCATCTAGAAGCACATATAGAGATCATAGCCCACACCGTTCAAATGATAAAGTATCATTCATAGCAATGGCTGCAATTGAGAATACAGATAACTTTATTTTAGATTCGGGAGCAACGAATCATCTGCTAAAAAAAGAATGTGAAAAATACGTTACTGAAATGAAGGAACTGGCAACACCAATAAAAATTCAAATTGCCAATGGAGAATTTATGATTGCACGAAGAAAAGGAATTTTAAACACCAAATACCAAAATTTGGAAATTGAAATAGAAGTGCTATTGGTTGATGGATTAAAACACAATTTATTATCGATTAATAAATTAACTGAAAAAGGCTTTAACATTACCTTCAATAACAGTAATGTACTAATACAGAAAGGCAATATTTATATAAAAGGAGGCAAATATAACAACTTATACACCTTAAAACTTGATTTGGCTATTAAAGAAGATTGTTACATAAGCGCAAAAGAAACTGATGACATATGGCACAAAAGACTTGGCCACATAAATTATAACGACTTGAAACTGTTAAACCTACCAGTACCCAACAAGGTCTGTGATACTTGTATCGAAGGTAAAAGTACAAGAAGAAGTTTTTATTCACAGAATAATAATAGCAAACAAATCGGAGATTTAATACATTCCGACGTATGTGGACCTATAGATCCAATAGGAATATATGGCCATAAATATTTTCAGGTACTCATTGATGACTACTCTCACTATCTTGTGATAAGACTATTAAAGACAAAAGATGAAGCGGAAAACAATATTATAAACTTCATTAAATTTATAAAAACTCAATTTGGACTTAAAACAAAACGAATAAGAGTAGACAACGGAGGAGAGTTCAGTTCAAATAAATTTAAATTTTACTGCAATAATAAAGGAATTCAACTCGAATATACGACGCCGTACACACCCCAACAAAACGGGACGTCAGAAAGAATGAACAGAAATATCCTAAATAAAGTACGCACTAAACTAGCGGAAACAAAGTTGCCTAAATACCTGTGGAGTGAAGCAGTCACAGCATCCGCTTACGAAATAAATAGAAGTCCAACCTCAGCGTTAAATAGGGAAACACCAGCAAAAATATGGTTTGGTAATAACAATTTAACAAAACTACGAGTTTTCGGCAGCCAAGCTTGGGCTGTAATATTACCCAAACCATCAAAGATAGAGCCAAGAGCTAAGAAATGTATAATGGTTGGATATAGTGGCTCGGGATACAGACTATATGATCCCAAAGAAGATAAAGTAATAATATCAACAGACGTCAAATTCAACGAAAATGAAACCACATTCAAAGTGGAAAAGACAGAAGGCAATCAACATAAGTTTGTACCTTACATGAATTATGAAGAAGATGAAATTGAAATGATTAATGACAAAAGTATAGTTAATGATAAAGACGATAAAGAAGATGAAACTTATATGAATGATGAAGAAGATGTAATTGAGATGAAAAATGATAAAAGAACAGTTAATGATAAAGATGATACAATAGATAAGCCAACAGATGGATATATTGAAATGGATATACGTAATGCAACTTTAACAAGGCATGATAGTGAAGAAGAATATAACAATAGTGGAAATGAAAATGATTCTTTTCACAGCATGAATGAACCTGTTGTTCATGAAACAACAAGATCAGGAAGACTAATAAATAAACCAACCCATTTAAATGATTATGAAATATATATGGCATATTGTCTGGCGAGTTTCGAAGATCCAGCAAATTTTAAGGAAGCAATAAAAGAAAAAGAATGGCAAAAAGCAATTAGAAAAGAAATTAATTCGTTAGAAAAGTTGCATACTTGGGAAGAAGTAGAAGCTAAAGGCAAAAAAGCGATAGACACAAAATGGGTCTTTAGAACCAAAGAAAGTGGACTTAAGAAAGCTAGATTAGGAGCAAAGGGATTCCAGCAGAAAGAGAGTTATTTTGGAAATAATTACTCACCAGTAGCGAGAATGAATACAATTAGAATGTTTTTAGTACATGCAGTACAAAATGATTATAAAATATGTCAGATGGACATACCAACAGCTTTTCTAAATGGAGTGTTGGAAAACGAAGTATACATAAAAGCACCAGAAGGAGTGAACGTTGGTAAGAATAAAGTACTAAAATTAAAAAGAAGTTTGTATGGATTAAAAGAAAGCCCAAAATGCTGGAACGAAAGACTGAACAACTTCATAACAAATGAAATAGGACTAAAACGATCCCACTATGATTTTTGCCTGTACTATAACAGTAAAGTTTGGATGTTAGTATTTGTTGACGACATACTAATTACAGGAGAAGAAGAAGAAATAACAAAGCTGAAGCTCCAGTTATTCAAAGAATTTCAGGCCAAGGATTTAGGATCAATTAATAAATTTCTCGGAATAGAAATAAAAAGATCAGGTGAAGGAATGAAGATCAGTCAAACCAAACATATTGAAAAGTTATTAGAAAAATTTAAAATGACAGAATGCAATGGAGTTAAATCACCAATGGAGAAAGATTTACAGGGTAAAATAACTAAAGATGACAAAGATGTCATAGATGTCCCCTACCGGGAGATAATAGGAGGTCTCATGTTTTTGGCAACAGTAACTAGACCAGATATTAGTTATGCAGTGTCATACTTAAGTCAATTCTTAGATAAACCGGACACACAATGTTGGAAGCAAGCAAAAAGAGTTTTACGATATCTTAAGGATACTATCCACTACGGCCTGAACTATAAAAAAGATCAAAACGAAATAAATAAAATTGAAGCATACTCAGATGCTGACTGGGCAGGCCAGAAGATAGACGGAAAAAGTACGAGTGGAAGTGTAATCACATACAACGGTAATGTTATCGGATGGCATTCAAGAAAACAGCACTGTGTTTCTTTGTCAACGGCAGAAGCCGAATACGTCGCGCTGGCCAACACATGTTCAGAGGTAGTAAACATTATAGGATTAGCCAAAGATCTCGGTAAGTGCTTAACTCCTACCATTTACGTAGATAACATGGGAGCCATCGCCATGTCAAACAGCTTCGAGAACAGCAAACGTGCGAAGCACATCGATATAAAATATCACTTCGTGAAAGACTTAGTGAAAAATTTTATTTTATTTATTTTATTTTATTGAATTAGATTTACCAACGACATATAATTATACAATTTTACAAATATAGAAAAAAGTACATTATTAAAATATATGCCTTTACAGGTAAATACAGCTTACACAAAAAACTTGGCGACATCTAAAAGAAAGATTAAAAGATGACAATGAATTTAAAATAAACTAATTAACAAAAATAAAAGTAGCAAAGAAATATTTAATAACTCAAGTCGCATTGTTGTTGTCACTTAAACATGCCAGACACTTAAACCTAAATACTTGCACGGAGTCCTGAAAGATGTCGACGTTATGATCATTCAAACTATTGCAAGTTTGCATACATCGGTAAAGAGGAGCGAACTTACCCAGGTTAGTTTTACAACGAGGCAAGTTGAAATTACGCGTCAGGGGGTGCCTAGGGATGTGATATGGAACAGATATGCCAATTTGCTGAAGCTAATTAGGACAATTTAAAGCACCGTGAATAAGCTTGTGCAATGATAGGAGATCCAAAAGTTTGCGGCGGTTTTCTAAGGAGGTCATTTTAAAGAATGAAAGTCTCGTCCCGTAGTCAGCTCCACGGGGACAGTCACGAACTTTGTAAGCAAGGAAACGAGTAAAACTTCTTTGGATACGCTCTAATCTATGTGAGTGAACCTTGTATGTGGGATTCCAAATGGTTGAAGCGTATTCAAGATTACTGCGGACAAGGGCATTATAAATAACTGTGAAGGTATTAATACTTTTAAAGTTTCTGCACATACGCTTGACGAATCCTAACATTTTCGAAGAATGAGCTACGATATTATCTATATGTTGAATAAAGTTTAATTTAAAATCCAGTAGCACACCAAGGTCGCGGATGTTAGGCGATTCCTTTAGGATTTGCCCGGAAATAGAATAAAACGATGAAATATATGTCTTTTTCCTTGTGAATCTTACATAAACGCACTTATGAGGATTTAGTAACATTTTGTTTTCCAAACACCACCTACACACAGCGTCGATATCCTTTTGCAACAAAATAACATCAGACTGACTCTTTACAAACCTATACAATTTTAAGTCATCAGCAAAAATAGAAAAGCGGCTATGTTGAATATAATCAGAAATGTCGTTTATAAAAGTCAAAAAGAGAATTGGTCCTAGGTGTGAACCTTGGGGCACGCCCGAGTGAGCAATGTACTCAAACGATTTAAAACCGTGTACAGTGACTGTCAGGATCCGATCCCTGAGATACGAGCTAAGCCAGCGTAAAAGATCTCCATGAATTCCGCAAGCCTTCAACTTCGACAGTAAGGTTCCATGATCAACCTTATCAAATGCACAAGAAAAGTCGGTGTATATTGAATCCACCTGAAGTCCACTGTCCACTGCTCCGGTTATATCTGTGACATAGTCCATCAAATTAGTGACGGTAGATTTACCCTTGCAGAAACCGTGTTGATAATCTTGAATAATATTTTTGAGATATTCCGATAGAACCGGACAAATGATACGTTCTAATACTCTAGGATATAGACTCATGATTGACACTGGCCGATAGTTTCTAACATCTTCTTGAATGCCCTTTTTAAAAATCGGTATGACATTGGAACGCTTCCACTCAGACGGAAATATGCCTGACCTAAGGGATAGGTCAAAAATGAGTTTTAATGGAAATGCCAAGTACTTCGAAGTCATTTTAATAAATAATGGTGGAATCCCATCAGGACCAGCACCTTTGCTAACATCAATAGAATTAAGCAATTTAAGAATCTGATCTTCAGTTACATTTACATTACTAAGAGAATATTGAGGATATCTGTCAACAAAATCGATTGGAGCAGAATTGTCCGAATAAAATAAAACAATAACTGTTTATCATATAGATTCATATAATAATGCTGCCGATATGTTTACGAAGGTACTGTCTGCAGATAAATTTGCTCATAACAGATTCCTGTTAAACGTTTATTAACATTTTTATGTTTTTAGTGTTCAAGTGTCTATGTTATTTATGTGTGTTGTCGTTACTTTTAATATTTGTTTGTTAACTTGTTATTTTAAGATGCGATTATAAATGTTTAATGTTTTACCACATTTATAATCGAGGAGGAGTGTTAAGATATTATTTTAACATACATACTTTAGTATGTTAACCTGTTTAGTTTGCTTGCCTGTCACAGCGTAATCTATTATTATCCATTACTCCTGTCAATACTTTTGAATAATACATCAAGTCATGTCATGTTGCTAATCCTAGTTTTATTATAAATACTACCCAAAATATAAAAAAAAACAGTTAGTAAATCATCAACAACTCAAAATTGGACAGATTACTATTTAACAATGGTGTTTGACGGAACTCTTGTTTGCATATCAAACTATAAAGCTCAATTAGTGATTCAAGAAAATGTGACACCAATTTTCATCTAGCCGCGACGCATTCCATACACCCTGAAGGACAAAGTTGACGAAGAAATAAGGAGGCTATGTAACGAAAATTTGACAAAACTTGAAAATTCCTATTGACTGTCTTATCTATATTTACCTATTATATTGTACCTACATATTCAGAAAATAAATTAAATATTAGTACTTACTATAAGAATGGTATTTTTTAGGGTTCCGTACCCAAAGGGTAAAAACGGAACCCTATTACTAAGACTTCGCTGTCTGTCCGTCTGTCCGTCTGCCTGTCACCAAGTCTCAAGATCCGCGATAGCTAGACAGTTGTATTTTTGCTACCGCAATAACAACAAATACTATAAACGAAATAAATATTAAAGGGGGGGGGGGGCTCCCATACATCAAACGCGATTTTTTGTTCAATATTAAAAATGGCAACAGGTAGGCACTTGAAATATTCACAAAACACTCAGTCATATTTCTAACTTTAAAATAAAAAGTAATATTTAAGGGGCGTTCCCATACAAGTAATGCCATTTTTTGCCTATTTTTGCTTGAGATCAATAAATGGTAACAGGTAGCGTAGGGAAAAAAAATATCTTTCCCTATGCAGGTAGGCACAACATTAACTAAATTAATGTAGGTACCTACTGTTGTTTACGTAGTCAATGGTACGGAACCCTTCGTGCGCGAGTCTGACTTGCACTTGGACGATTTTTGTTTATACGGTAGAGACAAATGTTGGGAAATCTAAAAAAAGTGTATGGAATTACACTGATATGACATTATCAACTATATTAAGCAGTAGGTACAAAAGTACTAAACTGGGCATAGACCCGTATCTCAAGCAGAAATAGGTAACAGGTGTGTTGCAACAACACTACGCAGCTGACTGGTGGATTAAATCAATATAGACTGGTAGACCATTTGACAAGCTTCCATTTAGAAGATAATTTGATAAACTTCTATTTAGTAACGATTTATTTTTTCTAGGACGCACCGCTTTTGAGGTCCTGGCAAAGTTTGTTTAGTGAAACTGCCTCAATGTATCAAAACTCAATGTTTAAAAAAAGAAACTTTTAAAACATGAAAATAAAACGTTGAGAAAAAAAAACACCTCACTTCATAATTCCGTGTTGTTCAACTTAGGAATAGCTACCACCACCCACCCACTAATGACCAAGCAGTAGTAATTAATGATGTTTCGCTGATATCATTTGAAGCTGAAGAAATAAACATCAATTTATAGACACAGTGGTCAGTACAGACGAATCAGTTCTCTATCCTGTCAAGTTTCTGAACACTATAGTTTATCCTGCTGATCATCCTCTACCATTCATGCCTCGAACCCACATCCCACATGAAAGTTTTGTGAAAATACGTTATCTTTTTGGTATAAATTTTGTAATCTATATATATAAAAATTAAAACTGATTTAATGACTGACTGACTGACATATCAACGCACAGCCCAAACTACTGGGATTTAAAATCTGAAAATTTTCACCGTGCTTCCTTTTATAGTGTAGGTGAGCACTAAGAAAGGAATTTTGGAAATTCCGCCTCTAAGGGGGTTAAAAGGGCCCCATAAGTTTGTATGAAACTCCCTCAGTTTTGAAGCTATGTCGATGAAAATTGGTATCCAGCTACATGATTAGAAATTAAGAATGACGTCTTTCAGGATTTTTGAAAATTTAATCTTTAAGGGGATAAAAAATGGGGGCAAAGGTTGTTCGGTTCCGCGTCATATCCATACTCTTTACATATTTGTACTCTCAGACTTTACTTAGTTTGTTATGACATTCAATGTGTCAATCAGAAAATAAATAGGTAATTTCTTACAAACAGAATGGTATTATTTTAGAATTTAATAATTGGCGCCGAAATGGATGAATTAACTAAATTAAAACGTGTGGAACTTTAGTAAAAGGCTGCATTACAAAATTCTGCATCCAGATACAAACCCAACGAGAAATTTCTGATTATGAATTGAAATAAGTGAGTGACCAGTAGGTGACCAGTGACAAATGAACAAAATTACCAAGAATAATTTGGAAGAGATACGACTACAAATAATATTACTGATGACCCACAGTTGGAATCTGAGATTGAAGAAAAAAATAACCTTCAGGATATTACAACACAGCTTAAACTAAAACTGCAGAGTTTCAATTCGATAGCACGCAACAATTCCATGTATGCAGAAGGTACTGAGGAGCAAAGGTCGGTCACAAACAAATCTAAGGACATCTAAATTTAACTCAGTACCATTAGACAAGGACGAAACATTCAAAAACATCATTAAACGGTTGTATACTTACTTAAAACTGAACAGATGTGATGATATTATCGATACAAGGAAATACACGTTTCTGACATCTTTGAGCCCAGAATTACATCATAAAACGTATTATATTATATTTATGTACTCCACGGGATCCTTGTGAGTTAGAATTTAAGGAGTTAGTTAAAATTCAGTTAGTAAATTATCAACAACTCAAATTTGGACAGATTATGAAGATTTAACAATGGTGTTTGACGGAACTCTTGTTTGCATATCAAACTATAAAGCTCAATTAGTGCTTCAAGAAAATGTGACACCAATTTTCATTTAGCCGCGACGTATTCCATACACTTTTAAAACATGAAAATAAAACGCTGAGAAAAAAAATCACCTCACTTCAGAATTCCATGTTGTTTAACTTAGGATTAGCTACCACCACCCACCCACTAATGACCAAGCAGCAGTAATTAATGATGTTTTGCTGACATCATTTGAAGTTGAAGAAATATAACAATGTATAGACACAGTGGTCAGTACAGACGAATCAGTTCTCTATCCTGTCAAGTTTCTGAACACTATTTATCCTACTGATCATCCTTTACCATTCATGCCTCGAACCCACATCCCACATGAAAGTTTTGTAAAACTACGTCAGCTTTTTGGTATAAATTTTGTGAAGTTATAAGGATTTTTTTATAATTTAATATTTGAGGGGTAAGGGTAGGTGAAAGCGGTGGAAAATTGTGTGGTTAATTATTTGTGTTTAACATCATATTGAGGTACTTGAAACTTCGTCTATCGATCATGAAGGGAGAATGACATAGGACTGCCTTTTCCAGAGCTCTACATCGATGCTGGTACTACACCGTCTAGCGGCCGGTCCTAATAACCTATCTATCTTCAGTTTTGGTATATCGGAGATAGAAAACAACTTCTGTCTTTATTTCTCTGGACGGAAAAATCAGAGATAGAAACTGTTTCCTATCTCCGAAATGTCAAAACTGGCGATAGATGGATTATTGGGACCGGCCGTAAGTCGTCGTCCACCTAGATGTCCAATCTAGGTCTTTTATCCAAACGTAGTATGCAAGCAAATTGTCTTTGTAAAATCGCCTTTTTAACGCTTATGGATCGAGAAAAATGGATTTACCTACTTGTTTGGAAATTAATAATGTGGTATTTTACACAGGACCACTTCTTCCAGGGCTCTACGCCAGTGTTGACCATATTCGAATAAAGCCTTGCAAGCTGCTTTGAATGTTTTGATGTACTACAGTATTGACAGTTTTTAAATTTTCAAATTATATTGTACTTTAGATTTCATGTAAATAAAAAAACAGATGTGGTGTGAGCTCGCTTGAACCACGGTACGCTAGGAGAACCAACACCGGATCCCTAAAACGATAGTTTAAATCGGCCCCTTTCAATCCAACTATTGTACGAGTATCAACGGGCCCCGAACGACGTATCGGCTCCCACTAAGTGCCCACCACCACCTTGCCCGAGATGGGCACCCTCGGCACCGTAGGCAAAGGAAGTGGAGGAAAAGAGTGGAGGAGAGGGGGGTGAGTCGTGACGAAAACTTTGTAACAGATAAAAACCCACGCGTGCGAAGCCGCGGGCATCAGCTAGTATTTTAATAAAATTACTTACAATTCCACTTTACTTTATTCAATACTTACACACAAGTATGACATTGTGAAAATATGGTTTAACCACATGAATAAATATTCTTCAATTTTTGAATGTTACCGCCAAAAATGCAGGCAGAACCGTTCCAATCATGATCACGTTAAAATGTCTATCCACATTTTCAATAACCCAACACTGTACATTAATTACTATCGCCAAGAAGGTAATTTTACTAGAATTGAGTATTTTAAGTAATCTCCTGCAAAATAGCAACATTTAGATCGACTTTTTCTCTTTAAAATCCAATAAGTATAAAGTTTTTCAAAAACCGGTAATTTGGAATAAATCATGTATTTGTGTATTTGAACGTTTTCAACTAAAAAGAGACAGATTTATCTGAACCAGTATAGCTCTGTCTCGTTCATGCAATCTGCAGACAAACAGACCATAGACAAGCTTAGCAGTTCACCTTTTGGTTTAGCGGTGCTAAAGTCGTTCAGCTATTCAGCGGTTATGGTATGATTTTTAGCAGGGCAAAAGCAGCCCTACTGTTGAACTGCCTGGAAATTGAGTGGCTTGCTATAAGCTGATGGTAAGCCCCCTGTGCTGTGACGTCATACAAGTCAAAATAAACAAACATTTATCCGTCATTGTAAATACTTCGATAATTTTACATTAAAAATCATGAATTATCAATATTGTTTTGTCCGAGAATGTAAGAACACGTCAATCAAAACACCAGGAAAGTTATGGGAAGAGCTATTTATTATATGCGAAGAGCTTGGCTAAAACTCGCTAATAAGGATCCTGATTCCTATTGAAACTATACCTTATTTTTGCGAAGACCACTTTGATGTAAGTATTTATTTTATAATATTCAGTTTTTTACAAAAGTCGATCTATAAGTGTACAAAATTAAGAATAAAAGTTATAAGGTTACATACCAAGACTGATCAATAAACTAAATTTTTGTATCATTTATCTTACAGTTAGAAAATGATATGGAAAATTACATGCAGTATAAAATAATGGGCTCAGTTAAAAGGATTCGAATGAAACCTAACTGCTTACCATCCAGATTTGACTGCCAGAATCCCAGAAAATGCAAGCTTACCCCAAACTCAGATGTACAGCATGGTACCAAGAAAACTGATGTAATGCCTTTATCGGAAGATATATTCTGTTCCATGGAAATGTCAACATCAAGTTTTCATCAAGGTAAGAAGTTTATTTCTGGTTGACCAAGTTCTTAAAAAAGTATATACTTCTATTATTATTTTAACTGTATAATTATTTCCAGGGTTACTCAGAATTCATGTGGAAAGAGTGATTAGAAGAATTCGTGAGTTTTCGATATTAAAGCCACATTCGGTAGTCAATTTAAACTTATTACATTTATTGGACTGCTGTGTAATAACAGCATGTGCGCTAATAAATTTACAGGACTCCCTGATCAAATAAAGTTAGCTAGCTGATTTTCCACTACTGATCTGAAGACCATGTTGAAAAAATGAGGCAGTGAAATAAAATGATCTCAATATTAATAATGTTTTATTTAACACATATAACATGTCGCTTAGTTGGCAATGTTGGCATACAGAATATTGACCTTGGCTCTCATTCCTTGCACTCCTTACATTACACTCTCATACAACTTAGGAAATATGGTTGTTTTCCAAAACAAAACAACCTGTTCAATCATATTTCTTACATATTTTTCATTGTATACAACAGGTAATTCTTGGTTTTTTCTAAGTCACTGCTGGCTACACAAAAATAACTTTGTTTCACTTTAGCACAATACATTTGAATTTGCACTTGAGCAAAGCATTTTTTGGTTAATTTACCAACTTTAAATATAGTTTTCAAAACTTTTCTCCGTAACTGGACACTTAATTTCAATAAGGCCTTTATCTGTGTTAATACCATCTGGTGATCCAGCAATCATGGGATACTCATCAGATATAAATAATCCACATTTAGAAAATCTGATGCCTAATTTTGCTTCTACAACCTGTCTGACCTGGTCTTCTAAAATCTGTCCGCGTTTGATTGCTGGTGTCTGCACAGATCTCGCCCCGAAAATCACTGCCACCAGTGAACCATCGACTGTATTACATCGGCTAACTTCATAGCACTTTGATGCTGTAACTCTTCCATAGCGCAGCTCGAACCAAAGGCCACTTTTATGCTGGTGCCTGGTTTGCATTTCTGCATTCATCAGATTATCATTATTGAAAAATTTTGAATTTTACTTAAAAAACTATCACAATTCGAGTCTTTAATCATATTCATTAAATAGTGCAATGATAACACTAATTTGTTTTTTTCATAATTATCCAGATGTTCTTACACTCTTGTAGAAACTCTGTTAAACACTTGTATCAGGTACAAGATCCAAGTGTCTTTGTTTACACATTTCTTTGCAGTTATTAGTTTTGATGTTGATCCAACTTTTGCAAGATTACATTTTTCCAATAGCACTCAACTGATGTGCATGCTGGCTCTTCGGTACGACGATGCAACCACATCAAAAATGCTACAGCATGTTTGCATCCCCCAGCAGCCGCAGGGCAATCTTCACAGAGAGCACTCCTAACCTTTTCTTCTTCTTCATCTACCACTACTGATACCGTGTAATGGTTTGAGCGAACCTTGTGCTCTGGACATATTTTACATTTTACTGTACAGAGTTCAGCATCTCGTTTCAATTGCACGTAACCTATGGCATCATCGCCATACGATTCCCTTGCAGACCTGTAAGAAAAATAAAATTTTAGTTACATGAAGTAGTCCATAAGATAAGAGATGTTCTTGTATGACAACCTATTTTACGCTTAGGTATTCACCATGTTCATCATTTGATAGTATGATAAACATAAAAAGTGCATTGTACTTACATAGAAGTCTTGACATTCCTCAGCTCAGCAGAGCAAAAATCAGGATTCAAGGCAAAAAAAGTTTCCAACCATCAAAGAATCAATTCTTGGCAAGTTAGTGTTATCTGCCTTCACGAATCCAACGTCCATGATTTGCTTTCAACAAGAAAACGGGAAAGCACAAGAAGACAGTTACGCGATGAGTTAAAGTTTCTTTTTAGATTAATAATTAACAAAACTAAAAGATCACGATTCAAGTTACAAACAACTTCCAACAACAAACAACGGCTCAGAGTTAGTGAAGCAACTAGTGGGAGGGTAGACATCGATATTTTACAATAATTGATTTAAAGATTTGATGCATCGAATCGAGTGTTAAAAATCAATATTTTATTATTTGATGCGTCGAAGATTCTAAACTGGACAACAAAAATGTTTTGGATATGGAATCTATGTCCAAAGTTAATTTAATATTTGTTTTTGGTCTCGCACGATCTTTCATCCAATAAACTTTAAAGTGTCTGCTACATCCCTCATGTAAACCAAAAAGCGTTGCGAGTTAGTGGATATATTTAATGAATATTGGGAATTCAAAAGCAACTTTTTGAGAATCTTGCTGGAAAAATTGGTGTTATTTGATGAATTTCTGGTCACAACCGAGATTTTCTGTTTACATTTTTATTAAGTAGTAAATGCCCCGTCAGTTCATCTCGGGGTCCTGGGTTTGATCCTCGGGTCGGGCAACAAGTATTTAGAATTCTCAAACATTGCTCGGGTTTGTGATTACCTATCCGCATTTGGCAAGCATAGCGATTATGCCTCTAGCTAGCCTTTAACCATTATTTGATTGCTGTGTCAACTGAACTTAAAGTTGATTGTTAGAGGCTTGGCCGCTTGGCGCTGTAGTGGCTTGATTATATTTAACGTAATTACCTACGTATTTTTCACCAAACTATTGTTTATTGCATATTTTTTTAGTTATGCCTATCGTCATTCGTAGACTCTTAACATTAACTGAAGTCATTTTATTATATCTATCAGCATTATATGTACAGCGAAAATGATTTTTATTATGATAAAATAATTTTTATTCCTTGATAATACTAGATTTAAAAAAATTATCGATCAACGAAAAACTTCCGGTATATCAAATCAAAAAACAATCGACGTTACTTTTTTAAAGTCCATCACTACCTCATATTGTTATGTGTCATAAATGTCAATGTCACACTTCAGATGACGCACACGGTTTGTTTAAGGATGTATGACGTCATAGAATTGCCGACAGCGTTTTCAGAGCTTAGATTTAAAAAGTAAAAAATTATAATTTCATTTTAGAAATATGTAGCAATCTCAAACTTTTAACATCTGAAAATGAAAAATACTGGTTTCTTAACCAATATACTAAAGATAATATTTATCAACTGCGCCAAAATTTATAGCAGTCAAGTAGCCTATTTGGAAGAGATACGACTACAAATAATATTACTGATGACCCACAGTTGGAAACTGAGATTGAAGAAAAAAATAACAACACAGCTTAAACTAAAACTGCAGAGTTTGAATTCGATAGCACGAAACAATTCCATGTATGCAGAAGGTACTGAGGAGCAAAGGTCGGTCACAAACAAATCTTAGGACATCTAAATTGAACTCAGTACCATTAGACAAGGACGAAACTTTCAAAAACATCATTAAACGGTTGGATACGTACTTAAAACTGAACAGATGTGATGATATCGCTACAAGGAAATACACGTCAATCATACATCTTTGAGCCCAGACTTACATCAGAAAACGTATTATATTATATTTTTGTGCTCCACGGGATCCTTGTGAGTTAGAATTTGAAGAGTTGGATAAAATTCAGTTAGTAAATTATCAACAACTCAAAATTGGACAGATTACTAGAAGATTTAACAATGGTGTTTGACGGAACTCTTGTTTGAATATCAAACTACAAAGCTCAATTAGTGCTTCAAGAAAATGTGACACCAATTTCCATCTAGCCGCGACGTATTCCATATGCCCTGAAGGACAAAGTTGACAAAGAAATAAGGAGGCTATGTAACGAAAAGATAAAACTTGAAAATTCCTATTGGATGTCTTATCTATTATGTATACCTATTGGTACATATTCAGAAAATAAATATCGGTACTTACCATAAGAATGGTATTATTTAGAACTTAATCATTTTTAGGGTTCCGTACCCAAAGGGTAAAAACGGAACCCTATTACTAAGACTTCGCTGTCTGTCCGTCTGTCCGTCTGCCTGTCACCAGGCTGTATCTCAAGAGCCTCGATAGCTAGACAGTTGAAACTTTCACAAATTATGTATTTTTGCTACCGCAATAACAACAAATACTAAAAACAAAATAAAACAAATATTGAAGGGACAAAAAAAATTGCGTTTGTTGTATGGGAATACAACAAACGCGATTTTTTTTGTCCTTTTTTGTTCGATATTAATAATGGCAACAGGTAGGCACTTGAAATATTCACAAAACACTCAATTATATTTCTAACTTTAATAATCAATAATTAAATTAATATTTAAGGGAGGTTCCCACACAAAAAAATCAATTTATTGCTTATTTTTGCTTGATATCAATAAATGGTAACAGGTAGGCACTACATTAACTAAATTAATGTAGGTACCTAATGTTGTTTTCGTAGTCAATGGTACGGAACCCTTCGTGTGCGAGTCCGACTTGCACTTGGCCGATTTTTGTTTATACGGTAAAGACAAATGTTGGGAAATCGAAAAAAGTGTACAGAATTACACTGTTGTACCTTATGACATTATCAACTATATTAAGCAGTACAAAAATAATTCCTAAACTGGGCATAGACCCGTATCTCAGGCAGGAAAAGGTAACAGGTGTGTTGCAACAACACTAAGCAGCTGACTGGTGGATTAAATCAATATAGACTGGTAGACCATTTGACAAGCTTCCATTTAGAAGATAATTTGATAAACTTCCATTTAGTAACGATTTATTTTTCTAGGACGCACCGCTTTTGGGGGCCTGGCCTTTGGCCTTTTGTTTAGTGAAACTGCCTTTCTAACGCATCCAAATTATCTTTTTATTTAATATCCTCCATATTTAAAAAAATACAATTTTAAAACATGAAAATAAAACGTTGAAAAAAAAATCACCTCACTTCATAATTCCGTGTTGTTTAACTTAGGAATAGCTACCACCACGCACCCACTAATGACCAAGCAGCAGTAATTAATGATGTTTTGCTGACATCATTTGAAGCTGAAGAAATATAAAAATTTATAGACACAGTGGTCAGTACAGTCGAATCAGTTTTCTATCCTGTCAAGTTTCTGAACACTTTTTATCCTACTGATCATCCTCTACCATTCATGCCTCGAACCCACATCCCACATGAAAGTTTTGTGAAACTACGTCAGTTTTTTGGTATAAATTTTGTTATGTTGTTTTATAATTAAATATTAGAGGGGGTGAAAAGCGATTGAAAATTTTATGGTTAATTATTTGTGTTTAACATCATATTGAGGTACTTGAAACTTCGTTTATCATGAAGGGAGAATGACATAGGACTGGCTTTTTCAGAGCTCTACACCGATGCTGGTACTACACCGGTCTTCTATCCAAACGTAGTATGCAAGCAAATTGTCTTTGTAAAATCGCCTTTTTAACGCTTATGGATCGAGAAAAATGGTAACCTACTTGGTTGAAAATTAAGAATGTGGTTTTTTACACAGGGCCACTTCTTCCAGGGCTCTACGCCAGTGTTGATCGTATTCGAATAAAGCCTTGCAAGCTGCTTTGAATGGTTTGTTGTACTACAGCGTTGACAGTTTTGAAAGTTTCAAATGATATTGTACTTCAGATTTCATGTAAATGCAAACAGATGTGATGCGAGCTCGCTTGGACCACGGTTCGCTAAGAGAACTAACACCGGATCCCTAAATAGTTTAAATCGGCCCCTTTCATCCAACTATTGTATCAACGGGCCCCGGTAAGTCGGCAACGACGTATCGGCTCCCACTTAGTGCCCACCACCACCTCGCCCGATATGGGCACCTTCGGCACCGTAGGCAAAGGAAGTGGAGGAAAAGAGTGGAGGAGAGGGGGGTGAGTCGTGACGAAAATTTTGTAACAGATCAAAACTCACGCGTGCGAAGCCGCGGGCATCAGCTAGTATAATATATTTAATCACATTAGACAAATAATTGTTGATATGGTTTTATGTGTGATTTAAAATCTCTTTTCTGTTATTAAGTTTGAAACTCTTTAATAGTAATAACATAATAGTAATAATTTATTTTTATTTGATTTAATCATTCTAGTTAGTAGTTTTTAGGGTTCCTTTGGGTAAAAGGGTAAAAACGGGACCCTATTACTAAGACTTCACTGTCTGTCCGTCTGTTTGTCGCTCTGTCACCAGGCTGTATCTCAAGAGCTGTTACCGCAATAGCAACAAATACTAAAAACAAAATAAAATAAATATGTATTTAAGGGGGCCTCCCATACAACACACCAGGGGCCCAATTTCTGCTAATTTGCCATTTGTAAATTAGCGGAATTGGGGGCCCGTTTTTTTGGCCTTTTTGGTACGGAACCCTTCGTGCGCGAGTCCGACTCGCACTTAACCGGTTTTTATTATGTATTGTGTGCAACTTGTTTCTTTTCCTTTGTCATTGAAATATATAGAAATGATTTTAATGTAATCATTTAAACTCGGTTTTTTTATTAACTTTTTTTTTATTAAATTTACTTGCATGATCAATCATGGAAAAATATATTGACTTAATAATTTCTTTTTTATTGAAAAAAATTGCATCCGCCAAATTTAATTTACACAAAATTAATTCGTTTTAAGAACCAATGAACTTCTTATCACTAATTTTCACGCAGATACGTAATTTACTATTCTCAAATTCATTATTAATCCATAATTAGCGGATCCGGCAGAGTTAGTCCCTCCCATCCCTCAACCCATACCTCCAATCCCTCCAGTCCTTCCCATCCCTCTAATATTTTTAAATGTCGTGTCACGGTTTATATGGTGTCACTCCTCTAAACAGCTCATTTGTAGCGATAGCGGTATAAAATCATCAGCTCTTAGCGGTATAAAATTAAGTCTTCGTCCTAGTTTCGTACCCATCAAATCTAACACAAAAAATCAACATCAAAATCGATCGTTATTTGAATATCAAAAGTTGTTGTTAAGATCCTACTAATAAATAAATGTTTCACTTTGTTACTTTTATTCCGTCTTCAGAAAAAAAAATATCGATATTGCCACATGAACAGTTAAGTCAGACTCTATTTACGTTGAAAACGGGGCAATGTGTGAGTTGTAACTTATCCGTACACGAATTGTTGCTGAATTGTTTAATTTTTTGTGTGTGAGTGTCGTCACTACAGTGTTGTTTTTGTATGTGAGTATGCGAACCTACGCTTGTGTGCACATTTCCCCCCGCAAAAAATGCCAGAACTTTTTGTATAGAATAGAATCGCTATGCGTACTCCCTTCCGGGACGGAAGGCCGCGTTGCTCGAAGTATATGTCTAACTATAACAGATACGCCACTATAACTCTTAATGTAAGATTAAGGACGGTACAAAGTAGGTGTGCGGGCTCGATCTCACAAATGAATGTTGTATATGTAATATTGTAGGGATTTGTATGTTTCCCGGAATGCAACTGTTCGGAGGTAGGTCAATGTAAATATTATAACGTTACAGAATATCTGGGGTATCCTTGAAGAGGAATACCCTCAGAAACCTAGTTTCTGCTACGCTACAAAAGAAAATTTGGAAAGAGGGAAGTTAATGGGAACCTACCTCCCTATAATTATTCCCTAAGAGTTAAATAAAATACAAGACAAAATATAAATTAAATATATTAAAATTAAAAGTATGATAAAATATATATACGTAACTTAAATTTACACGTGAAAGTCCAATTAGTGGTTTGATAAATAGAGGTGGCCCATCGGTCGATCACGCCAGGATCCAACTGCGCAGCGGAGGTGAGGTAGTCCGGCGATCTGCCTGATCAAGCCGAAATGATGGAGATGGCCCGGCGGTCTACGTGACCGCCAGGATCCAACAGCACTAGATGGAGAAGGCCCGGCGGTCTACGTGACCGTACCAGGGTCCAGGAGTAATGAATAAATAGTGTCCAAGATAATTTTCTCAATAATAATATTAAGTTCACAACAATAGAATAAGAAGAAGTAATCCTTTCTTGACATAAAAACGTCTATTTATATCAAAATTGATGGAACCATAATTTATTTTTAAACATTTCAAAATTATAGCTATATTTACATAAGCAGTTATAAAAATTACATAAAGAAGGTAAGTTTAATATAAAATTGGCCAAAATACAATATCTCCTAACCGAAATTTAGATGAAATTTACATAATTAAAAAATATATATCATTTGACAAGGTGGTTGCCAGTGGTAACGATGTCTGTCAAAATAACAAGAAAATTTTAATATTAGTGTCAAAATTAGTAAACAAATAAAATTACAAGAAATTATAAGTTATATGATGAAAATAAGAGAATGTATTTAATGAGATGAACCAGAAACAAATGGTAAGGTATTTACATATGTTAAAAGGTATCTACATACCACATATTCTTTTTTAAATATAGGGTGAGTTATGCACCGCTCACGAAAAAATATTTACAAAGAAGGGAAAGGGAGAGAAAAAAAAATGATTGGGAAAGGGATATTTACAAGGCCGAAAAGGTTTATGAATGGAAGATGAATGACATGAGATAAAAAGAATTAAACATTAGTAACAAGTTAAAAAAAAGAACAAGAAAGTAAAATAAAATTATACAGTATATACAAATTAATATAAAAAATAGTTAGGGAATCATTACAGAAAGTATAGGAACCAGAAAAAAATTTGGAATAACGACTGAGACTGCCAAAATATAAAGAGTGTATGAATGAAAATCCGAAAGAGTGTGTGTAATAATTTGGAAGAATTGTTTAGATCTTCAAGTCTTTGATATGCCATCTCCCTCTATGATTATTATTACAATCTTCGAGCAAGTAAACCAAAGGTGATAATTTTTGAATAACTTTTGCCTTGATATAACGAGGAGCCAATTTAGCTGAAAAATAGGTTCCAGCATTACTTTGTACATAATTTTTACGCCATACAGTATCACCAACATTAAATTCTTTAAATGATCGTTTCTGATCGTAATATTTAGCGTACTTTAAGTGAGCGATATGTAATGCAACTTGGACTTTATCAAAAATAGAAGATAATAATCCTAAATTTGCAGCGTAAATGTCACGAGGCAGGAAGATAAGCTCATCAAGATTTGAACATTGAGAGTAGTGAGATCCACAAGGTACAAGTTCTCTACCAAAAACAAGAAATGATGGAGTGAAGCCAGTCGAAAGATTAACAGAATTATTGATGACTAATTGAATTTTTGGTAAGTAAAGATCCCAAGATCTATGGTCATCATTGACTAATGAAGCTAATGCAGTAACGATGGTTCTGTTATACCTTTCGGTTGGGTTAATCTGTGGACAGTAATTTGGTGAATAGAAAGAAAATGGAACATTGTATTTTTCTAATAGTCTTTTAAATTCATTGGATTGAAATTGTGATCCATTGTCCATAATTATAGTTTGAGGTACCCCGTGAACAAGAAAAACTGAATTTTCAAGATGTAGAATAATATTAGATTTAGTAGCTCGTTTGATAGGAAAAATTAAACAATATTTAGTAAATGTACAAGTAATTACTAAAATAAATTGATTACGACGTCTAGTCATTGGTAAAGGACCCATTAGGTCTAGAGAAATAGATTGAAATGGTCTTGAGCAAATTTTGGGTTTACCCATTGGACCAAAAGGAGAATGATTGGAATGTTTATACGTTAGACAAGTCTCACACTTAGAAATAAAAATCGACACATCTTTAAACATACCTTTCCAATAATAGAGGAGTGATAATTTCTTATAAGTTTTAAAAATACCTACATGTGGAGTGTCACTTTCTCCATGAGCTATTTTAATGAGATTTAACCTTTCAGACGGAGGAGGAACTTGTTTCCAAGCAAAATCATCAATGAGAGGATAAGAAGCAGGAAGATGCTTATAGAGTTTATCATCAATAATTTGATAATTAGGAAAAGCATCAGGATTATTGCGACAGCTATCATAAAGTTGATTAAACTGTTCAGAAGAAGATAATGGGTTTCTAGAAATAGGTTGAACCATTTTCAAATTGTCTGAATTTCGAGATAAGAAATCTGGAACAACATTATGATTTCCTTTTTTATGTTTTAAAATCATATTAAAACAAGACAGACGAACAGACCAGCGAGCTAATCTACCAGTTGGGTTATTGAAATTCAAGAACCATTTTAAGGCTGAATGATCGGTGTACACCGTAAATTGTAAGCCGTTATCAAGGTAACAACGCCAATGTTCGAGAGCTGTAATAACAGCTAGAGTCTCACGTTCAGTAGTAGAATAATTCTGTTCGTGTTTATTAAGAGATTTGCTCATATAGGCAATTACAACTTCATTGCCATCACGAACTTGAGTCAACATTGCACCTACACCAAAATTTGAAGCATCACAATGAACAGAAAAAGGAAGTTCAAAATCAGGACAAGCAAGAACAGGAGTTGAAACTAAACAGTTTTTAAGCTGAATAAAAGCAGAATTTGCATCATCAGACCATATAAATTTAGTGGCCTTTTTCTTACTAGTAGAGGTTAATTTATTTAGAGGAGCAGCAATAGAACTGAAGTTAGGGATAAACCGTCTGAACCAACTACATGTTCCAAGGAATCTTCTGACCTCTTTAGGTGAAGTAGGGATTGGGTAATCAAGAATTGGTTGAATTTTAGATGGATCAGCGCGTAAACCATGTTCATCCACAACATAACCTAGATATTTAAGCTCCTTACGGAAAAATTGACTCTTTTCATAGTTAATAGTTAAATTAGCATAAGTTAATTTTGTAAGAACTTTAAGTAATAAAGAAATATGTTCCTCAAAAGTAGAACTGACAACTACAATGTCATCTAAATAACAAAAAACTTTATTATCGAATTCAGGAGTAAATAGAGTATCCATAAGTCTTTGCTGAGTAGCTGGAGCATTAGTAAGACCAAATGGCATGACATTGAATCTATACATTCCTTTAGTGGGAACGTAGAACGCAGTTTTGTCTTTATCAAGGGGATTTAAAGGAATTTCCCAAAATGCTTTTGCAATATCAATACTGGATAAGAATTTAGCGTTCCTATGACTGTCAAGTATTTCAGAAATGTAAGGAAGACTATAAGAGTCCTTTCGTGTTATGGAGTTTAATTTCCTACTATCAATGCAAAAACGCCACTCTCCATTCTTTTTAGGAGTAATTAAAACCGGAGATAACCAGGGGCTTTCACAACTTTCAATAACGCCAAGTTTTAGCATTTTATCGACTTCAGAAATCAGGCCTTTCTATTTACATAAAGATAGGCGATAGCAACGCTGTTTAATAGGAAGAGCATCACCGGTATCGATACGATGCATAATGAGAGAAGTACGACCAAGTTTACCTCTATCTTCAAAAGAAATACTTTTAAAACGATTTATAATGTCTAAGGCAATATTTTTCTGATTTTCAGATAAATGGTCAATATCAAGGACCTTAGCATCGACAGTATTCAATTGAGTTTGATTATTATATATTAAATTAAGAGAAGATAGTTTAGAAGAAACGTTAAAGACTTTCCAAAAATCCCATCCTAAGATAAGCGAAGGAAAAATGTCAGGAAAAACAAAAGCCTTAATAATATGAGTTTGATTGTTAAAAGTAATTGGTAAATTGAAATATCCAAGAGATTTGGATTTTTGTCTATTAGCGACAGCAACTTGAATTGATGACTTGAATAACTTAAATCCTAACTTTAAGATGCTTAAGTGGGAATTATTGCCCAAGATAGTACAACTACCACTATCTAACAAGCCTGAAAAAGCTATGTCATTAATCAAGATGTTAACAAAGGGTCTTTCATAATCAACTTCTTTATCGAAAAGTACGGAAGTTGTTTTATAACAAGAAGAAAAGTTTTTAATAGTTATAAGCCAATTTTCCCAATCAAGAGGATTAAAGTAGTTATTCAAGTCAGAAGTTAGTTTTTTGTTTGACTAGAAGTTGAACAATTAGGGCAATTTATAATCTTAAAACCTTTTAAACCACAATTAAAACAAATTAAAAATCTAGGTTGAGAACAATTTCTTAAAGAGTGGTCATTAGTACGACAACGAAGGCAAAATAAATTATTATTATATTGAGGAGTATTAGAATTAGAAACTGCATTGATGGGTTTCGAATTATAATTAAATTTAGAGTTATTAGAATATTGAAAATTATTATTTGGAACAGCTTTATTAGAACTAACTTTGAAGTAGAAGCAGTAGGAGGATGGTAAGTGAATTCAGAAACGAATGGATTATCATCAAATTTAGGTTCAACAAATTGTTTATCTCTATCAGCAGTCTTTTCAAATCTCTGACAAATATCAATTAAATTATCTATAGAAGAAATATCATTCAAAGCGATAAAAACTGAATAGCAAGGTCTAATATTCCTAAGTAAAATATTTAATTGTTCAGTTTCAGAAAGCTTATTAGTCAGACGATTAAACATACCAAACATTATAGAAACGTAAACAATAATAGATTCGTTAGGACCTTGGGTTCGTTTCCTAATGGATTGTAATAGTTGAAAATCATAATCGTGGGAACCAAAATCTTTTATCAACTTATCACGAAGATCTTTCCAATTTGAAACACAACCTCTAAGATATTGAAAACGAAACCAGTGAAGAGCATCGCCAGAGAAGAATTCAAATGCATATTTAATTAAAAGATCATCAGAGATGTGACGAGGTAAACGAAACTCTTCAAGTTTTTGAATAAAAGATCTAGGACAAGTTTTACCATTAAAGCTTAAGGATTTCAACTCTCTAGCAAAATTTGTATTACTAGCATTAAAACAGGAATTAGTAGGTTCAAGAACATTATCAATAGAGGGAACTTGAGGAGATTTGTTTTGATCACTAAATAAAGAAATAGGTTGAACTGTTGGGGATTGAGTAGTTGTTTCAAAAGGAGGTGAATCATTATCATTTGATATAAGAACATTGGGTTGCCTAAAGGAATTTGGATCTAATAGTGAATCAGGTTGTTCTTCAGTTTCAATAACTTTGTCAAAACGTTTATTTAATAGATAGAATTTAGATCTAATATTAGAACACAATTCGACATAAGGTGGAAGTGCTTTAAGACGTTCTAATCTATAATATAAGTGATTGATAAATGTTTCTGTTTTTGACAATAGAGTTCTATCTTTATGAGATTCTAGATTGATTATTTTACTTTCAATATAAGAAAGAGTATCTTCTGCTTGGTCTAAGTCATCCTTTAAAGGAAGAGGTGAGGACGTAATTTCTTCAGAGGGAATATTTAATGTTATTAATTGCTCTTTTAAAGCGGAAACAGTATTAGCAGGTGTCTCAGATCTAATCAATACTTCATATTGAAGTTCATTCTTATTAAGAAGGTTAAATTTTATTAATCTATCCATATTGAAGTAATAGGAAGAGTAGAGTTATAAAAATCGCGTTTAAGAAAAATGCGTTTCAAAGAAAGAAAATGACAAGTTAAGAAAACCACTTCTAAGAGGGGAATAGTCTAATTAACTAAATCACTTTTCGAAAGGAAAAGTCGAGTTCGGAAACTCGCTTTTCAAAGAGAGATAAAATCAAGTAAGGATACGTTAAGAAACTCGCCTTTCGAGAAGAGGAAAAGTCGAGTAAAGAAACTAGTTTAGTAAAAATGTAAAGTCGAGTTAAGATAATCACCTATCATAAAGAAGAGAAGTTAAGTTACGAAACTAGTTTATTAAAAGGCAATAGCAGAGTAGACTTTAAAAAAAAATGTGTTTCAAATTACTAGTAAGAGAAGAGAATTGAAGAAATAGTAAAACACAAAGTTCCGTTTCATTACCAAGAGTTTAACTTTTCAATATATTGAGTGAAATTGTACCTTGTATTGCTTTGAGAAGTTACCGCCTGAAGTCGAAGTGTAGGGAGATGGTAACCGCAGACGAAGACAGGAGTAGTGTCGTCGAGGTAGGTGTGAGCGTCTGGAGTCGAAGCGTAGGAAGTAGTCGACTGGAGATGAAGACGAGAGTAGTGCCGAGGTATGTGTGAGCTGAAAAATTTAGGAAATATCTCAGGGTCGTTGTGGTCTAAAGAAGGGTAAGAATAAAATTTAAAGAATCTATGCCAAAAATAAGTATTCAAATTAAAGAGGATCACAGATGATCTTTTAGAATTTTGAAAAAGGAGGGTGAGGTTCGAAAAAGAGGGGCGCCACTTTATAACGTTACAGAATATCTGGGGTATCCTTGAAGAGGAATACCCTCAGAAACCTAGTTTCTGCTACGCTACAAAAGAAAATTTGGAAAGAGGGAAGTTAATGGGAACCTACCTCCCTATAATTATTCCCTAAGAGTTAAATAAAATACAAGACAAAATATAAATTAAATATATTAAAATTAAAAGTATGATAAAATATATATACGTAACTTAAATTTACACGTGAAAGTCCAATTAGTGGTTTGATAAATAGAGGTGGCCCATCGGTCGACCACGCCAGGATCCAACTGCGCAGCGGAGGTGAGGTAGTCCGGCGATCTGCCTGATCAAGCCGAAATGATGGAGATGGCCCGGCGGTCTACGTGACCGCCAGGATCCAACAGCACTAGATGGAGAAGGCCCGGCGGTCTACGTGACCGTACCAGGGTCCAGGAGTAATGAATAAATAGTGTCCAAGATAATTTTCTCAATAATAATATTAAGTTCACAACAATAGAATAAGAAGAAGTAATCCTTTCTTGACATAAAAACGTCTATTTATATCAAAATTGATGGAACCATAATTTATTTTTAAACATTTCAAAATTATAGCTATATTTACATAAGCAGTTATAAAAATTACATAAAGAAGGTAAGTTTAATATAAAATTGGCCAAAATACAATATCTCCTAACCGAAATTTAGATGAAATTTACATAATTAAAAAATATATATCATTTGACAAGGTGGTTGCCAGTGGTAACGATGTCTGTCAAAATAACAAGAAAATTTTAATATTAGTGTCAAAATTAGTAAACAAATAAAATTACAAGAAATTATAAGTTATATGATGAAAATAAGAGAATGTATTTAATGAGATGAACCAGAAACAAATGGTAAGGTATTTACATATGTTAAAAGGTATCTACATACCACAATATATAAACACCGTACTGTCCGAAGATCTTTATTGCACTAAAATATAATGTTAATTATAATGTAAGCGCGCGACACTGACTGCGCGCGGTCAGCAACTTATGTAGGTCAACTTAGGTCAAAAAACCTAATGTACTACTCGTACATGCTCCCGACTTTAGAAAAGAATAAGATAAAACAATGTAAATAATAATGTAAAAAGTATGTAAAATTATGTCAATGTATAAGCGATACAAAAAAAGCATTTTTCTTAAGTTCTAAGTTAAAATAGGAGATGTCGCATTGTCTTGAAAAGTTTTCTTAAAAATAACTACTGGTTCCGATGGTACGCTGACGTCGTGTTGATCGGCTGTTCTGATTTATGGTGACGACCGGCGACGACTCTGCTGCCCCCGAGGTGCTGGCTCTGGTTCCGGTTGTGGAGCTGGATGTGGCACCTTTATCTCACGTTTCTGGCGACGCTTCTTGTATTGTTTTACAGCCCAAACACATAAAAGTGTCACGATAACTGTGGTCAAGATACTGTAAGTGACATAATGTTGGGTATCGTGACTACCAATTTGTGTGTTTACTGTTTTTTGCTGTGACTTGACGGAGTCAATTTTTCTCTTCAAAACCTTCAGGGTTTCTTCAAAATTCATTAACCATTTGGTTAACTTCAGATTCTTGTGATAGGTTCATAATTTGTTCACCATTCTTATTCATTGAGCTTTGAAAGTTGTTTTGTGAATGGATAATCACGTTGTTTCCTTTTAAAATGCAGCCTTGTGATAATGTTATGACGCCCGTGTGACGTAGTATCTGTGTCGTCGTCCCAGCTGGGCAAAAAATGCGCGTACTGCATTCTCCGCAGCAGGAGTATAGCCACGCGACCCGGCTGTGAAACTGGACCCACTCGTGCCGACACTCTGTTGTCGCGACACGGCAATTTGATATTGCTCTATTGTTTATTATTTGAGCTTCACAAATTGATGCCGCCTTTATATCGTATATCGGCAGGTTTAATGAACAAATTAATTGTTTGTCATTAAGATGTATGCATGATCTCATGTCATGTATGTATGTCATGTATGTTAACTGCCATGTATTCAGATGTTGGTATTAAGTACTGTGCTCATAGAATCGCAGTCTATCTAATGTAAAGGTATAATGCGGCTGAGTTCGTATAACTCATTCGAGATGATCGGTAATTTCACTTCCATCATCAGAAACTTGTCTGTGACTCTGACGTTTACTCTTAATATCCTGTACATGTTACGAATGCAATCAGGCGTGTTAAGACATGGTAAAGATAAATCTCGTGGAAGGTGACCAGAGATGATACTTAGTTGTTTCTGGAACTCGCCTGGCGTTAAAAGATGTGTGTCTATTCGACCATTTCTTACTTCAGTTACCAAGTCTAGTAATTATTGTTGTACTCTGTGTAAATTGGAAATTATCATATTTATAGCCAGCGCAGTCGCAGTTATGTAATTAGCGTGATTCTGATCCGTTATAAATTGGTTTTCACTGTCTCGCAGATGTTTGTTGATGATGTACAGCTGTTTGTTCATAACCTCCTCATTTCGCTTCAAGAGGTTATATTCTCCTTCTATGATGGATGTGTGTTCCTTGTATAAAGTTAGAAGGTGGTCTTCATTGTTCTGAATGTACTTAATGTCTTTTTTGCATTTGTCCGCGAAGCGTTGGTCAAGAACACCAAATAGTGAGTTTGCTATGTAGCCTACTCCGTCAATGCTATGGTGCGAAATGCTGTTTGTCCTTGACATAGGTTGTTCAGATGCAATATATACTTCTCAATACTGTTTATACTCTGCCAATATGTTGTCATATTGTAGTATACAACGAGGTTCCAGTGGTCCTGCGCAATCTGCATATCTGATACCTTGTCAAAATAAATAAGTTTAGCAGGATTTAGTGTTGTTATGTTGGCCATTTGTTGTTGAGTAGGTAATACACATGCTAACAACAACCACAGGAGTGTCACGAAGAAACTTTTAAATAAATCTTTGTAGCTGTTCTTGTTCGTTTCCTTTCCACAGATTTGTTTCTGCAAGAAGTGTCGACATCGTCTTGTTTGCTGTGATCAGCTGATTCTTCTAATAAACGTGATAATTTTGTGACTGGCCGTTTTGCTGAGCCATTCTTCGTCTTTAGTGTTACAACGCGTACGCGGCCGTCAGTACCTGCATGAGTTTCTGTCACTCTAGCCAAGGGCCATTTTGCAGGTGGAATGTGATCTTCTCTCATAAGCACAATGTCGCCGACTTCCAGTTTTTTTGTTGGTTGAAGCCATTATGTTATAGGTATTGTAATATAACACAAATTGTAAACACTCGAAAGTCAACTGTGTTTCGTAGGTTGTGGTTCAGTGCAACTGTTTACGTACTCCTCGATACATGCGCCTCCTCAATCTACCTGGTGAGACCCGCTTGTGGGAGGCCAGGAGACCGGTTCGCTACCGTAGAATATTTATCACAATCACACTTCACTTTACTGCTCCTCGAAGTACCAATGTGCGGGCTCGATCCCACAAATGAATGTTGTATATGTAATATTGTAGGGATTTGTATGTTTTCCGGAATGCAACTGTTCGGAGGTAGGTCGCGACACTGACTGCGCGCGGTCAGCAACTTATGTAGGTCAACTTAGGTCAAAAAACCTAATGTACTACTCGTACAGTAGGTTACATTATTCGTACCTTGGTATTAATCCTTATCCAAATAAACAACTTCATATTCAAGGTTATATCAATAACTGTAAATAACTTTTTGAATTATTCAAATCGGACATACTATTCAAAAGATATCATTAGTTTAATATTTATCAAAATCATTAGTTGATTCTACTGCTCTTAGTGACTCTGGTTCGGTTTATCGGCCATAGATGGCGCTGTACCTTTTTAACTCACGGTCGATTTTCCCCAAATAGCTAAATTGGTAAACCTGAAATGTAGGGTTAACTAGGGTTGTCTATTATAGTATAATCTGTGTATTATAATTGATATTGATGCCAAGATTCTTCAAACTGGATAAACATGTTGTATTTAGTGGAAATCCAAAATTTACGCGGACGAAGTCGCGGGGACCGCTAGTATTTTATATATACAGACTCTGTGTAAGTCATGTTACCTGAAAGAAGGTGACCTTACCTCTCCACTGGCAGCCATCTTGCGCTCTTTACCCCGTTGACTGGCAACCATCCACGAAGCCCCCCCGCTGTTCGGGAACAGTTGCATTCTTTTGACCATTTCTTTAATATTTTGTAACAATGCCCTACAAAATGTATATACATTTTGTAGGTTTTTAGATTATTTTATGAAGAACAGTAATATATATATATTACTGTTCTTCATAAAATAATCTATAAAACAATGCTTATGCAATTCGTTAATTTAGTTGCATCTATAAATGAGAACAATGTTAACTAAGGGAAAAGTAAAAATATGGTTTACATGAGATTATATAAAGTTTAATAACCATACTTAACAATTTTTGTGTACAGTTTTGTTTTCATTGTAAACCTTTATACTATCATTTACTTAATTGAACCATGAGTGAATGAGTTAATAAACACTGTTAAAATAAGGCGAACACACCGCATACCACAACACGTAACGAGTGACGTCTGACGAACACTTACAAATTGCTCAAATATTTTGTTTGACACATGACCTTAGACTTTGGCTTGCTAGCTAGCCCCTTCTTTCTTCTACACAGCGATATAGGTGCAAAAGGGATAGGAACAGCCGCGTCTGTAGGAATTCCCGCGAAAAACGCAACTAAGTAGGAAGCCCGATTCGGACCTCGTGCCAGAAGTTTAGATTTTTGACGCGGCCCGAATCGGACTCCTTGCCAGTGGAGGAGTACTTTCATCTCGATCCGAGTTGACATGTCGCCCCAGTAACGCACACGATAAATAGCATGGGCTAGCAAGTGACTATTAGTGCTTAAAATCCGTTGTAGGTAGTTTTTAATACAATAAGTAAGTAAGTAGTAAGTAGTAAGTTATCAATCCATATAATATTTTATGGACACCGTATTAGAATAGGAGGCCCTTCTACTTTCGAACCTCTCTCTCGGCTCGTTTTTTTTTGACATACTGCGCAGTCCAGCATGTGTAGGTTCATGGTGTTTTGTGTTTCGATTACATACTTCAGTTGAAAATTTATAGCGGAATGGGAACAAAAACCGAATCCAACGATAGACATGCTTAAATATTAAAATAATTTGAGGAATAAACATTATTCTGTTGATTTATAACACAAAGGACATAATTTTTTTTAGTATGGAGCTTGGTACTAAAGCTAAACTTGGCACTGATTTAATTTAGATGAAAGATTATTTTTTTATGAACCCATTGATGCCTGATTTATTCATTTAAAGACCTCAGTTTTTTATTAATTCACTCAAAATAAAAGTATGTTTTAGGCTTATTTATTGTAACATTATTAGAGATAGCAGCAATTAAAAAAAAACCTGACAGTTGTCTCTCGTCAAGTACTCTGTGGTCAAATCTATCATTCATACGCTATACGATTCGTACTTATTTTGTTATATTTTATTGTATTAATCGTGTACCTATATTTTTGTTGTTGTTTGCATATCGATCGAGGCAGAAAACAATCAATAAACGCAACGGCGTGTCCCTTGAGTAGATGTTTGCCAAATCTTCACTACGCTGTATCTGGACCCGACGGACCGTTACTACGTTATGCGATTTATCAAAAAAATGCATTTTAAACCTTTAAAATCTGCAAGAAATATATTCAAGACCGGAAAATGTGTGCGGGAACCGTATAACTGTTTCTAAACTACAAAAAGCTGTAGAAAACCGTGATTAATAAATAAAAAGACGTGTGGCACTCGGAGACTGCCACGGTAAAGCTATTGCTTAGCATTTTTTATCAACTGCAATTATTAAACCAAAAAAGTATCACCGCTGTGCCGGTCGGAGTGGGGGGTGTTAGGTTATTTTCTCCACAAGGCCCGCGATAGAAGCTATGCAATAGCTTATTAATATTTGCATTATCAATAAAATTAATTTAATGTTTTGTTTTGTTGCTGTCAGAAAAATATTTGTTTTTACTTTCTGTTTATTTCGGAACAGGCTAAGGTCTGAGTCCACGCTGCCTAGTTATTAGTGAATTCAGTCCTTTGCTGTCTAGTTATTTTTTTCCAAAACAGAGGTGTTTAAAAATCTTAAAGTTATGCAGAATGATAGCTTTTAGTCTCTAGATTATAGTTGTATATAAACTGTGTCAGTTCATTTCAAGTACCAAAAAAAATTATGGCCTTTGATTATATTTGCCTTTTTTAAGCAAAACCATAGAAACATTTTAGTATTTTTTTGTACTTTTCAAATAAAATTAGAAACGGTGATGAAAGGTCACACTAGTCCCTTCTTTTATTATTTTGTCCTTAGTAGTAGAATTCGTCCCGCGTTCTCTGGACAGGCGAAGACATGAGCCATACTGCCTGGTCTTTTAAAGAGTTTCTTGATAGCCAATTCTTAAGTAATATAGTCTTTATTTTGCATTAAAACGTTGATGTTAGACGTTTTAATGCTTCGATGGAGTTTTTGGAGACAGTCGAAAGATTGAAGGAATGTAGAGAAGTCCCCAAGAAAGAGGTGAACTGTTCGCGTTCCCGCGCAAAATTCACGGTCCACTTTTCTTGGTTACGACCCATACACCATGTTACTTCACCGAACTGTATATTGTTCACTCGCACGACACTTTGTTTCGCAAAATAACACCACTCTTACGACCCAAAAATCACTATAAACAATAAAAATTCGATAAAATAAATGGACTCCAAACTTATCTCACGAACTCCCGCCAAAAAAAGCCCCTCTTTTGTCATATTTATTTGTCTACGGTATGGTGGTTAGTTGTAGTGATCGAATCGAAAAAAGTTACTCGAATCGATTCGAATTATCCATGAGGTAACTCGAATCGCCAATTGAATCAATGACAATTCGAATCTATAAATCTGATTCGAAAAAAATTATAAATTATGAGATAAGTAAGAAAAATAAAACTGAGCCATTTATAATTATGAATTGTTTTACTTTTTAGTGGAGATGAAATGATTACACACATCTGACATCACATTCGATGTGGGGTCATAGATCAAAAAAAATAAAAATCTAATGAAATATAGCACACCATTTATTATAATAAATAAACACCATAATCAAATATCTTATTAAACTAAAGAAATTGTGCTCTTATCAAATCTTATATTGAAAATATTAAGATAAAAAAAGAACAAAACAACATTATGAAAAACACTTGCAACCGCACTTTCAATTTCTATGTCATATTGAAAATACTAGTTTACCCTCAAGACAGAAAAAGATATTCAATGACAATTTGAATCAAAACAAATATCGAGAAAAGCAGAAAAAAACTTAACGAATGTTACGGGCTAAGGTAAGCTTTCTATTCAATGAACGATTCGATTCAAGGAAATTGATTCAAATCAAAAGATGATTCAATTCAGTTGTTGATTCGAGTAAACATGAAATCTAGCTCGAATCAAATCCGGAATTCAAGTCCCATCACTAGTTAGTTGTGAATGTGAACCCAAGTCTTGCTTGGCGATCATACAAAATTATTCTGCATTGTCGCTATCAGTATTACTTATTGTTAAATCTAAATAAATCTTGTTACATTTAATCGCAGATTATTTATACTCTGAACCAAGAAGTTTTAAAATTAGATTCATTGGGTTATTCAGCTCTGCAAGGTTAGTCAGTAACCATTTCTTGTAAGATGGCGTCGCACCTCAATTACAATTTTGTTCTACAGTTTTGTAATTACTTGTTGTAGATGCCGAATATTAAGTTGCAGTCGTCAGATAACGAAGTATTTCCCGTTGACATAGAAATTGCAAAATGTTCTGTCACCATAAAGACCATGTTGGAAGATCTCGGTGTCGATGACGAAGAAGAAGAAGTTGTACCTTTACCCAATGTAAACTCCGCTATTCTTAAAAAGGTTATTCAGTGGGCCACATATCATAAAGATGACCCTCCATTGCCAGAAGATGATGAAAACAAAGAAAAGCGGACAGATGATATTTCTTCTTGGGATGCTGATTTCTTGAAAGTAGATCAAGGCACTCTTTTTGAACTGATATTAGCCGCTAATTATTTAGACATCAAAGGATTGTTGGATGTTACATGTAAGACCGTAGCTAATATGATAAAAGGTAAATCTCCCGAAGAAATTCGCAAAACTTTCAATATCAAGAATGACTTTACAGCTGCTGAGGAAGATCAAGTTCGCAAGGAAAATGAATGGTGCGAGGAAAAGTAGTTAAAAGCTAATGACTTGACTTTATTATAGTATAATGATTGTAATGCTTTCTAGTTTTAATTATTATAATTTTATAAGGTTTTTGTATAGTTCATCCTTTAGAACAACAACAGTATGTTATTTATTTTACTGTAAATCAATTTGAAATCTTCGTTGTGTCACTGGAGTGTTAAGTAAACCTAATCTTAATATAGTAAAAACATTGCAATATCTTTGAAAAGGTACATTGCTTACACATTTCATAATAAATTTTGTCCGTTTCAATACCTCTCTAACAAATGTGCATAATTGGAATAAGGGAAGCCCACCAGACCTGTGAAAGAAAGAGCTGGACCCTATGTTGGCTTTGCTTGGGTGATGTTGAAATATTTTGCAAAATCAGTATAATGCAAGTGAGAAACAATGTTGCACAAGCATGCGTGGCTAACAATCTAATGAGTTTATGAAAGGGTAAATTGGAATGATTGATTTAATTTTGTATATTTTATCAACATGTGTAATAACAAATATTTTCTTTGTTCACACTTAATAAACTGATAATATATACCTAATGTAATAAACTGATAAATACTACATAGAAAATCAAATTCCGTAATAAGTTTATGATTTTTAATTAAAAGGGAATGTTCAATAATAGGACATGATATAAGAACAATGTAAATTCTAATAAACGTTACATTCACTAAGTAATGCTTAGATATGTTTCTTTTATCGGTTGGTAATTATCAGGAACAAAGAAATTATCTATGCATGATAAAATAGGGCTGTTGAATCTTCTGAGATGGGAGCCACAAGTTGCCGCTCCAATAAGTATGCCCGTGAAGAATGCCACACCAATGAGAACAATCAATGCACATAGACATTTGTCTTGTTTCATAAATATATCCTTACATATACACAGGAAGTCATAAACAGATCTGAAAGGAGAAACAGTACAGTAGTTATGAAACTATTCTTCTATCTTTGTTGGTTCTTGGAACTGAGGATTAATAAAACTGGTTCTGAACTAGTCGCCATAAATGTTGGATTCAAAACCTCACACAGCTAACCATGCATTGTCTCATTTGTCATCATGGAGACTAGGACTAGGACTCCACGGTTGTCAATCCAAACTAAACGTATACAGGGTGTGAAAAAACCAAACGCCGTACCTGAAGCTATGCAATCTAAACATCAGACCAATATAAAGCTGAAGAGTTTGTTTGAAAGCGCTAAGCTCATGAAGTGGTTCGAATCGAAAAAATATTTTTGTGTTGGATAGTCCGTTTATCGAGGAAGGCTTTTGGCTATATAACATCACGCTGCGACCAATAGGAGCGAAGCATCAGTGAAAATTGTTGCAAAAATAGTCGCGATCATAATAACAGAAATTGTTTTTATTTTTAGGACCTAAATTTTTTTTATCAAATTCGTAGCGCACAATGCCGGGGCGGCTGCGCTGGTGGTGGCTGCTAAGTAAAATCGTCTATTTGTTGAATTTCCATACAATTGTGCGCCGAGAACACATACAGTGGCGGATTTGCAGTCTCGGCGCCGTACTCTAGTATACTTCGCACCAAACAGTTGTACAAGATTATTTTAGTCTTCGGCTTTTTAAAAGATTTTGTATTCCTAATTACAAACCCTAGCATTTTATTAGCTCTTTTTATTATGCTACTCGTATCTATGTGTGGAACAAATGTAAGCTTTTTATCAAAAATTTAAAATTCCAATTATTTAAAAGATAAATGTTTTAATGAACTTACAGTTGAATAGCTCAAGCTCAAAACATCTTTTATTACGGAATACCTTGTCGTGATTCTAATATGCACAATGCGTAGGTATAGATTTCACCATGCAGTTCAGCCTGCCCGCCATACGTCGTAATAAGTTTTTTGACACGATCTGGGCCGCTCCCCTAAATCTAGCGGCCCTAGTTCCGGGCCTACCGGGCCTTAGGGTAAATCCGCCACTGAACACATAAATACCTTGTGCGACCGCACATGTTTTTATATTATCAATTTGTCACGTTTGATAAAGTGGGAGTACAGAATTGAAACGTTTCGGTCGTAGGATACCATGGATTTGAATGCAGAAACCATAGATAGGGGGCAAATGCTTGTCAACTTCCTCGAACGGGAGGGGGTCTTCTTGATGAACTCTTTCTTCAAGAATCAGCCCAAAAGAAAGTGGACGTGGCAAAGCTCCGACACTATGACTGAGATTGAATTGAAATGAGATTGACTTCATCATGATCAACAAAAAGCAAATATTTCATAGACGTCTCCGTGATCAACAGGTAAACAAACGTAGTACCTATAAGACGCCCTCAGGCCCGGTGGAGTAATGATTTGCGCAAGATGGCTGGCAGGAGCTGGATGCGAGAAGCTAAGAATCGACCTAAGTGGCGTGTAACTGGAGAGGCCTATGTCCAGCAGTGGACTGCGATAGGTTGATGATGATGATGAGATAATGACAGAAGCTGGTTGGATAAACACTGATCTTTTCATCGACAGCATGAGACATTTTAGCATGTTTCAGCTTCCAAAAACAATCCGGCAAAACGAAAGTCATCTTTCACTCGAAACGCTTAATCTTGTGAAATTTTGTGAAACCTACATACCTACCTACCTACGACGGCAAAGTTGCAACCAATAGAATCAGATAAAATCAGTTTTATTTTTGCAAATAGGGCTGCCCCAGCGAGGCGCTTTTACACCCCGAGGGAGTTTTGGGTCTCCTACCCGGCGCGTCCCCAGGTGGCGGATAGGGGAACGCCCTCCAGTCATGGAGGGTACCTACTGGCCATTTGGCCGGCGCGGACCAAAACACACGGGAGGCGCTTCCAGTGGGCTTGGGCAGTCCGCTGTTGAATGTATCTCCGCTAGACGGTGGTAGCGGGCTTCGGCCCGTGGCCTTTTAATTGTGGCCGTTCGAGCTGGAGGGCGCGACAGCGGTGTTGCCGTTGGGGCGTCAGCCCCGCGGCGGACGGAAGTCGTCGCTTCCCAGTATGGTTTGAGCTATGCTGGGCGGCGAGTGGGCGTGAGACGTTGGCGGCCCCTTGCAACGACATGCACTGTCGTTGCAAAGGGTGGCCACGAATCGGGTCGGCGAGGTTGCTTGCGGACCCGACCCGAAGTCGTAGATGGGGGAGGACGAGAAGGCATACGCCGAACTCAACTTCCCCCCTCTAGCAGGCTAGTGAGCGTTGGGCCCGGGGGCTCAACGCTCGCAATTGCACAGCTTGCCAGAATGGGGGTGATTCCTGGTGTACAGAATCACCTATATTTTATGCCTGTGGCCGGGCATAGGTCGTACGTAGGCGGTGCATGGAAGGCATCTTAAGGGAAGCACTGTCAACATACGTTGCGAGGTACACGGAGGAAGGTTTAGTGGGTATGGTACGTTAGATAGGACGAGTCCCACACACCCCTGCAAGTACGGTTCCCGCCGTCACAGGAAGTGGGTAACGGCATTCCCCTCCTAAAAAAAAGGAGGCGCTTTTACCCGTCCCAATATTTAGACCTGGTAGGTGTTTCAGGATAAGTCTGGGCTAGTGCCAAGAAGAAGCAGCGTAAGAAACTCGGTCACTAATTGTCTGCCTCTTTTTAAATAAATTTTTACACACGCTTCGAACCCCAAGCGACAACCGGTTGTCGCGATAACAATTATCGAGTTCGAATCGTTTGGGTGTTCGTATCGCCATCGAAATATTTAGTTAGTATGAAAACTTAAACAGCGCTAGCGCGGTCAAAACGAGAACTACAAAATAAAGCACGAACTTTGTGTCGTTTGCTTTCGATACGCAAACGATTCGAAGTCGATAGTTCTTTGTGCTAGACCCACAGAACGCAGAAATTTTCGTCATCCAGTAGGCTATAATTACATACTTTAAATCCAAAATTGCAAGTCTGTAGGTCATTTAGTGCCGAAGTTAAGCGAAAGCAAAGTTTCGCATTTATGACACTCACTCACTCATGATCAGCAAAATAGAAGTAGTACCATAGGGAAAGAACTTCCCATAAACTCAGAGAGCTGAAAATTGGTATAGAGTTAGGGTTTAATGGCCACATAAAGGGAAAACTATAAAAACTAGGATAATCGAAGATCTGGAGCACCTGGTGACCCTGATTAGAAAACACAAGAACCCCACCCAAACTATAAGAGATCGACATACCGCCTTTACAAATAATATTAAACTTGGTGGGCCGCTTCATTTGATGTCAAAAATCGAAGGTCTGAAGTATCTGATGAAGAACCCTCAGCTGGTCTCAGCTGTATTAGAGATGTGGTAATGCCCCCTTCTACTATTGGTACATAAAAAAATCGACTGTCATTGCAAAAATCCAGCGTAGTGGGACACATCTTCTAATTTTATCTAGCCTACAGCGTCCCACTGCTGGGCGAATGCCTTCCCTTCTGCTTTTAATACGCATATAAATAAAATTAAAGGAAAACTCTGGATAAGACTAGACTGGCTTTTATACTTATACCTACAAGTTTACAAGAAGAAATTATAGTCGAACGATTAACTTTATTCTACTCGAACATTACACAAATTGTTTATTAGCCGCAATAACAGATTGGTTTTCTTTCAATAAATAATCTGCTTATGAATGTTGATAAGACACAATTAATACATTTCAGACTTGGTAATCAAGTTACGCCTCTATGTGTGAGTAATAAAGTAAAATAAAGTAAAATTTCTCGGAATTGAATTAGACAATAAGTTAACTTGGACATCTCATATACAGCAACTTTCACAGAAACTTGGTGCAGCAACATATGCGATTAGGAATATCAAAGAATTAGGAGGTATAAGAGCAGCAAAAAACGTTTACTTCGCGTATTTCCATTCATTGATGTCGTATGGAGTGATGTTTTGCAAAAAAGAGCTAATAAATATATTTTAGGATTAAAATACAATGACACTTGCAGGGATAAATTTAGGCAATTAGGAATTATGACGGTAACTGGTGAATTTATACATATATCAAAGCATTTTATACATAAAAGAGAATGTTAATAATACGAGTATGACTAAAAAGAATGACTATCACAAATATGCAACACGATACAGGAATAGCACTTTCCAAACATCGTCTGGTTAAATAAAGAAAGAGTTTTCTGTTTATGGGCATCATCTTTTAAATAAAATACCATCTGAAATAAGAGATCTACAAGGTAATGAATTTTGTAACAAAATTAAAACAATACTTATTCTTAAAAGTTATTATAGTATGAATGAAGCTCTTTCGGATAATAACATTTTTAAATTCTAATTTTTAAATTATTTAATTTTAAATTTTCATATCGTTTATTTTAAGTTTTTTTTTTAAATTACTACATTATGACGCTGACTGCTGCCGATGACCTTGAGCAATGAATACGCCCAGAAATTTATTCGTCTTTGAATTTCTTTGCAACGCGCCGCAGCTATCACTGTCGATTCCCGTATGAGTGGCCGAGAAAAAGCGCATGGAATAGAAGGGCCTAAGTGCCAAACAACAAAATTCGTTGTGCAATTTAAAATTGCCATTTTATTAAAAATCTAAATCAGCCATTTGCTTATGCAACATGTAATATACAATAAAGCAAAATTTTACTGTCATTGTTATACGGACTGCTGATAAAAATGGTAATTTATGTATTTTCAGAGGCTACGTTGAGATTATTTTCTACCGAGAAAAGTTTTTAGAATCGTGTTTTGGAAACAACCACCTGGTCAAAAATATGATCAATTACAACTACATAGAATTTGGCAACAATACGAGCCTTAGGCTTAAAGCAAAACAATCTTCATTGAGCTGAATTTAGCTCATGTCATGTTACTGATTCGTATATTTTATTGACATTTTATTATTCTATTTAATAATCATGTTGAATCAGACATAAAACATAAAAGTATAAGTAATTGTGACGATTAAGTAGTAATTGTATTTATCCTGCTTATTTACTACATAATTTTTTAAATTGCCGATGCTCCCAAATTGCTGATATTGTTTTGATTTTTAATTTTATGACATTTGATACATTAATTAGGTTAAACTTGACATTTAAATTATAACAAAAATATGTGTGTCTATTTGAAATTGTAAATTGACGTAGGTATCTAAGTGTAATGTTAATACGAAAATTTGAAATAAATGAATATGAATATGAATAAAAATAAAAAAGGAAAAAAAAACGTGTCAAATAAGAAAATCTAATAAAATAAGTCAATATACGTTCTACAAAAAGAATTGAAATCCCACCAAAAACATTCTGTAAAAAACTAGCCAAGTCTCGATGGAGCTGCTTGTTTGTCTCTAAAAAGTAATGAAATCTAGACAAAGTCGTGCCAAGTCTAAGGTTCCTTACTGCGATTTCTTTATTATTATAGTTAATGTTGTGTGACTTGGCCGCTGAAGGGTACACAAGGGTATAAAACCAGGTGCTCCATGACACCATTGCACCAATCTGTCGCCAGAACCGCTACCCATTGACGATGAAAAATTGCCACTTGAAAAATGTTGATTTAATAATCAGTCAATTGTAGGCTTGATAAAGCTGCGTATTTCAATAATACTTATGTACAGACGGAATTCTAATCATTGATAGAAGTCCGTCTGTACGTCTATTTTATGTTAGATCGGTGGTCGATTTGACGCTCCAAAAAGAAGAGAGCAGAAGTCAGCATTGTCAATGGTGAATGCATGTGTTGCACAATCAACAACAGCCTAAAATGAGACACTGGCGTCCAATTACCAATACCAGTATGGGCTATTATCTCGCTTAACAAACAGGTAGTCACAACTGATATCATTACGTGTAAACTAAATGGACTTGTGCCTACTAACATATAAAGAATGTTCAACGGCCAAGTCACACAACATTAACTATAATAATATAGAAATCGCAGTAAGAAACCTTAGACTTGCCACGACTTTGTCTAGATTTCATTACTTTTTAGAGACAAACAAGCAGCTCCATCGAGACTTGGCTAGTTTTTAACAGAATGTTTTTGGTGGGATTACAATTTTACACAATTTCAACAAAACAAATTAGTTCACTATTAAACAACTATTCACTTACAATACATTAAACATTTTAATAATACAAAACAATGTAGAGTTCGCTTATTTTTGTTGTTGAGTGAATCGCGCAAACAACACGGGGAAACGTCCCATGTAGTCAAGTGCGCGCAGTCTATGTGATGGATGCGCTCACTCAAAAATAAAATACAACCATAAAAAAAACATAATTAGGTAGGTAAAACATTTAATTGTACTCTTTTTTTATTATAAGAAATTGATTGCATATATTTATTGCAATATTTCTATTGATATCTTTGTTTTAATAGAGTAATACTGAGAGACACTTGTAAATAATTTTAAAAACGTATTATACCTATTTGTTGTATTTTTATTTTTTCAATGTATAATGTTTATGCAACTTTCTAAAAGTTACCATTGACTTAGCTTGTTTTATATCTTTAGGCAGTTTGTTATACATTTGTGCGCCCTCGTACAGTATATTCTTCCTGCCATAGGTAGTTGGTTAGTGGCGCCCCCGCAGTATAATAACGTTGGCATTTCGTGGTAATTTACTTTGGACTTGTTGTTTTTTTGTAAATACTTATTTTAGAATGGATATCCTTAGATAATATTTTTCTTATTAGAATGCAGTTTTTATAAAAGTATGTTTTAGTAAGATTCATTATTCCAGTCTCTTGATATATCTTTTCAGAAGACGTTAAAAAACTGTAATTAAATAATCTTATTATTAATTTATTTTGAGCTATTTGCACAAGATTTAATTTCGTCTTAGCAGCTGTTCCCCAAACTTCTATTACATTCAATGTGTGGTTTTACAAGAGAATCATAGATAGGGATACGGTATCGAACAGAAAGTATCGATACTGTACTCATGAGTAGTATCGATAAAAAAGTATCATATTCATCAAAGTGTCGAGACAAAAGTATCGATACTTCCAAGTATCGAGTACTTTTCGTACTCACCTTATTATACTATATACAGTACTATACGATCGATTACTAAGAAAAGTACGATCACATAGTAAACAACGTCAGTTCAGTTTGTTTGTTCTACTAAAGTTAAAAAAAAAATCTTACAAATTTTACATAATAATATGCAAACTTTTAAAGGAATGTTTGTTAATAATCCTTTTCTGCATGTTACTTAGAACGGCTGAACAGATAGAAATAAAATTCACAATTTCGTACCTTAATAGTCAAACACGATTCTTATCAACCGTATTAATACAGCAGAAAATAAGACGCATAATGAACACGGAGAATAAAACGATATTGGAACAATGACGAACGAGGCCCCGATTATTTGTTGTAAACCAATGCAATAATTTTGAGAGGGTATTGTTAAAATCGTCAAATGAAGATTTGCCCCCCTTAGTTTTGAAAATCATTGATGTGTCATCTGCAAACAATATCTTCTCACAAAGATTATGTAAATAGGGAAGGTCATTTATATAAATTAAAAATAGCAGGGGTCCTAATACTGATCCCTGAGGGACACCCATAATAAGGGCCGACCCTGAAGACTCAGCTCCATTTCGCCGCTTCTCATGAATAGTGTACAATCTCAAAGTTACCTAACTTTACAGGAGAGCGTTTTGAAAATTGAACCGTTAATAAAAGCGTTATTTATGAAGTTTGACAGATGCTCTAATTTTTCAAAAATAATTCAATCCTTTAGCTCATAAAATATTTTTTTGAAAGTAAGTATTTTAAAAAGTGAAGTCACGAAAAAAATTTTTTTAATTAGGTCGTTTTGACTTTAGCTACTTTTTTAGAAAAAAATTGCTCATAATTTAGATATTTCATAGTTATGTTAAAGTATTAAAGCAGAATAAATAGCATTTTTTCAATGAAACAATCATACATTTATACAAATATTATTGGAAAATCACAGACTGTCTGTTTCAGTCGGGTTTTATAAAATAAAATAAAACTATTTCCATGCTATCAATAGCTATATCCTATTGATAGGATAACTAAACTTAAAAAGTATCAAAAACCATAAGATACTATCAAAAATATAATTCCTTCTCTTTCGTTTTTATTAAAACAAATTACACGTTTTCTGTAGAAATCGAGAGTAACATAGCAACATAGCACTTATTTTATAATCCAATTTTTAAAAGTTTAATCAGTTTTATGAAACGATAACATCTTTTAAGTATAAGGACTAGTTCCGCAAACTTCCGGATAGTAAGTACTATCTTCCAGATTATTTAAAAATAGGAGAAATAATATGTATAAAATTTTGAACAAGAAAGAGCCTATGCAAAGACTATGAAACTGGCCTTAACTATTCTTTACTGTGAAAAATATCAAAGAAGATAACATTATAACAACAAGTGTTCAAAGAATTTTATAAAATGCACTGTAATAACTTGGAATAGTTTTTTGTCAAAAACTCTTTTTTTTCTGTTCTGAAATCTTGATTGGTTCCTTACCTATATTATGGTGTTTTAAAAGTGTAGTCGTTTTTGAGTGCTCTTGAACTAGCTGGTCCGACTTTTATCTTTTGAAAACCTTCTTAGCTATAAGATGTTTTATAAAAAAAGCATCCAGGATTCTCCTTTGTAGCTCTGACAAAAAAATGAACAATCAATAAATAATACGGTTATGATGAATAAATTTACTTTACTGGGCAAACAAATAACTCGACAAAAATGTTCAATTTTGAGATTGTACAGCCCTATAGAGGAAAATTTGTTAAGTGTTAGGTTTATCTTTTTGTCAAACACCATATAAATTTGATTTAATACATTATTATAGAGAAACTGCACTTATCTTTAGGTTGTAATTTCGTTTTTGTAAACTTTTCACGAGAAACACTAAGTGTATCCTGCGGAATCTTTGACACAACTAAAGATTGTAACGTTTTTGCGCGAAAGGGACGCAAAATCACGCTAATTTAAAACTGAACATTAGCTCCCCTGGCGGCAATTTTTTAAAGTAGCCTCTTTAGATACTTTTCAAGAGAAAGAGCAGGTGATTCTTAGTATTTCTGTATATTTAACTTGATTTCGCAAAATTTTTGACTTTGTACACTTTTCATGCGAAGCGGCGATTTATGCAAACCTTTTGTGTTCTGCCATTAAGGTCAGAACTTATTAGGTCCAAGGAATCATTCCATGCACCATAATGTTTAAGTTAGACGTTGGTCTAAATTATCCCCGCAGTGCAGGTTGTGGCAAGCTGTATTATAGGGCAGTAGCGACTCCATGGACCTGATTGGTCCCGGGAGAATCCCTGTTCATCACCTCTGGCTTGCCTTCATTGAACATCATTAAGATAAATGTTGTCTTACGGGCCTCTGCGAGTTGCCCTCGACCCCTCGTTATGTCTTCCAAAGATCCGGAACTCCATAGTCCCGAGATCGGAAACAGAGCAACATAATGATATAAAATAATGTTTCAAAAGCCAAGCAATTTTCCAAAATAATTAATAAGCAAGATTCTTGATCATGGTATAAGGATGTTGATTTGTTCGTAATTATAATAAGAAATTGATATTTTGTTTTGAACATTGTCTATTAAGAAGTAAAAATAATATTCATCTATAATTATAAAATTAATAATTTATTAGATATATTATGGGATTTAACTGTGTACCTACCTCATGATGGTGAACTGTTGCAAGCCATTTTCTTAATGTATTTCTTTTTTCATTTCTAAACGTTTTTAATACCTACTTATTTGCCCTATTTCCGACGAAGACCAATCCAAAAACACCAAAATCATAAAAATCGGTCCAGACGTTCTCGACTTATAAGTGGTGCAACTAACACGACTTTCTTTGCCTCAGCATAGTATAAGGCGGGGTTGAAAGTTTGTATGAAGAAATACAGATTATAAGTTAGTTATTTCACGTGAACTTTCCAATGTTTTTAACACTTATTGTCCTATTCCTGACCAAAACAAATCCAATAAGATCAAAATTATAAAAATCGGTCCAACCGTTCTCGCCTTTATGTGGTGTAACTAAGACGACTTTCTTTTAAACATAATAATATACAACGTGTTCCTTTTTATATCCCATTAGAAATGAGCGCCGTGGGCCAATTCCACGCGGCGGCCGGTGTGGCCTAAAAATTTACGCGGCGGCGCGGCGGCGGCGCGGGTGCGTTTTGTATTTTTATGAGGCGGATTAGAATCAAAAACAAAACATATATTTTAAAAAAGGAACAGAAGAAATATTCGTTAAGATTACTTATTCATATTACATAAATCACTTTTTTGATGATAAAAAAACTAACTAGCAATAAAATAGGCCCGAGTTCACCAACAGACGTTTAAGTTTAAACAGCGTTTAAAATATGATTTGACATATTTTGCATGGGAATTGTGTCAAATTAATCGTCACTCTTTGTTTACCGGCTATTGTTAAGTGTTGGTGTACTCGGGTCTTATTCTTAAATGTGGTTCGGATCCTCAGGGAAGAAGGTACGAGATTTTGTGAAATGCAGCGTAAGGGCAGGAAGTCAAAGCTTTCGGAAAGGACTTTAGGGCTAATTAAGGAACGACGTGAAAACCCACCCGTCACTTCTTCAGGAAAGCGCGCTCTAAACCGAAAGATCAGTAAGCTCGTACGACACGACTTCCGATGTTCCAATACTCTTTCTATTGAAAGAGCGATCGAGCAAAATCGGGGGTCGAAAGTGTTTGTACAATCTCTTGGAAAAAGCCACCTGATGAAACTGACCACAGCAAGTGGAGAAGTCGTTGCTTCGAAGCCAGCAGTCCTTTCCGAAGTAAACTCGTACTGAGGGAGATTCAAAAGCTTTAGCGAAGAGTGTAATCAGCCCTTGTGTTTAGCATTCGTGGACTATGAGAAAGCTCTCGTTAGTTCGTGGACTCGATAGAGATCTGGTCCGTTTTGGAGTCCCTGCAGCGTTGCCAAGTAGATTGGCAGTACGTGCAAGTGATGAGATGTCTCTACGAAGCCGCCACCATGTCCGTCCAAGTACAGAATCAGCAAACAAAACCTATACCGTTGCATCGAGGAGTGAGCCAAGGGGACGTCATTTCCCCGAAATTGTTCACAAATGCAATGGAGGATATGTTCAAGACGCAGCAATGGAAAGGACGAGGCATCAACATCAATGGCGAATACATCTCTTACTTGCGATTTGCAGACGACATCGTCATTATGGCAGAAACTCTGCAGGACCTACAACAGATGCTGAATGACCTGGCTGACTCTTCTGTGCGCATCGGCTTGCGGATGAACCTGGATAAAACCAAGGTAATATTCAATCAACATGTACTACCGCAACCGATTGCGATGCACGGTACCTTCCTCGAAGTTGTTCAGAAATACGTGTACCTCGGGCAGACATTGCAGTTAGGTAGAAAGAACTTTGAGGATGAGGTGAACAGAAGAATTCAGTTGGGTTGGATAGCATTTGGGAGCATTGGCATACTTTGCCTATAGTGCACTAAACTGTCGACAATGAGTTGAAGAGGGTAGGTACACAATAAGTTAATGGCTCATTGAAAGCCCAAGAAAAATAGCCCATTTCGTACACGGGGGGTCCCAAATTATTTGATGTTATGTAGCTCCAAGCAGACACGTGTAGCTACTTCTTAAACTTCTGTAAAAGTAGCTCAGATAAACCCTTTCTACGTGTAAGTTATTCACAAAGTAAAACAATTTACGGAAAATGTAGAAGAAAACAAATTACTTTCGTTTTGTTTTTAGGTTTTTAATTCACAAAAACAAATAACCGGTCAAGTGCGAGTCGGACTCGCGCACGAAGGGTTCCGTACCAAAAAGGCCAAACAAACGGGTTTGTTGTATGGGAGCCCCCTTTAAATATTTATTTTATTTTGTTTTTAGTATTTGTTGTTATTGCGGCAACAGAAATACACAATTTCAACTGTCTAGCTATTGCGGCTCTTGAGATACAGCCTGGTGACAGAGCGACGGACAGACGGACAGACGGACAGACAGCGAAGTCTTAGTAATAGGGTCTCGTTTTTACCGTTTGGGTACGGAACCCTAAAAAGGCTTGGTGACACTCGCGTTTTTCAGCGAATCTTTCCAGTAACTTGAGAGAGAGGGGCGCTATCGGAAACCGGCCAGAGCATGCCTAAAACGCGGATTAGCAACGTCACCTTTTCGACGTAGATGGTGTTGCTCATTGTGTACACGTGGCTCACTGATGCCACCCTCACCCTAGTAGTAAAGTAGCGGGAGACCGTAACTTGTAAAAAAAATTAACGTGTGTGGGTGTTTCATTGGTAAATAGGTACGAGTAAATCGTTTTCATTCAAAAGTTCATACATAACAAGGTAAGGGTGTTTTACATAAACAGTCGTGACATTTTAGAATTATTTTGTATAAAAAATTAAACAAAAAAACATTAATAATTGAAAAATAATTCATATGCAATTTGATTCTGTACCGTGGTCTGTTTAATACCCGAGAGTTATGGGATATAGATGTCGGAGTAAAGTTGGATGTAGTCAGGGGCGGATCTACCTGAGGGCTTTTTGGGCTGCAGCCCAGGGCCCCGTGGGTAAAGAGTCCCCCAGTCTCCATCAAAATGTTGACAACATCACATAAATTGTATTGTTAAAATCAGAAACCACGAAGGTACAATCAACCAGATCCGAGAAAATGTAGAAAATAATTTTTTTCTACATTGACTCGTCCGAGAATTGAACCCGGTCCTCGGAGCAGGCAACACCTTGAAACCTGTGTGTACGCCACTCCGCCAAGGATTGAAAATGAGAGACGATATTGCAAGGAAAAAATATTGATTATACAATTTAAAAAACTACTGCCTTAGGTGGTAGTCGAACCCGCAGCCTTTCTTAATTAGCCCAGGGCCTCACAAACACACGATCCGCCACTGGATGTAGTGACATCTAACGAGAGGTGAAGGCACCGTTGGCTCTTTGTGGATCAGTAGCACGAGCTGTCAGAGATAATGTCATTGTCACCTGTCAATGTCAATGTGAACTGTCAGGTGTGAGTACTGTGATAGTCTATAGCAATGGCAGCTCGTCGGCGTTTGGGCAAGCGCCAAGCGCACTGAATCACTCGTATAATATTATAATTAATCAAGACTATTGGATACTCAAGCAAACAATCGTCATTAAATCCCCGAAATCAGAACTGGGATGGAAGACCACGCCTACAAACTGGTTTGTTACAGGCAAGGTGCTTCGAAAAGTGACGTAAAAATGGCGTTGTTGATGTTTATAAAACGAAAATAAAAGACATTTTTATAACACCACTGAAGAATCTCTCTACAAAACATACATATAGTTTTTGCTGGACTGTTCGGACAATTAGCAGTAGAATTAATGGAAAACGAAGAACTGTTTTGATGCTAGTTAGTTTTTTCAAAAAAGTGATTTATGTGCTTGGTTTCAATATTATAAATTTGATTTATTTTATTTCTGTTAAAAAAAATAAAGTATATCGATGTCATAAAAATTACTAAAGCTTGTATTCATGGATCAGAAATTGATTTATTTTATTTTGTTCAATAATATTAAAATTTAAGAATCATCATCATCATCACCCTATCACAGTCCACTGCTGGACATGGGCCTCTCCAATTGCACGCCACTTAGGTCGATCCTCGGCTTCTCGCATCTAGCTCCTGCCAGTCACCTTGCGAAAATCATCACTCCACCTGGCCCGAGGGCGTCCTACACTACGTTTGCCGAGATCCGTTCTCCACTCAAGAACTCGTTTACCCCAGCGGTTGTTGGTTCTGTGGCTAATATGGCCAGCCCACTGCCACTTCAGCTTGCTAATCCGGTGCCCATACAACCATTTTCGGTCGCAAAATTTTCATAAAGTCACAAATTAGCTCTATAATGTAACAGCGTCGTAACTGTTACTTAACTTTATAACTGTGTGGATTTCGGTTGCAGTGAGTAGTAACGGTATCCGAACATTGCACTGAAAATTGTTTCAGTAAATAGGTGTCGTACTTGTGTCGAAAAGTATCGACATTTTTTTCTAGTTTTATTCACGACACATTGTGATTATTTGTGTAGTAAGGGTTACGACATGTAGTGTTGGATTTGACCAAACAGAAAAGAGTACTGGTTGTCAAAGTGTCGATTGTGATAGCTACTTTTACAGAAGTTTAAGAAGTAGCTACACGTTTCTGCTTGGAGCTACATAACATCAAATAATTTGGGACCCCCCGTGTACGAAATGGGCTATTTTTCTAGGGCTTTCAATGAGCCATTAACTTATTGTGTACCTACCCTCTTCAACTCATTGTCGACAGTTTAGTGCACTATAGGCAAAGTATGCCAATGCTAATATCATGGGAAGTGAATAAGATGGCTCAACATGAATAGATCCGTGGGTTTTAAAGAAGGTTCCCAAATTAGTAAGAAAAGCAGAAGCAGTAGCTTAGCGAAACCAACCGCTTCTAAAAGAAGTAACGCGGGGAAGGGTTATATACAAATTAGAAAGAAGTATATGAGCGTCACTCCTAATTTGGCGACGGCAGTCGTGGATTACACAACCTAGAATTAACTTTGACAACCACAGTACAAAAGCCGCAAAAGATATTGGCACCCAACGATTGCAAAGGAACGAGCTTAGATCAGGGAGTCTTAGTAACTACTGCCTGTACCGTAAAGTAAAGCTTGACCATGTGGCTGAAGCTTTACTAGCATCAGTAATGGTATTCCCGAGGAAGAACTTAAAACCGTACATGATTTATAGAGCTCCACTAGAAACCCTTGGATTAGCATTAGCAAGTACAAGTGGATGGATGACTGCTGACCTGTTCGCTGCATCGGCATCTAAGGATAATCCGGCGCTTCTTATTATGGATTTATAATCACGAGAGCCATCTATCTGGTCCTGATTTGGTGTAAGCTAACGGAGACACAGTACTGAGTCATTAACCGCAAGCTTAAATGCAGCCTTTGGATGTCGGGATGCACGGGCCATTTAAAGTCTATTACAATGCTGCCGCCGTATGAGAAAAGGGCACATCTATCATTTTGGTCAAACTGAGATAATTGGGATTAAAGTTTTTACCATATTCTGCTCCATAGTGTGGAAACCTATTGCTTAAAAGAAAAAACAATACTGATGGTATATGCGGGAAGGTTAATACTATTATATTTTTTACTTTTTAGTTTTTATATATAAATAACTATTAAATAAATTCAAAAAAACCATTTCATCTTAAATAAAAAAAATCAAAAAAAATACCACTCATTACAAAGAAAAGGCATAGTTAACCAGATATGACTTTTCTAGTTAATATTTCATGGTCATTGAGTCTAAGAAAGGGCACATTTGTCTAATTGTGCCTTTTTAATGTAAATTGACTTAATGTTCTCTACAAAAAAAAAAACAATGAATCATGTGAAGAAAGTTTAATAAACTATAAAACATATTTATTATTATGCCATTTCTGGTAGCTTATCCAAATAATTAAAACAAAACTTAACAAATTTTTCTCGCAAAAGTCCCTTTCCATATAAAGTTGAAACTATTGAATATTGTGACATAATTAATTTAAATGATTTAGCAGCAAAAGCCTTTCGAGGTGATCCTATAAAAGATTTGAGAAAAGTAAGAGTAATTACGTTGAAGACGAAAGATTTGAAGAACATTGAAATAAAATACTCTATGAAAGGTAGTGATGAAACATATAAAACAGAAAATTTTAAGATTCTATCATCGAAGAAGGGTAAAGGAAAAGGAAAGAATAAAACAAAGTCTAAAACCGAAAAAATTAATAGGTACGAAAATATCGAGTTGCTACCTCTTTACAAAGCAAATTGATATATCGGAAGCAAAATACAATGATTTACGTAAACTTTGCAACAATGGAACGATTCCCAAACGATACAATGAAGAATATCTGAGTTTACCAACTTCTAAAACCACACGAGACCAACTTCCTGAAACAGATGAAGAGGAAGAAAAGGATGATATTAATAACGAGGCTAATTAAGTTTACATTCAGCTACATTCTGATATCTGTGACATTACTAAACCATCTTTAGTGTCGATATTTCTCAAATTATTATAACATTCTATGTTGCTATTTTCATTTTCTAATAATAAAAAAGATTGAGTCAATAGGATGAGTGGCGAGAAGCTTAATTGGTATAGTTAAGTTACTGACGATCGATTGATCTACCTTATATTGTACTAGATGTTGCCCACGACTTCGTCCGCGTCAATTTCTGTTATAATAATCGCGATTATTTTTGCAACATTTTTTACTCATACTTCGCTCTTATTAGTCGCAGCGTGACGTTATATAGCCTTAAAATTTCCTCGATAAATGGACTATCCAACACAAAAAGATTTTAAATCGAACCAGTTCTTCCTGAGATTAGCGCGTTCAAACAAACAAACAAACAAACAAACTCTTCAGCTTTATAATATTAGTATAGATTGTAATTGATTTGTTGGTGTGTTTTTAATCAGACGATTTTGCAGAAATGTTCCTATTTAGTTGATTTCTAAGATAATTTAACTATATTTGTGGCTATGAGCAAAAGAAAACTTGATTATTTTTATAGTGCATTTGTTATGAGTATTATCATGTAGTAGGTACACAAGAACTGAAAAAAATATGTTTACTTACATACAATACATTCCATGTCAAATGCAAGTTGTTGATTTAATTGGATTTTGTTGAATTAAAGCGATTTTTATTATTGTCATCAGTTAATGATATAAATAAGCAGTGTTACATCATTGTTTTAAGAACAAAATTAATGGTTATTTAAAACAAAACTGTTAAAATTTATGTTTGAAGTAGGTACCTACAGTTGTTATTTTTAAGTTTGTTAGATTTGATTGTTTTGATGCATACGTGCATGTCAAAATTGATTATAAAAGAATTCACATTTTTAATCTTTTTTAATCAATAAAACAAAATTTCTAAAACACAGATTATTTTATTTATTCACATTCTAACACATCACATAAAAATCTTCTTTAACCTAGGATATTTTATTTAACTGATACTCGAACCGAAGAAAGTAAAGTACAGTGCACGTTGGTGATGCTTTTCTATTCTATTCAGCATAACGAAACTTCTCAATAATCAATACTATTTCAAAGCAAAAACAGTTTAAAGAACAAAATGTATGTTAGTTTGAAAATATTTTAAATCGAAATTCCATCTTAAAGAACCAATTTTCATTTATTAAGGATATTATTTTTGCTTAAAAGACAAATTTAAAAAAAATACCTTCCTTTAATACCACCACTACTTTAAAGTAGTCTTATAAGCCATAGTTGACAAACTGTCTCAAAAAAAACTTTAGCTTAAAGGTCAAAATGTTCAAAATACGATTCTTAAAGGACATCTTTCTCGAAAAGTACGCTATCTAGAAAACATTAAACGACGCATACGGTTCGGCTTGGAAAAATAGAATAAATGGCCTTAAATTGAGACCGATAGCTTTAAAAACAAAAAAGTTATGTTGATTTTTCAGCATTTTGCGGCTCTCCTGAAAAGTGGCGATTTGTCCTTAAAGCCCTTTCACATTATAACCATCGACATGTAAACGTGGATAAAACGTAATTAAACTTACCTAGCGCGGACAGGCTGCTGACAAGCATGGAGTCGCTTCGACGTCGCAGGCACAACTGCCGCGTTTCAATCAAACCCTGCCCTCCTAACCTTACACCTAATAGTAAATAATTGAAAGAAAAGGTACAACTGGTTATTTGTGCCTTTGATACGTAAATTAAATGAGATATCCATGAATCTTTGATTAAGTAGGCAGGGCACATCTGGCAATTGAGCCTTTTCTTTATATTATGCTGTAGATGTGCCTTTTCAAAGCAGTTTTTAGTAAAATTCTGTATAAAGTAAAAGTCACATCTACGTATTTGTGCCTTTTCAATGTAATGGTAAATAAATGTGTCTTTTCATTCTATGAACATTAACATTTAGTGTCATTTGTGCCTTTCAAGCCTACTGTATCTCCGAATTCCTTGAAGATAAAATTCTACAAAAAATTTTGCAGATGCGCCTCTTTTTCCTGATTCTAAATATGTATATAACTCAATTTTGAAAAAAATGTTAGTTGTGCCCTTCTCTCGTACGACGGCAGAATGGTATGGTTGATTTTTATGCTTGATAACATAAAAATCGACCGTGTAACAGACAGACCAGATGCAGATGCAGAAGACATCATCGGCGGATCTTTACCACTGACTTCAGTTAATTCAGTCAGATGATTATCCAGAACCATTGAGAAAAAATGTACGACAAGATTTTTATAAGTTACTGTTAACCAAACCTAGCAGAAAGAACATAGGTAGGAGAAGACCTCAAAAGATTGCAATAAATAATTAACGTAGTAGAGTAGCAATAGTACTGTTTTTCTCGTAACTTTTAGGATAAATCTATACAGGATGAAATTTTAACCACTTGCCAAAATTTTTGTAGGCGTTCAGTATCGTATTTAGAGCCCATTTATGAAGTAAAATATGTCAAGTTTTCACCCGAAAATATTTTTCGCAATATAGTTTTGAATTTTTACAGTTTTAGACCTGTTTAAATCAAAAGGAAAATCAAAAACTTATGATTAGTATCGTAATGAATGAATGTGATGTGCATTGCGTAAAAAAAGTGTTGCTAGGCGGCCGTATCAAAAATTTTAGATTTTTGGCGGACATTTTCTAAGTGCTTTATCTTGACATTTTATGGGCTATACCAAAAGAAAAAATACGTCATTTGTTTTTTGTCTCGTACATTGATATATTAAAATTTGGAAGGTGGTTAGAATTTCACCCTGTAGAATAACCATCTTGTATACATGCCTGGCTGATTGTGTGCCCCCCAGCCTATTGAGTACCACCCCCTATCTATAGGTACCCGTTGTGTGCTCCTGGGTGTACAAAATGAGCCATTTCTCACATTAAAAAAGAATGCAGTATTTGCTCATTTCATGATGACTTTAAAACAGATGTGAGATATTCAATCAGATACGCCATTAGATACTCAATTAATTTTCCTTATCGATGATACACATAACATTTCATTCGTGTAAAGGAATGCAGAAATATGGCCCTTCAAATTTTTCCTGGCTCATTGCTGCCACCCCCACCCTACACTTTAGTAGGTAAGTTTGCCACCGTCTCGCAAAACATTCGCCATACTGGTAACATTTAACAAATTTAACTAAAATTGATGTTATATTCGAAACTATTGATTTTTGAACCACATGTGAGATGAGATGCCATCAAAAACATAACTTGTAAAACACCCAAGTCACGCAACTCAGATCTTCTACCATGAAAAGTTGTGCGATCTGTGTTGGTAATACCAAGTCGGATTTAATTAACCAGTCCCTACTTAAGGCCAGGTAGTTCGGCATATAGATCGATATCCATCGATCGCTTAGGTATATGCGCTCTGCGCCGCGCCCGCGCGCCTGCCGCGCTCACGAATTTTGTAAACACTTAAGCGTGAACTACATGACGTCGCGTCATATCGCGTTGTCGGAAACCTGTGTGTGCCTAGCGCATGGCCTAGCGGCGCATACATTCGTGTCTGTAAAACCATGGAAATACTCTTACAAAATTTCAACCCAATCGGTTAAACTGTTTAGAGTAGACATACCGACAGCAGCGTCGCCTATCTAGTCCCGCGGTAAAAAGTAGCTTGTTTATAAGGCATAATGGTAAAATATTTTTTCAAATCGGTCTAGAAGTTTCGGAGCCTATTCAATACAAACAAACAATCTACTAACTAACTAACTCTTTATAATATTAGTGTAGATAGTACTTAATATCATATAATGAAATCAAACTGCGAATTTGTCTATAAATATTAGCATAAAAAGTATAAGTAGTCGTCATACTAAAAACACATTACAAAAAGGTGTAAGTTTGTGATTGTTTTTCTATAGAGCTAAGTTCATTAAATCTTGTAACCGATAACGAATGAGACTAGACTAGATTCTTAACTAATACCTACATATATTTTTTTCATACTTTGAAACTCTGTTTTCTAGTATCAGTAGGTATTTAAACTTGAAAAAATTATTTCCCAGGCGGGACTCGAAACCGCATCTCCTCCCATAGGTACCAGTTAGGCTGGAAAGGTTAGTTGGGCAATGACGGTGAGTGTTAACGCGTTTCGGAAGGACGGCCCTCCTAAACCTACACCTAGGTTGCAGCAAGCACAGGCACTGCCACGAGTGCCAGCGAGGGATGCTAAGAAGTTTAATTTACCTACTTAGGTAAGTAGTGTGATCCCGATTTTCCTCTTCTTACGTCGACCGCGTACGAGGCAGGCAGAAGAGTGAGTGAAGTAGTTCATTACTTTACACTGTCTTGCTTGGGCGGGCACACTTGTGCTTGTTTGATAGCAGACAGCGCATGCTATTATGAACATGATTTTTCTCACATGCGCATGTAGGTATATGATTAAGAGAATACTGGTACTAAGTTCCTGGACATGCAGTTACTTATATTATGTAAAAGAACTACAATATAAGAACTAAAAAGTAAGATGGCGAGAGAAAGACCAATTCATAAATAATTAATAAATATACCTACAGACGCGTTATACCTGCAACACCTTGTGTTGTCGCATAGAAGTTTATCTGTCTCGTCAAGAAGTCTTTGTAGTTGTTGTTGTGCTAGACTTATAACTGGGCATTTTTTGTGTAAGATACTAGCTACTTCTCCTTCTGAATCCATATCACAACTACAGCCAGGTGAGCCCAATCCATTGCCGTCGTTCCTTTCGTCACTTCTCGGTGATATTTCTGCTACTTGTATGTTCCTAGGACTACCCGTATCGTCTTGAGCCTCTCTGCTCTTCTTATAACTTTTTCTTGAATAACGATAAATATTTTGCATCTGATAATCATCCGATGACATTGCAGAAGAGTATAGTAATTTAATTTCAGAAACTTGATGCAATCTTGATAACTTAGAAAACTTTTCATTCGATTTATTATGAATTATGAAACTAGGTACCTATTTATTTAAGCATCTGATCATCTGTTGTCAATAGGTACCTACCTACGTCTTCTTGAACTTGTCAAAAATATGTCAACAAGTCGGATTATAAGTATGTATAGCAAATTAACGCTTCTCTATAAAGGCTAATAATTAGGTACCTTGTGAATTTTCAAATTTTATTGTGATCCTGTTTTTTCCATATTGTAATATTTTAGTAATCACATTTTATTTGACATACCTACCACTTGACATTGAAAATTAATTATTTTATCCGAACTAAGGTAGGTAATGTTTATAACTAGCGAATTCGAATTAATTAATTTATTATTTATCATCCATTTATTTGAAATTTTAAATTGACATGCATGTAAAATGATTATGACTGAGCTTGAAGAATTCATTTTTAAATTGTATTTATTGATATTTCCCTAATTTAATAAAAACAATAATTTGTAAATTGTCATTCACGCATACCTCATCGAGGTCATAGGTAGCATAACTATTAACCATCTTTCTGTGCCTATATATTGTCTGCTGTTGTGTTATGAAGTGATTAAATGAATAAATAAATGAATATACAGCGGGTTCTTAGAGCATTAATGCTGTGTTAGGTAAAGGGTAATAATAATAATAATAATTAATCCCGACTCCCATCACTCACTCTGAGGGCGATTGGATAGGAGATGTTAAGCAATCATGCGAACAAATTGTGGAAATGGGAGACACACACATAACCCCCCAAGACGTAAGCAATGCAGTTTGTCGGCTACCTAATTGGAAAGCACCTGGACCCGACGGACTGCAGAACTTCTGGATTAAGTGGCTACGCAGTTCGCATGATTGCTTGGCATATCAATTCGAATCGGCTTTACAATCAGGATCGCTCCCAGAATTTATGACAACTGGGGAAACCCATCTGCTCTATAAGAATGGTAGTACCATGGACCCTAAAAATTATAGGCCGATTACATGTCTGCCTACAATTTATAAGGTTCTTACATCGATTCTTAGGGACAAAATCTCAAAACACTTAGAAAACAATGAGATAATGTCACCCTCTCAGAATGGATGTAGGAGCCTGGCCCGTGGTACTAAGGAGCTGCTTCTCATAGACACGACTGTAAGCCAGCAGGCTCGCCGGAACCGAAGGGATCTGTCGATGTGCTGGATAGATTACAAGAAGGCATACGACTCTGTACCGCATACATGGCTCATGCGGGTTTTGGAATTATACAAAATAGATCCAATTCTGCGCACCTTCCTTAAGTTATGTATGGGACAGTGGAGAACTATACTTCTCTATCCAGGATCTCGACGGGCTCTTGGTAACGGTGACCCTATTAAGATAGAACGGGGTATTTTCCAGGGTGACAGTCTGAGCCCCCTTTGGTTTTGTCTAGCTCTGAACCCACTCAGCACACTGCTGGAGAGATCAGGGCTAGGCTACCGTTTGCGGAGATGTGGCAAAGTAATATCGCACCTGCTTTACATGGATGACTTGAAATTACTTGCTACCAGCCGTTCTCATTTGATAGAGTTACTAAAGCTAACACAAAACTTTAGTAACGATATCAGTATGGAATTTGGTGTAGATAAGTGTGCGGTTATGCATGTAAAGCACGGTGAGATAGTGGAATCCGAGGGGATCCAACTCACGGATTCCATTCGCTTGAGAGCACTCACCGCAACAGAGACTTATAAATATTTAGGTAATCACAGGCGTTAGGAATCAATGGGACCGACATGAAACAGTCATTGAGGGAGCGTTTTTTGGGTCGCCTGACATAAGTCTTAAAAAGTCTATTGTCAGGTGAAAATAAGGTGCGCGCCTACAATGGGTGGGTCATGCCGGTCTTAACTTACTCCTTTGGCATACTTAAATGGACTCAGACTGAATTGGACACCCTGGATAGGACTGTTCGTTCATTGTTAACCACATACCGTATGCATCACCCACGTTCGTCTGTAATCAGGTTATATATCCCGCGGAAAAGTGGTGGTCGTGGCTTTTTGAATGCCAAGACTCTGCATAACCGTGAGGTGTATAACCTTAGGGAGTATTTTCTCCATGCCAGAGGTGGTATGCATGAGGATGTGGTTGCAGTGGATAACGGATTGACCCCACTATCTTTAGGTAAAGAGAACTGGCGCAGGCCTGTAGTTTTGAGTAATAATGACCGCAAGGAGGTATGGCAGAGCAAAGAGCTTCACGGAAGGTTCTATCGGGCCCTTCACGGCCCTGATATAGACCTTCCTGCTTCTGTGGCCTGGCTACGCTTCGGGGACTTGTTCGGGGAAACCGAAGGGTTTGTCTGTGCGATTATGGACGAGGTAGTGATGACGAATAACTACCGGAAATATATTCTGCGAGATGGAACAGTTGACATTTGTAGAGCATGTCACTGTCCAGGTGAATCCCTCAGGCATATCATTTCCGGTTGTTCGCGTATCGCTAACGGCGAGTACTTGCACAGGCATAACCAAGTAGCCAGAATCATACACCAGCAACTTGCTCTGAAATACAACCTTGTGTCGTCTACCAATACGTGCCTGAGCCAGTTCTCGAAAACAGTCGTGTCACATTGTACTGGGACCGATCTATCATCACAGACAGGACTATTGTAGCCAACAAGCCTGACATTGTGGTGATAGATCGTCAAGATCGCCATGCAATGATAGTTGACATCGCCGTGCCGCATGACGGCAACCTCTTCAAGGCTGAAAAAGATAAAGAATGTAAATATCTTGACTTAGCTCATGAGGTTGTCGACATGTGGCCTGTCGATTCAGCTGTCATTGTACCGATAGTCGTCTCTGCCCACGGACTGATAGCTAAGAGCCTCGATAAACACCTCAAGAGGCTCACGTTAGGCGCTTGGGTCAAGAGTAGGATACAGAAGGCAGTACTCTTGGACACGGCCCGCATTGTAAGGAGGTTCCTGTCTCTGGAGCCTTAACCACCGGTAGCTTGGACCCTGATCTCGGTGCCGGTTGGGAACTATTTTTTATATTTTTAAATGTAGATATTTATTTTTTTATAAAGATATTTAAAAATGTAATTTATATGTTATAAGATTAAATAAAGGAAATAATAATAAATATCACAAGCCGAAACCAGTCTATGTTAACATATTATTCATTTAAATACTATGGTTTATATTATCTGTGCTATGGTGAAGTCAGAAAAGCGAATGCCTGATTTTGGAGATTTTTTTTTCGCTGTTAAATCGACAAATACTTTTTATTTTAAGTAGTTTGGAATAATGTAACAAACAAAATTTTATATGACATCAATACCTCTAAACACAGTCCAAGTAGTCCAACGCGACGGCAAGTCATACACAAATTGTTATGTAAGTACAGAGTTAAATTAACAAGTAAATGTTAGAAAAATAATAATATTACTATGACCTTTTTTTCGGTTATTATTGAACTGCGGAAAATCTTGGAATAATTGATTTAACCTTACTTACCATGGGTGAATTAATAATAATAAATAATAATGACGCCCTTATGGCGGAGTGGCTTACACACCGGTTTTCAAGGTGTCGCCTACTCCGAGGTCCCGGGTTCGATTCCCGGACGGGTCAATGTAGAAAAACAAGTTTTTCTAGTAATTTACTAAATTAGGATCAGAACAGAATGATGTATATGAAGTAGTCCACATTTATTATTATTATAATAAATAAGCATAATTAATAATAATAATAGTAAATGTGAACAACATCCATACATTGTTCTGATCCCAAAGTGAGTAACTATTTAAAGCACTAGTATTGTGGAAATCAGAAACAACGAAGGTACCAAATCAACTTTTTGATGAAAAAAAAACATACAAATCGGAATCTCAAAATTTGGTTTGTATGAAAAAAAAAATGGATTATATAAAATTTCTGACTTCACCATAGTATTTATATGCATATAGTCACCTCGTTTTAAGTCAAAAAAATACAAAGAAAAAATATGATTTAATCTTTTTTTTTTAAGTCTTCTTTCTTTTATTTTTTTCTTACAAAGTGCGGTCTTAGCGTTTCTAATAAATCTGTCAATGGAAACAGGTATTTTTCCCGATGAACTAAAACGTGCTGTGATAAAGCCACTGTTTAAAAAGAAAGGTGATAAGACTAGCTTAGATAACTATCGGCCTGTCACACTGATACCTGTCATATCGATAGTATATGAGAGAGTCATGCATAATAAGCTTGTGGCGTTCTTCGATAAGTTTAACGTCATAAACAACAATCAATATGGATTCCAAAAAAATAAATAACTTAGTTAACAACACTCTACGAACTATAAATGATGGTAACCATGCAACGGTCCTATGCTTTGATATGTCAAAGGCATTTGATTTCGTTTCACATAAACAATTGAGGTCAAAGCTGGAGAAATGTGGCATTAGAGGCAAAGCACTGAACTGGATTACATCATATCTACACAATAGAATGCAGTCGGTGGAAATCTCTCAACTTGTCAATAATAATACTGTTCAAGCTCATAAATCAAAATTTAAAACCAACAATTTTGGAGTTCCACAAGGCAGTATACTAGGCCCACTTCTATTTTTGATTTACGTGAATGACCTGCCATGCTACATTGAACATAAAAGTGTACTTTTTGCTGATGACATATCAGTAATCGTATCAACAAATAATAAAAAAGGTATAGAAAAACATGAGTATGACATAAATAATACATTAATGACAATTGTAAATTGGTTAAAATCTAATAATTTAAAAACAAATATTGACAAGACATGCTATTTGCAACATTTAACTGTAAAAACGTGAAACGCTCGATGGACGACATACGTGATTTATGTAAAACCTGTGACATTATCGCGCTACAGGAAACCTGGCTATTCTCAGAAGAAATACCGTTCCTAAACAAAATAAGTGACGACTTCAGTTGTACGGGAGTATCAGCAATGGATGCAAAAGCGGGTTTGATTCGTGGTCGGCCCTACGGAGGTGTAGCGCTATTGTGGAAGAGAAGTGTTTTTCACGACGTGGCCGTTATCGAGTGCAATAATCCTCGTATCTGTGCAATTAAAATAGTGTTACCACAAAAATCGGTATTAGTGATGTGCGTGTATATGCCGACTGATGAGGCAGTCAATCTTACGGATTTTACGGACGTGCTTAGCTCGGTAAGTGCTATCATAGACAGCTGTAGCGTGGATAGTGTGTAAGTATTGGGAGACTATAACGCACACCCATATGAAAGTTTTTATTACGAACTAATGAATTTTTGTAAGGATCAAGAGTGGTCGTGCATAGACATCGATATATTGGGCTTGTCATCAAATACGTACACTTTTGTTAGCGATGCTCATGCGTCAAGGAGGTGGCTCGATCACTGCATAGTAACCAAAGCGGCGATTAACTCAGTGCAGAATGTTTATGTAATGTATGACGTGTATTGGTCGGACCATAATCCCCTTGTAATAGAATGTAATCTTAATATTGTTACGCCTATAAGACCATGTATGCCTATTTTCCAAGATGTGATCGCGTGGGGGGAAAGGTCGCCTGAACAAGTAGATACCTACCAAAGAGAATGTCATCAAATGTTAAGGCACATTGACTTCCCATGCGAATTGCGAAATTGTAGTGATGGAATGTGTATAGATACTGGTCACAGTGCGGTCATTGATCAGTTGTATAATGATATTGTGGAGGCTCTAAGGGCGGCGTCTATAGTTAGTCGTAATAACAAAAAGCGCACAAAAAAGGCAGTCATAGGTTGGAACAAACATGTAGCTGATGCACACGGGAGGGCTAGGCTGAAGTTCAACCTGTGGGGGTCGTACGGTAAACTTACGTCTGGAGTTGTCTATAAAGACATGTGTGTGGCGAGAAAATGTTTTAAATCCCGCTTGAAATGGTGTCAGGATAACGAGAATCAAATTAAAATGGATATTCTGGCATCTCACCATAGCAAAAATGATTTTCGCTCCTTTTGGAAGCACACCAATAGGTTACAAAGCAGGCCAGGTCTTCCTGTGAGTGTCGGTGGTGTGTGTGAACCTACGGAAATCGCAAATTTATTTGTTGAGCACTTTACAGTGAAATCACCATTAAGGCCGTCACAATATAAGCCGAAATCTGGGCCCGACTTGAAAAGGGTAATAACCTTTACAGTCAAAGATATTGATAGAGTAATTAAATCTATGTCAAGAGGTAAATCCCCAGGTCACGACGGGCTCAGTATCGAGCATCTGAGGTTTGCTGGTCCACACCTACCCCGTGTATTGTTCTTGTTGTTTAACCTCTTCCTGGGGCATAGCTACATGCCGTCTAATATGATGCGTACTGTGGTCGTTCCTATAGTGAAGAATAAAACGGGCGACCTGGCTGATAAGAATAATTATCGCCCTATATCACTGGCGACGGTAATTTCGAAAGTATTGGATGGTTTGATTAATACACAGCTAAATAAATATATAAAACTTCATGACAATCAATTTGGATTCAGGCCAAATTTATCAACCGAATCGGCTGTGCTGTGTCTTAAGCAAACTATCACTTACTATACAAAGCGTAAGACGCCAATATTTGCGTGTTTTCTGGACCTTTCGAAGGCATTTGACCTGGTTTCCTATGATGTGCTGTGGGAAAAACTTGATAAAAACCAACTACCCATGGAGCTTATAAATCTTTTGAAGTACTGGTATGGAAGCCAGGTCAATAATGTAAAATGGGGAGGGGTCTCATCTAAGTCGTATGGGTTGGAGTGCGGGGTCAGGCAGGGAGGACTGAGGTCACCCACGCTATTTAATCTGTATGTTAATGAACTGATTGGCGAGCTCAGCGGCACCAGAGTTGGTTGCTACATAGACGGTATTAGTGTCAATAACATCAGTTACGCCGACGATATGGTGCTGCTGAGCGCGTCAATCTGTGGCCTGAGAAAACTAGTGTCCATATGTGAAGCTTACGCTGTGTCCCATGGGTTAGTTTACAATGTAAGCAAGAGCCAAGTCATGGTCTTTCAGGCCGGAGGAAATCGTTATGACCAGATTCCGCCTATATTATTAAATAATAGTAAGCTGCAGCGAATCTATCAATTCAAGTACCTCGGCCATGTATTGACTCCCGACCTAAAAGACGATGATGACATAGAGAGAGAACGGAGGGCAATGTCAGTGAGAGCGAACATGCTGGCTCGTAGGTTTGCACGTTGTTCGCGACAAGTAAAGATTACCCTATTTAGAGCCTTCTGTACATCCTTCTACACGTGTAGCCTGTGGGCCAGTTATACTCAAAAAGCTTACAGTGCCCTCCGAGTGCAATATAATAACGCGTTCAGGGTGCTGCTGGGGTTGCCTCGTTACTGTAGTGCATCCGGGATGTTCGCAGAAGCAAGGATACATTGCTTCTTCACTATCATGCGTAAGCGGAGCGCGTCCCTGGTGCGCAGGGTTCGGGGGAGCACCAACAGCATCCTGAGCATGATTGCAAATAGATTTGACTGCATTTACGTGAATCGTTCCTGTGCCATTTCGGGTGGTGTGGTTAGGGGCAGATTCACAAAATAATTTTAATTGTATTTGTCCTATTTTATTTTATTTTACTAACATAGTTTAAGTGCACATGTATACTAACAAAATGAGTCTCAGTAACTTGAATAAATGAATTTTGAATATATAAATTTTAATAATTATTTACAAAATCTAAATATAAATTATCAGGGGCAAATGCTCAAACATGCAAATAGTGTAAAGTTTCTGGGTATATTAATAGATGACAAACTAGACTGGAAACTACATGTAGACAACGTGTGTAGTAAAATTAATAGATTTTCATACGTCTTGTATAAGTTGGTTAGAACTTCGTCGAAGGCTACAGCCCTGACAGCTTACTTTTCCTACATAGAATCCATGCTTCGCTACGGCCTGATCATTTGGGGAAATGGTTCTGAGACGCAAAGAGCATTCATAGCTCAAAAAAAGTGTGTAAGGGCCATATGTGGCGTAGCACCTGGTACATCATGTAAGCTACTATTCAGATCTCTGAACGTTCTGCCATTACTATGTTTATATATATTTGAAGTCGCAAAATTTGTCAAGCAAAACCCTGACTACTTTAAATTAGCGAAAGATTTATATCCTCGGAATACAAGGAACAGCAATCGATTGGTCCTTGATTTCAAACCAAAAAGTGCTCGTGTCCACAAGAACTGTTTCTGCATGTGTGTGGCGGTTTATAATAAGATTAGTCAAAATATTAAAGATCTGCCCTTTAATAAATTTAAATCATCTCTGTACAAATGGCTAGTCACACACACATTTTACTCAATTCAAGAAGTCATAGATGACAGGGACGATCAGCAAATCGCAAATTATTGATAATAACGTTTTATTATTTTAATAATTAATTTCTCAATTTTTTCTTGTATAATTATTTCGAATTTTAGACATAAATAATTATATAATGTTAATTCTAATAATATTAAAAATTGTATAAAATTTGCATGCTATTTTTTAATGGCTGGATAGGTGATTATATTATTTACCATAACAACTTTTTGTGCACCCTGTTCAAAAGCAAATAAATGTTCTTATTCTTATTCTATTCTTATTCTTATTCATAGTTGCATGTTTTCTGGCCTGCATACAAGCATGCTGGCAAGGTGCTTTTCGCATGCTTGCTGCGAGATATAGACTTTAATAAAGATTTCTTTCTACCAAAGAAAGACCAATGTTTAAAATATGAGGTTCACAAAAAAATCTTCCCAGTCAGAAAAATAATACAAAGAAACATGTATATTTTGCGATCTTATTAATAATTATGTCATGCGGAAAAAAGCGTTAAATAGCTTTCGTAAGAAAAATAGCAAACCCTAAATATACCCTAATGGTCAAGTATTTGCGAGTTATTTATTAAGTTATTAAGTATATTAAATTCTATTTATACTTAAATCAAACTAGATTTATGATTCAACCTGTTACTCTAAAATAAACGTTGCCCGAGTGTGATGTGAATGTGAGTAGGTAATGTGTGTTACTGTTTGATGTTTGGAAGTCACCGCGGCGCGCTTAAGTATTAAGAAGTTATTTTAAAAAGAAATTAAGTACTTATATCCTAAATGAATCAAACTCAGCAATATTTAGTAACTAGCTTTAGCACGTAGAACGCCATGGCGGTCACCATTTGGCCGACAGTACACTAGCCTTGAAGGCCGACCCGAAAACACGATTGTCGTCAATTTTATACTTTCGGTATTTTTTGTTCCATTTTGTAGGAAATGTCTTAAAACCTTTTATCCAATAGAATAAATAACGAAATACTACTCATAAATGCCTAAAAACAACTGTCACTAGCCCCGTCTCCCCCATGGCCCCTGCGAGCAGAAATTCAGTTTTCCGTTACAAAAGGCCGCGCGGATTGCGATGTCGGACACCCCCCGCCACAGAACATAAAAAACGAGTAGAAGTAGTAAGTAGGCGGGCCCCGCGTATCACACAAAGGTAACGCTTGGCGCATCTCATATTCTCATGTTTCCGCCCCCTTTTACGCGCTTCAGACGGTGACAGTTGCTAGAACGTGTTAGACGTTATACTATACAGAGAAAAATCTTTAAATATGCCGATCTGCACAGTATTATACTGCAAAAAAGTTATTATATCGTTATTTTAATAGGAATTATAAATTTTGCGGATAATAACAATCCAAAAAAAGTACAACCTAAAACCATTCCACTGTCTATACTGATAAGGTCGAAACTACACAATATGTTATAAAAACCCTGTCCGATCCATTAAGGTGTTATTAGGTATCTATATAAGATTCTATTTGTGTAATAATTTTCATGAAACATTAGAAAGAAATTCCCCCATGAAAAAAAAAATACAAAATTCACTACATTAAAAAAGCTTACATGGCAATCCCAAGAGGCGGTGACCAGACGCGCGGGAGGCGCGGAGATGCGCCGGCGCTCGCAGTGCTCGCACTCACAGGTAGCGAAGTCATGACCCCAGTTGACCCCGGTACTTATTAGTCAGATAATAATGTGTCAATTGTACGAAACTGAGACTTCTTGGTAGCTCTGCAAGTAGCTTTTTTATTTGGTAGTATGAGGTCACTCAATAAGGACACTAATTTGATGGTTGTGGCGAAGATGTTGTTCCATATTTCTGCCACCGTCAGAAATACAGGCTTCACAGCGTCGCACTAGGTTGTCCTGCACCGATTGTAACACACTCGTATCCGCTTTAAGCGCAACAATCCGCACACGCGTTTTTGGTTCACTGTCACATAATTTTATGAAAACTATTTGTAGAATACATTTCGCGGAGCAGAACGGTACGACCACTCGGAAGTAATGTCTTCGCGAAACTGACCTGTCGTAATAATAAATAATAATGCATGATCAGGATATATCCACAAACACGTGCCGCGCGGCGAGTTGAATCAAAGCGGGCGGCTACCTTTACGCTATGTCAAAGGCGCCGCCTATGTTTATTGCGGTGCCGAAAAGCGAGTAGTTTGCTTGCGTCAATGCCGACAATAGAGCCGCGCGACGGGGAGTTTAACACATTTTGAAAATTTCCCCGTTGTAGGGTAAATGGGTGATAAACCTGTTGACTTTAAAAATTGATAAAAAAGTTGTAATCATGAATTACGTAATTTTGATACTTATTTTGGTTATGTTACTATAGCAACTTTATGACCCTTTCGGATCGGACAGGGTTTTTATAACATATTGTATTTTGGTAATTACTTATTTTTGTAATGTTTCGAAACGCTACTCATTTAGGGATGTGGTAAAATATCGATAAGTTAGTTATCGATACTTATGATTATATAATTATGACACATTAAAAAAGCACAGCTTATAAAAAAAATATAAATTGCTGTTTTTTATGTTATTTATAAATGTAAAAAAAAAAATAGTTATCTATGAAAGTACTAATTTACAAAAGGTTAATAGATATACGGGTCTTTGTTACATAGTGTGCAAAATTAGAATGGCTTACAGTGAGTCTTTTGCTATCGTTTCCTGATTTATGATTCAACTTTTTTTTTTAATTTTCTAGACTCAATTTTTTTTTTAATTTTCTAGTGGCTTTTTTTCGTATACATATAATAACTTATTTAAATTAGTTAATATACGTATTTAATTAATTACTTGATATTATTTATTTGACGTTCCGTAAAGATACAAACATAAAAGAAAAAGGGATTGAAGCAACCGGGAGGCAAAATTGGTAACCCGGAAAAACATGCACGAATAAAAACAGATTTTTCTTAAACATGCGTTTATTTTTCCTTTTAATGAACTTTTCTTTTAAGTACTTTTAACCCTTTATTCTGGGCTAAAGTTTTATTGTATTTATAGCCTAGAAGAAGGAAGTCATTAATAATTTATATATTTTTTAAAAGATGTTAATATGTAATAATTAAGAAGATAAGAGAGTAAACATAACGCTATAACTACTTTTAAACTTTCGCGTTGCATAATTATTTGAAACGATAACGGGAATTAAACGCGATCATACCTTATTATTTTGCCTGACGTTTCGATCGGGTTGCACCGACCATGGTCACAGGCTGACTGGAGACAGCGATGCACTCACTCCGAGGGGAAGGTAGATTCATATAAATCTACCTTCTAAATGTTTATTTCTCCAAGCACCGTCACACACCACACTAACCGTGTCCTTATTCCGCGAGACAGCTGCCGCGTCCGTATTACGATGCTTACTCGACTGCGTACTAAAATAGAAAGCTTGGAGAAATAAACATTTAGAAGGTAGATTTATATGAATCTACCTTCCCCTCGGAGTGAGTGCATCGCTGTCTCCAGTCAGCCTGTGACCATGGTCGGTGCAACCCGATCGAAACGTCAGGCAAAATAATAAGGTATGATCGCGTTTAATTCCCGTTATCGTTTCAAATAAACATAACGCTGTCTCTCTTAAGTTCTTCAAAAATGTCGACACTAACAAGTGTCGATATTCTTGTTACGATTATCGTAACTATCCCACCCCTAGTTATTAGGTAGCATCTATCGTGGCGTAGCGGAACTATTTGATAGTGAATAAGAGGCATCTAGTGTCGGGTAGCAGAATTATCTGACTGTGAAAGGTAACCAATCGCTACAAGACATTCATGGTGTGCGTGATAATGTGATATAATCACAAATGTGTTAATTTGGTTACACTGGTTTTCATACAAATAGGAGTAGATGCTACTTCTATCGTTTTTTATGTTCTGTGGCCCCCGCGGACAAAGCACCGCCCGCAATTTCTGCGCGTAGTCATTTGCTGTGCGCCCACGCTAGCGCCACTATTACGATAGGTACGTTGCGACCTTAGAATAATAACGCTATAGAAAGAAAGTCTTCATATAAGCGCTCTGTCAAAAGTGAAGCACTAAATCGATTCACACAGGCGTGACGGATATTTGCTTACGCTCGGCGACACGCACACATACACTTGTGTAATGTTGCCAGTAGAGGTGCAGTTTCCCCGAAAGCCGGGAAATGATTCGGCCGCCAATAACCATTTGTTTTTGGAAATAATAATACATAAATAGCTGTGTGGTAAAGCAGGGTTATGATAATGTAAAGTTGTTATACGTATACAGGGTGAAATTCTGGAGTCTCCGTGAAAAGGGATATAACTCGAAAATCTTGATTTTTGGGAAATGGCGTTTAAAGTTTAAAAAAAATATTTTTCTTTTTCTGGTACAGATTTTTTGAAACGGGTTTTTGGAAATTAAAATTATTAATTTGAAGTATTTTTTCACATGTGATTAGAATTTTAAAATGATTTAGGTTATTATTTATGTACAAAAATGTTTAATTACATCACTTGACACATTAGAATGTTTAAGAATGATTTTGTGTATATTGATGTAACTTGACTTCAAACATTTTACACAACAAAACTTATCTTAGTGTTCAATGATACAACTTCCTTGAAAACAAGCATATTTTCATTCGTGTTTAGTATATCATAAAAGGGTAAAGAGCGATTATTTATACTTTTGTGTGTAGATTATTCTGGCCGTATGTAGTTTTTAATTTGCTAACATTTTATCAATTTAAATTAACTTACACAGCATTTGAGCGATATAAGACGGGTGTATTGTGATATAATTAGTCATTTAAGTGATATAACTTGTCATGAATTTCGTGTAGTATGATACATTTACAGCATCATTTATTAATTAATTTTAAAAACGACTGTTAGTTTACTAAAACAAAATAAAGGCATTGTATTTTGTTTCTATTCAGAAGTTAATATAATATACTAAAATAACATGATCATCATTTAACTCTATCCCTAATAAACTATCTGTAAATATCTAAAGGAAATATTTTATATTTTATTTGAAAATTGCTTATTTTTTGCCATAGTGCTAAGTTCTTAACATTGTAGAATGTTAAATACCTCCTAAAATTAAAAAATAATGATGGTTGTGTTGGTTAATAAAAACACAAAACTTCAGTTCAATCAATTTTAATTATTTTTATGTACCTATTATAATAATTGAGGTAACATTTTCACTTACACAAAGTAAACGAAATATTAAAGAGATAGGTACATAATTTGGTATGTTATCTTCAGTAGAAATAATATTTTAATTATTATATTATAAAGGTATCAAAGTTGTGGTTTAAATATATACACATTAGACCTTCATAATTATTTAAAGGGTAAATACAATAAAAGAGAAGTACAGAAAAAATACAAAAGGCTTGCCAGTCTTAATAAGGTTAAAGATCTGAACGTATTTTTTAGCAGTATATGCTATCAATATGAGAAGAAATTAATCATTTAAAAAAAATAAACGAACTTTTTAAATTTATAATCATAAGGCTAATAGATAAGGTTAGGAAAAAGTTATAGAATAATCCAGGTTGTAAAAAAAAATCTTTTTTTATCAACAATAATATATTTCCATGATTTACAACTCGGGTAACCCTTGACATATGTAAAATTTTGGCACGATAACTTTACTTTATAATATATTAATATATAATTTTAAACAAGACAACCTGGACAATGTTACAATCCCTAAATCATCATAACACTTAGTTCTAATCATTTAACAGACTTGTTTGTACCCATTAGATACCTACTTAAATATTTAAAAAGGATAACAATAACGTAAAAAATACAGTTTTCAAGAAGAAAAAACACAAATGGGTAACTTTTACCTTAGCATAAAGATCTTATTACCATTGTAAGCAGTCTTTTCTGGAAATAATAGAAGAGATCATCAATCAATTGTTACGAAATTGTAAACGGACTTGACTTTTAAGGGCAGACTAAGTCTATGGATTAGGTTAACATTACTTCACTTATTTCTAATCAGTCAACAGATTTGTTTCATATTTGGTTTTAATCTTCTGAAAAAATTACTAACTAGCTTAGTCATCTTCTTCAGATACTGCTAAATCGGGATCTGTATCACGTAAATCACTCTTTGTCACCAATTCATGATAAAAATCATGCACACTTGGGTCAATATATTCTAAGAGAGATATTAAATCTTTTTTCTTTTGAACAGATATAGGCACAGGTCCCTGATAGCATTTTTCAATAGCATTCAGAGAAATCATATTATAGTCTTTATTTCGTTTTGCATATGATAAAGAAAAATATTCCTGAGCATCATAAGTGTCTTTATATTCAAAACACGGGAACTGAAATTTGCTAAATTTCAGAACTCGAACATTTGACCAAACAAATTTTTGGCCGGTGGCATTAGTCTTTTTGATCATTAAATTGTGTTTAATAAATTTTGCAAAATCGTAAAAATCGTTTTCTGTCATTTCAATGACAGAAAACTTGTTTTGCCGTTTTGAAGCCGATCTTACCAACTGGCACCAGTCTCGTGGATGATGTATATTTATTGATGTTCTTTTCCTGGCCCTTTCAATCAAGGCGTGATCACTGTCTACTTCCATATGGGTGTGCCCTGGTATAAGGAATTTATGCTGAATACTTTGTAGCTGCTCAGATTCCTTTACAGCTAGCATTAGTGCAGTAGCAACTATGGAATTTTTATTTTGACCGCTGCACGAGTCAGAATACATGATTAAGTTTTTGGCCTCAGGGTGAAGTAGAGGCAACCTTGTAATTATAAAATCGTATAGGCAAGTTGCGACTTGGTTGGCGCCTCTACCACCACTTGACTCAGGCCACATGTAGCAGTAAGCGGTATTGGTAAAAAAATCATGTATTGTGAGATTGAAAACCCAAAGTTGACGTTTATAAAAGGCTGATTGGGTATTCAGCATTGGAGTGGGGAGGCATTGTTGTAAATCGAAGGCTATTACACATGTTTCTGTACCACTCTGGGCCAATTTTTTGTCATTCCTTTTTTCATCGTAAGCCATCTGACACATTTCTTGGTGCTGAGTTAGCTGATCGTTAATTTGTTTTTTTTCATCGGAGTCAGTTGAAAATTTGAGTTTCATGTTTAAAATATTGCATTTATTACAGGTGTCGATTGTTGGTTTTTTGAAAGACAGGTTAAGGTCTTTAAAAACTTTGGAATAAACAGTCTTAGATACTGGATTATCATTTTCAATCATATAGAGGCTATACATAGTATCTAAAGAAAGATCAGGACTAAGGTATTTTTTCGAAGACTTAGCTCTTGAGTAATGAGACTCATAGGCTGGAAATTTTTTAATATGTCTTTCAACTTCTTTTAATCTGTCAATTGATATCTTTTTGTAGCTAGCAGCCCGACCTCTTTCGCTTTTAGGAACTCTGCCGTATTTTTTAATTTTCTCACAAACAGTTTGAATGAACCTGTTACTTTCTCCAAGAGTTTTAAGAAAACAACCTTTGCATATATCAAACTCCTCAGTGAAATGAATAAGTTTATATGAGTTACTGACTTGTCTAGAACGCGTAGATCCCACTTTACTAGTTTTCTTTTTATTAATTTTAATGAGTCTTTCAACGTACTTTGCTCGCTCGTCATAGGATCCTAAGTTCCAGTATTCTTTGAAAATATTTTCCCTTACCTCGTGTGTTATGCGAGTATTACATTTCATCCTGCAGTCTTTTAGGGGAGCTAAATTTCTGCCAGGTTTCAACTTACCCAATAACGTAACATAGCTTTTACCGGCGTTCCTTAGAACCAACCTGGCTGCTCTTGCTTCTCTTCTTTCTTTGAGAGATTTTCGTTGCTTCTTTTTCTTAAGGTGTACTGATTCTGTTGTTTCTTGATCTACATCATCTTCTACCTCTGGAACATTAATATTTGGTCCATCTTTTGTTGCTTCAGTTGAACGTTGATTTTCTTTCAAGTCTTCAGAAAGATTACCCGCTACTTCGATGTTGATATCCGAAATTCCAGTGTCTTGTTCTTTAGGATTATTAGGCGTTTCTTTAAGCAAACGACTTTTTAAATTTGAATCAGATTCCAGGTCCAGTATACTTATAGATTCGTCTCCTGATGACATATCCTCAACGTCAAACGGTTTTGTTTTAACTTGATCTTGTTCTTGCGCACGTATGATTTTTCCACTAGTCGCACGGCTTGTACTATCTTGCTCACTAGAAAAATCTGGACTTGAAGGAATAACCGTTTTGTTTAAATTTTCTGTTCTTCGTGTTTTTGCTGGAATACTTTCAATGCTTGTATCTAATTCACTTTCGGGGATGTAATCATCACTGCTTCCAGAGCTAAAATCTAAAGAACTATCAATGTTGTCAGATTCTTCAACTTTTTCAGGACTATGATTATTTTTAACTTTGTGAAAATAATCAATAGAGACTATTTGTTCTTTCAAGTTTTCTTTTACTTTCTGCATATCTTTTACTGTAGCTGTTTCTTCTCGGTCTGTATTTTCCTTTCTTTTTTCTTTACTTATATGTCCTACTAGCGAATCTGCCATAATTTTGTCCAAACGTGCCTTTACTGCCAACTGGAAAAATCCATACAGACCTCGATTAGGTATTTTTAAATTTGTCATAATATAATGATTGGAAAGGATTAGTTAACTATAGTTTACTCATAAATCGTGTCAATGATGAGCCTAGCGTTAATGATTACATATACATAGAACCAAGTAACTCTAATTTTTAAGTTTTCAGGGTTCCGAAGCCAAATCCCCTAGATAGGGGGGGGGGGCTCTCTACTTTTAAATTAAGACAGTGAAAATTTAAAAAGACTATGCTGCTAGATTTTAACAAATACTTTCAATGAAAATTGGTTTGAACGTGATCAAACCGGTAGAGTTTTTAAGATATACCCATTTTCATCAATCGCAAATATAACTTTGTCCTTCATACAAACACTATGAAAAGCAAAGTTATTTTTGCTGTCATTTTTTTTTCCCTAGGTGGAAGTAAGTGGACCTCGAATTCAGTTAAATGTTAGCACGGAACCTTCAGTGCGTAGATCCAAGTTGTACTTTGCTGGTTTTTATGCTATACATGAAACAGACGCGTATATCATACTTTGGTAATAATGTCAATATAAAATGACGGAAGACTTTCTAGCAGGAATTAAAAAAAAACTAATAAAACAATGCTACGAATTAACACACAGAAGTTTTTATACGCTAAGCCCAAAAACGCGACTATGAATTCTAAATTCTTCAAGTCAAAAATAATCAATCAATCAAATGCTCGATTGACGTTAGAATCGCGGCCCTGCTTATTTTGAGGTACACAACCCTAAAAACTACCTACTATAAAACCTAAGTAAGAAGTTTAACCTTTACTTGTAGATATAACGCGAAAATTTTCGGTAGGTACCTAAAAATACAATTAAATGTTAATAAACAACATCAATATAAATCTTGTGAGGTACAAAGCTAAGTGCGGGTGTAACTAAATGGTGAGATAATAGGTGTCGCGTGCGTGCGACGGTGCGACGTTTTCTGCGCATGAAAGGTAGGTATATAACTTGGGCATTATTGGGTAAACCCCGACTGGCCTCTCGCTCGACGAGAGAATCGCGCGCGCGGTGCGGTGAGGCATCTCTCGTCGTTCATTTGCAATAAGTCTATGTTCATTTGATGTTCGCGAAGACGCACATTCTCGAAAGAGGAATACCGTCAATCTAGCCAGGCGGTCAAAATAATCTCGCGAATATAACTTTATACAATACCTACTTACAAATTACTTATAACTTACAATTATTATACTGAGAACCAATGCATGTTGTATGCGCAGCATTTGTTATGTGTGTGTGTGTCATAACACGTCATGTTTACACAATGATGAAATTTAAAAAAAACGATGAAACAACTCAATACATACTATATCTAATTAGTTTCGGTTCATGTATAGCAATTAGGAACATAATTTGAATTTAGTAAAGGAATCATGAAGACATTAAACTAAGGTATCTTAAGAAAAAAAATATTTTACACAAAAATAAATCATCGCTGATTGCGTGAAAACGGGTACAACTTACATCAAATTACGGAACCACATTACGAAAAATTAGTGTAAACTGGTATAACTTACATTACGCTTCATAATGACTGTTGTGCGTGAACGTTGGCTGCGGACTGAGCGCTTCTGACCTGCGCAAACACTCACCTGATGTTTTTTCTCACTCATGCATGCATGTTTTACATATCTAGCTTCTCTTTCCTGCGTTACGGAGGTGGAAGGGAGGCAGGGGCGGAGACTCACTTATACCGCTTTACACAATACAAAACACAAAAAAATCTTCAAATATTGCAATACTTCTTGATATAACTCTATTTGTGCAGTATACACATCTTTTTCATTTGGTTTTTAATGATACAACTTCACTTATATCATTATACATTAAAAAAATCTATCCTAAAATTTCATTTATAACGATACAAGTCGAGTTGTAGTTGTTTTCACCGATAAAAAATCAATATTTAATCATGTGTATTTAAATATAACTTGAGTTGTATTTATGAGCACGAAATCCAAATTGAAATTGACAATAGTGTTAAACGTTATAACTCGAGTTGTATTGTTATACATGAATAAATAGTAGTTTTTTGCTAGGTTCATAATGTTATAACTAAACATGCATTTTTATACACGAATAAATTCTTAAAATAGTCAAAAATTTGCCTACTTACATCACTAGGCACGAATGCTAACTACGGCGCTTTATGTCGTAGGAACACGTGGATAAGACAGAAAAATCGGTGTTTTTTTTGTCATTCGTAATGTGCAAAAAAATTAAAATTGATATAAGTCGACTTAAACCCCTTTTCACGGAGACTCCAGAATTTTAACCACCTTCCAAATTTTAATATATGAAACTACGAGACAAAAAACAAATGACGTATTTTTTCTTTTGTTATAGACCAGTACAAAAATATCAAGATAAAGCACTTAAAAAAAGTGCCAAAAACTCAAATTCTTTTATACGGCCGCATAGCCACACTTTGTTTACGCAATGCACATCACATTCATTCATTACGATGGTAATCATAAGTTTTTGTTTTTCGCTTTATACCTATAAGCCTAAAACTGTAAAAATTGAAAACTATGTTGCGAAAAATATTTTCAGATGAAAACTTGATTTACATTTTTTACTTCATGAATAAATCTAGAAGCTCTAAAAAAATTTTGGAAAGTGGTTAAAATTTCATCCTGTATAGTATTACGAGAATGTTCATATAAAACGAACAAAATAAAACAGCAACACGTTTTTTTTACAATTTAATTTTTGATTCGAATGAAACACAGTAGTAATGTACAGTTGTTGTATTACTAGAATGTTAATATGAAACAACAACACGTCGTAAAAAAATACAATTTATTTACTAATTCTAAAGAAACACAAATGTTATAAATTATACTATATTAAATTTAAGGTCAAGTGCGAAATAAAACTCCGACTAAAATAAAGAAGTAATAAAGAAGAAGTCGGAGCAATAAAGTCAGTTAAAAATGAGAAGATATTTTCACAAACGGGGAACACTGAGTGTTAAAACAAATCGTTTCTATTTTAACTTAATTAACTACAAGATACTATAAAATATTGTAAACTTACCTGTGAAAAATGATGTTATTACACTTCTTTTGTTTTTCAGATGTGTTGTGACACAATTTAATAGCAAAAACCGTCATATTTTTTTCCGCGAGATACGTTCAGCGTGCTTTGACATTGAACACTACGGAGCGGCCCGGCGTTTGGAGCCATTTATGGCTCCAAATAAGTTGCTTCAAAATAGGCGCGCGGACTTGGTTTCTGTAGCGTTATTATTCTAAGGTTGCGACTTACTATAGTCCTTAAAATATAGCTTGATTAGAATGACAGTTCTCACTGAAAGAGACGACGTAACTTTGTACCAGCGTCGAACAAGTGAAACACATTTGCACACGAAAAAATATTGGTAACTGGCATGTTAAGAATTTTTTTTATACATTGCTGTACATATTAATAAATTTAATTATATAAAATAGATATTTAAAGTTAAAATCATTAAAATAATCCAGTCACAAAAATTACACCTAACTTGAAAAGACGGCTTACACGGCTTGTGCATTGCCACAACAGGTAAAGACGTCTTTACAAGGTTACGTCATTTTTCATAATCGCTAGTGATGAGGTAAAATCGACAAATCGAAATCGACAGACTTACAGTATTTCAAAATCGAAGTAATGTACTCGTAACATAAATGTTACAAATGATTTAATGAGCATTGGCTGATGCTTAGAACATCAAATTGCAATTATTAATAGTTGACGAAAAATTTTCAAATTTATTAGATTCTATATGCGTTAAAAAAATTCCAATTGATTTTCATGATTGTTACAATTTATTCTCATAATGATCACGACACTGACTTACTGTTAAATCTTAATATAATTATAATACAATTTATGCGTTTAGTTTCGATATTACCTAATAATGGACCAAACCAGTGACTGTGATGTGGCTGCGTCCTCGATAATTTCCTGTCTCGTTGAATAATAAAATCTTAATAAAATTTATTTTATTGGTTTCACACTTGATTTTGCTGTCGGACACTTCATACAAATTTGTATGCAGTGTCCGACAGTTGGCCTACAAAGAGTGTAATATTATAAAATATAAATAACGGATAAATAAATCTGCCATACAAAATCCTTTAATCGTTAGTCGAAAACTAAGCAGAACCCATTAACATAGAGGGCCGCGCGGGTCCTATTTTATTAAAAAAGCTTAAGTTGACGTGTCCGTTAAACTCCGCCCCTTTTAACGAAAGTTTACCTCTCTTTTCAATCAAAGTGACGTTCGGATGCTACCGCTCACTGTGAATTGGCAAACTTATTTTCGAACTGCCCATTCCAACCGTTTTACTGCTCACTACTTGAGTAATTTTTGCACTGACATTGAATGATGAATTATCAGACCAATATTTTCATTATTACTGCTTATGTTTTACTAACTCATTAATTTACTAACCGCCGAAAAATTAAATGCCTGCCCATTAAATTTTTCAACTGATCATGATAACTTCTGTATTGTTTAAATAACAGTTGAAAAAATTAATTCCCATTCTTAACTAATACAAATATTTTTATAAGACTTTAAAATGCTGTTTTCAAGTTCTCAGGTGGGATTTAAAAACTTACAAAAGCTGCCTCTTAGGACTCCGTCGCCATGAAAAAGAAGACTCCAAACGGAAGAGAACTTGAGCGCGACTCACCACGAATTACGACTCGAGCGCTAAAAAGACTCTAGGCATTATGCTGTGGTCAAGAGCTCAATACAGACTTGAGTTTTCAAGTCTTGGAGTCTTGTTGTATAGGAATTTGAGATCCGAGCTTAAGATTTAGGACTCGAAATAGTCACTCGACTATTTCGAGTCCCCTAAATCTTAAGTTCATTTCATTGCAACTTTATACGTACGAATTGAAACATAACACTCAAATAGGCTAATTTCGTAAATTACAAAGGTCAAAATAAAACTTAGCAAGTCAACGATAACATTATATTATTTTTGAATTATATTACATACGTCACTATTTCAACGGTTCCATTATATTAAATCAGGTATACAACTCTGCACTCAGCATTTTTTTTGTTGAGAAGTACGTCAGTCTCCAAATGATTGGTGCATGAACTTTTTGGAATATTCGTAAACGACGAAAAGAGCAGCGGTAGCAGGAATGGTTCTTACTAGTGTAGGTTTCAAACCATTATACAGAGCTAACACACCTGAAAATAATAATAAATATATTTAACGACTATTAGGCAATGGTTCACCATATCACACGAGACACGTATGTGCAAACGTAGGTGTTAAATGACCATATCATTTAACACCTACGTTTGCACATACGCCAGATGTTCGATGTCAGGATTGTTATATTTGTTTTATTATGTACTAGCTGTAGCCCGCGACTTCATACGCGAAGAATTTTTAACTTAAAGCTATGTATAGAAATGATTCCACGGGCCTACCCTCAGATCATATAAAGAAAATAAGTGTGGACAACATCACATACATTATACACAAATAGATATGAAATGGGGACGTGGCGCGTGCGAATCCAATATGGGCAAACAGAACTATTGCAGACCGCGGCGAATTATTTAATGAAAACATCCATGTAACGATTATTGTATTTGCACAATATACATTGAAGGCTTAATACTAATTAGCTGTGTTGTGAGTACTATGCGACTGCGCAATGTATCGAGGTTTAATCAATGCGTTCACTGCCCGACGTGTGCGTCGCGACCACACTTTGTAGCGACACACTAATTTGCACACACCAAATGACTCATTTTGTAAGCGAGTAAGTGGTAGCCGCTGTGATTGGGTTCATGTTTGTGTGCGCGCCAATGAGCGTTGTAAATTGATATAATGTGATCCTTATGCTTACAACAGTGTTATTGTAGTTGCGTTGCACACAAATAATTCGGAGACACGGGTTCGCTAAGGATTTACGAGTAATGTCATATCTCCTTCTTGATATGATCTGAGGGCCTACCTATATGTTATTCCAGCCGGTAAACCATCACATCAACCATTTTCATTTAGATCCGATTAACTGAAACTTTGTTTTAAAATTATCCCACGATACCGTACCCATTCCAGGGATAAAAGTAGCCTATATGTTATTTCTGTTACTAGCTGTTGCCCGCGCAATTTTAATTTAAAGCTATGTATTAAAATTATTTTTGGGAACCGTATCAAAAGTATTTTTCCGGACAAAAAGTAGCCTTTATTTCGTTTAATGAAAACTATGTAATGAAATTATCCCACCGGAACATTACCTTTTCCCGGAATAAAAAGTTACTTATAAGTCGTTCCAGTCAATAGCTGTTGCCGGTAAAGTTAAGAAAGAGATTGACTTTATTATGTCGACGAAGAAGCAGATATTCAATGATGTCTCTATGATCAATACCGTTAAAACAGGAAGTGATCACCGTTTGGTACAAGGCACATTGAATATCAATATTAGGCTCGAAAGATCTCGACTGATAAGGTCTACGCTCCGACGAATACCTGCACAACTTCAAAACCCCGGGAGCTTTCAACACGAACTTCAAAACCGCTTCGACGCCCTTGAAAACTGCTTAGATGTGGACAATCTGAACAACGTGGTGGTAGATTCTGTACGTACGGTAGGGTCCAAGCACTTTAAAACGGTTAACTATTGTTTGATGTAGAGGGGCAAACCACCATCTTTCGCCCCAAGCCAACCTCACCTGCACGCGGTGCATCCTGCTGGACGACGAACGAGGCTCTGGCAATCGACCGACCGATGGCGGTATAACCATCGGTAGCAGCGTCATCGGTGCAAGAAGCTACGCCCTGCGATCGCCAACCCGTCTGCCCAGCGTGGCAATTATGGGCATAACCTTCAATGCAGACGCACAAAAAGCCACGGCCCCCAGTTCCCGGCGGTCCCGCTATTCCTGGTCATGGTGGCGACCACGGTAACGGGACGGGGGTTGCGAAGAATCTCCGGGTTACGGGCGGCCACCAAAAACAACTGACCCTGGATACGTACCACGGACGCACGCTACGGCTAGACTCGCATCTGGCTCAACTTGAGGTGGAACTTGGGAAGATTAGGTAGCATATCCTAGGGCTATGTGAAGTCCGAAGAGAGGGGGAGGACACCATAACCCTCGAGTCAGGCCACCTAATGTACTTTCGTGAGGGAGACCAACAATCCCAAGGTGGCGTTGGGTTTCTGGTAAATAAGTCCCTTTCTGACAACGTTGTGGAAGTGTCCAGTGTGTCGAACAGGGTAGCGTACCTTATTGTTAAGCTCACCGAGAGGTATAGCCTCAAGGTGGTTCAAGCGTACGCAACGACCTCGAAACACTCGGACGAAGAGGTGGAGGATATGTTTGATGACATATAAAGGCCCTGCACTTCACCACTAAGACTCACTACAGCGTTGTTATGGGGGACTTCAACGCAGAAACCATAGGGGGCAAATGCTTGTCAACTTCCTCGAACGGGAAGGGCTCTTCTTGATGAACTCCTTCTTTAAGAAACAGCCCCAAAGGAAGTGGACGTGGCCAAAGCCCCGACACTATGGCGAAAAATGAGATTGACTTCACCATGACAAACAAGAAGCATATATTCAGAGACGTCTCCGTGATCAACAGGTTTATACCGGAAGCGATCACCGACTCGTTCGAGGCTCTCTGAATATCGATTTTAAGGCTGAACGTGTCCGTCTGATGAAGTCAAGGCTCCGACCTACTTTTCTCCAAACCATGATAGGATCTGAAACGTTCCGGTCAAACCTGGAAAACCGACTGGCTGCCGTGGAAACCACAACAGACGTAAACCAGGACCTCGAAAATGTGGTTCGGATCCTCAGGGAAAAAGGTACGAGATTTTGTGAAATGCAGCGTAAGGGCAGGAAGTCAAAGATTTTGGAAAGGACTTTAGGGCTGATTAAGGAACGATGTGAAAACCCACCCGTCTTTTCTATTAAAAGAGCGATCGAGCAAAATCGGGGGTCGAAAGTGTTCGTACAATCTCTTGGAAGAAGCCACCTGACGAAACTGACCACAGCAAGTGGAGAAGTCGTTGCTTCGAAGCCAGCAGTCCTTTCCGAAGTAGAACGCTTCTATGGCCGGTTATACGCTTCGCATGCATCTCGACCTGATCCCGAAAATGAGGACCCTAGAGCCGCGTTAACACGCCACTACACTCAAGACCTGCCAGAAGTAAGCATTGATGAAATCGAGATGGCTCTTAAACAGCTGAAAATTGGAAAAGCTCCTGGAGAGGATGGCGTTACAACAGAGTTGCTAAAGGCTGGAGGTAAACCCGTACTGAGGGAGCTTCAAAAGCTTTTTAACGGTGTCCTGTTTGAAGGGAGAACTCCGGAGGCGTGGAGTAGGAGTGTTGTCGTCCTGTTCTTCAAAAAAGGAGATAAGACCCTGCTGAAGAACTATCGACAGATTTCCCTTCTAAGCCACGTCTATAAGCTGTTTTCAAAAGTCGTCACGAACCGCCTTGCGCGAAGACTCAACGAATTCGAACCACCGGAACAGGCTGGATTTCGGAGCGGGTACGGCACCATAGACCACATCCACATAGTGTGGCAGATTATACAGAAGACCGAAGAGTATAATCAGCCCTTGTGTCTAACATTCGTGGATTAGGAGAAAGCCTTCGACTCGATAGAGATCTGGTCCATTTTGGAGTCCCTGCAGCGTTGCCAAGTAGATTGGCGGTACGTCCAAGTGACGAGATGTCTCTACGAAGTCGCCACCATGTCCGTCCAAGTACAGAATCAGCAAACATAACCTATACCGTTGCATCGAGGAGTAAGACAAGGGGACGTCATTTCCCCGAAATTGTTCGCAAATGCAATGGACTATAAATGTTCAAGACGCTGCAATGGAAAGGACGAGGAATCAACATCAATGGCGAATACATCTCTCACTTGCGATTTGCAGACGACATCGTCATTATGGCAGAAACGCTGCAGGACCTACAACAGATGCTGAATGACCTGGCTGACTCTTCTATGCGTATCGGCTTGCGGATGAACCTGGATAAAACCAAGGTTATGTTCAATGAACATATACTAACGCAACCGATTGCGATGCACGGTACCTTCCTCGAAGTTGTTCAGAAATACGTGTCCTTGGGCAGACATTGCAGTTAGGTAGAAACAACTTTGAGGATGAGGTGAACAGAAGAATTCAGTTAGGTTGGGCAGTATTTGGGAATGGGACTTCCAGTCTTCTTATCGTCGATCCCATAATGCCTCAAGACAAAACTCTGCAATCAGTGCGTCCTACCCGTCATGACATACGGAGCCGAAACGTGGACACTGACAGTACGGCTAGTCCACAAGTTCAAAGTCGCTCAGCGGGCTATGGAAAGAGCTATGCTCGGAGTTTCTCTTAGGGATAAAATCAGAAATGAGGTGATCCGGCAGAGAACTAAAGTTACCGACATAGCCCACCGGATTAGCAAGCTGAAGTGGCAGTGGGCTGGCCATATTAGCCGCAGAACTGACAACCGATGAGGTAAAAGAGTTCTTGAGTGGAGACCGCGTCTCGGCAAACGTAGTGTAGGACGCCCTCAGGCCAGGTGGAGTGATGATTTGCGCAAGGTGGCTGGCAGGACCTGGATGCGAGAAGCCGAGGATCGACCTAAGTAGCGTGCAATTGGAGAGGCCTATGTCCAGCAGTGGACTGTGATAGGCTGATGATGATGATGATGATAATGACTATTGTTTAACAAAAAACGTATGACAAAAGATCACTTTACAAACAACGTTTGAAAAACTATCATTTGACAAACTTTCATTTCGCAAACATATTGCTTTAAAAAGAATCGTTTGACATAATACAGGCTCCCAATTTAGCTAATTTACAAATGGCTCAATAGAATCGCACTTGTACCACAATTGTATATTTTGACACATTTAATATGGTAGTCATGTCAAAATATACGATTGCGATGCCATTGCGATTCTATTTAGCCATTTATAAATTAACAGAATTGGGGCCCAGGTTTCGCAAAATGTTTTACTTAGGATATATTTCAACTGTTAAAATATTATTTTAATAATGTCTACATGAGTAAATTATTCGTTTGCCAAAATGGTGATTTTACAAAAAGTTTGTAGATAAATTATTTTATTAAATTAAAAAAAACTTTTTTCTGTCTATTATTGGACGTATGAAATGCGAAAAAACTAAATATATCAATGACTTTTTTATGCCTTTGTGTGGTCACTGTTCTAACCTAACCTAACCTACACTCTTTCTAACCTACTGGACTTTTAAGGCAATTAAATAACATGAACACACATTTTGCGTTCCGTTACGAATTAAATCTATTTTAAAAATACCTAAAATCGTCACACTTATTACACTATGCTTTTGTACTACATGTATTAGACAGATTGTTGTATTAACCCCTCAAGTGATTTGATGAATAATGGCCGCAGGTCTTTAAAACGTCAACATCGAAAAATTGCCGACTGCCGTTGAGCGTCGAGGTGCGAAAGCGAGGGCGCGCTGGTTTTTACCTACTTTCAGATTTTCGATGATATCTTCATAAACAATTGTAACTATATCGTCACATATTTTCAGAAACTAGATAAAATATTCTATATGTTTATTTAAAATGTATGTCAAAAAGGATAGGTTAATAAAAAAAACAAGGATCAAATTACAAAGTTCTATTATTTCCACTGCTTTTTTTAAAGAATAGCCTTTATAACTTATTAAATGCACTTAAATACAAAATTTTTCACTAATGTAGTAGAATGATATATCGGCTATATGAATAAGTTCCATAAATAGGATTACCGGAGTAAAAAAAATGAATTCAAACACATTTTACTACAGCCACTAAACAGAAGACAAATCAAGCTAACTTAAGGGAGTACTTTCGTCTGTTTTTACTATGAAAACATGTTCATGTAGCAATGGAATATCACTAGCCCTTTTCTCCCTGTACAGTTTGCCATTCGTAAAACTGAGAAAGACTCTATAGTTCTGGATTTATACATGGTTTTATTGGCACTAACAGCGCGTGCCGCCAGGCGGCAAGTAACGCTTGTCGGTGATTTTATGGCTTGCTGCCAGTCGGTACACGACGCTTGACGGTTATTATATTGCTTGCCGCTACGCTAGAGAGGTTATCGTGGATTTTGGTAAATAAAATACTTACCAAGCAATGCATTTTGTCAAATGGTACTTATGCTTTACGCTGCATTTTTGTTAACATCATACATAATGTTAGGTATATCTTATTCTAGCGCTTAGCCAATTACAGAGTTTCACAACGTGGAATATCAAAACAAAGCGAAAATAACCGTGTGAAGAAAACATATACCTATAATTGCAATCTGAGGCTAACTAAAATAGTTCAAAAATAAAGATAAACTACACATTAACTCTTCAACAAACAAACAAAGATCTAGAGATCAAACACTAAAAGCAAAAACAATAAACAACACACACAAAAAACAGACACAACTGTGGTTACAGTGCAGTCGTACTCCAATCTTAAACCAACAACATAATTTACATTATTAACATTAACATTATGGCAACCGGGTAGTCATTAGGGCAAGTAGTTAAGTAAGCAAGGGTTGAGACACTGGGTCACAATCACACATTGTTATGCACTAGGTACTCTCACAAGAAAGCTACAAGGTGACATCAAAACTTTTGTTGCTCAGATAGCTTTAAAGTAACTTGTTTTTTAAAACGAGACCTAGGCAAGTGGATTATGTCTATGCTCCGAAATTTTGCGTTATATATTCTGGGCAGGCGAGTCATAATGGCGTTGCTACCGTAGTTGGTGCGATGATTAGGTGTACTTAATAAGGGGGTGTTTCTGGTACGATACTTCGGTGTGCAGAATCTAATATTAGCAAGAATGTCAGGGCAATTTATTTTATTATGTAAAATATCGTGTAGGAAACACATATCAAGTAACTCGCATCTTGACTCCAGCGATAATAGACCATGTTTTACACATTCTTCAGCATATGAGTGACTATGAGACACTCCAAGTTTAAAATTAAGATGCTTAAGAAAAAGTTTTTGAATTCTCTCTAACTTATTTATATATTTCTTATACTGTGGACACCATATTGAGCTACCATATTCAAGAATACTGCGACAATATGCGTAGTACTCGTAGATAGTTTTTAAAGTGTTTGAATTATAAAAAGGTTTACAAGTTCTGATAATAAAACCAAAATTGCGATATGATCTTTTTACTATGCCATTAATGTGATCTGAGAATTTCATTTTAGAATCTAATATAATTCCTAAGTCTTTAACATTTTCCACCCGCTTAATAACTTGACCATTAAAGTGATATGAAAAGTTAATTTTATTATTTTTACGACTGAAACTGATGCAGACATTTATTAATATTTACATTAATGTTGTTACGCATGTAGTAGCTATACAAACTATCTAAGTCGCATTGAATTTTTGTTGTTTTGCCAACTAATAATTGTGTTAAAAAAATAATCAATTTGTGAAATAAGTTTTACCATAATGAATAGTTTTTTAGTAAATATATTGTCTCATGAGTAGTTTATTAAACAATAGCTTGTAATATGATAAATTAATCAAGTATAATTTTGTCAAATGATTGTCCACCCTTTAAAACACGTCGTAACAGAATCAAGAAACTCTTCGACCAAACAATCCAACTCATAAAACAGGGAGGCTAAAATGAGATAACAGAATCCAGAGGATGCAAGTCAGCATAAGCGGCTAAATAGACCAATATCGAAGTCTCTGACGAGTGACCTGCGCCAATTTAGTACCAATCGTAATAAAGAGGCATCGCGCGGAACAAAGGCTCCAAAGTGTTCGCAAGAGATCTGTCTATTGGGCAAAACCAACTGGCTAAGCTGAAAGTCATGACGGTAGAATCGTAGAAGTCGTCGTAGAAACGATGATCATCATCGCGCTGTCGGTTGGTTCGCTTGACATTCCAAGTGCCAGCTAGCCTTAACTACTAAAAAATCTTCTACTATTATCTCCAAATACAGTTACATAGTCATTAAAATGTATGTATGACATAAAAAAGGGCGATACACCGTATAGACAAACGACTACTCGTCGACTAAGTGGGTGTAATACGACGTTCTATTTAACATCATTATATTAGTTACATCATTATCTAGTACAGCTGCATCACTTTGACCTCCGCGCTTTGACATATTGCGATAACGAAAATCTACCGGAACTGACTAAGGCTGTCAATACAGTAATTTATGACAAAAGTGTACTGCGTAAAACTAGATCTCTATAAGTATCAATGAATGGTTCGAATGCATTCTACAGGCTGAATTTGAAATCAATCTACAAAATTTAAAATGATGTTCTTTTAATATCACAGATTGACTAGAAAATAAGTTATACGTAAACAGAAGAAGAAATTAAAAAATAAAATTTTTGTGTTTATCAACAGATTCACGACAGTTTTGTACACTTCTGTACCATAGATTCATTTTATTTCATTTGAACTGGTAATATGTTTATTATTTGATTCGAAAGAACTGAAATTACAAAAATATGCACTCTTCTGACTTTAAAGTATTTCACAAAATGTTAAAAGTTTGTCGATTGTTTTTAAAAATAAATCACCCTATAAACTAGCTCTATATCTATTATCCTTAAAATCATGACTTACGCATTAATTTCATTCAATATTTAATAAAAAAATAAGATATTAGTCTGTGCTAAAATGGTGGATATACTAGAAGTTAGATCTCTAGGAATACATTAGTTGAAAACATGCATTGATTTCATGCAATAGTTTTTGCGCGATGCACGTACAAACTCACAGAAAATTTTTGTCCTGACTTCTGTTGCCCAAATTGAAATCGAAGATAACCTTTGATTCTAGTTCTAACATGTACAGACATCAGCATGTTACAATTAAGAATTAAATGTTTCACTAACCTTCTTTTTTTATTATTTCATATCCCACAGTTAAAAACTTTTGACTTGTATTTGATATTTGTACTCTGGATTTGATTACGTCTGTAGGAAATATGACAGTCCAAAGAACTAATCCACCTACGGCGCCTGCGACCATCGTCTTTACGAAACCAATGTCATCTTTAGATTGTCCAGGGTTTGTTAGGAGTTCTCTTGTGCCTGGAATAAGAGTTAGTTGTTAAATTAAATAAATCATACTAAACTAAAAAAAATGTGTTTTGCTTCTGACTACACTGTCCTCTACCAGACCTTTCACATACTCTCGAGACATTGCGATGAGTAAGAGAGACAAAGTAATAGAGTCGATATTATTATTATTATGGAAGAACTTGATGAAGAGGATAAATCCATCAAATATGAGGCAGAAGTAATAAGATCAATGCTACGAAATTATTCTAGAAAATTTACTTGTTTTAGTGGAGGATCAAATACTGTGGAAGAAATCTCAAAAAACAAACAACTTGTATTATTTTACTAGCCGAAAATTTTTCTTAGTCGCATTAACCGAAAAAATCGACGAAACTCCTTTTGGCTTACAGCACAAAGCATTAAATAATTTTGTCGACACACAAAATGTCTGGGTAGCACAATGTTTATAGCAGCAGTCCGGTAACCGGAAGGTTCACGTCCCACCTCAGGCAGTTCTTTTTTTTATCAAGGAATAGTTTTTCAAGTAAATACTTCCAAATCAAATTCAAAGGAAAACATGGTTGGTCATTTGGCAAGGTGATTATGCCTGTACCCATCATGTTTAACTTGAAATTGAATATAGAGGCTTTGCCCTGCTGGGGGATGATTGAAGGCTCACATTTTTTTACTTTTACTTTGCACATTATGTAGCTTGATGATATAAAAATAGTGTACGAGGGCGGGTCAATAAGTCCGTGACTTTTTGAATTTCTGACCTCTTTACCGAAAAAGCAACACTACTCCTGGCAACAGGTATCTGTCAGTTGACTCCTACTAAAATTTGAACTTGCTGCGTCAGTTAGTTTGTGTCTGACAGCTATCTTTATCAGACTACCCAGTAATATGAGGAATAAATGGAAAAAAGTGAATTTCGTGTGCTTATTAAGCATTATTTTTTGCGAAAAAAAATCATTACCGAGACCAAGGCTAAGCTTGATAAATACTATGGGGACTCTGCACCATCGATTTCAATGGTAAAAAAGTGGTTTACTGAATTTCATTGTGGCCGTACAAGCACTGAAGATGCCGAACGTCCTGGACGCCCAGTTGAGGTCTCTACACCCGAAACAATCGAAAAAATTCACGATATGGTGTTGGCCGACCGAAGATTGAAAGTGCAAGAGATTGTGGAAGCCGTAGGGATCTCGCATGGCTCAGTGGTTTCAATTTTGAAAGATCACTTGGGTATGAGAATGCTTTCCGCAAGATGGGTGCCGCGTTTGCTCACAGTCGACCACAAACGCAATCGTGTAACAACTTCACAGGAAGGTTTGGCGTTGTTTAGTCGCAATATGGAGGAGTTTTTTTAATTTTTTGCCGTCGTTTTGTAACCGTGGACGAAACATGGATCCATCACAACACACCAGAGACCAAACAACAGTCAAAACAGTGGGTTTCTAAGGGTGAATCAGCGCCAAAGAAGGCCAAGGTGGGTTTGTCAGCCAATAAAGTTATGGCGACTGTTTTTTGGGATGCACGTGGGATAATCTACATTGACTACCTTCAAAAGGGAAGAACAATCAATGGGGAATATTATGCCAACTTATTGGACCGCTTCAATGACGATTTGAAAAAAAAAACCGACCTCATTTGGCCAAGAAAAAAGTTCTTTTCCACCAAGACAATGCAAGGGTGCACACATGTGCAGTTGCCATGGCAAAAATCCATGAATTGGGCTATGAATTGCTCCCTCATCCGCCCTATTCTCCAGATCTGGCTCCGAGTGACTACTTCTTGTTCCCAAACCTGAAGAAATGGCTTGGTGGAAAAAGATTTGACTCCAATGATAAAGTCATCTCGCAAAGAAAGGTCTATTTTGAGGACCTCGACAAATCATATTTTTTGGAAGGGATAAAAAAATTGGAGAAGCGTTGGACAAAGTGTATAGAGCTCAAGGGAGACTACGTTGAAAAATAAAATGATTTGTTTATCAAAAAATCTATGTTTTATTCCAAAAGTCACGGACTTATTGACCCGCCCTCGTATTTATTCTACTAAAGTCAAACATAACGATTTAATTAAGGTAGCCCAACGCAACAATTGTAATCATTACTACCTTCATATCCTCCAAAAAAGAAGAAGTACCCCGGCATCTCTCTCATTATTGTAGGAACCAGACCTCTAAAAAGTCCTTGTATTCCATATTGTCTAAAAATCTGCTGTGTTAACTGTAGGGGTGTCACCTTAACCTGAAATATATAAAAAAAATAACTACTATGATTTATCTACCTTACCATATACATGGTGTGAAAAATCTAAACGCAGACCCTGAAGTTACGCAATCTGAAAAGCAAACCAAGCCAAATTACAAAATATTATAGCTGGGAAATGATTTTTATTTATGGGACTCATAAAAATATTATAATTCGTAGCGCGCAATGTATAGCAGCCGTAGCGTAGGCCGCTGCTCTGGAAATGGTTGCTAAGTTCAAAAGTCGTCCGCGCTGAGCCGTACATTGCGTATTTTATTAAAATGCCTTATTATGAACGAAATAATAAAAATAACCACTATGTTTGTATGTAGAAAAGTTTTTAAGTATCCTTTGGCAACATCATCATCATCATCAGTCTATTGCAGTCCACTGCTGGACATAGGCCTCTCCAAATGCACGCCACTTAGGTCGATCCTCGGCTTCTCGCATCCAGCTCCTGCCAGCCACCTTGCGCAAATCATCACTCCACCTGGCCTGAGGGCGTCCTACATTACGTTTTCCGAGACGCGGTCTCCACTCAAGAACTCGTTTACCCCATCGGTTGTCGGTTCTGCGGCTAATATGGCCAGCCCACTGCCACTTCATCTTGCTAATCCGGTGGGCTATGTCGGTAACTTTAGTTCTCTGCCGGATCACCTCATTTCTGATTTTTTCCCTAAGAGAAACTCCGAGCATAGCTCTTTCTATAGCCCGCTGAGCGACTTTGAACTTGTGGACTAGCCGTACCGTCAGTATCCACGTTTCGGCTCCCTATGTCATGACGGGTAGTAGGACGCACTGATTGAAGAATTTCGTCTTGAGGCATTGTGGGATCGACGATGAGAAGACTCGACGTAGTTTCCCAAATGCTGCCCAACCCAACTGAATTCTTCTGTTCACCTCATCCTCAAAGTTGTTTTTACCCAACTGCAGTATCTGCCCAAGGTACACATATTTCTGAACAACTTCCGAGGACGGCACCGTGGATCACAATCAGTTGCGGTAGTACGTGTTCATTGAACATAACCTTGGTTTTATCCAGGTTCATCCGCAAGCCGATGCATACAGAAGATTCAGCCAGATCATTCAGCATCTGTTGTAGGTCCTGCAGCGTTTCTGCCATAATGACGATGTCGTCTGCAAATCGCAAGTGAGAGATGTATTCGCCATTGATGTTAATGCCCTTGTCCTTTCCAGTGCAGCGTCTTGAACATATCCTCCATTGCATTTGTGAACAATTTCGGGGAAATGACGTCCCCTTGTCTCACTCCTCGATGCAACGGTATAGGTTTTGTTTGCTGATTCTTTTGGCAACAGTTTTTGTAATAAAATGGAAAACAAAATTGTGACTTTGACCCTCAATATCTTTGGAACCAGCTGTTTCCCAGGTATGGTCCTAAAGAGAAAAATAATCCTAATGATGGGGACAATACGTGGTTTTCGGATCTACGTTTGGTTTTTTTACACCCGTTTTTTAGTTTTGGCATGCACATGCAAGAAACTTAACACAGATCGCAAAGAGCAGTTACTTCAGTGAACCAAAACACAGTAAGGAAGGAAAGATATCCCTCTAGCTACTATTAAAAAATTTGATAACTTTAAGGTGGGTTTTCTAAGACTAGTATGTATATCAAAAAAAGTTGAATAAGAAATATGCTGGAATATAAATTAACTTGTATCACTACAAAACAAAAACGCATACAATTATTTGAATGTAGTATGAGTGCGGCTTGACTTATGAATTGTTTATTGAATAATATTATGTGTTATCAGTTTTATAGAAAGGACTTAAAGATGTTTTTATTGTGTATTGTGATTATTCTGATAATTATGTACTTCCTGATTAGCAATTATCTAACAATAATATAGATAAACTTGTTATCAAATACGATGAAATTTTAACCACCTTCCAAATTTTAATATATCAATCTGAGAGACAAAAAACAAATGATGTATTTTTTCTTTTGGTATAGCCCAGTACAAAAATGTCAAGATAAAGCACTTAGAAAATGTCTTTGATATGGCCGCCTAGCAACACTTTTTTTACGCGATTCGCATGTCATTTATTCATTACGATACTATTCATACGTTTTTAATTTTCCCTTTATACCTTATCAGGCCTAGGATCGTAAAAATTGAAAACTATATTGCGAAAAATATTTTCGGGTGAAAGCTTGATTTACATTTTTTACCTCATAAATGGGCTCTAAATACAATATCGAACGCTTATAAAAATTTTGGAAAGTGGTTAAAATTTCACCCATAATGTTATCAAAACATACTTCAACGTAATAGAAATTATATTTTGACAATAGAAAATAATTAATGTTCAGTTTCCAAAATTTTTATTATTTACATGATAATAAGAAAAAATAAATAATACTTGGTTAAAGAAACAACAACTACTTCACCTGTCTCAATAACAAATTTTCCAATGACATATTCTGTATGTTTAATTGTGGTTATCTGTTAAAGCCCACATACAATTAACATACACACTGAGCATAGGTACCACTTTAAAGGTCTTTCTATTTAACAGTACCTATATTTTTTGTAAGGATCTCCAATTTATGTCAAGTATTATAATATTAATTCATAGTTCAACTTTATAAAAGTGATATATTTAAATTTAACACCAGATTAAATGCTATTAATTGAGGTCTTACTAATCGGGTACCAAAACAAATCACCATACAGCTGTTTGTGAAGTTTGCACACTGATTTCCCGCATGGCTTGCAGCTGGCATTTGATCAGTTCAGTTGGGCAAAGCGTGAATGAAGAAAAAAATGCTGCCAGAAATCCTGCTGATGCATTGCCCAATGCAGAGAGTTGATCCACACTCTAAAACATGTTTTCTAAATCAGTTGCATTTTTAATTAAAAATAAAGCTATTTGTGTACATAGCATACACACATCACATAACATTTATTTATTATACATAGTCTAAAAATGGCAAGCCACTTACATGGAGTCTAGCTAGAGTTTTTTTTATTTAGGAATTCATAGTCTGTATGTGTTTTTATTCGAGACAAATCTCAAGAGACTATTAGTAAAAGAAAGTTGTTATTTGCCATAAGTAGATAATAATATAAATAACGACTCCAATATCGAATAAACTGTATAAAAATGGATCTCAAATCTCATCTCGTAAAATTTAGAACTGTGAAACGGCAATTTCAAACTTAAAATTATAAATTTAACGGGTATGGGACAGAGATAGCTTCATAGCTGCTTACTTGTGTTATATGTAAAGTTGTACAAAACAGACATTTCAATTACACCAAAAATCTCAATAAAAAAAGGTTTTACTTGTTTTAATATTTTTCTTATATTATAACACCATGCAATGACAGCCCAAACTACAGTTTAGGCTGTCATTGCATGGTGTTTTAAATCGAAAAATGTTTTTTAAATTATTAGAGAGTTACCACTCCTACCCCTCTTCTAGCTAAACAATTATTCATGGATGTGAGAAAAGTAGACTGGTTTCTAACAAATTCGTGAAAATATGTTTAGATAAAGTCAAAATACAAACAATGTTCAATTAGGTATTGAGCAGTAATAATCAAGTATGTTGGCATTTGCTACATGCAACTTTGGAACCCTACACTGTGTGTGTGGCTCAACGTACAACATGTTTCTTTTGATATACCCTAATTCTAAGGTTATGTTCTATAGGTAAAAGTAATATAAAACGCCCTAGAACACGTGGTTCCAAAATCAATAGTTTCGAATATAACATCAATTTTTGTTAAATTTGTAAAAAAAAAAAACCAGTATGGCGAATTCTTAGTTTTGCGAGACGTTGGCAAACTTACACTAAAGTGTAGTACTTAGTAAAGTAGCGGGAGAGCGTAACTTGTAAAAAACATTTACGTGTTTGGGTGTTTCATTGATAAGTAGGTATGAGTAAATCGTTTTCATTCAAAAGTTCATTCATAACAAGGTAAGGGTGTTTTACATAAACAGTTGTGACTTTATAGAATTATTTTGTATGAAAAAATTAAACAAAAAAAATATTATAATTAAAAATAATTCATATGCAATTGGATTCTATACCATGGTCTGTTTAATATCAAAAGGAACACGTTGTATACTTGGCCGGTTTTTAAGACTACACTGTATTCAATGGTAATAGTTCTTACCTCTGTTCCAGTAATATTACAAACAAATTTTTGACAGTAACCATATGCTGCAAAAAGAACAGAGTTCTCTGCTACATTTGCCATGATAGCTGGGGTAGTGCCAGCATATAAGCCTCGGATTATTCCATCATTCCTTAAAGTTTGTTTCAGGCAATGATACATTCCTTTATATAAATGTGGAAATGTTTGCATTTTCACTTTTACAGTATCTAATGGTTGACCGACATATACAACAGCCACTCCACCTATAAGCAGAAATAAACAAAAATATATCAAAATTCATAAAATTGTTTCATCATCAGCATCATTTCAATCGTCCATAGCTAGAAAGTAAATAGAAATAGGCTGATTTTACTAACAAGTATTCAATGCAGGCCATGATATTTTAAAGTATTAACCCTCGATCGTGAGTTATTCCAGACACAGTTGAAATCAATTGTTATCGTGGCACCCGAGTGTCTCCTGGGGGTTGAGGGATTAAGTTAAAGTTGTGTCAATTTGTTAACCACTGTGTCAATATTTACTTAAAATTTTTAGGTAATTATTTTGACAACTTACCCAAAGACCCAGCGGTAAAATCTATTAAACCATTTTTTATATTTCCAGACGAAGCTGATGAATGTGCCATTGTCTCACTTTCGGTGGTAGGTACCTAAGTCCTAAAAATAAATTCCACATTCGTAAATGTTTTCTGTCAATACATTACGGTTCGGTAAATAGATTTGCTCAAATCATAACACTATGAAGGAAGAACATAGGTAAGACACAAAACCATCAAAATCTTTGGAAATTTAACTATGAAATAGAAATCAGTAGGTATGTACTTACGCTAAAAAGTTTGTAAAAAATTGAACAAAGTGCTAAATGTGTATTAAAATTTATTGTGTAGGTTATGATCAAAAGTAGAGCTACACATACATCACACACACACGCACGAGACAGATAACACGTTTAAAAATATCTTAAATGATAAATTTTGTTATCATGACAAAAACAATTAGCAAGTGTTATAACCAGTGGTAAAACAATCTACACTTGTCAGGTGTCACTTTGGTGCCGGTGGTCCGATACATCAGTGTTGCCAGACGGGTCTTATCAGAAGTTACCTGAAGTTTAAAAAAGTAACTTTTTAAGCTATTTTTAGGCCTTGAGCGTGGAGACCGAATCCAGAAATTCCGTAACGAAAATAATCCTAACACCCACACCCACACACTCGGGGCGAGGCACGATCGAACAATTTTGAATTTCCGAAATTTAAAAGAATTTAAAACAAAATAAGGATTTTGACAGTATGGTTGCCTATGGTAACCATATCTGCCAAAATGACAGAAAAATTTAATTACAAAAGTCAAAATTAGAAAATACTTAAAATTATAAAATTAAGCTATTGCATAGCTTCTATCGCGGGCCTTGAGCGTGGAGACCGAATCCAGAAATTCCGTAACGAAAATAACCTAACACCCCCCACTCCGACCGGCACAGCTCTCCGGTCCTCTGTGCCTTCCCCTTTTGTTCCTCTGTGCCTTCCACTTTTGTAAAAATAACAGTAACGATGACAATAACAGTATTCACATATTGAATACTTTACTATATAATATTTGTCAAAATAATGACAAATTTGTGTTTTTTGACACCAACAAATTTACAAAAAATTGTTGTGTTATGACTGGCAGCTCTATACACCTGCCTAACAAAATGAAAAAACAAATAGCAAGTTTGCTAGCTTACAATATTAACAGTTTTGTTATTAAAACAAAAACTTTTTGTAGTGAACCGATTAGTAAATGTACTAATCCAAGTATTTTTCCTTTGACAACCTCTGAGGCTTTAAACTAAGAGGGAAGACAAAAGCTAGGCCGAATATGTATTTTAATGTTGTTCATCAAAACATTCAAGGCCTGGCCGTTTTTAAAAGATTTTAATGTTCATGTAATTTGCCTCACAGAACATTGGATAAAAAAACATGAACTAATGTTAAACATTGAAAATCATAAAGTCGGTAGTTCGCTCATAAGGGAGTCTGCATCTAGAGGAGGATCACTTATTCTTGTTAAAAATGAATTCAAATGAAAAGAACGCAAAGACATCGTGTCGCTTTCAGTTGAGCGAACTATTGAGCTAGCATGTGTTGAGCTGGAACAATTTATAATAATTAGCGTGTATAGCCCCCCCAAATCTTATTACCATATTTTTGAATCCACTATGGATGAGGCTCTGAGAAGGCTATCAAAATCGTGTAAAAAAGTAGTTGTATGCGGTGATTTCAACGTTAATATATTAGAAGACACACAAACGTCCACTCAATTTCTTAATCTCTTCAAGTCATATGATTTAATAAATCTTTTCAATGAACCTACCAGGGTAACGCCCACGTCGGCTACTTGCTTAGGTAATATTTTTTGTAATGGTAAAGTGTTAAAAAAAACTATATTGAATTGTCTAACTTCAGACCATAGTGGACAGGAAGCATCATTTGAGCACCATCGTGTCCCAAACATAGTAGATTATGTGTATAGGCCGGTTACTATTAATAAAATAGATAGATTTAAAGCAAAAATTGAAAATAGTGTTAATTTACTAAAGCCTGGTAGTCAGAATGTTGATCAATTATATGAGGGCCTTTTTGGTTTGGTAAAAAATGAATTTGATAATCATTTTAAGCAGAAAAAAGTAAAAACCAACAAACAGAATTGTAAGTTTAATGAATGGGCTACACCTAGTATTTACAAAAGTAGATAAGCATTATATGATTTGTATAGTCTAAAAGCTGAATCTCAAAACCACAACATTATAGACCATGTTAAAAAATACTCCAAATTATTTAAAATAGTATGCGCCAAAGCAAAATCAATTTATCTTCATAATTTAATTTCGGCTTCCAAAAATAAAGCTAAAACTACTTGGAATATTATAAATAAAGAAACATGTAAACTAAAACCAAGCAATCCTGCTTACTCTCTCAAATTAGGGGATAAGTTAATAAACACGAGCACAGAGGTTGCGAATACATTTAAGATTTTTTTTTCAAACATACCTTCCTCCACTACTGAAGGGCTTGCTTCTTCCGCTGATCTAGCTGAATCCCTTCTCAAGTCGGCTGTCGATGAGTGCAAATTTTCATTTAATTTTAGACATATAAACACTGATTTAATTATAAAAACTTTTAGAGAATTGAATATGAAAAAAACTGAAGATCTTTGGGGAATTTCCGTTCATATTACGAGTATCAATACAATTATAAATTCAATAGCCCCTCATCTCGCAATAATTTTCAACAAATGTATTGATGATAGACAGTTTCCAACTTTAATGAAGTTTAGCAAAATTATTCCATTATTTAAATCCGGCGAGAAATGTGATCCCGCTAATTTTCGACCAATATCTATCTTGCCAGTACTAAGTAAAATATTTGAAAAAATTATGTTTAGTCAACTTTTATCGCACTTTAGTTTGAATAAATTATTACATCACAATCAATATAGATTCAGGAAAGGTAGAAATATCACTGATGCGGGAGTAGCACTTCTAAAACACGTATTCGATGCTTGGGAGAGTATGTTAGATGCTATAGGTGTTTTTTGTGACCTGTCAAAGGCATTTGATTGTGTGGACCATAAAACGTTAATTAAAAAACTCAGACATTATGGTGTTTCGAATGATTCGTTAGATTTAATTAACTCATATCTCACAGGTAGAACACAAAAAGTTTGCATTGATGGAACTGAGTCTTCAGGGTCGGCCCTTATCATGGGTGTCCCTCAGGGATCAGTATTAGGACCCTTGCTATTTTGAATATACATTAACGACCTTCCATATTATATGTATAATCTTTGTGAGATGGTATTGTTTGCAGATGACACTTCAATAATTTTTAAAATTAAGAAGGGTGAATTATCATTTGACGATGTTAACAATACCCTCTCTAAATTATTGCATTGGTTTGCTACGAATAATCTTTTGCTTAATGCAAGAAAAACAAAATGTGTTAAATTTACTTTGCCTAATGTAAGGTTTTCCGCCACAAATGTTATTGTAAAAGATGAGCCATTAGACACAGTAGACTCCTCTACCTTTTTAGGTATAATTGTAGACTCTCGACTGCAATGGGGTGCTCCTATCAGGTCTCTGTCTGGAAGACTTAGTTCTGCTGCTTATGCTGTGCGAAAGATAAGACAATTGACTGATGTTGGAACGGCAAGATTAGTATATTTTAGCTACTTTCACAGTATAATGTCATACGGAATTTTGTTATGGGGCTCAGCGGCAGATATTGAGTCTATTTTTATATTGCAAAAACGTGCTGTGCGGGCTATTTACGGCCTTAGACCCCGTGACTCTCTAAGAGAGCTATTCAAAGAGATCAACATACTAACAGTTGCATCTCAATACATTTTCGAAAACATTATGTACGTCCGTAAAAACCTCGAATTTTTTGTCAAAAATAGTGACGTACACAATTTCAATACCAGAAATAAAGATAAACTTGCCGTTCCAGGATTCAGACTGCGAAAAGTAGGTAATTCGTTCATGGGAAATTGTATCCGAATTTTCAACAAATTACCACTGTCAATTGCTGACCTCCCTGTACATAAATTCAAATCATATATCAAAGTTGTTTTAATGAAAAAGGGCTATTACACTATTGATGATTATATAAATGATAGGAACGTTTGGCTTTAAATTGTATCAGCTCGCACTGGCATATATCTTATGTAAACATGTTTATTTAAAAAGAGGCTGACAATAGTGACCGAGTTTCTTGCGCTGCTTCTTCTCGACACTAGCCCACATTTGTCCCGAAGCAGTGGTAGGTTAAATATTGGGACGTGTAAAAGCGCCTCCAGGGGCCTATTTGCCGAAATAAAACTGATTTTAACAGCGGTGATACTTTTTAGTTTTATAATTGCATAAGTTGATAAAAAATGCTATGCAATAGCTTTACCGTGGCAATCTCCGAGTGCCACACGTCTTTTTGTGTGAAAAATAAACTTTCATTTTTTTTTACTTGAAAGGTATTAAAAGTTCATAGAATAGAATATTAGTTGTATGGCTTACGGAAACATCGATGAGTTTTTGAGCACTTGCCCGCATTTCTTGATTTATTCATATTGATATAATATTATGCTAAACATGAATTTAAATTTCTTCATTAGTTGTTATAGTTCCAAATTTTATATTTTATTTAGTTGTATTGGTGGGTGGGTATTCATTACGAAAATTTTCCCATATTTTATGGATCAAACCTTAGTAACACTACTATAATGTTATCACTTTTGGCGGGATTGTGCAGTTACGATGATAGGTACGTGCTCGTGTAATTAATTTTTAAAAATGGATTAGAGTGGATATTATCACAAATGTTAGGGGCTTTTCTGCGCCTTTAGGGATCTAAGAACGAAAACTTTGAGAGGAATCGTTATTCGACTATTTCGAAAAGACAGAGACGGATCTTTACGGGAGGATCTCTCATCAAGATCTGTGACAAAAAACTCCAATAAACGATAAAACTGGCACAAAAATTTATCGTAATGTTGCCAGATTTAGGATCATAGCACTCAAAAAACAAGATTTATGTAAAATTTGTTTCATGTAAACCGTTGCTTCTATGTAAGAAATTAAAAGTTATTTCTACAAATTCCGAAAAAATCACCTAAAAGTAACCTTTTCACCAGTGTAACCTAAAAGTAACCAATGCTGTTAAAAAAACACCTAAATGGTTTCAAAAGTAACCTTCTGGCAACACTGTAATGAAACTAGGAAGAAAAAACAAATTGTATGGGAACGGCGACGTACCTTGACGTTTCTTTTTTTTTCTAAAGCTTATATGGCATTCAGAAGGCTTGCCAGCATTAAAATTAAGGATCATGTCATGATTGCGTTTGAATAATTTAGTGATCAAAATCGAATCAGTTGAATCATGTCAAGCAACTCACTATAAAGTATTTTAATCATAATTTGCAATGTAAATTGCGCCTTGTTTATCTATGATTGTCATTACATTAAGTCATTTGAATCCTGTCATCTTAATTATATTTAGACTGGATAGAATCTTAACAAAATTAATTAATGTCAATAAACAAATTAAAATAAATAATTAATAATAAATGTGAACTGTGGAGTTTTGGAATCAACTGAGTGCAAAGATATAGTGTTGCTGTGGTAAATGGTTATGTTTATTGTTGAAGCTCAAAGAAGTTAGCTTACTCAATTGTACAGAAGGGTTCCTGGAAGAACTTGTATAGACCCAGCGTTTTAAAGATACTATTTTCTTGTCGAGTTGAAGTTCTTGGTGGATATCTGCAGCAGGATTATTTTGCCCCTCACTAAGGCGGCCGGCAAGTGATACACGCGGCCGCCGCGCGCCGCACGCAAGTCCAAACGTCACAATCACAAACCTTCAAGACGTTTCAGGGGGTGGACTACCACACCTGTGCACTCGCTCTAGCCCTTAACGCGACGGGCTTAAAATCGACTGGCATAATCATAGGACTAAGTTAGCAAAGCAGTCACCTGCAGAAAACAACTTTTAATAATAATTATTGTGAAATTATAAGTAGCTAACCTACTCCAGGTTTACCTCCAACGGTCTTTTCATTAATTATTTTTAGTTTATAAGTTGGACGTTTTGCTACAAAATATCGTATTTGGACATACCTTTTAAATAGTTTTTATAGTTAAATACCAGTAATATAATATATTTTTTAAGCCTTACCCTTTCTCTCACAACTTTCGTTGAGTTTTTATATAATTTACTCTATTTTATAATATGCACACAACGAAAGTGGGCTGCCCTTATTGTCCAGGATCGTCTAGACTTTATGTACAACCAAGAGGCCTTAATGTGCACATAAGTAGGGTACATAAAAATGTGGCTTTGCAAAATCATAAGGCATTGGACTCGCCCAACCATTCGGGTACGAATACTCAGATGGTGCCTATTGCAGTACCGGGAATTGATTCTCAATCTAGATGGGGTTTTGATGATTTACCTTCACTGAAGGCTAAGGTTCGAGTTTTATGTCATATACCGAAGGGGGCAAGGAGCTTGGCTGCTGGCAAGTTATGCTCGGTCATAGACGATTGTCTACGTACGAATGGTTCGGAGGATTGGTTCAAATTGTTGTCATTTTCATATACAGCTTTGAGAGTTCCTAGTGAAGGAACGGGCAAATCATTGACGTCAAAGGTCAAACAGAATATTGATGATTGTAATATATATTTCTGTGAACCAAATTCCTCATCCAGAACATTTTCAGTCTACCGAACTATTGAAGCCAAGGTACACGACGGAGATATGAGAGGCGCAGTACGGTTGCTTCTCTCAGACTGCTCCCTTGCTCCCACAAATGAGAACACACTAGAAGCCTTAAAGGATAGACATCCAGCTCCATCAAGATCGATAATGCTACCACCAGAACCAAGTATAACTAGCCCTTTTTTGACTGTCACACCATTAGATGTGGCTAATGCGATTGCATCTTTTTATAATGGATCGGCTTCTGGTATTGACGGTTTACGCCCCCAACATCTTAAAGAGTTAACGTCCTTTTCAGCGGGTAGCAATGGTCCTCGTCTGTTGGAATCCATCACCAGGTTGTGCAATTTCTTGTTGAGAGGTACACTCAACTTGGAGGTCAGACCTTTCTTGTATGGTGCTTCTTTGTGTGCTCTAACTAAGAAGGATGGTGGTATAAGACCGATTGCAGTTGGTAGTGTTTTACGCCGCCTTACGGCCAAGCTTTGTTCTAGATCCGTTCGGGATACAATATCCAACTACTTGCAGCCAAGGCAGATTGGATTTGGAACTACACTGGGTTGTGAGGCGGCAATACATTCCACCCGGTATTTCGCTGTGGAAAACGAGATATCAGACAATTTAATTATTAAAATAGACATTAAAAACGCTTTTAACAGCGTAGAGAGAGATGTCATACTCAATGAAGTTCTGGAGCAAACCCCTTCATTATATCCATTTATATATCAGTGTTATGCTTCTCCAAGTAATCTTTTTTATTCTGATTCTATTATACAGTCACAGGTTGGTGCTCAACAAGGTGATCCGTTGGGACCATTATTGTTTTGTTTGGCCATTCAAAAGGTTATTTCCGATTTGAAAGCGCCTCTTAAGGTCTGGTACCTTGACGATGGTATTTTAGGAGGAAGCCCAGAAGTGGTTTTACAGGATTTGAAGATTTTGATCCCAGCATTAAAAACAATAGGATTGGAGATAAACCCAAGCAAGTGTGAATTCTTCGGATGTTGTGGTTTGGACTCAAATATAAAAAATTTAGAAGCTCTCTTGCCTGGGATCAGACATATTGATAAATCTTCACTAAATATGTTAGATGCACCCATATTCCCTGAAGGTGTTGGCTCCGTTTTGCAACAAAAAAGGCAGGCACTATCTGTGGCACAGGAGCATTTGACGCATCTTTCTAGTCATGTATCGCTTGTTCTGCTGCGAAACTGTTTAGCCTTGCCGCGGATAGTGTATGTCTTGCGAACATCGCCCACTTGGCTTTTTGAAAAAGAATTGAAGCTACTCGACAATATGCTTAGGTTTGCTTTAGAGTCAATAATCAATGTGAGTTTAAATGACGTACAGTGGTGTCAGGCGGCCTTACCAATTCGATATGGAGGTCTGGGAATACGTCAAGTTCAGGATGTAGGGCTGGTGGCTTTCTTGGCTTCTGCACATGGGTCGGCGGATCTTGTTGCTCGCATTTTATCATTAGACGGCAGCAATATTCGTTTGCCTTTTGTTACTGAGGCCTTTGAGAGGTGGACCATGCTTTGTCCAGCTGATAATCGCCCAGAAAATCTTGTGGTTCAGAAGGAATGGGACGACATCCTCTGTAAACTATTGTATTCCCGTTTGTTGAGTGGTGCCGGAGGAGCTGATTTGGCGCGTCTGAAGGCTGTCATAAGGCCTGAATCTGGTGCGTGGTTACATGCCTTTCCTTCTCCTCAATTAGGCACACTGCTCGATAACGATTCCTTAAGAATAGCAGTGGGTCTAAGATTGGGAGGCAAGGTGTGTGAAGCGCATCGCTGTATTTGTGGTTTAATGGTGGAGGAGAATGGACACCATGGTTTAAGCTGTCAAAGATGTGCAGGTCGCTTTCCGAGGCACCATTCAATTAATGAGATTATTCATCGGGCCATGACATCACTAAATATTCCGTGTATTTTAGAACCTCCGGGATTATCTCGGACAGATGGTAAGAGGCCGGATGGACTTACATTGGTTCCATGGCGGAGGGGTCGGTGTCTCTTGTGGGATGCTACATGTGTTAGCACTTTTGCTGCGTCTCATCTGAAACAAACCGTTGTTTCTGCGGGGTCGGCGGCGGAAAACGGTGCGAAGTTGAAACACTCTAAATATTCAGCATTAGAGTCACTCTACGATTTCGTACCGTTCGCAGTTAAGACGGCAGGACCATGGGGTAGTGAGGCTCGAGACCTTTTTAAGGAGTTAGGGCGACGGTTGCGAGAGAAAGGGAATGATTCCCGCTCTGGGTCCTGGTTGGTTCAGCAGGTCTCCATTGCCATTCAACGTGGCAATGCAGCCAGCGTAATGGGAACCTTCGGATCGGCCAGGCAGCGCGGAGAGACTGAAATAATTATTTTATAGTTAGCTATATTTTATTTATTGCAATTTATTCTATAATTATTAATGTCAATAATATTCACTTGTAATTTCTCACCCTCATCTTTCTTTGTAGAGATTAAACGTATTTACTAGAACAGATCTACGCACTAGGTATTTTACAGTATTAGGTGGCACATATTCTTATTTTCTGTTTTTATACCTAAACCACTTTGTATTTTTAGAAATTATACGATTTTCGACCCTAAGTCTCATACATACGCAGTCTGTCATGCACACCTAGTATTGCTCTCCATTTAACGATTTACGACTTTAACACCACCAAGTGAGATTTCATAGATAAGTGCAACACTAGATCCTAGAGGAATAGGTGCTTGAAGTATTGCGTAGTATTGTGGAATAAATTCAATTTATGTCTAATTTGTATGTAGATAACGTTCGAAAACATGATACAATTATTATTTTTATTTCTGCATTTTGTCATCTTGCTTACTTCTTATTGCTACCAAAAAAAACCTGTTTCTACGTTGATTGGCACTAGTCGACGTCTAGTCTGACAAATTACTAACCGAAACTACTAATACTAGGTGAATTACGTGGAATAGGTAGGTACTTGGATCGAGTATTAGACAATACTAGGAATAGGTATATTAAGTATCCGAGTACAACCCGTCCCTATTTTTTTTGGTTACCTACTCCTGAATCTGTTACCTTCATAACTGTAGGTGTTTTTTGTTGTTGTTGTTGTCTCAAGTTTTTGATGTCCTTTTTTACACCAATTAAGTTCTAAAAGTTATGGTCCTTTCATCTTAGTATTTACCGTGTATTTGCCCCAACCGCGACATTGGCTTTTGCACTTGAGTGAGTTTGTCCGAGCCTATCAATGACCTCATGGGGAGAGAGTATGACTCAGGGGAGCCGAAACGGACCATCACCGGAAGATCGAAGAAGTCGTGCATGCCCTCAACTTGGACCAAGTTGAGGGCATGCACGACTTCTATCGAATGAAGCCTAAGGCCTACATTCTTAAGAATAGCCATGTCAAGAATATCGGGACGATGTTTAACGTTGTAAGGGTAGTGGAGGCTCCAGGGGCGGTACAACGTCGAAGGATAGGGTTTCAGGGAGTATGCTTAAGCGCGTGCCAATAGTGGTCGTGCACAGGCATCCCCACTGTGTGTTTTTGCTATTAAAGTCACCGCCTATGAAGACGGTTTCGTTTATAGTGAAGAGGGCCTTGAAGTCGCTCCTGAGGTAGGCCGAAGCGATAAGTATGGGCCTGTGCCCGGTCACAGATAGTCTGCTGAAGGCTTAGTTGGCACCGTTAGGTTTCCTCCGATTTAGCCGCGGGAAAACCACGTTATCCTGTAACCATGAAATGAGGACTCTCGACTAAGCGAAACAACGGGTAGGGGGGAAGCAGCGGCGCGATACGTACGTATAGCGCGACAGCTAGAAGCGGAAACTGTCTAATGAATACCGAATACCATCAATTTTTTTTTTTTTAATGGACCTATGCTGTGGTAGAAGGCCGTTACAGCTTCACCGGGCGGGTTTTAGGCGAGTGCGGAAAGCACTCAGCCCAAAAGCGGCCTGCTAGCGGGTACCTCGAGCGCGAGGCGAGTCCTAGGCTTCGCGTAGCGAAGCCTAGGGCTCGCCCGCGCAGGGGCCCCATACTAGCGGCGCGATCGGACCGTGGAGAATACCCTCAAATGCATACTTCTTTAATTTATCTCATTTTAAACGATCGATTTAAAATGTATCGATTATTAGTATTGAATAGCTCTCCGCTTGGCCTTATGGTTGACTGGTAGAGAATGCTTATAGCATTAAGTCCGCCATTTGTGCAGCTTTGTATGTGCATTAAAGTGTAAATAAATAAATAAATAAAATAGGCCAATGTAGTGTCAACAAAAGCACTATCGTTACATCACTAATATTTTTTTCTTTTGAGTCATCGTCGTCCTTTTTCAACTGTCAATAAAGTTGTAATAGGGGAGTACCGCTTCTTAAAACGTAGTGATTACTTGTTCAGTGGTTCTCTACTTCACACCTCTGAGTACCTACAAAAAACTTTATTTTCTCAGAGCTTCACACAGTAGATAGAGCACGGATTTAAATATTAACCTGGATCGAGTACTTCTATATCTCATATTTTCAAATGTGCACTCTAAAACAATAGCGCTAAGATTACTTTTTCTCTGCCAAATAGAAAAGTAGTAAAACGAGCCAAGGAGAAAACTAAAATAGTAGTGTGTCCTTGTCTAGCAAGTATGTTATGGAGAAGGGTGTCCACGCTATAAGTAATTTATGATAATAAGTTTTTTAATTTAGATATTACCGGGTTTTTTTTTCACTGTCTAAAATTGCATATTTTGATGGTTGATGTTTAATAATGATAGCTTTTTTTAATCTGATTTTTTTTAACCTCATAGTGTGAGTCAAGCATTTTTCCAATTGCCCAATTGGAAAAATGCTTGACTATTTATTTACACTTTAATGCACATACAAAGCTGCACAAATGGCGGACTTAATGCTATAAGCATTCTCTACCAGTCAAGCTACCACGGCTCATAAATTATTAAATAAAAATATTTTGTTAGATTCTACTCTATGTGTATTTTATTGCTATACAGAATGCATAAGGATGAATCTGTTGCTGGAAAGTGGAAAGAAACCTGCCAAAAAAATATTTGTTACCCACCAATAACAACAAAATTTTTCGAAAAAATATTAATTTTATCCCCGCTTAAATGATATTCCTCATCATACAGTACAATCTTTCACTACTGAATCAAGGCACGAAATAATTAAAAGTATCGCAAACAGATAATTAAAACCTCACCTGATGGCCGCACCGAGCGCTGCAGGACGTAATTTGATACGGCACTTGAGCCGGGGGGCCGCGCTCTGTGTCAAATGTTGAACTTTATTGGTTTTTGTGGCTTTCCTGTTTATAAATACCACACATATTGTATATCGTTGGATTTGTAGATAAATATCTATAATCTAATAGTACTTTCATTACAAAATTTTGCACAATATTCAAACAGCATGCAAGTAAAAGTTAAGATTGGGTAATTTCTGACTTTCCTATCAAATTAAAATTAAAAAAAAAAAAAAAAAACAACTTATAGATTCCCTTTTGAGTTTCATTAAACCTCTTACTACATAGTTACTAGGTGCCTGAATAAAATAATATAAATAAAATTTATGAAGTACTTACACAAAAACAAAAACAAAAGAATATACTTTATTAGGAGGTACCTGCAATGTTTAAAAGTCATAGTTTTTTTTCTAGGTTTGACCCGGTCCGTTATTAAGTAAAAAAAAAAGCGACGATAAAAGAAAAAAAAAATGGTTGTTTTTCAGCTTGCCTCGACGAATCTGTAAACATTGCTTGTTTTTATTGTTCAAATTTAGTTAGCAAGAATGAAGTTACATTAATGGAAACCAAATATAAAAGTTTTCTAATGTTTAGTCCAAGAAATTTAATAACCTAGAGGTTAGCGTCTGGATGTGCTTGTAGCTACTGAAGTTCTATGTGGAAATTAAAATGTTTATGATACTTGTTCAATGATATTAGTAAGTGTCTTCAATAAAAGACTGTAAATCCTGTGTAAATAATTATGAAAGAAAGAACTTAGTCTTGTATAAAAGTCCTAATTGAATGTCAAAGATTTGACGTGTCGTTTTGAGCTTTCGTGTTCGGCCGCCATGTTTGTCCTTTTATATTTTATTTAGTAAAAAGCAGATTAAAATTTGAAGTTTGTGTGATGTTTTTGAGACTATGATTGCGTAGAACAAAATCGGTTGATAGGACATCCAAAATTTTACCTTGTCCTAGCATAAAATTCATTTAATTATCGTCATTTATGAAAATTTCGCGTCCTTTGTTGTTCAGGTTTAATTCAGAATGGTGGTTGGTTCAGCGAGCTACCCAGGGAGGCAAGGGCTTCACAAAATGCAGCCGATGGGCATGACTCCGCGTGAGCTTTCAGATTACGATGATTTGGCGACAGCTCTCATAGTAGACCCCTACCTAGGTATTACAACTCATAAAATGAATATTCGATACAGACCACTAAAAACAAATAAGGAAGAACTGAAGAGTATAGTGAAAGAATTTATCCAAACTCAAGATTACAATAAGGCATATTCCAAACTGGCTAATGGTGAATGGATGCCAAAACATTATAGCAAAAATAAACATCAGCAAAGCAAACTCAGGGAACATGTGAGTTTTTTTAATATTTACGAATAAATCTGCCTGGAAACCTAGTGTAAATGTTTTTGTATTATCTAAGTAGCAATGATATTATCTAGGTAGCGTAATCTGATAATGATGAATGAATCAATTTTTATTAATTGTCCGACTAAAGGCTTAATAATAATCAAATAATGAATTGTTTTTTCTCATTACAGATTTATCGCTATCTGCGAGTTTTTGATAAGAAGGCTGGGTTTGTCATAGAACCATGTTATCGATATTCTTTAGAGGGTCAAGTTGGAGCAAAAATATCAACAACCAAAAAGTTTTTCAAGCATGAAAGAATCGATTTTTTAGTTGGTTGTATTGCAGAAATGACTGAAGATGAAGAAAAACAACTCCTTCATCCTGGAAAGAATGATTTTTCTGTTATGTACAGTTGTAGGAAAAACTGTGCTCAACTTTGGCTTGGACCTGCTGCATATATAAATCATGATTGCAGACCTAACTGTACTTTTGAGGCCACTGATCGTGGTAAGGCATTTGTGCGTGTGTTGAGAGATATTGAGGTTGGTGAGGAAATTACCTGTTTCTACGGTGAAGATTTTTTTGGAAATGGTAATTGCTATTGTGAATGTGAAACATGTGAAAGAAGAGGGAAAGGTGCATTTTCAGTAAAAAGTTCTGACAATGATGAACAAGCCACTAGATATAGATTTAGAGAAACTGATAACAGGATAAATAGGACAAAGGCTAAAATGGGTCAGAAAGTAGACAATGGAAAAAATTCTGAAAAGTCTCGAATATCAAGTCGACAAAATTCCAATATAATTTCACCACTTAGCATGAAGGAAATGAAACAAAAAGGTTTGACTAAATATGATGCTGAGTTACTTATAGCTCAAGGTTGTATTGCTGATGTTGTTGATGCATCAGGGAATAAGGAAGCCCAAGGAAGTAGAGAGTCTTCTGCATCAAGTAGAGGTGAGCGATTAAGAAGAAGAGCTGATAGCAATCGTACTGCAAATGGTTTGACTAACACAATGAGTTCAACTAAGCGAAGAGCACCACCATCACGATGTTGTAGTACTACTAGCTCAAGAAGTAGTCGAGATTCACACTCTGGCATAGTATTAAGGAGTCATAAAAGGCTCTTAGACTCTTGCTCTCAATCAACATGTATTAAAATTAAAAATAACATCAAAATGTTGTCTGATGATTCAAAAGTAGAAGAGAGAAATCTCACTACTCCTAAAGAAGAACCAGATATGGTAAGTGAATTAGACATAAATAAAATAATTACTAATATAGAAGAAACAAATGGTAATCATAAAACTATGAAAACAATTGACACAGACACTACTGAAGCAAATGTAACACAGGATGTAAACAATTGTGATAGAAAAGAATCTCTACATCCAAATGTAGAAACTCCCGCATCCTTAGAAGTCAAACCAAATATTCCAGAAGTAAGCTCCGAACAAAAAATACAAGTTGAGTGTGTGAGTGATAGAAATGCATGTTCCAAAAGTGAGATTTATGACTTTAGAGAAAATGTTAATCCAAGTGAAACAAAAGATAATACCAAAACGAACAAAAGTTATAAAGTTGAATCATCTAATCATCGGACTGAAGAATCTAACAAAGAAGCCGAACCTGGACCTCCTTGGCTAGCTGATAATTCTAATAAAAGTAGTGAGTGTCCCTGCACTCCACCTCGGAGAGGACTGAAGCTTACGTTACGTGTGAAGAGGAGTCCAGTAGTAGAGGAGGTGATGGATTGTGGTGCCACAGCAGAGGTGCCTGAATACGAAGTTCTGCGATTGGAAGGCGTAGACCCGGAAACTGTGCGTCGTTTTAAAAAAAGACGTCGATCAAAAGAACGCCATCGTAAGCACAGTCCTATCCGTCCTCTGCCCCCCATGAAACGCTTAAGGCTAATATTTGGCAATGAGAGTCGTACAATTGATTTGCCAACTACTTTATCAGCAGACTGACAGCCGCAAATACATTATGGTTACTTTTCCACCGTTAATCAATTATTAGTTTAATTGTCACTGACTAGGATATTTTATCTAGTATTTATTTTTGTGACTTAAAATTCTGATTAAATAATATTGTGTGATAGACATCAGATTTATTTGATGATTCCAAGGAAATATTTATTGATTAAAATAGACAATATTAAACTTGTTATTTCATTAGCACAAATTATAATCATTTATTTAATCATTAAATTACTGCCAAAAGTTTTAGATCAGATTACTAATAACCAATTTTTATTTTTATTAGCACCTGTTGACAAAATGTCTAAGTGATAATTTCTTCATTATGTACCTATTAAACTCTTTGGGTGCTTTTACTGTCATGCAAATTAACATGCGCGCGTCGGCATGCGTGATGTACGCGGTTTGGTCTATGGAAATCCATTTTTCAGTTTTTGCAGGTTGACACTTTAATACAGAAATTAAGTGTTGTTTGGTAATACATTGTAATGTAACGTAACATTAGATAAATAGGCTTTGCTTAAAAGTTAATTCCTTTACAGAAAAAAGTCAAAAAAAAGGCATTTTTTTCATGTTAACATCCTATAAGCCCACCTATAACCTTCTACAACTATTTTAAATTATTTTACAATTTTAATTTTGGCAGTGTGACAGCTTGTAAGCAAGCGTACATCACGCGTCACAATAAAACGATAGGAATGAGTAAGCATGCATGTATACCGCGTGCGTAAGCAAGCCTGCATAACACTAAAAATGCCCTTAGTAATACCGATAGTAATCAATTTAATTGTTTCTAAATGTTTTGTTCTACCTTTTATACCTATCAATAGTAATTCTAATAAGTAAAGAATATTGTAAATTCCATAATACATACCTTTGTATATAGATGCAATATGTTTATGTAATTAGTTTTGTTATTAATTTTTTCTGATCATGAGTAAATTTCAATTATGTACGTATGTACCTAATAAAATGATATAGCAGGTAATTTATTGGTACCAAATATGAAAAGTTTTCAAGAAATATTTCTACAAATATTTAACAAACGGCTAATAATATCTGAGTTCAAATTGCATTTGCATTTTTTATTCCTTATATCGTATTTTTAATGATACTATTGCAACAAGCTATTTGTTTTCTTTAAAAACAGGTTCAAAAATGCAAAGTGAAAATATGGTTTAAGTTTTATGTATTGTCACAGTAAGAAAGCGTATAAATGTAAAGAAGGTATTATTCATACAATACATGCCTGTTTTAGGATTGTTTACTTAGGCAATTTTTCTAAATTCTGGGACGTATTATTAGTGTATTATGCGTATGTTATCCTTGACCGATCTGTAACAATACTAATCAACTTTTGAGCGTAAGCATTAGTCAGTATACTGCAGAATATGCTCGCGGAGTGACTCGCCAGCCAACATATTAATAACAGTCATGTTAACACCCGACACCACGAAATAAATATGTATTCCTCTTTGTCTGGCTGGCCCGGCTATATTGCCCCAATCGTTTGGATTGGTGTGACTATATGCAGCCTATGCAGTAAAATGCCAGGTTTGTTGATGGTCTACAAGTTTTCAGAATTAATCGTTAGAATGCTGAGCTGTGCTAGCAGGTGACTAACTCAGATAAATTATATTGTGTGAATATGTCTTATTGGAATATGTAAACTTAAATCCACTGGACTTAGGCGAGACTTGGAGACATCCTAGAATAAAACCCAAATGAGAAAGTTTTTTTTAAACACGGGAGTCGGGAATCGCTCAACAAATAAATTCAAGCTGTGGGGCGCGATATATTTTAAAAAGGGATTCAGATTCTAAAAATAGAGGTATAAGTAAAAGTGACGGCCTATAATCATCCCAGTGCATGGCAAAGGTCTCCATCATTGAGTTCACGTTATCATAGCAATGATGGGTATAGGCATAATCACCACGCTTGCCAAATGCGGAATCACAAACCCAAGCGATTTTCGAGAATTCGAAACTTTTTGTTGCGCGACCCGGATATCGAACCTTGGACCCCGAGTTCTTGGCCCGGTATTTAAACTACTAGGACCAACGCGACAGGGCGTTTTAATTTAGCTATTCAATGATAAATACCTGCTATAGAATCGACGTGGAAAAATTTTGGATTGCTTTTGAGTATCAACCATTTAATTGTTTTGTTTGATACGTAAGGTACTTTTAATTTGGTTCAATTGACTTCATCAAGTTTCGTTAAAGCCACGTAATAGCGAGATTTTTTAAATAATGCATATTACTATATAGTGGCCCGTAATCTGGCGGTGTCTTAAACGTAATTTATTTTTAAGCTCCACAAACAAATGATATGGATTTAGTTTAGATTTATTGTAAGCGTTCTACACGCGTCTCTTGCATTTGCAGAGTTTTTACATTTGTATTGAACAAGGTATCACACAAATCGCATCGCATCGCATTAAGTCTTTAGATTATTTTTTAATACTACATGTAGTCTTAATCTGTACAGACTTATGTGTTTTATAGACTCAATAATACATTAATAATATTTACCATTTCTAGCACTCTAAATTGAATTATTCGGCATGTTTTGTATAATATTTATTGTGTGTGATTGTATTATTTAGTGGAACTTAATGCAGTTTGCCTAATTTCAATGCTTAAAACTGCCCTTAGCATTCATTAAGTTAGTATATAATGTTCTTTACAACATATTTATTAGTTCAATTTAAATTTGTACAGAAACTTAGAATAATGTAGCTTAGGTGTTTTTACGAACAAGATTAAATAAAAATGGCGAGATATGGGTACCCTTTCCACGCTTAAATAGTTTTTCTAAACCTGTTTGTTACTTCATTCATAATTTTTTTCCTGTGTATATTACAAATACACCGTGGCGTTGGTTTTCGGCCTGGTGATAAATATATGCTGGCCCTATACTGATCTAAATAAATAAGTTGTTAATCTGAAAATATTAAATCTATACCATTGAATTCAAGTGGTTTTCAACATATGATAATTTTAGAAAGGCATCACCTGTAATCAACTCTGGTAGTCAAATAAATTAAGGATCAAAGTAACATTATGTTTTGCAAGATGTATTATCTACTTGGACTTAATTGTTTTTGGTAGAACAAAAGATATACCTAGATGGCCAGGGCAATGATTTAAATCTTCCAGAAAAAATAGTCTTGTATGATGAAAGCAATTTGTATATTGTAAAATTATGTATTTGGTTATTTACTTAAGTACACAGAATCACAGAAACGGTTTAATTTATTATAGATACAATTTGAGTATTTGTTATATAGTTGCAACAGGCATTTTTGGGCACAATTATGATTTATTATGTAATATAGTTAAATTTATAATCAATTATTCCTTTGACCACAATTATGATTGTGCTCGTTTCATATCAATAATAATCAATAAGCAGTTAGTTGATGCCTGAACGTAAGTAACATGTGTTAAGTTAGTTCACTTCATTGCCTGTTTACATGTAAATAACGATGAACGTAGGTACTTACATAGCCCACAGCGGAGTTATATCGAGTCTACAACTCTTCTAGCTGTAGACTAAACTATTAAGTATACTAAAATCCTTTTAAATAGTTAGCTTATTGTGTAGGGAGCTCTAGGTAAATGGATTATAAGTCCATTTAAACCAGCCCATAATAAACACTAAGGTGAAGGCGAACATTTTATACCTATCATTATTTTGTAAGTAAATATGTTTATTTATAGGGTCCCTGAGAAATTGAGTTTAGTTTGGAAATTAAAATATAGTACAAAATGCTGATATCAAATTGTCGACTTCGCCATAAAATACTTGCATACCTTAACATAGACATGTTTCAGCTTGTAATATGGTATTACCTAGTGTACTGTAATTTCCTTGCAGCTTTTTTTTGATGATGTCCTTAATGACAATGATGGTGTATGTAACCTCTGTCCACGTGGGAATCGGCAATACTTATTATATTCCCGGTTATGTCGTGCTCCCGATCATAATGCTCTCCATAAAGATCACTTTAAAATTGACGCAGTCGCTGTCTGCTATTCTCTATACCAAACAAAGAAAATATTGATTCTCCATATACACTTCCAGCGCCCCTTTCAATCCATTTAAAATAATTTCAAGGACTAATCCCTTTCATTTTCCTGGACGCAAGTTTTTATCGAATTTTAGTAGTACACTATTGCCAACCTACTAGATACCTGGCTGATCCCTACTAGACACACTGATTATTCTAAACAATTTTTTTTCGCGCTTATAATATATTAAAATTATAAGCGCAAAAAAATTAGTTTATTAGTGACATCACATTCCTCTAAAATAATCAGTGTGTCTCTCTCTACTGTATAATACATAATAATATAATAATCCATCCTCTTGAATCACTATAAATCGCAAAACAAAAACGCATTAAAATCCATTTCGTAGTTCTCGTAGATCTAAGCCAAAGCATACCTACATACAGCACAAAGCGACTTTGTTTTAACTACCTATTTAGATTAAATTACATAACGGAATTACAATTCCAATATTCCTAATAATACAAGTTTCATCTTAATCGAAAAATACAAGCAATGTCTTGGAAGCTCAAACTCAATGCGTTAGAACAGTCACCGGTAAGCGGAAAGTTGTGGGTTCAAGTCCTATATAAGACAATCGAAAAAATTGATTTAAGGAATTGTATTTTTAATTAACACTGCAACTTATTTGCATACAAAACGAAATCACAATCACAATACGAAATCAATATTACGTACTTAGATACTTATACCCCCGTATTTATAAAGAAGTACCTAATTACTTATTGCTTAAGAAAGTCATACCTTGAAGTGTTCATACCTAGTGCTTAAGTGAAAGAAATTGGTCACTATTAATAGTCATATTATTTGGCTGAAAATGCTAACTTTTGGAAGTTATAACTTCTAGTAATTTCTTGATTAAGGCATACAAATTGTCTCTCAAGTAATTACTTTTACTTGTTTATAAATACGGGGGTAAATATATTTTTTTATGAAGAACCCTTTACTCCGTCCTAGTTCTACAGCGTGTTAGGTAAATGGTATAGCAAGCCGAAACCAGTCTATGTTAATTTAACCATAGTAAATACTATGGTTAAGTCAGAAATTTTATATATGTTTTTCTTCGTTTATGTTAAAAAAGCGAATTAAAATAAAGCAAAGGTACTAAATTCCAGCGCTATTACGATACGCTACGCTTACACTGATTTCAACGGTACGACGCGGACGTTTACACAAGAGATCCTTTCAAAACGTTTTTGAGCCCTGCCTGAACTAGATTCCCTGATAATTTGTTTATGATGAATGAATTTCGATGATCCGAATGGTGTAGGCAGTACAACACAAGGTAGTCTGAGGTTTTGATTTCCGTCATTAGTGAATGATATTAAAAAAATAGCCATTTTTGGTGTGACGTTTTGTCCTGAACACGATTTTGACAGAATTCTGAGTTTGTTACCATATTACATACATACGTAAGGGTACTCAACGAATGAGACGAATGATTTTCAACATTAAGGTGGGTGGTTGGTAGACCACTTTCTTGCCCGACCGTACCTGGGTTAAGTCATAAGAAAGTCAAGTCCAGTTCAGTTCCCCGTTGTTACACGTTGCTTTGGGAGGCATTACCTGAACAAGTGGTTTTTGTATTTGGAAGTCAAAGATAGGTTACGTTTGTTTTAATCGGTTTAACGCAACTACAGCGTTGGTTATTACTCGTAGACTTGTAGAATATATACAGGGTGTTAGGTAAATGGTATAACAAGCCAATGATAACATATCCAAAAAAATACTATGGTAAAGTCAGAAATCCTTTTTATTTTTTATTTTCATGCAAACTAAAATTTTGAGATTTCGATTAAATAAAAATATTTTTTTCAAAAATTATGAATCAAATTTTTGACTTCACCATAGTATTTGCTGGTTTCGGTTTGTTATACTATTTACCTAATATGCTGTATATGTATGTAGCGGCTCACACCTATAAATTCCGTTGTTGGACTAAGCGACAGGAAACAAGAATACTTATAGTTGAATGTTGAAAGTTACTGCAATTACGATAACACAATTTAACTCTTCAAACCCCGCGCCCTATAATGATCCCACTGCATCCGTAATTGAAACCAATCACTACAGCAAATAATGATTACAGGTATAATCACCACGTTTGCCAATTGCGGGTGGGTGTTGTGAATTCAAACCCGAGCAATGTTCGAATATTCGAAACTCTTGTTGCCCGCCCCGGACCCAGGACCTCGATATCTTAGCCCGGTACTTACCAAACGGGGCAGACAATAGTTAAGGAAACCAATGGCAACAGACTGCAGCACAGGATTATAAGAATTCAAAATAGGATACTTTTAAGTAATAAAAAACAGACAGAATGTTATTAAAAAATGCGTTATGTTGTTAAAATGGTTGTTTGAATTGAATTTGAATTTTCTTTTCAAAATAAAATTGTTTCTGAACCTCAAAAACATCCAAAATTGATAACTGGTAATGTTTTTTTCCTAACACCCTTTCTTTGAGAAGGTGGAATTTTCTTTTCAAAATAAATCTGTTTTTGAACCTCAGAAAACATCTAAAATCGATAACTGGTAAAGTCTTTTCATATAAGTACTGCTGTCTCTGGACAGACCATGTTGCCTGTGTTTGAGTACGGCATTCACAAGGAATTAATTCATTACCTAGGTATATCACTTTTTGTGACGGTGGCTATTGACTGCTTAGAACGTTTAAAAGTAGAATTTAGTTAAAAAAACTGCTTTTATTATGACAGTAATTGAGCAGTGTTCTGTAGTATAGTTCTAGTAACTGTGTAGGTTTTTGCCTTAAAAATATCTTAAATTGGCTTACCAGGAATATTTCCTTTTATATAAAAGAAGTCTTTCATTACCACTAACCCAACAATCATCATTTCAGTTTGTAAGATAATTATTGTATCTTGTACCAAAATGTGTTATAGTATTGATTTTAAAGCGTCCTTGGAATTAAATTTAAAAATCGAATGGTTGTAAAATAATAGTATTGTAAAAATATAATTGCTAGTTGCAGAGCTAGTTTGTGATATTCCAAACGGAATAGAATTTTAAATAACTATGTTGAAAAGCAAGTGAATATTGTTAAAGAAATTACTTAGTATGAAATATTTTCATTTAAATAATCACAATAAAATGCCTCAAATTTCATTCAAAAGTGTGTAATAATTATTATGCTCCCTGAAAGTAATTAAAAAAACATCGGAGGGTTTAAGTATATTATACTATTTTTATGGAAATATTACAATTTTGTTTACATTAAAAATAACATTACAAATCGTGCGAAATTAAGAACGAACTAGTAATTTGAGTTACATTTATTTAGAAATTATTGAAAGATGACATCATAAACCATAAAATTATTAGTTTTAGTGCTGGCTTCTTAAGCTGTTCAGACAGTACCATTAGATATCAATGTCCATACCTAAAAAAGAAGGTAAAATTACATACATACATAAACATTTGTGTCATGTTACAAAAATTATGTGTTGATTGGTTCAACTAATAGAAAAAAATATATAATATAGCTTGGAATTAAAATATTGGCAAAGGAATCAATAAAATGTCTTTACATAAAATGACATAGTTATTTGAATTCAGCTCTGGCCTCAAATGTGTTTTTGTGTATTAGTTCAAGGTGGGCTGGGTTTGGCTTCAGTAGGCTTGAAATAGCTTCAAGTGCTATTGTGACTGGTGACTGACACTTTCCAAGTTTTCTGATAATAATTATAAACAATTTTTTGATGCCCGAGACTGTGATATTTTGGATTAGTAGTAACCCTATGGGAAACAAATTAGCCCATGTCCTATTAAATTATCTTCATTAGTAACCCTGTGTAAAAATGGGGTAAGGAGAGCTAGTTTATGATATTTTTTTACAGAGTTTGGTCAATGCATAAAAGGCAATATAGGACAAATACAGGGCATGACTTACTTTTGGAATTCCCACTCTCTGTTATCCAAGGGACAGACTTGTCGAGTTTTGAGCCAACGTGAGATGCAGTGGAAATGGAATGCATGCTGAAAAGAAGACTTGATTATATGAAGGTAAAGTATTAAACCTTACATACAACAACTAAAATGATCATGATTAACTGTAAACTTGTTGTGAATTGTAAAAGTAACATAATTGAAAACATTACATTACAAACTCCCCATGCTACTGTACACTCTTCACTTGTTGCTGATGCTTGATTGGCTTGGCATTCAATACACAAATCCATGATATGGTTGCGACAGATGGCACAATTATCCACAACAATATCTGAAAAACAAAGGAACATTAGTTAATATATTAACAATTATTTTTAAGTTAACTGACAAACAAAACTTTCAGGTTACATTTTTATTAACCTACATAATATAATAAAATGAAAAGAGAAAAAATTATACATACCCCATGCCCATAACGCAACGGCATTCCACTGTAATTACAAAAAATATTTATATAATGATGAGAACTTCTTAAATAAAGTAATATACAATAAATGAAACAAAGAAAACTCAGTTATGATTCGGTAATAGTCACCTTTTTAACTTCGAATCTTTTCTTATCGCCTTTCCCACTGCTGGAAGAAGCCATTTCTACTTCTTCTTCATCTACATCCATTACAGAAGCCATATTTTTATAAATACCCGATTTTAATGTAAATAAAATTGTACACGAACTTGTAAAGTGAGAGAGAATTCGGAGGCAGGTTTTATTTTAAATGACAACAAGCTGACAAGCATATTTAATGAGATTGACAGACAGACGTCACTTTGACAGTTTTGCTTTCTTTTCAAAACTGGCTAAAGTCTGAATCTATGCTGCCAAGTTATTGGTAAGTTCGTGTTCTTGATTTTATAAATATCATATTTATTTACTTTATCTAAAGCATTTACTTACTTGCTTACACATAATTAACTAACTCATTGAAATGTGAAGGGTGGTTTAGACATTAAAAGACCAAAGGGGATTTTCGCGGGAAAACGTCGATCCGAATACGACATTTTTGAACTTACAATGGTAAATCGAAAGACTTTTCGTCGATAGATAATTTCACCGATATCACTGTCTCTCACTCAGCCGAACGTTGGTTTTACGAAAAAATCCTTCGTCGATAGAACGTTTCGCCGATAAAACGTTTCGCCGATAGAATGTTTGCTGATAGTATGTTTCGCCGATATCAACCTTGAACGATAGTTGGTTTTCCGAAATAACTATTTTGCCGATGGGCGTTGCACCATAAAGGGACTGCGCCCACTATCAGGACGGGACGGCAAGGGATTTTTAGGTGACGAATAAATTGTACCTGAAGTTATAAAATAACATCACGGTTGAAATTGCAATTGTCAATGATTTAAATTTTAATTAAAAAGGCCATTTAAGTATCAATAGAGAAAAGCAACACGAAAAACAATAATTTGACAAAAACAAAAACAATTAATTAATTAACGAGTGCGATTCTGACTCGCGCACGAAGGGTTCCGTACCATTGACTGATATTAATATGTTTTATTAAAATAAAAATACAACTGAGTGTTTTGTGAATATTTCAAGTGCCTACCTGTTGCCATTACTTGCCATTATTGCTAACGAGCAGAAAAGGACATAAAAATAGCGTTTGTTGCATGGAGGTCTCCTTAAATATGTATTTTATTTTGTTTTTAGAATTTGTTGTTATTGCGGTAACAGAAACACATAATTTGTGAAAATTTCAACTGTCTAGCTATCGCGGCTCTTGAGTTACAACCTGGTGACAGACAGACGGACAGACAGCGAAGTCTTTGTAGTAGGGTCTCGTTTTTACCCTTTGGGAACCTCAACAATGGAGTTTTTTATTTTAAAATAATGGGCTAAATTTATTAATAACCAAAATATACTTTAAATAACTTAATATTAAATATTACTCCAGTGTATTTAGAAAATTATCAACGAAAAGGACACGTATTATAATTATATTTAGTGTACAAAAATTTTAACTTCATATTTTTAATATAAATTATGTGGGCTAATCCACCTAAGAAAGATTTTATATCCATTTCACTCTTTTGTGACAAATGTGTCTGTTGTCTAAGTTTTTTCTGTTTACCGAGTATTTGGGTTCTGTTAATTAATTAATTGTTTTTGTTTTTGTCAAATTATTGTTTTTCGTGTTGTTTTTCTCTATTGATACTTAAATGGCCTTTATAGTTAAAATTTTAATCATCAAAATTGCAATTTCAACCGTGGTATTATCTTATAACTTAAGGTACTTACATATTTATTCGTCACCTAAAAATCCCTCATGCCGTCCCGATAGTGGGCGCAGTCCCTTTATGGTGCAACGGGGTCCATATTGACTCACATAAAATTCTAAATCATATTTTTTGTCTTACTACCGATTTGTGTTCATAATAATCACTCTTCATAATTTAATTTTTCATATTTTTTTTATTCATACATTTTTATTACTACCATTGGAGCTTTTATCAGTTAGTAGTCATAATTTTTTTATTAATACTGTTACTACCAATAACCAGTTTAAATTTATAATTTTTCTTTTCATATCTTTGTTATTCATAGCATTCAATGATCATATTGTTTTAATGAATCCCTCGATCGTGAGTTATTCCAGACACAATTGAAATCAATTGTTATCGCGGCACGCGCGTGCCTCCTGGGGGTTGAGGGATTAATACATAATTTCACTTTCCATACGAATAAATATTGAAAATAATTTTAATTTATTACTAAGTTAAAGGTAGGTAGGTTACGAAAGTACCTAGTAGATATTAAAGTATAGTAGATTTTATAAGTTTGAGGGTAAAGTTTAGGACTTGGACCATAGAGTTAAGGGGAGGGAGAGGGGGCAAGGGGTAGGTGAGGAACCCTCCAGAGAAGTCAGAGAGGCGCGGGGTAAAAAATAATTTTGAAAAAAATTATGAGGTTTTTTTTTTTTTAAGTGAATAACATCACATACATTGTTCTGACCCCAATTTGAATAACTATTTAAAGCATTCGTATTTTGGAAACCAGAGACAACGAAGGTCGAACACCCAGACCCGAGAAAATGTAGAAAAACACATTTTTTTTACATTGACCCGTCCGGGAATCGAACCCGGGACCTCGGAGCAGGCGACACCTTGAAAACCGGTGTGTACGCCACTCCGCCACGGAGGTCGTCAAAGGTTCGTATTAAAAATATTTTTTTTGGATTTTTGAGGCGCACGGCGGCCGCTGCCGCGGCACGTTCGCTACGCTCGCTCCGATCTCTGGCCTTCACGCCTTTATATGGTCACTGTTCTAACCTAACCTAACCTACACTTTTCCTAACCTACTGGACTTTGTAGGCAAATAACAAAGGCAAAAATATTTAAAAAAAAATACTTACCTATACCGTTTTGTTTACACATATGATTAAAAACTTCATGAAAATGAATATATTAGTATACAACAAATGTATGAATAGAGACATTTTGATTTTGAATAATATGGATAGAAAAAATTATGATTAAGAAATTTATAAAAACAAATATTAGATTAAACACATTTATGAATACAAAAGTTATTTACTCGAATGATTATGTGTTTCGCTAATTTGTATAAACAAATATATGAAAACAAATATTAGTAAAAACGAAGTGATAATAATGGGTATATATCGGGATGCCTAATTATTTGTACTCCTAATTGTCATTGGCGCACAAACTATTAGCCTAAAATTTTTTCGCACGTCTTTACTATTCCTAATCGTGTTTAGCCTATTTTTACTACGCTTAACTTTATATCGCCGTATTATAATTTCGCCGAATATATCATAACACCTACCCTTTTGCAGTTCCAAATTTTTATTCGCAGAAAGTTAAAAACTTTATCAGCATGCATGCATGATTGCTTGTTTGCATACATGCTTGCTTGCTTGCTTGCATGCATGCTTACTTCTTTGCATGCATGCATGCTTGTTTGCATGCATTCATGCTTGCTTGCTTGCTTGCTTGCATGCATGCTTACTTCTTTGCATTGCATTTTTCATGCATGCAAACATGCAATCATGCATGCAATCAAGCAGACATGCATGCAAACAAGCAATCATGCATGCATCCAAACAATAAAACTTCCGTGACGGCTTCGGCGCTGCGGGGATCCGGCGGTCCCACGCGTGCTTATCGTCGCAGATGGCTTACGCTCACCACCGCAGCTTCGGCTTTCTGGCCGGCTGCGCCGGCCAGCCTCAGCCGCGGCGCCTCGCTTACAGCCTCCTGCTCCACAGCCCGCGGGCCGCCTCGCCCCTCCGCGCCTACGCGCTTTTGAATTACACTCTAGGGGTAGGGCAGACAAGACTGCTTGGGGTCGGTTTGTGAGCGATTCGTTTCTTAAACTTTTCTGTTTAAAAAAAATAGAGCGTAATGTCAAAAAAAGATGCTAATACATTTTAGTGCTTTCGATATTATACATACTGAAATTAGGGTTTTCAATTTTTAGACCAATCTATAATAGTGCGAAAACAACTGTTAGACTAGACAATAATTATACGTTATAAGTTTAGGCCAATATGGTTCGGCCAAATGAAATTAGGACTTTAAATTTTAGGCGAACCGAAGGGCACCCGATAATAATATTATGAATTTTAATGATTATGGTTTTGAATATTTAGGTTTTGAATAATTTATGAAGAATGATCGTTATGATTTTAAATTGTATGAGAAATATTTTCGGACTTCCGATGTTATGAGTAAAAAAGTTATGTATGACAATGCGCACCCGGTGCAACGTCCATCGGCAAAATAGTTATTTCGAAAAACCAACTATCGTTCGTATCGTATATTGGCGAAACATTATATCGGCGAAACGTTTTATCGGCGAAACATTCTATCGGCGAAACGTTTTATCGGCGAAACGTTCTATCGGCGAAGGATGTTTTCGTAAAACCAACGGTCGGCTAAGAGTGATAGCGGTGAAATTATCTATCGATGAAGAGTCTTTCGATTTATCATTCTAAGTTCGACAGTTTTCATATTCACATAATATGTATACTCTAATTCGATTTATTATAATTACTTTAACAATATTATAACAACACTTTCTTACGATAATAGTCGCGTAAGATTATTTTTTTAATACGCCAAGCTAACTTAAAAGTAGCTTAATTTGGGACTATTTCTTAGGACTAGATGGCTCTATGTGGCCCAATGTGGCATGTCCTTAATATTATTATTATAATGTTAATCTTTTACCAATCACAGCACTATGGAGTCCCGGACCTTTGGAAGGCATACTTACGAGGGACCAAAGCCAACGCGCAGGCCCGTTAGACAACATTTATCTAAATGATGTAAAGTGACACCAACCGACGATTATCCCTGTTCGCACTATATAAGTACACTCAAGGACAACCCTCGGTTAGTGCAGGACTATTGCAGAAAGTGTATAGAAAGGATACTGGGCTATGGGTTTGGGTGCTATTAGTGGACTGGGTAACTAGGACTATGGAAGGACTATGACCCCTGCCTAATATGTTACTTACATGGATAAAATGGCAGGGGGTGACTTGCACACTCGATTAATGGACCCTGAAAACAGCCGCTAGCACATAGTGACGTAGCAACAAGGGGGCAACATAGCCTGAGGTGCTTGAGGAGTGGAGAGGTATTACACGGCCCTCAGGACAATCCCGGTAATCCGTTCAGAACCATACAAGCATTTTACTGCAATACTTCCTTCCTTCGAGCATTTCTGCTCTAGCGACTCTCCACTCAAGCCGGCCAATTAAGGCAAGCCATAGGTGAGGAACAGGGATACCTACTCCCAGGAGCAATCAGGTCCGTGGGGTCGCTACTGCCTAACAGCTCGCCACAAGCTGCCCTGCGTTTTTATTATTATTATTATTTATGAAACAAGAAACCGATTCCATCTTTATATTTTAGTTTGCCGTAAAACAAGTCGTTTTTTGTGAATATTTTTCAGTAAAAAAGTCACTTCTTTTAGTCGGAGTCTTTTATTCAATTCCAGTCCATTAAAATAGTTTTTGTTGCGCATTTTCGTTAGCTAGCATTGCACCCATTTGGCACAACGTTGCACTTTTATTAAAACCTATATAAATCTTATAGTTATAACATGACATAAATATCCATACTATTGCATGTCGACATAATTTGGCAGAGTTAAAAAGTTAAGACTGACATAAAATCAACGTCAATCATTCAATCGAGAACAGTTTTAGGTATAATAATTCTTGTATTGGACTGTGTTTAAACTAGATACACAGTCTGATACAAAAATTCAACACACACATACATACAAAATCTTAGAAGCATATTTAGTTTTGATCTACTTTGCGCACATACCTATGTCTAATGGCACATATATATTTGTGCCCATACGAGCCTGTGCCGTGCAATGATTTATATTGGACTTCTTCTTAGCCAATCCTTAGGAAACTACCGACCTATAACGATAGATTAGAAAAATTTAATATGATTACTCTCGAGGCAAGACGGAAGCAATCTGATCTTTTATGTTTGCATAAAATATTACATTCTATCATCGATTCACCGCCACTTCTCTCGTCCATCAACTTCAACACCGTTTATAGGACTCGCAATCCTAAAATATTTTCTTTGATTGTTTATAAAAATAATACATCTTTCTACAATCCTATAGTCCGCATGTGTCGCGATTATAATAATATAAAACATGATATCGATATATCTGGTGATCCGAATGTTTTCAAGAGAAGTCTTAAAAACCTTTTTAGTACTTAGTTTATAGTTTTTTCTGATTTTTTCTAATTGTTTCGTTTGCAATTTAAAATTAAATATCTATTGTTAATCTTTAATATTATTATTTGTTTTTCTGTTTTTTTTTACTTCTTGTTTTTAATGCACTGTTCTCACTGCTCACCAATGTTTCTGTGGGTATTTTGAGGTGCACCAAATGTAAACCAAAATGTTATAAATTGTTTTGTAAATAATTCAAGTCAAACATGCTAGGAACACTTTGTTGGATTACGATCTAGATTTTAGCTAATTTAAAATGGTAGGTACCCTATCTTTATTGTGCATTGTGATTGTATTCTGTATGTGTTCTCTTAATAAAATAAAATAAAATAAAAATCCGCCAAAGATATATATATGCTTAGAATAATTATATATGTATGTACCAAAATATCTATGCCCGGTCCGATCAGCACTTGGATCGCCCTGTATGTAAGCGAACGTGTTGGCGCCTCACCCATAGTGCGACACAGTCAGCACCCGGAACGCGTGTATCTACTGCACTCACACACAGGTCGCTGTAGGCCCTCCGCGTATAGCTAACCCACAAGATCAAAGACGGCAATCTGTCAAATTTGACAATTTTGAGATATTCACACGGTTGGATAGGAAATTTAAAATAACGTATCCTTGGTAACTCAATTTAGTGTAAAATACGACAAAAAAGACCTAAAAACCAGTGCAAATTCCTCGATTGATTTCAAATCCGGCAATATAGGCAGAACTCTTTTTTTATTAGGGCTCCTAACGTGTTGAATGCTATGGCCGATGACCTCGAACTAGACTTATTTAACACTAGTGTCTGTTCACTCAAAAAGCGTTTGTCAAAGAGATGGTTTGAAGCGGTGCACTGACTGGATAGTTCCTACGACTTATTTTTTACTTGGTTGATTTTTGTCCCATGTCGTTTGTTATTCCTAAGTTACTTTAATATGTACAAGCCATACTTAGAATTTATATGTGGAAACACGTGAATGGTTTTTAGATACAATTCTAGTGAGTAATTTAGTCATAAGATACTGTAGTGTTTTCCAAATAAAATAAAATAAAATAAAAATAAAATAAAATATTTATTAGGTGAGTGAGAATCAAACTCGGCTATTTCACACTGACAGCCAATCACTGGCCTGCATTACGGCACGTGATTATTGGCGTCTGTTGGCGTCCTTTGTCGTTTGTAACAACTGTGTGTCCTTGTTTTAATTGATTTATTAATATTTTTATGATTTAACATTATTAAGTTCGTAAAAAAACAAATCATGGAAAGCCGACCGACACCTGAAAATAATAAGTTTGCCCGGAAACAGCAAAAAAACCCTGAAAATTGGAAACAAAACATCGCTGAGAGACTAAGTGCTAGTGTTAGGGCTGCTACTAAGGAATGTTTCTTTTATTTTTGTAACGATTTTTACATGTTCGGTGTTTTTAAGTAACTTTATGACTCTTTCCAGATATTCTGCACCAAATAGAATTTGCACGCATAATACTAAACCCTGAAGAGATAACCGCCATCATTGGGAGTACCTCTACATTGGTTCGATTTGGATAGGATGGTCCGTTATACAATTGGAGGGAAGCAGTAAAAAATAAAGTGGAGACTATGTACGACGTCCTGGCATATGGCGTTTAATCCCTCAACCCCCAGGAGGCACGCGCGTGCCGCGATAACAATTGATTTCAATTGTGTCTGGAATAACTCACGATCGAGGGATTAAAGAGTGCAAAAGATTCATATTAAAACCCAATAATGTTCTTTCTTCCATAGCGAGGCTTTTTATAAAAGCGATTTGGCAAGAAGCGTGAATACCTATATGCCAACGTCAAAAGAACATAGCAATGATTTCACCAAATGTAAGTCAGTATATTCCTGTTAACAAAAATAAATTACCTGACGTTAATAAACTGCTATCGAAACATTTTGGGGCTGAATGGAAAGTTATTCCAACACTCAATTTTTATAACAATATTTTTAACACGCAAGATACAAGACAAACTAATAACTAATTTACTAATATGTAAATTATTGCGAGGAAGGCTTTCGAAGATGCCAGTGATTGACGTATACCTATAGCAATAGGTCGAATTGATTTTTGTTCATTAAAAAAAGAAAAACAGTATTTTACTTTTGACAGCCCCGAAATCCATATCTTTTCGTTAGATTCAAAAACGGCATTCTGGAAATCCCTTGAATTCAAAGATGGCAATCTGCAATATAGTTGGTAACAAATGTGGCATTCTTTAAAGTTTGATAACAAAATCGGCATTCTACAAAATTAAATCTTAAGAGCCATTACACAAAAAGATAACGCTCAAGTTTAGGTAAAAACGGAGTTATTGTTTAAGTCTGCGTAGCTAGTCACACATACGTAACGTAAACAGAGTAAAGCGTGCACCGAGATGGACAAAATAATCTTGAGCCGTCGCGACGTAATAAGACTTGATATGATATTAATTTTAAATATAAAAAGAGTTTGTTTTGTATTTTGAAAATTTATAGATGTGTATTAATAATAAAACACAAATAAGTATATTATGTAAAATATATAATTACGTGGTGGTAAACGGCACAACTCCCCAACACCATCAGTAGTCATCCAACCGTACATGTAAAGATAAATTCGATTTGATTCTTTGTTTAGTATGGCATGGTCTTCTATGTAACGCGTCCCATCGTATCGCGAAAGATGTAAATGACCATGCTGACTCGACTTAAAAGTTTTCTCGTCCCAGAACACAGTGTTACTCCAGTCGAAATTGAAGTGGTCAGAGTGTCGCAAAGGGTGCGCTAAACCTAACCTAAACCTAACCTATTTCCAGCGCAATTGTTTCTGTCACTAAAAGTTTAGGACTTGGACCGTAGAGTTAAGGGGCGGGGGAGGGTGAGAGGGGCAGGGGGGAAAACCCCCCCAGTAAAGTCAGGGAGGCGCGCGGTAAAAAAAAGTATTTTAATAGAATTTTAAGGTTAGGAGTCATTAATCGTTTATTTTTATTTTTGAGGCGCTCGGCGGCCGCTGCCGCGGCACGTTCGCTACGCTCGCTGCGCTCGCTCCGCTCTCTCGCCTTCACGCCTTTGTATGGTCACTGTTCTAACCTAACCTAACCTACACTTTTCCTAACCTACTGGACTTTGTAAGCAATTAAATATCATTAAATGTTTCTTTTTCGATAATAGTGTAAGCACCATACATAAAACGCGTTTCATTTGACATATGTGAAAAAAATGCAAATCTTTTGTCAAAAAGCTGACTATGATACATTTAGTGACAGAAACGATTGCGCTGGAAACAGGTTAGGTTAGGTTTAGGTTAGGTTCTGTACTGCGCAGTGCGCACCCTTTCGTACACTCCAACCAATGCCTGTAAAGCAAACCTGTGTAATTTAAGTGATTTCTGATCATCTGAGTTGAAACATCAAACATTTCTGCAGAAGTTTTAGGCGGTGTAAAACCATTATTTTCTCACGTCTCATAATATCTCTTTCATTAGTTGAGATTACAGGACGACTATAACAGCTTTATAGATCATTCAAATTTCCCTCTTCGCCCTTACGTGTAATCCAAAGACGAACAGCTTGTCTCTAAAATCAGGAATTAAAAGAATAAGTACGGAAATAGGTACTCCATTACTTCTTCTAAAAATAGTTTTTGCGAAAATCACTAACCATAACATGTTTCCCATAAATTTTTCTAGTCATAATGTTCAAAAAGTAGTAATATCATTTTTTATAATTGTCTTAATTTCTAAAACTATTAAGTCATAAAATCGATTATTATAATAATTGAATGTCCTAATTTTAAATGTAATAGAGACTGTGTATTATTCCGAATGTTAATGTATAATATCCAACAAAGTATAGTTAATAGCAATATACAATATAATAGCAATAGCCGCCCTAAATTATCTAAAATTAAGTTTTAGTGACGGGAACGAATCACATTGTTCATCCAAAAGTGCGTAGGCGCAGAAGGGCAAGGCGGCCCGCGGGCTGAGGAGTGGGAGGTCGTGATCGAGGCACCGAGGCTGAGGCTGGCTGGCGAAACCAGAAAGCCGGAGCTGTGGTGGTGAGAGAAAACCATTTGCGACGATTAGTACGCGTGGAACCGCCAGAGACCTGCAGCGCCGGAGCCGTGACAGAAGCCATATAATTTTTGCATCTTTATTATTATTGCATTAATTTGGATTCATATCTTATAATATTTATTGAAAACGTTTTTATGTCTTTTGTGTATTATTGATAGTAATATTTATGACTAACAAATTTAGGGCATACCTACCTACTGGATTTAGGGATTTAAATATTATGACAATCAATATTAAGTAAAATTAAATTCGAGCAAGTTATCATATTCATTTAATCACATTAAATTTGTAACAAAAGATACAGTAATGTCAGTACTTTGAGGTCAATAAATTGGTTACAAATTTATCTTTTCTAGGCATTGTGAATTTTGATGTCAAATGTAAACATGTAAATGAAATCATGCAACCATTATAAAAATGTCAATACCTATTACTAAATACAATAATTAAGTCATTTACAATAAAATTTACATATCAAAGAAAGAATCTATATAAACAAGTGTATTAAAAAAATGTCAAAAAAGAAAGTAAATTATATTTATGAATTTAATTAATTATAATTTATCTTCAAAATATTCTTTAATGTCATAGTATGCTTTTTGGATTAGTAAATCTTTTATTGCACCTTCATACTTTCCACCTTGGAGGGCCTTTACATATTTTGGCATATGATTATAAACTTTAACAGCCATAAAATTCATAATAATGATTAGGACAAAACACTCATAATTCTTTAGATTATGGATAAACATTTTAGGAGACAAAATAGAAAACAATGGAAATATTTACTCCTACAGGATCATAAGACCGCCGGCGGTCGTGATATCCATTGATTTTAATTGTGTCTGGAATAACATACAATCGAGGGGCTAAGTTTAAATAGGAAAATATATCAATGACATTGGAAATAGAGTACTTGTAACAAATCATACAAAACATGCCCGAATTCGATAACGTTGCATCGTTTTATTACGAAGTTCCTATGACCAGCCTCTAGCTCCATCATCAGATTTGTTCCGTGTCTTCATAATGTTGCAATGTCATTGTATTACCTAAATTCTGTTGTTTTTTTAAGGCTGTAGTGTTATCACGTTTCCTTTTTTTAATAATATGGTATACAGCATCTTTGCGACCCATTGCTGGAAAATAAACAAACACAAGCAACGACAATAATTCATACCTACATAATTCATAATGAGCAAATCTTACATCTCGAAATGAAACTAAAAGCGGATCAAAAGTATTTGGTCGCAGTATAATCATCACTTCACGCTACGAGAGCACGTAATTCAGAACGCGGAAGAAAATGGTCCTACCTGTACGGGCGCTCGCGCCGTTGTAATCGCTGCTTTTTTTTTTTTTTTTTTTTTTTTTTTTTTTTTTTTTTTTTTTTTTTGAAAGGACCTATGCTGTGGCAGAAGGCCGTTACAGCTTCACCGGGCGGGTTTTAGGCGAGTGCGGTAGGCACTCAGCCCAAAAGCGGCCTGCTAGCGGGTACCTCGAGCGCGAGGCGAGTCCTAGGCCTAGGGCTCGCCCGCGCAGGGGCCCCGTACTAGCGGCGCGATCGTCGGGTGCTGAAGGCACCCGGCCAAGAGGTCAACCCGACTAGTGGTTGCATCGTGTAGCTCGGCGCTGCAACACAGACTGGTCTGTGCATACAGACCGATCTACGCGAGCCCCGTTCTAGTGGGCCCGATCGAGGGGGGCAGACTAGGCCTCAAGGGCGCCTCTGTAGGCTCGGACCTCGGCTTGGGCCGTCGTCCGAAGGGCGGACTGGTGAGAAGCGGCCAGGTACATGTCTGTACCTGCCAAAATGATGCAAGGGTCCTCGCACTCGCCGGCGAGTGCGCTGATTCGATCTAGTGCTTGTCAGGTGTGTACTGTTGTGAGTGGTGAATTGTTTTACGAACGATGTGATTTTGTCGTCGGGATCTTCGAGAACGCTCCTCGGTCGGCGGAAACGGGCTTCGACATCTTTTCGGCACAAGTAGGTGGCGGCTTTGACTAGCGTAAGTCATCACGGGTCGAATACAGGCTTTGTAAATTGTCAACTTATTTCTAAGTGACATTTTACTCTTCCTGCCGATATAGTAGTAGAGCCTTGAAAAGTAAAAGGCTGCAGTCTGACGGACGCGTTTTATGTGAGGTTTAAAGCTCATTCTACGGTCTAAGGTGACACCTAGGTATTTGACTGTCTTCTCCCAAGGGATCGGACGGTCGTATAGGGTGATAGGTGTGAGACAACGTTTAGGATGTTTTGAAGCGAAGAAACCTCGAGTAAAGTACACTGCTGCACTTTTCTCGGGGTTTACCTCTATTCGCCACATCCTAAACCAGTCACCTAGGGATTGGGCTGCACGTTGTAGTGCTTTAATGATGTAACCGGCATGGTAGCCAGAGTGATAGAGGGCTGTGTCGTCCGCAAATAGAGCTAGCTCTACTTGCGGTGACCTGGGAATGTCGTTAATGAAAATTGAAAAGAGAAGAGGGGATAGCACGGAGCCCTGAGGGACTCCAGCCCTGATGGGGCGGGGAGATGAATAGGACCCCTCTACGCGGTAGCGAAAGGTACGATTTGACAGAAAGTCTCGAAGGATGAGCACGAGACTGTCGGGCACTTTGAGTTGGTACAGCTTGTAGATCAAGCCGTTGTGCCAGACTTTGTCAAATGCTTTCGCTACATCGAAGAAGAGTGCACCGGTTACCATCGGTTTGGATCTGTTGAGGCCGTCGAGAATGTGCTCCGTTAGGCGGTGCACCTGTTCGACACAAGAGTGGGAGGCTCTGAAGCCAAACTGTTCGTTGATTAAGAGATTGTTCGAGAAAATGTAATCTCTTAGGCGGGAGACGAGAACACGCTCGTATAATTTGCCCATAGTCTTGAGGAGACTGATGGGCCTGTAGTTGGCGGGCTTGGAGCGGTCCTTGCCGGGCTTAGGGATACCTATGACGTCTGCTTCTTTCCACGCGGTTGGAAAGATGCAGTTTGCCATGGCACTATTGAAGATAGCAACCAATAGGCAAATCAGTTGGGCGGGGAGGACTCGTAAGACTCTGTTGGATATCCGGTCCGGACCGGGAGCCTTGTTTGGACGGAAACCTTTGATGATGGTTTGCACCTCATCGGCGGTGGTGGGTGCAAGGGGACAGGTTGGAGGGAGGGCCGAGAGACGTTCGACTTCGCTGTCCACCATACTAAGGTGGGCAGCGTCTATGGGAAGCGTGCTAGGAGAGCACTGGGCCTCTAGGCTGTCGGCCAGACATTCGGCTTTCTCTTCGTCGTCGAATACGACGGAGTTGTCGGGTCTAGAGAGAGGAGGCATAGATGTGACTATATCTGACTTGAAGGATCTCGCCAACTTCCAATAGGCTTGGTGAGATGGTGAGATCGTTTCAAGTAGGCTATCCCACTGACTTTCCCGAAGAGCCTTAATACGTTCCTTTACAGATGTCCGTAAAGTGCGTAGAAGGGTTCGGTTATATTCGGTGGGATAGGAGTCATAAGCTCTGGTCGCAGCTCTCTTTGCCCTCAACAGCTCTCTCACGTCATCCGGCAAGTTCAATCTATGCCTAGGCATATCTGGAACTTGCCTAGACGAATCGCTAATAGCGGTCGTGATGTGGCTAGTGAGGGCATCGATCGCTTGGTTAGTCTCGTGAGGCGATCCTAACCTGTCTGGGATTGAGTTCAATACTGAATCGGGACTAGGTCCAAGATTGCTCTCGAGCCTGTGCCAGTCCAGTATTGTTTTCATGGATATCTGTTGGTCAGAGGGACCTAATTGGAGGACAACTGGGCGATGGTCAGAATCTAGGTCATGGTGGACTTCTATTGAACGAAGGCGCAGGCCTACATTCTTTAGAACCGCCATGTCCAAGATATCGGGTCTGTGGTTTACGTTAAAAGGATAGTGGGTCGGAGAAAGGGGGGCGATGATGTCAAAATTGAGGACTTCAGCGAGATCTGATAACTCTCTACCATTGCTGGAGGTTGTTAAACAGTTCCACTGAGTATTTTTGCTATTGAAATCTCCGCCGAGAATGACGGAGGGTCCCATAGCAAAAAGAGCCTCATAGTCGCTCCTTAAGGGAGTCTTGTCGCCAGGTTGATAAATGGAAGCTATTATGACTGGTTGATGGCCGGTCATGGCTAGCCGACAGACAGAAGCTTCAACGTTTGTGAGCGTGGGAGGGTCGAGGGGAACGCAATGCAAGGAGCGTTTGTAATAAATTAGAGTGCCGCCACCTCTAGTGGGCCTATCGTTGCGAACTACGTTATAGTTGGCAATCATAGCACTACGAGGGAGGATGGAGGGTTTTAATAAGGTTTCTTGTACCAAAAAGATGTCGACTTGGTGCTTCATAAGGAAGAGTGATATCTCTACCTTTTGTTTTTGAAGACCAAAGGCATTAAAAAATGCGATGGTAAGGGACCGGGGTTTCGTTCTAGAGGGTGTATTATTCATGGTGAGGAAATGTTTCTAACTTTTTGGAGGAGGTCGGCGTGCTTATCTAAAAGACAAAGCATTGCGCATGGGTCTTTTTGATGCGCACGGATTTGGGCTGCTACATATCTAATTTCAGCCGGGTTGATTTGGCTGAGATTGTATATGAGCATGGCATCCTGCTCGTACGGGACAGTTGGCGAAGCCTTAGGGGCATTAGAGCGCGGGTCACGGAGGGTGACCGAGGCATTTGTAGCCTGCAGTGCCTGAGGGGCCTTTGGGACTACTGGCGGTGCCTGAGGGGCAATAGTGGTGGCCTTAGGGGCCATAGTGGGGGCCTTAGGGGCCACAGATTGGGCCGTAGGGGCCATATTTGGGGCCTTAGGGGCCCTCGGGACTGCTGCAATTTGGCTTAAGGCCGGGACAGGGGCGTAGGCATTCCTTGCCCAGGATAGTGGTCGAGACCACGCGTTGTGTCCGTAAGGACGCAACTCTGGGAAGGCTGTGGGTTGAGCCTGAAACTGGCGAAACAAAGGGGCTGGGAAGTGCGCGGCCTTTGGTGCCTGCACCCGTGAGTTTACTCGCGGAGCACGGGGGCAACCGCGATAATTCGCGGTGTGTCCCTGCTCTCCGCAGAGTACACACGCGGGCGGAGTAGTCGCCGTGTCCTTACAACGAGGACAGTCGGCGGTACCATGGTCACCCAGGCATTTCACGCAGCGCGGGCGTGCGTGACAATTACGGGCAGAGTGCCCATACAACTGGCAGCGATGACACTGGCCAGGGGTGAGTTTTTTATGGGGGGTCTCTATGCGTAGGCCGGAGATATGGCATATAGATTTTATATTAAAAATCTTTTTGCCTTCAGGGGTATTTTCTAGTACGATCTGTACTAAATCGTAAGGGGCTTTGCCACGCGCTTTGAATAAGCGGTGGACTTCTAGAGCTGGGAGTTGTTTCGACTGAAGGTCGGTAAGTATGAAGTCTGTGTCGACTTCTTTCGGAATTCCGCGTACAACCACGCGGAGCTTCTTCTCCTCGACTGGAGTATACGTATGGAAGTAGATCTTCCTTACGTTGAGGTAATGTTGGAGCTGCCTGTAGGAGGCGATGTCCGGCGTTTGCCCGCGGATTCCGTCGGAAGCCGACTTTGCGTGTGAAAACGCAATGTGGCGCTCATTGAGAGCAGCCGAAATATTTGTCCAGGCAGACTTGTCCTGGACTACGATGGGCGGGGGAAGGGGGGCCTTTTTTGTCTGTGAAGCAGACTGCGAGGTTGGGGCTGGGGCAGGGGCGGAGCTGGCGGTGGATGCCTTGGCCGGTCTGGGTTGCCCGTGGGAGATTTTGGCGGTTTTCGCCGGGGGTTCGGAACGCGCGGGTTTACGCGCTCGCTTTCCGTGGGTCACTGGAGTGAACCCTTCGGAATCTGACTCCTCGGTTTGAGACGTTTCCTCCGAAGAGGAGGAGCCGTCACTAACGGGAGACTCATTACTATCCTCTGATGAGGAGCTGGAGGGTGTGGGAGGAGAGGAGGAGCCCGAAGGGCTTTCCTCTTCCTCCATGGGAACGGGCTCTGGGTCTGGGGAGGCGGGCGAGTCTTCGGAGGCTTCGCGAGCGCGACGAAAGGCATTAAAGCCTTTCAACGCGTCGCCTCCTAACGATCGGAGGTACTCTAATAAGAGTACCTCCATCGTGGAGGGAGGACTTTAGTGAGTAGGTAATTTTTATTTACCACCGATTCGGATCGCGCCTTCACCGAGAAGAATCGGCAAGAAACTCGGTGACGGTGAGTGATGGGTGTCTGTGTGGTCCAACCTGCCACAGGAAGGTTGGTTGAGTCGGGTGTGCCTAAAAAGGATGTGAGGTCCCTAACACTGGGTGGTCCCACGACGATGTGATGTCGCCACGGGGTGAGTGGCCTACGCCTAGCAGTCCTTCGGGAGGGACCGAGCCACCGAAATGGCCCGGGATACGCTCCCTAAGGGATGGAATATAAGGATGGGTAGGGTGGGTCACGCCCGGCAGGGAAAGGACTGCAGTTTCTAGTGTCTCTAGGGCGAGGAGGAACGCCTCACCCTCTCAAACGTGCCTTCCAGGAGGCCTAGACTTACAGCCCGATATACCGGCGGCGGAGGGAAATTTCAGCGCCTTGAAAAAGGCACTGTCTGTCGCTCCCTATCGAACAGAACCGCTTTGAAAAAAGCGTTTAACTCAACAAAGGTCAGTTGACACCGTTAGGTTAACCTTTGGAGAGCCGCGGGCGAAACCACGTAGAAAGAAATAAGATAGGAATGCTGCGAACAGCGAGACGGATCGACAGCGGAGCGAGCGTCCGACCTGTGCGAGCGCTGAGAGCGGAATGTGACCTCGTTCTATGACTCACCACAGTGTAATCGCTGCTTGTAATCGCTGCTTGCTTGCGCATTGTAATTTATACTAATGTTCAGATCAATATATTGATAAATTAATTAAATTTTTTGCAAAATTTACTGTTAAAATCAATTGTAATTGTTTATTTTGGAATATTTTTTTTTTAATATCAAATCACGATAAAATAAAGGCGCAAATCTTAAAAATTTGCACAAATTGTATTTTTTTTTTCTCATTAATGGTAATGAAATTGTAAAATCTGTTTCATTAAATGACAACAAAAACATGCGTCCAATGATTGCCACATTTTTTTAGGCTTATTATCTTAGTATTATTAATAGATACAGGACTTTGAAATTAAGTATGTGGCAAGTTTTCAGTAAAATGGTTGTGAGATGTGGCACTGACAATAAAGCAAATTAGTTTTAGCAATTGTGTTATATTAAACGTCAATACCAAAGATTGGCTTATATTTTTCAGTTATTAAATATTTCCTAAAAGTTTCATAAGACAGTCAATTAGGAGTCCAAAATCTTAGAGATTCGTTCAAAACGGTTAGACTGCTCTTAAACAGCAAGTAACTCCCTGCATATAAGTCAAATTCTGTATTTAGGCTATATTTGTATGATAGTTTTAAGTTATAATTTTAAATTTTACTGTGGAAGTATTTTTATGAACACCTACGTTATTAAGACGTTTTTACTTATTAGTTACAAATCTTTTCAACAGCAGATTGCCGTCTTTGATTTTATACGACTCAAATTTATAACATTTGTTTGGAATCCAAATTATTGAATTTCTCGTTTAAATTCAGGATGAAATTTTAACTACCTTCCAAATTTCAATAATATAGCAATCTACGAGACAAAAAACAAATGACGTATTTTTTCTTTTGGTATAGCCCAGTACAAAAATGTCAAGATAAAGCACTTAGAAAATGTCCGCCAAAAATCTAAAATTTGTGACACGGCCTCCTAGCAACACTTTTTTAACGCGATTCGTATCTCATTCATTCATTACGATAGGTACTATTCATAAGTTTTGATTTTTCCTTCATACCTTAACAGGCTTAGGACCGTAAAAATTTAAAACTATGTTGCGAAAAATATTTTCGGGTGAAAACTCGATTTACATTTTTTACTTCATAAATGGGCTCTAAATACGATACTGAACTTCCATAAAAATTTTTGAAGATGATGAAAAAGTCATCCTGTATAATATATGACGCTATAAATAGCTACATAGAAATTCACTTTATTGGAATAAAAACAAGAAGACAAAATATTATAAACAAGGAAAAAAAATTTGCAATTAGGCTACGAGTATCTTATCGCTTTGAGCGATTTCTACCAGACAACCTTCGGATAGAGGAAGTTTTGTTTAAGTAGAGTAGGGGTAACACAGTGGAAGACAAGCGATTTAGGTAGATATAACAGACGCAATAACGTCCTGCTACATGTTACTAGAATACAACACACACACATACATACCAATACCAAGTATACAATACATATCTGTATCCTACCTATCTGTATTTAAATTTAAAAATATTATGTCTAAGGCGGGACTCGAACTGATTCGAGTCCTGCTTTAGACATATCTTTTTGCTCCATATTATATCCTCCATATTAATAACTGCAACTGGTACACACTTGAAATGTTCACAGAATATTTAGTTGTATTGTGACTTTAAAAAATAAATAACTAGTTAAATTAAATTAAGGCACGGAACCCTTCGTGCTCGAATCCGACTCGCACTTTATGTAAAACTAGCTGTTGCCCACGACTTCGTCCGCGTCAATTCCTGTTATTACTTGGGTATTTATACCCAAAAAGGGTAACTTAAACCGTTTACGCAGCGCACGCAACGGAAGCATTCAAATATGAATAATTTTCCCCGTTTTTTTAACATTTTTCACTGATGCTTCGCTCCTATTGGTTGCAGCGTGATGTTATGTAGCCTAAAGCCTTCCTCGATAAATGGACTATCCAACACAAAAATAATTTTTTAATTCGAACCAGTACTTCCTGAGATTAGCGCGTTCAAACAAACAAACAAACAAACAAACTCTTCAGCTTTATAATGTTAAGTATAGATAACAAATTGTCAATCAATTCCGAGAAAATTAATGTAATACGTTGAATTATTTGTGCGCTGACTACCGACTGTTAAACACAAATAATACCTTAGTAGCACTGTTGAAAGAGCAGTCGTTCGATAAGCAAAAAAAATTTTGAGAATTCAAAATTAAACACTCATTATAATAAGAATAGACTATTAGTGAAAAATCTATATATATAAAAATGTTATGTTGGTTTGTGTACGCTTCAAAAACTCAAAAAGTTCTGCACCGATCGAGCTGAAATTTTAGCATGATATATAATCCGCATCAAGGATTGTTTTTATCTATTTATCTGCGACCGCGAAAAAAAAAACCATACCACAGCAAAGCGTGGCAGGGAACTGCTAGTGACTAATATGATCGTGTTTATCTTACTATAACAATTTGCTTGATGAATAGGTAGTTCTAACGAGCATTATTTTCAGTTTTGGCAAAAAGTGCCCCTATTATTTCAGCGGGAGAAACCTAAAACGCTTCGGAATTGAGAAGTAGATAATCATTTTTATTAGTTTTTTAAGTCTTTACCTAATATAACGAAAGCAATAGGACTCACTATTTATTATCTATCCTAAATAAAAAGACAATATTAAGCTAAGTGATAATTTTTTAATTCTAATTCATCTTCAGTAACATCACTTGAATTTTTATTAGTTTTGTACGAGTTCTTCCATATTTCATAAAAGCAAACAGTGGCTTGAAATCTGTAGCAGACAAGTAGAGGAACTGAAACATGGGTGATTAGTGTCCAGGCCCACACACCAAAGAACTCCATCTGTAAGTAATAAATGGTAAAGATACATAAACGTCGAATGTCAGATTTTACGTTAGGTAGCCCTCGATTGTATGTTATTCCAGAAATAATTAAAAACAATTGTTATCGCTACCACCGGCGGTCTTATGATCCTTTAGGAGTTCAATAATCTGCTTGCGGTTTTGGTATAGAGCTACTCTTTGAAATTGTCAATTAACATTGGTAGTAAGTGAAAATCATCGTAGTTGTGTCCACCAGTGGCGCGACGGTATGCAAGGTTCCGTCATAAGTTATTGTTAGCCCGAGACCAGGATTTATTTTTGGCAAGAAGTCATTTATCTTAATGAGTAGGACATCGAATCATTGAAATCTCAACGATCAAGTAATCAACGACGTTTTTTTGTTTATTTTATAATATTTTACAGATTCACTTTTATACGCACTTGAAGTGGGTGAAATTCAGCTCTGGCATTTTTAACGCGGTTTAAGAGCCACAGAGCGAAGTTGCCCACCAGAAGAAAAGTGACGAGTTGCCGGCCTGGCCGCCTTCCACCCGGCACTCCGGCGCACCGCCGCGACCAAGAGTCCAGAACTAGGAGAGTCTGACAAGAACTTTGCACTAATGCGCATAGTGGTGATATTATCCTGAAATGTAAATAATTAATCGTTATATTGGCACAAACATGATGTATGTACGGACAACAGCACGTCAACCTACCACAAAACGTCAAATTTTCTCAATTAACATTGATCTCTACTTGTTGGACTTAAAGTTGAAAATCAATTCACTTTTTTTTCACACACACAATTCACACCTTTAACTTTTTGTGTAGGTTGACCTGCCGTTGTCTGTACTTCTGCCGTTGAAAATAATAATTATTTGGACTTTACATCATGAACTTTTCTGATTCCCTACCTACGTCTTAATATATCCTGTTATAAATCTTAAACATTTATCTAATTTCGATGTTCATCCTTTTCACTAGGCCATGGTGTCAATGATGTTTTGATGAGAAATTAAAATTCATAGCTAATGTTTACGTGTTAGTTTTTTTACTTACCTTGACTGGAGAGGTTCAGGTCCGCTTAAAAGATAATTGGACTGTGTTGAAGCGAAAGGATAAGATGTGCTCTGATAGCTATATTATATGCTATCAGTATATAATCTTGAAAAATTATGTCTCAGGCGGGACTCGAACCCGCATCTCCTCGCTTTTTGAAGTTTATATACTGATATTATAATTGCAATTTAATTGCTTAAATATAAAAAAAAGTATAAATATATATGCTGCTTAAACACAGCAAAATGCTTAAATCTTAAAAAGTGATATTTGAAGCGCTGCGCTTTTTCGGATACCACTGCACTTCGAGAAACTTAGCTCTGATAACCAGAAATACAGGCTGGATAAAAGGTGCACTGCATTCAGAGCATCAACCAGTCTCCTAGTGCATGCAAGTGCATCGCACCGCAGAGGCGTCAATTTCTAGATTGTTTAATAATTTTCAACGCTTCATACCTAGTTGCCCTCCTCTCTTCGGGATATCGCTGTATGAGGAATGCAGCTCCAATTATTTGAAATAGATAGTAGAGGTACACGCCGCACTGCGTGACGAGTAGCAGCGCGTGCTCCAATGGCAGGGCTGCGACGGCGCGGCGCGCGGGCAGCGTGCGCATGCGCTGGATGCACGCGCCGGACCCTGCCGCCATGAGCACGAACAGGACCGTTTCCCATAGGTTTATCTAAGGCGGACAGTGGCTTTAATTTATTCAATCAATTGATCTATTCGAAACAATAATTAACGACGTTAGACTAAATACAACATGGAAGAACCTATTTAAGGTTGAAATTATTTCGTTTCACAAAAAAGGGACCATTTTAATAGTACTAATCTTAACAGTTTACTAGTAATCTAATATTAAGGTTTTGTACCTTCATTTATACTTTAATAAGCACTATCATTTTACAGTACCTACAACCGTTCAGAGATTAGTACGCGAGTGGATGTTCCATCGTATTAATTGTATTTTCTTAATACCTACTTCAGTTTCGAAGTAGCAGCTTTATAAACAAGGTGCAACTGTAATAATTTCGAAACAGTTTTAATGTAACTTAAAAATATTTAAGGAAACACTCACTTTTTATACTGACCTATCTTTAGATTTTGGTAATTTATGACTAAAAGTTACTAATGAATTGAATTGATTTGATTAATATTTTGTGTTCAAATAATCAATAAACGGTTGGTACCTGTAGCAGCGCTAGCTCCACGTGCTTGTGATTTTGGAAGAGTCCGTTAAACAGCATAAGGCTCACTATGGTGCCCGCTAGCACCGCCACCCCCATGAACAATCCCTTGTGCGCGCTTCCGCAGTCCACGGAGAAGTGATTGTTAGATTTCACTCGCGCACAGCACTGTTGCGATTCTTTACCGATTACTTGAGGATTGTCATTCAATTGTTTGGTTGATTTCTGTACAGAAAGCATAGTTTTAGGCATGTCAAAAACAAATAGGTTGTTCAGCGAATATAATAGTAGGTAGTTAATTTGCAATATTAGCATTAATGAACAATCTTCGTACTTCCTTATTTTAAAATAGAGGAATCAAATATTTGAACGGTAAGTAAGAGCGTTTAACGAGTTTAAGCGTAGATGTAGCAAACTCAATGATGATCCGCGTGAGGGACGTCCTGTAACAGCGACTACTGAAGATAACATCAGTGCTGTGCGACGCATGATAGAGGAAGATAATAGAGTGACCTATCAGCAGATACGGGCAAGCCTAGGCATTGGTATGAGTCAAGTTCAAAAAATATTACACGAACATTTAGGCGTCAGGAAGCTTTGTACCAGATGGATTCCCCATACTTTAACCGACGACCAGAAACACCTTCGCATGGACTGGTGTCGCCAAATGTTAGATAAGTTCAACGGCAGTGACTCAAATGCTGTATTGTGATTGTCATTGTCACAGGTGATGAAAGCTGGATATATTGCTACGAACCCGAAGCCAAAAGACAATCAGCTCAGTGGGTTTTTCCTTTCGAGGATCGGTAAACTAAGGTAAAGAAAGGAAGAAGTCAAGGAAAAAAGATGATTGCCTCATTCTTTGGTCGGAAAGGTCATTTCGCGACAGTTGTACTAGAAGATGGAAGGACAGTTACTGCAGGCTGGTATGTCCATCGCTGTTTGCCTGTTGTCTTGGAAAAAATTCGACAGCAGCGCCCTCGAAGCAGGATCCTCCTTCACCACGACAATGCTTCAGCGCACTCCGCAAAACGGACTGTTGAATATTTGACAATGGCAGGTGTTGAGATAATCAGTCATCCGCCATACAGTCCTGACCTGGCGCCTTGGGACTTTCATTTATTCCAAAGAACTAAAGATAAAATTCGAGGTATTCGCTTTACGAGCCCTGAAGATGCGGTGAAAGCGTACGAAAATGCCATAGAAGAGACCCCTAAGGAAGAATGGGCACACTGCTTTTCTCAGTGGTTCCATCAAATGCAACGATGTGTAGAGAGGAACGGAAATTACTTTGAAAAACAATAAAAGTATTGGCAACTTTCTACATTAAGCCGTTTTTCATTTTCGAAACATTTTCAGTGTTACCTAAGTATAACACATTATGCGAACCAAACTGAGGGCCTTGTAGTCAATGCATTGCATGACACATCTGATTTTAGGGCGAAAACGGAAGAGTCGCTCTTGAAAAAATAAAACGTTTAGCGTGTGAGCTATGGTTCTGGATATCACCGATATTAAGACTGTACAAGGTGTTTAAATAAGTTCGAGTAAAATTAACAAGCGAATTCAGAATACAAAAATTAAAATAAAAATTTAAAACGTCCTAAAATTGTAGAGCGTGCCGTCGCGCGTCGCACAGATTCAATGAGAATCGTCCAATAATTTTACAAATTACCTTCAATTTATAAAATTATTTCAAGAGCTTAATTATTTAAACGATGATAACGTTTTCCGTATAAATCGGATTAGTTTCCGATTGAACTTTAATTTATTTAATTATTCATTTACACTTTTTGCACAGCAATATGTACAAAATGGTGGACTTAATGCCAAAAACATTCTCTACTAGTCCATCGGGGGATCAAATAAATCTCAGGCAGGATAATATAAATATAAACTTATATATTCTCTATAGAAGATATAAGTTTATATTTATATTATATTCTTTAAATAGATTTAAAAAAAATCATTTTTAAGTTGCTTTTTAAACAACCTCTTATATTTGACTCGTACTTTTATTAACAACTTGTAATATGTTACATGCAACACAAAACGACGCCGAAAAAGAATGGTACAAGATTTTTAGGACACTGAATGAAACAAAGTTACTGAAGAAGTAGGAAAATCAACACATACTCTACCAAAATGCCTTCGTTATTTGACAATAATGTCATATGATAAGATACTTTAATAGACAATAATAACTGTGAAGAGGCACATATTTAAACTTGAAAAGCCGTAGTCACTCGTAACATTGATATGTATCTATGCTATGTAGTTTACTAAGAAAAAGAGTCCTAATTCTGCAAATATGTAATATTAATTTAATGGTTAAAAGAACCATCAAGCGAAGCGTAAAACCTCTTAACCGGAATGATTTAGCGACATGAACTTTATTTTTGACCCGGTTATAGCATATTAGTTATATTGCATATAGGTTAAAAATCTATGAGCTGACATGTCAATATTAGTAAAAGCCTCTTCAAAATTTTAATGATTATGAGAAAGATTGTTTTTTTGTACGTCAATAAATAACTTACAAATCCTGGCACAGTGCAGATATCATTCCATATAACGGCAATAATAATAGAGCACAACAGACTGTACTCCACTCCACATGGTCGCAAATAAGGGTTCATGCTTCGTATTAAAGGAGTAATCATGTCCGAAACCTCACAGGTCCAGTTTCGTAGCGTCGTTGTATTCGAATCCGTGAGATTTATCATGTTCAAATGTTCCACGAAGGTAGTATTGTCAAACTTATCCGCTATTATGGTCTGAGGTGGGCCGCTGATGTTAGCGTATCGCAGAAGCGCAGGTCGATTGTAAGCTACGGCAACTATGTCATCTCTAGTTTCTTGTATAACCACGTTAAGCCATTCACAAACATTCGTAGCAATCAAATGCATTAGCCCAAATCTATCGAGGACTACACCTCTCATTGGATCCAATATCTGTGAAGAAAACAGATTTATGTTTACAAAATATTTTCATTTAACACCTTGGCTGCGGCAAGTAAAATCATAAGACTTCGTCTGGTGCAGCGGTGGGTCAAATTGTGCCCCCAATGATTTTTCCGCCAGTGCGTGATAGGTCTTTCTCGACCCGCCAGCACTAGATTAAGTTAAATTGCTCTAACTTTAGGAAAACATAATGTAGGCGTGCAGTTTTTTTACTGATGGAATAACCTTGAACCAAACTTCTTTAGATTTGATTCGCCCCGGGATCTGCCAAACAGGAAATGAGAAATAAACCAGGGAAAGTGGCAGGCCCATACCGACCAGAAAGTATTTTTCGTAGTGATGGGAAAGACAAAAATAAAGGGATATCGAAAATAAAACAGAATATAATTAAAAGAAAAATAGTTTATTCAATTATTTATTAATGTCTGTTTTTAAAACTTTTCGCACAAAGATTTTGTTTGCACTTCCTGCAGTATGTTTTGTTTTTTTTCACTTTATTTTTTGCTTCGGCACTCCTCATAGTTTTCCGCAGTTTATCATAGCACTAATAATACTAATGCTAATGCATGCAATCAGCCATAGGTGTTACTTGATTTTCTGAAATTATTTTTTTAATTTTGTGATTTATTTACCGTATGAGTTTGACTACAGGGTTCTATCAAATAGATTCTTAAATAAAATGAAAAAGTTAACATAGGTCTTGAAATAGTCAATTCTCACCACCGTGCGTTGTCAAAGTGCACACTTTGATGGGTTAAATTAAATACAACATGGTCCAAGGTAAGGTAATACAACTTTGTTCTCTGCAATTTAAAAGACCACTCTATTTGTTAAGCTTGTGAAAACAAAATTAGTATAATATAGTACAGAGCTTAATATAGTAGACGTAAAGCGATATTTTCATGTTAAATGTAGCCTTCTGACCCGGAACTACAACTCGCATCATGTGTTATTGAGTAAGTAAACAGAGTGCCATAACATAATACAAGTAGTGCAATAAACGCCATACATTGCTAGCAGAAAAAATTAACGGAATCAGACCAAAGCGTCAGTCTTGAATTCAGATAAATTGCACAACACTAACTGGCGTGGCGTGCGCTCTGTGCGGCATCGGGTCGCCAAGTGCCTGTTGGAACGGCGGGCCGCATTAGGCCCACTGCCGCACCGAATTGATATTTTTTACCGTCAGTGCTTGGTAGGCCGATAAACGCCTGCCGTAATGTTTTTATATGGAACATCTATAATTTTGACCACAATCTCAAATATATATTTGTCTTTGTCGTACCTTTACAAACACCTGAGATTATCGTTCCGCACCAGCGATAGGGACATAGTTTTCTTTGTCCGCACCGGCTGGAATTCCGCGGCAGGTCGATTTGGGCCTGATCCGCAGTGAACGTGTTAATTTATTATAGAAAACGTTTTATACGTTTCTCATGATTGAATATAAAACTGTTCATTTACTAAAAGTTCTTTTTTAAATTGTAGTAGTAGTTTCGATGACCTCCGTGGCGGAGTGGCGGACGCACCAGTTTTCAAGATGTTGCTTGATCCAAGGTTCCGGGTTCGATTCCTAGACGGGTTAATGTAGAAATAAAGCCGTTTTCTATATGTTCTCGAGTATGGGTAGGTATTTGTGGTACCAAAATTGTTTCTGATTACCACAAACAAGTGCTTTAAATATTTATGTACTTTGGGATCAGAGCAATGTATGTATGTTGTCTACATTTACTAATTAAACATAAAATATGACATGTTAAGATCGCAACCAGAGCAACGAATACAATACTTGTTGCGACGAATCTTACATCTCAAGTGATTTGCTGTCTGAGCCAACTTAGTCGTTTGTTTTTTTTAAATACTGGACCAAGATTTCGAGGTCGATGTTCAATCCCCGGATTCGAAAAAGAGTTTCGAGTTTTCGAAAATTGCTCGGGTTTGTGATCACCAACCTGCATTTGTCAAGCGTGGTGCTTGCTGTGGTAACTTAATTTCAATGATGTAGGCCTTTGCTCTGCAGTGAGATGAATTTAGGCAATTACTTTACTTTACTTTTGTTTAACATTGGAAGAAACATTTTTAATACTATTTAACCCTATAATTACCACCTAGGTTACCTTATAACGCTTTCATTTTAGAAATTTTGCAGGCACACGATGACAGTGCTGTTTGGTGGCTGCAACATCTTTATTTGATAATCGTTTTGCTAATAAATAAATACGTTCAAAAAATAAACAAACTGTAAACGAGCGTGATACTTCCATTAGAGAGAATATTGTGTTTGCGGATCATTTTATTTAAGAATGCTGGAGTTGTCCAGTATTTGATAGGTAAATATTTTTTATGATAAGACTTATCAGTGGTTTAAGGTTCCACAGTAAACGCAGACTAAAAGTGGTTCCCACTTACCTACAGTTTTGTAAAGATCGCTCGGTGTATAACGAGTATTTGATTGTTTATTTGTAACCGGCTCATACTTCTTTTTTTAAAAACATACCTTTTAATTTAATGTAGCCTTATCGTTATTTTTTATGATTGACGTGGCTAAAAAAATCCATCGGCGTCGAAATTAATATATAACTTTACGAAGAAATCTGTTACTAATACATTTCTAACACTTTGTACTCTGTATACTTAATCAGTTCATCAGTTAGTTTAGCAGTTTCCAAGAGAGGAGTAATTATTTTGCAGGCTATGTATTGAATTTTTTGGCTCTTAAGTCGTTATCGTTGCACATGAACTTTTATTATAATTGTTAGGTAGGTAGGTATATGTCTATGTTATTTTTATAGGACGATATTGAAATGGGCCATGAAATAATGCTTTTTCTTTTGTTCATGAAAGGTAAAGTTTGTAAATTCAACGTTTTTGCCTCAATCCAATCGGTTTACCGCATTTTCGAGCGGAGGGAATTCAATCAACCGCACATCCGAGTTCCCGATCTTCGAACTCGCAGCCAAGCGATAATAAGAGAAAAAAGCGATTGAAAATCAATTTCTCTATTAAAGCTTATCTCCAAAGACATAGACTTGAACTGCCATAATTGCACTTAGTAACATACAACACGATTTTTTCACATATGATCTGACTACTCACCGATCACACTACAAACAAAATAAAATGACACATGATCAACATTAGTAAACTATGAAGCGTGCCCCACGCGGTTTCCTCGCGTTAGTATAAGGAAAATATTTACATAAATATACTTAATTGCTTTCAATAGTACGAGTAGGTATTACTTATTATTTATTTGGCGAATTGAAATCATGTGATATCAAGGGATTTTTTTTCATAATTAAATATTCGTGATAAATAAAGTATTTAATAAATTCGTGTTTATGATTATAGCATATTTCTAAAAACGCCTTTGCTAATAATGCGTTATTTTAGAACTAATATAATGGCCATAAAAAGGTTATAGTGAATCTACTTTAAAAGTCCGATGTGTTATTTCGGACTTTAAACGAAACAAAGAAATGTAAAGAGTTTTTGTCGGTCTATAGTACTAGAAAGCAACATTCCGAAACTATAAGGATTCCTTGTTGACCCATAGTTACACATTCTAGTTTAGCAGTTAAAAATAGTTAGCTTATAACAAAATAATAGTATACACTATTAGAACAATTATCATTGAAAATAAAAATTAAAAACAAATAAGCTCTGAATTTTAAAGTTGTAATACAATTATAGGGTCTGTTTCACAATCATTAAGTAAAGGCTTAAGTAGTTACTCAACGAGTTAATTACATAGAGGTTAAATCCTTTCGTTAACTTTGCATTTCACAATCATCCAATCAGTAAATTAAAGTGAAGATTATATAATTAATACTTACTTACAAGTTACGTTTCGTTTCAAGGTAAGAATAATGTATGTGTTTCTATAAAGTATAGTAATCACAGAATAATATTTTTTGTTATGATTATAAGTAATAAAAACAATAAATTCGTACAAAAAATGTTTACACTGTAATGTAAATGAGTCATTTCACCTTTTCTAAAATCAATGTTTCTGTAAGAATGGAACGCAGCGAGGTTTCAACAAAAAGTCTATGGGTCTGTTTCACAATCATTAAGTAAAGGCTTAAGTAGTTACTCAACGAGCTAATTACATAGAGGTTAAATCCTTTCGTTAACTTTCTTTGCATTTCACAATCATCCAATCCATAAATTAAAGTGAAGATTATATAATTAATACTTACTTACAAGTTACGTTTCGTTTCAAGGTAAGAATAATGTATGTGTTTCTATAAAGTATAGTAATCACAGAATTATCATTAAAAATATATTTTGTTATGATTATAAGTAATAAAAACAATAAATTCGTACAAAAAATGTTTACACTGTAATGTAAATGAGTCATTTCACCTTTTCTAAAATCAATGTTTCTGTAAGAATGGAACGCAGCGAGTTTTCAACAAAAAGTCTATTTCGAGTCAACGTCAGTTAGTCAGTAATGAAAAATGTCAAATTTGCCGACGTTTGGTACTTTTTGTGTGGTGATTTTGTTTGCATTGAATTTACCATTACGAACATTGTGTTATTTTACAATGATTGCAAAACTGTCCATTTAAATAATAAAATAACTTCTTGTTGATGAAAATTTGGAAATGACGTATTTGAGGTTATCTTTTTAAATTTACTTGTCAAGTAAAAGGCTACTTGGCAGTGCATCCGGTGATTAACTTAACGAGCAGATAAAGTGGTGATTAACCCTACTCAGGGATTGTGAAACCTGAAAAATAGTTTACTGAGCAGATAGGGTCGAAGTAGCTTACCCAGAACTTTACTCAGCGATTGCGAAACAAGCCCTATGTCGAGTCAACGTCAGTTAGTCAGTAAATGACAAATGTCAAATTTGCCGACGTTTGGTACTTTTTGTGTGGTGATTTTGTTTGCATTGAATTTACCATTACGAACATTGTGTTATTTTACAATGACTGCAAAACTGTCCATTTAAATAATAAAATAACTTCTTGTTGATGAAAATTTAGAAATGACGTATTTGAGGTTATCTTTTTAAATTTACTTGTTAAGTAAAAGGCTACTTGGCAGTGCATCCGGTGATTAACTTAACGAGCAGATAAAGTGGTGATTAACCATACTCAGGGATTGTGAAACCTGAAAAATAGTTTACTGAGCAGATAGGGTCGAAGTAGCTTACCCAGAACTTTACTCAGCGATTGTGAAACAGGCCCTTAGACTAATAAATAAGTGCTACGAGAAAGTTCGTAGCGTCAAAACCGTAGTGATTATTTGTTCAGTGGTACAGTAGTCGTAACTTGTCGTAGCGCTGCGTTACCATTCTTTTGTCGTAGTCGCAGAACTAGAACTGTTATATTACTTACACATTATGACGAAAAGTTTAATTCTAGTAGTATAACAAGTAGTTTTTCTTTTGTTATCTTGATTGTACGATATTACTCACATCAGTGTATGAGAATATGAACACGGTCTGCGCGACCATGTACAAGATTCTCAGTGCTGGTTTCGCAGCTACGATGAGCAGCTGGCAGTCTCCGGATAGGTCGAAGTATCCGCCGAACTGCAGGCAGGAGTAAATTATGGAGCCCACACTGAACCCTGCCACTCCCATGTGCAAGTAGAAGCTGCCGTAGCGAGTGCGTTTCACATTATCTAAAATTGTATAGAGGTTTAGGTAAAAATCAATTAATATGTAGAAAATACAGTTACGAAGAAAACATCAATCCTACCTTGTTTCATATCCTTTTTTGCCATTCGAAGATGATAGAATGTGTAAGCAAGAAAAACCATGCTGATAATGTATAAGTACATGGTGAAGACCTGTTAAAAGAACAAAATTTGAACTTGTTTAAATGACAGTACTAATAAAAATTGGTAAATAAAATATATTATTTTTGAAAACTTACATCTGATGCAATATTAGTATACAGCTCATTTTGAATAGTGCTCGTTATGGGTAGTGCAACTCCTAAAACTATTAATAATTTAGCGTAAAACGCTGACAACACCACGGTCATCGATTCACTGAAACAATATGAAATACGATCACAATTAATACATGGGAACTATTAGTTACATTTCTAGGTCCTATCTGTTGCAATTTGCGGAACATTGCTGAATTTACATTAATATAATTTGATCGACTGCCTTATTACCATTGCATTCAGTATAAGTATGATGATATGGCGTTTGTTTTCAGTTTTAAAAACATGAGTATCACGCACTATATAGGTATAATCTGGTCATCAATGTAAATGTAATGAAATGTTTTGGATTTCATGCTGCTAGCAAGCAACAAAGTAGAACTCTAAGTTGTTACATTGTGTTCAGCAGGTACGTTTAAGCAGGATTAATATTGATACATTCTATAGTCTGGGTCTACGGAAGACCAGCGTCATACTACAATGTGTTTAAGCTATTGCTGTTTCGTTTATTTTTATTAATTTTATTACCTACTCCTTTATTTAAAATTATGGATGATTTGATTGACAAACATTTCCTATTGCCTAGGCCGGAAATCGTAATCAGTGATTCTTTTTCTGACTGTAAAGTCTGAAACAAGTGACAAATGCAATACATATAAGTATTTGCATAGACAAAATGTTTTACGCTGATGATATTGATCATTCCCATAGATCATTTCATAGGGTATCAGGTGGTAGAAATTTTTTATACTTACTCTCCGTGCGAGAGAGGGCGTTTTGGTTGCTTCGAAGACAATGCAACGTTGTCGACACTGGAGCTGGTGCTGGCTGGAGGTACTAAGCTGAGCCGCGGCAGATAGTTGGAGGGGTGCTCTCTGGGAAACGGAGATTTAGGATACACGTCCAGCCTAGCTTTGATATTTGATAGACAAGAGAAAAAGTGAATTTCAGTCCTATGCATTGAATTATATGTAGCACTGGATAACTTAAATATGACACTGTTAGGCAGGAAATTTGATCATACGATTGGTCAGGGTGAATTCGAACGTTAACTATCGAGCTCAGTGCTTGCTGTTTAGTGTAGCTTGCAAATAAAGTAACAGCCTGTAGCCGCTCCACTGCAGGGCAAAGGCCTCTATCATTGATCTCAAGTTACCAACCTGTATTAAAAAAATGCTTGTTCAACAAGCAGTTTTTTTAATATATTGATTTAAACTTTCATGGTCACTATCACTAGAGTTATTTGATTCGGGATTTATACCATGGAGATCAGTTCTCCCGTGATCATGGCGCTTGCACCAGTGCCGAAATATCAGAAACTCACAGTAAGTAAGGTACATGGTTATATCCTGAATCAAATAACTCCAGATTTTTTTATTTTTTTTATTTTACCAAGTTCCATGGGAATGAACCAGTTTTCGAAACACTTTTTCCAGTCGGAAGCAGACAGGTATGGTATCTGCGGCCAACTGAATAAAGCTGATTTGAGTTGAATTTCACGAAAGAAAAGAAAAAGAAGAACACGGTAGTACTATTCAGCGTTGATCACCCGATCATAATCTTCTTCGACACATCTAACTTTTATTATAAGAAAGTCGTGTTAGTTACACCACCTATAAGTCGAGAACGGCTGGACAGATTTTCATGATTTTGTTTTTGGATTTGTCTTGGTCAGGAAATATAGGATAATAACAAATAAAATGTTGGAAAGTTAACGTATTAATAACTAACTAAGAAACTGTATTTCTTCATACAAATTTCTAACTCCGCCATATTTTGATGACAATGATAAATGAATGATAATTAAGACGTCAAAATCAAATACTATTCTGCTGAGGCGATACGAAGTTCTCGGGGTCCGCTAGTTTATACACTAAAACCTATACCTATCTTATTAGGTTGCAAGAATCAAATAAGAATAAGTACTAATGACCTTTAAAAGGTAATATTAATTAGATACTTAATTATGTGTATATCTATTATAAGAACAAAAACACAACGCTGTAATAGTAAGAAATGGTTGAGCAAAACGTTGTTTGGTCGTTATCGACGTAAATTAATCGCTAAAAGTGAAGTTCAGGCGGGCGGATTTATTCGTCGGCAAGTGTCGGTAATGTTACGGCGAAGTTGTTTTGTTTGCAGCGCTTATGCACTAATAGTGCGTTTTAATGAAGCGTCTGCGCGACTCACCTTTCATCTTCAGGCACTGCGAGCAGTGGTTCCGATCGCTCCCGCCGCTCCTTCGCCGCATTTATATTAGATTTCTCTTTATTTTTCATCATCGACCCACCGCCGTTCTAAAACGTACTTCTAACACTTATCCACGTTTAAAACTGGCCAGTAATTAGCAAAAAGGTATCAAGCAATCTTTAAAAAAACACAGTCACTGTTAATACTCGTGAAACGTATTCTAAACTAATTCTTTACGTTACGAACCGAACTAGTCAGCTGGTGCAGTGAGTAATACACGCCAGCATGTGTGTAAATAATTAGTGATGGTACGTGATAGGGCTAATAAGTTGTATTTATATGTTAAAGATTTGATATGTGTACAGATTAACTTTGATGGTAACTTCTTAATTTTTTTTAAACGTATTTGAGTATGTCAATCTATAAAATCACTAAAATTATCATTCGATATCGGTCAGGCACGTGTCGGCCCACGTGCAGTTTAAGGGTTCCGTAGGACCAGGTCACAAATGCCGACTTACTTGATTTTTCTGTTTCATTACTTTTATCAGTTAATGGTCGATTATTTGGCAGAGGGTCTAACAAATTGCACTCAAAAACTTACTTAATACGTCATACACGAATCCTTGAAATGAAAAATTATGTGAACAGACCCAAAGTTACTTTAAAAACTTATCCTTTGATATCATGAGACACATAAGAAAAGATTTTCTCATTTTACATGATACCCTAAAAATATTATCAAGATTTTATTTAAGCACTTTGACGGCCCAAGTGATACATTATCTATATTAAATTACATACAGCTTTATAGTACATACTTACTTTCTGAGATTAACAGCCGACTAACGGACGGACAGACGGACTTTGCAGAACTATAAGGATTTTTCGTTTACTACGGAACCCTAAATATGGAGTGGGTATTAAAGCTATCAAATTTTAATAGGTTAGTTTAAGAACGGATAGTCATGGTCGCTTTCAATAGTTTTAAGACGGCACAGCTTAAGACTACTAATACCTGTTATGACTGTATAACTAGGTAGGTGTCAATGACGTAATGGAAAATGAGCTGTGATGATGTCACGCTAAACCTATTATTCTACGGTCGTAAAAAAAGCCGTTAGAGATTTATTTGACAGATTAAAAAATATTTTTAAATTGGGCGCTATTGTTTTTTTGTAATATTAATTGTGTTCCTTTGAAATCCTTAGTAATATATTTTATGACTGGCTTAAGAAATTGTGTTTTCAATCAACGTAATATTTTTTATATTTGCTTGCATATGTTTATTTCTCTGAGCTGCCGGAGGCCGAGATGTTGTCCTCACGGGTAATTAGCGACGGTGGTGTCACTTTCAGACGCCCCCACTAACGAGCCACATGCAAACCCCTCCCCACCAGCCTTATCCTTGCATACACCCCACTTCTTATCTCTTAGCGTACGATTAATTAGATGTCGAAGCGATCCTTTGGATGGAATTCGTATATTTTTATTTTTATTTTTTATTTGCAACTAAAATAAAAATTTTTGCATTTAGTTCTTGTTTGTCAAATATATTTCATATGTTTTTATAAGTATGAATGAAATTGAATTTAATCTATTTCACCTGAACATCATGTTCAGTAAATATTCACTTACTTTAAATTTAAAAATCGGAAATGTTAAGAATATTAGCAATGATTACCTATGATAATCTGCAGCAATCATTACTTTACAAAAAAATTACAAAACATTAACTTATTTTACTAATCTTAGTCGATGGCTTTTCCGATGTTCTTATAGACATTATATTATACAGGATGACTTTTTCATCATCTTCAAAAATTGTTATAGGTTCAGTAGTTTAGTATCGTATTCAGAGCCCATTTTTAAGGTAAAAAATGCGAATCAAGTTTTCACCAGAAAATATTTTTCGCAACATAGTTTTAAATTTTACGGTCCTAAGCCTGATAAGGTATGAAGGGAAAATCAGAAACTAACAAATACTATCGTAATGAATAAAAGAGATGCGCTTTGCGTAAAAAAAGTGTTGCTAGGCGGCCGTATCAAAAATTATAGATTTTTAGCGAACGTGCCATTTGGTTTTAAACGTAGATTGTTATATTAAAATTTAGAAGGTGGATAAAATTTCATCCTGTATTTAGGGCGGAGACAAATCCAACTAAATCCTACCAAAATGGCTAAACCAAATTTTGTGTGCTAGGATTTCTAGAACACAAAAATTGAATCAGCCATTTTTGACTTGTGGTGAAAGTAACACGAATTTGTTTTTGATCATAAGTAGATTGTTTAAAATCATATTAAATAATTTGCTTGCCATGTCATATATCAAAATATGTGTTTGTTGTCACCTTGCTATTATAACAAATATAAATAATATCTAATTGATTCATGTTTGTTTTATGTTTTACGTCAAGCACGTAACTTAAAGATTAGTATTCGATAATTGACTACAGTGTTGTTTGGGACTGCTTTGTATGAAAGAACAATAGAAAAAAAATACTTCTGCTATTTGAAGACATTGATGCATAGGAAATTCATGACTATTAGTAAACATTCGCGTCTTAATAATATTTACACTATCGGGAATGAGGAATGTTACTGATATCACACGGACCCAAAATTTATACGAACATGTGAACAATAGACTAATTAATATTTATTAACCTATTTTTTTAATAATTTCTATTTTAAATGAATCCTTTGAAGTATATGTCGTCATATTACGACACCATTTTAAGTATGGTAGGATAAAATATTGGGACATGTAAAAGCGCCTCCCAGGACCTGTTTGCAGACATAAAACTTATTATTACTGATTTACTCAATGAAAAATAAAGATATTAAAACTTCTTTAAACGCAATACAGGTGTCTTCTTTGATTCCCTGACATTTCAATAATAGTACACCGACTGTTACGTGCTCACTGCCCAGACAAAAAAAAGTGTTATACCTACGTTAAAAAAAATCTTATCACCTGTTGTGTCGAATTTTTCGTTCCAAACTAGTGCTCGTCTGTCGGTGGGGGTGGTAGTGGTGAAGGTGCTCGTAGTGTTCGGTGTTTACTGGAGGTTTATTTGTTTGTTCACCTTTCCTGTTGATAATTATATTGTAGGTAGTACAATGGTAGTACAATATTGCTTTAATCAGACAAGTAAACAAATAACACTTCAAAGTGCAGTGTTCTTCGTTTACTGATCTAGTTTACTATTTAGAATTTTCTAGATGCAATAAGCTTCGCTAGTCCCGTTATTTGATTCGCGTAATTAAAAGACTATGGTACGATCAACATAATAAATCGCTTTAAGCTTTCAGTACCTACCATGTCATAGTAAAAATACAAACAATTCGTCCATTCTCCTTAAAAATCTATAAGTACTAAACAAATAAGATTTTTACTTTGACATAGTAACATTGCATAACATAGCATTGGGCTACTTCTGATGCCTAGAACACCTGAGATTTTGATACATTTGGTAAAAATAAATTTCAAACAGTATTCTAGCGGAACTTAATCAGAGGATACTTTTTATAGGTGTTAATAAAATATAAGCACCTACGTACGTATTTACCTACTGCAGGTACACTGTTTGAGGCAGTACCTAATTAATGCGATTGGAACTATTATTTAACGACTTGATTAAATTGACTTTCTCTACTTTCTATAAATTTTAATACGTTTGTATCATAGGTTCGTAAACCTTTAGATAGAAAATACCTAAATGATAGTGAAACTTTATCCGCTATTCATTTCGTAGTCTGAAAGAACTAAGCGCCCAGACGGACGTGTATAGCGACTTGCTTCACATTAATAAAGGACTATTTGTAATACCACACTAAGAGAGGTTAATTCCCGAAGTGTTTAAAAAAATACCTTATTTATTTATTTGACAATATAACAAAATACTAAATACCTATGCTTATAAACACGCAAAATTCACTTGTGCTTAAACTGGGATTCCCTATATTTTAGGCGAATTAGATATATAAATTTAGGTGGGAAATAAAGTCTTATCGTAAATAATTATTGTTAAATGAAGCTAACCATGGACCGATAAAATATAAAGTTTCTGCGACTTGGCACATATGAAATGTAAAATTTTACATTAGGTAAGTGTATCACGGAAACCGTTCAGTTATCAAGAAAAATAGGATATGAATTATTCTCAGACCAAAAATTATACCATAACTTGCATAAAATCGGCGATGCCGTTTCGGAGGTATGAAACAACAACTGTGACATGAGATTTTTTACTTTACCATAGTTGATCTTTACGATTATACAGATAGATACTCGTTATCGCACATCAAATAAATTAAATATAACACAAGAGATAAATAAAGTATATAAATAGCTGTTTCATCTTAACTGAATGTCAAACATCTGCAAAGATGTTTCTTTCGGGTGGGTGTTAAGGGTGCAAACTTCTAACATTTGATGAAGCAACGCTGGCTTACAGCGATAAGAATATGCTTGAAAAATTTACGCTTATGTCGTAGTGTCTCGGTGGCTTAATGGTGTATATTATGGTAGTTTTTTTTTGTTATCCAAGACTAAATTTGTGACATTGGCCAATTAGTGTTATGAAACTATTACAGAAAATGAATTGCGTTGAGAGTCAAAATCGTCATTCACAACTATTTCATCTCTATCCGTTAAAAATCTGCAGCCTATTGAATATTTCGTTAAATTTTTGAACTGGAAATAGTTACAGCCTAGATTGAACATTTTGTGACAGTTACAATAAAAACATAAGTAATCTACTTACACAATTATTTTTATAAGTACCTAGGAAGATTACTTTCAACCTCCCTTCGTAAGTTAGTCCATAATTATAGTTTACTGCAACTTGTGCAGATGCTGGTGATAAAGAACGGTGGCGGAAGGTGTCTGATTACTCGACATTTTGATGAACACAGTAAAGGCAGCTGCAAAAATATGCATGTACTTTTGTTAAAACAATGACACTAACTAGAACCTCATAAATAAGGTTGGTGAAACAAAAGAAACATACTTTTGTCGCTGACTGTATTAGAGCCGCAGTGTGTGTTTTTATTTAATATGTACGGTAAACTTTATTTTGTATGGTAATTTAAATGTCAGCATCTAGCGGCACAATATCGGATCTATTTTTGCTACCTAAGTATGCATTTTCTTTGATTAAGTAAGAATCACTAGCTCACAGCCCCTATAGTGTCATATATTGACTATACTGTATTACAATGTTGACGATTTTTAGGGTTCCGTAGCCGAATGGCAAAAAACGGAACCCTTATAGTTTTGTCAAGTCTGTCTGTCTGTCCGGACATGTCACAAAGAATACAAAGAATACAAAGAATACAAAGACATTTATTTGCAGAGAATAGGTTTACAAGTGGTTATTAGCATAGTTATACATGGTGCGCTATTCTGCTAAATACATTCAGCATGCAAATGTTGAGTTGTCAAGAAATTCCTTAACACTGTAGAAACAAGAAGAGATCAGCCATTCCCGAAGTTTATTGGTCATTAATTTTACTGGCCCGGTTTTAAATTTCTTAGGAATTTTATTAAACACTCTTATGCACATACAATAGCAGTTTTTTTTGCAAAGTGATAACCTTGGGCAAAAATCAAGTACAAGTCTATCGAATGATCTTGTATTCCTTGGATACATGTCAGCAGCAGTTTTAAATAGCTCGGAATGTTGTCTTACAAATTTATACACTTCCAGTATGTACATGCCAGCAACAGTTAATATACCAAGCTTGACAAATAATGGCTTGCACGTTTCATATGGCCCTTTACGACATAAGGCTCGGATACACTTTTTCTGAGCTATAAAAACCCTTTGAATATCTGTGCTGTTGCCCCAGAGAATAAGTCCATAGCGTATGATTGAAGCAACGTAGCCATAGTAAGCACTTAATGATACATTTAGGGAAGTGATCCCAGTCAGTCGTCGGAGGACGTAAACAAATCTATTTATTCTGGAACATACATTGTTTACGTGACAGGTAAAATTTAAATTCTTGTTTAAAGAAATGCCCAAAAATGACATATTGTTAACGCTGTCTATAGTTAATCCGCTGTTATAGATGTTCATTTTAATTTCTTTACGTCCCTTAACATTAAATTGGATATATTTAGTCTTAGATAAATTAACACTTAGATTATTAAGATTTAACCATTCGATTACATCATTCATAGTATTATTAATGTCATGTTCATATAATTTCAAATTGTCAAGATTACATTTAATTATAATTGAAAGGTCGTCAGCAAACATAATACATTTGTGTTTAGTAACAGATGGTAGGTCATTAATATACAATAAGAAAAGAAGTGGTCCCAAAACGCTTCCCTGTGGAACACCAAGCTTATTGAGTTTGTAATTTGATAAAACCGTATCATTGTCATTCTCTAGTCTGTTAAGTTCAACTCGTTGCTGTCTGTTTTGGAGATATGTTTTAATCCACAACAGTGCATTACCACGTATACCGTAACGTTCAAGTTTATCTAACAGTATGTCATGCACCACTCGATCAAATGCCTTAGACATGTCAAAGAATAGAACAGTAACACATTGTTTACCATTTAGACCAAGGATGACATTGTGTATCAGATTGAAACAGGCAAGTGTAGTAGTTTTCCCTTTTTGGAAGCCATATTGCTCTGGCTTAATTATATGAAATTTTTCACAAAATTTTGTTAATCTTAGTTGCATGGCCTTTTCAAATATTTTAGATAGAATAGATATCAACGTTATGGGGCGATAGTTTCCAAGGTCAGACTTATCCCCTTTTTTATATATAGGCTTTACTATAGAAAGCTTAAGTGTATTGGGAAATTGTCCCGTTTCAAAAGATAAATTTATTAAATAGGTAAGTATAGGCGCTAATTCATCTTTACAGTATTTTACTATTTTTGTAGAGATTTCGTCGTCACAGCCACTTTATTCTGAAAGTATTAGCATTACATAGTTGAAACTTGGTAGGTAGGTGTGTCCTGTTGACAGCTTTACGATTCTCATACAGAAAATAAAAAATAATGATATTCAAGGGGGCTTACTATACATACAACTAACACAAAAAAAATACTTTTATGGATAGGTCTTTTAAAATGACATAGAGGTTCCTAGAACCATTTTTTCCAAAAATCTCACATTTGGAAGATAGACGCTTCCAAAGTGGTAAAAAGAGTTCCCCCCTTTAACTTTTAAACTAAGCAAGTTAAAATTTTGAAAAAAATACGTGATGTATGACGTGGAGGACAACTACCAGATGAAACGATGACCTGAAGAAGGTCGCTGGTAGTGGCTGGATGAGGAAAGCGGGGGATCGTGTACTGTGGCGTACCCTTGGGGAGGCCTACGTCCAGCAGTGGACTGAAATAGGCTGATTGATTGATTTATTGATTGACGTGATGTACTAGATCTTTATAAATACTTTCAATGAAAATTAGTTTGAATAAGATCAAATCGGTAGTTTTGGAGATCTAGCACATTTTCAACAACCGTACAAATATAACTTTGTCATTCATACAAACACTATGAAAAACAAAGTTATTTTTGCAGTCAACACAATATTGTGATATTTTAGTTAAAGTTGGTAAGTAAGTACGGAACCCTCAGTGCGGGAATCCGACTCGCACTTAGCCGGTTTTTTTATTTTAAAGGTACTGGTTTAATTTAATAGTCAGCCTTCATGTTTTGTTGGATTTGATCAAATACATAGTGTTATTAAGTTGTATACTCACCATTCGAGAGCTTCATCGATTACGTCTTCCATTGTTCGTACAGCCACATTAAATGAGTGTTTATGAAATTATCTTGTAAGGCACTTGACTCGGGTTAACAAAACGATAAAAGATTTATCGTTCTTTTTGATTCTCCGCTGCATCGTGTACAACGTAGAGCCACTAAGATAATGATTGCTTATCATCAGGATGTGTCACACGTTATGCTTATGATTTCAGATTATTGTTTTGGTAAAATAGTTGAGACTCGCACACGTTAAAATCCATTTCATTGTATACAGTAACAATTTTTTTTTGAAAATGATCTTGCCAGCTTTACGAATGCTGCAGGATGAAATTTCAACCACTTTCCAAAAATACAACAATCTACGTCCTACGAGACAAAAAAACAAATGACCTATTTTTTCTTTTGGTATTTTAGCCCAGTACAAAAATGTCAAGATAAATCACATAGAAAATGTCCGCCAAAAATCAAACATTTTTGATACGGCCTCCTTGCAACACTTTTTTTACGCGATGTGCATCTCATTTATTCTTTACGACACTATTCATAAGTTGTTAATTTTCCCTTTATACCTTCACAGGCCGTAACCGTAAAGTTGAAAACTATTTTGCGAAAAATATTTTGACCTACAATATTTACTTCACAAATGGGCTCTAAATACGACACTTAACGCCTTTAAAAAATTTTGAAGGTGATGAAAAAGTCAACCTGTATATAAATACACTGTAGGCGGGTAAATCCAAAATTTGATCAATCATCAATTCGGCAACCGCTGGATGCGAAAGGTGGAGTAGATAAATATGTATCAAATCCAATAAATAGAAATACCGTGATTAGTTGTTAAAGCGAATAATTAATTACCTTTACTTTTCATTTCAATTTTTGCAAATTATCTAAATATGCTTACGATTTTTACTTACAAAATTAAGCCTACATTTTGAATGAATGCGTACATTACCCTTGTTACAGCAGTGGTTTGTTATATTATTATACAAAGTATATCATTTAAGTTTATCTCTATTTTTTTTGTATGATTGTGACCATGAAATTAAATTGTTTTCTTAAATTGCCAAACCCATGTTGGGATGCATAATTTTAGCCCTTCTATGCTAATATAATTTTGATGTAATCACAAAACATTGTATAACGTGGGATAACACTGAAAGTAAGTAGTTTTGTTTTTTCTCTGTCACATTATATTATTACATGAAAATTTATCAATAAACATGCCAACAATACAGCGGAAATCTGTTAGTATCTTGCATTTAATAAGTAGTACAAAAAATTGGCATACGTAATATTTTTTTTGCGTGAACATTTGAACACTATCCCATGGGAACCGTACATTTGTCCTGGGCCCCAATTCCGATAATTTACAAATGGCTCAATAGAATCGCAATGGCATCGCAATTGTATGTTTTGACATTACTACCATATTAAATGTGTCAAAATATAAAATTGCGAAGGAATTGCGATTCTATTAAGCCATTTGTAAATTAGCGGAATTGGGGGCCTGGATAAAAGGTAGCCTAATGTGCTTTTCTAGCTTATAATCTATCACCGTGCCTAATTTCATCCAGATCAGTTTAACCGTTTAGGTGTGATTGAGTAACAAACATCCATCCAAACAATCGTATTTATAATATTAGTAAGAAGCAAGATAAGTTTTAAAATTATATGTAGGTATGGGGTGTACTTTATCATGCGGGTGCATTGCGAATTGATGAAGGTACAATTACTGTAGGGTAAGTGAAAACCTTAATGGCAAGTCTAACCAAGTGGACACTTACGACTCTGGATTGGCTTAGCAACTATATACTATCTTGGTATATTAGCCGGGAGAATCTTTAAACGTGTCTGAGAAAGCCCAAAACTGAAATGAATGTCGGCTAAATTTAATTTATTATTGTTCACCCAATAACTTAGTCGCGATCACATCGTGGGTGTTAGCTCAACTTTGGTTATCATCAAAGCTCTGCCACAACACTAACACGCAAACAACCAAAAATAGGCGTTTAAAATAAAAAACTGGCCAAGTGCGAGTCGGACTCGCGCACGAAGTGTTCCGTACCATTAGCTAGGTAAACATCAGTAGGGCTACCTGTTACCATTTATTAATATCGGGCAAAAAAAATAAAATGGCGTTTTTTGTAAAGGGCTCCTTTTAAATATATATTTTATTTTAATTTTATTATTTATTACATAATTTAAAAATACAGCTGAGTGTTTTGTGAATATTTCAAGTGCCTACCTGTTGCCATTATTGATATTTATAGAGCAAAAAAGGGCAAAAAAATCGCGTTTCTTGTAAGTATGGAAGCCCCTTAAATATTTATTTTATTATGTTTTTAGTACTTGTTGTTATACTGTCTAGCTATGGCGACTCTTGAAATAAAGCTTAAGATACAGACAAACCGACAGACCGACAGACCGAAAGACGGACAGACGGACAGACAGCGAAGTCTTAGTAATATTGCCCCGTTTTTACCCTTTGTATACGGAATCCTTAAAACAGGCTTTTATCTGGTCATTGATGAAATTTGTTCATGAATTTCAGTTCTGCATGCAGTTACCGTATACACAGGCAGTGAAATAATTATATGGCTGTTTAGTTAATGCATGTAATTAGCGTTGTATTGTTGCTGGATATTGGCTCGTGACAAAGGACGACGTGTTAATAGCTCCATCACGATCTCCGGCCACATTTGTCCTGTTGGATAAAATACTTACATCTAATTTATGATTGTAGTATCTCAAATTGTGTTTGTAATGTTGGTGCTTTATAGGTATAAGACATAGGGATACAAAGAAAGAAGTATTGATTAACAACGTTATAATAAAAAACTATATTCTACACAAAAAAACAGTAAATCGAACAATCTTATAAATTTTGTAAACATAAACGTTTAAAATAATTTTACTAATATATAAAAATGTATACTCAACAAATACAAAACATATTTCTTTAATAAAACTCTTAAAGTTAGTGTATATTGTAGGTCTAACTCAGAGGCACGTGCTCTACTTAATGCTAAACATTTAAATAGATGGGTTTATTCTTAAAGCTGTTTTTCCATATTTCGAAGAGACAGATAGTAGAGTGAAATCTGTAGAAAATTGCTAGAGGCATGGATACGTGGGTGATGATAGTCCAAGCCCAAGGTCCATAGAAGTCTAGGTGTGCTGGTCTGAACTCCGCACGATTCTGAAAATATGATTCACCAGTCAGAATTCATTAATTAAGTTCATTATACATATAAATGCGAATGTAACTCGTTCTGTCGATTGCTCTGTTTTCTTAACTTTTTTATACAGGATGAAATTTTAACCACTTTCCAAAATTTTTTTAGGCGTTCAGTATCGTATTTAGAACATTTATGAAGTAAAAAATGTAAATCAAGTTGTCACCCGAAAATATTTTTAAATTTTTACGGTCCTAGGCCTATTAAGATATAAAGGGAAAATTAATAACTTATGATTAGTATCATAATGAATGAATAAGATGCGCATTGCGTAAAAAAAGTGTTGCGAGGCGGCCTTATCAAAAATTTTAGATTTTTGGCGGTCAATTTCTACGTAAATATACAAAACGAAAAAAAACCGGCCAAGTACGAGTCGGACTCGCTCACGAAGGGTTCCGTACCAAAACGGTCAAAAAATGGGTTTGTTGCCCTCCTTAAATATTTATTTTATTTTGTTTTTAGTATTTGTTGTTATTGCGGTAGCAGAAATACATAATTTGTGAAAATTTCAACTGTCTAGCTATCGCGGCTCTTGAGATACAGCCTGGTGACAAAGCGACGGACAGACGGACAGACAGTGAAGTCTTAGTAATAGGGTCCCGTTTTTACCCTTTGGGTACGGAAACCTAAAAATACGTCATTTGTTTTTTGACTAGTAGATTGATATATTAAAATTTGGAACGTGGTTAAAATTTCGTACTGTATTAGACATTAAGAAAGGACATTGGCTATTTTGTATCCCACAACTGGGCACAGGTTTCCGCCCGAGCGATATGACGTGTGGTTTCCGTGGGTTAACGTGTTAACGTATAGCCGCAGGCGTAAAGATCCTTAATAATAGGTGAAGAAGATGCACACATTGGTTTACATTGACCTTCCAAAACAATTTACCATAGAAGATCAAAATAATTATTTACAGAAATAAGATTAATAAAATTAAATTGAAACTTCATTTTTAGTTTTGTCAATAATAAAAAACAACTTACGCAAATTATAAAAGCACTTCCTATGTACCTATTATTTGAATAGTAACTGTCTCGCGGATTTGGTTTGTATAAACAAATTGGTTCGAAAAAGAAAATAACATTCTTTCAGCAGAATATCAACATAGAAAATGTACGGTTATAGAAACAGAAAAAGATTTTCTTTTGGTATTTGCTAGAATAATACAGAAACATATTAATTTTCCTAATTGGTTTGGTTAAATAATACATAGATTACGATGTTTTGTTATCTTTTTATGTGTGACTCGTAATTATGACATACAATCGCTTAATTACAAAGACATTTCCATCGCACATCGATTGGAATGGGCAAAGTCCATATAGCTATGAATATATACATTTACTACCTCAACATTATTATGTCACGATTAAAAATGATTTCCGGCCTAAAATAGAATAGGCCTGGTGGTGCTTTTAATGTCGTTCTATGAGTGTCGTAAGAGGTTACTAAAAGAGTGTTGGCAAAAGAAGTCAGCAGCGGCTTCTCTCCACCGTTGGTCAAACAAACTTGCGATATTATGGCAATATGTATATTGCTTTTGGAATTGCATATCCAGTAGTGGACTGATAACAATGATGTAGGCTGATTACGATTACAATTTTGGTATATCTTAGATTAAATGAATGAGGTTCGATTTAAATTAAATGAATTCGATATATGTATGTATTGATAGAACGAAATAAATGAATTTGAATTTGAATGAATTTGATAAAATTTAACTAGCGTATGCAGTTTAGTGACATAGGTCAGCGGCCAGCAGCAAAAACAACTAGCCGTTCCGGGGTGCAGCGCAATAGATTTGCGACCGCTAACCCTGCCGCTCGTGGTCGTCAATTAGAACGTGTGCGATTGGATAGCCATTCGTTGTAGAATATAGCGTTTGAGCGCTTATAATCACATTACCAACCAAACTTAGATGTTTTAAACTACCTCTTAGCCATGGTTACTTTAAATTCATCTGGGAAATTGATTTAAAATGTTTATAATTACATGATCTGGAACCCAACACGATATCGAAATAAAGCGATATCGTAATAAGTTGAAACTCCCGTTTTCATTATACTTATGTTCGAGCCAAGCTTTCAAACACATAAAATTAAGTAATGTCAGACCAGACGCACCGTATAGCACATTGTAAATGCTGACGACCATTTGGATCAGCGGTAGTTAACGCTGCTTCTGAGCCATGGGTCGCGGGTTCGATCCCCGCACAGTACAAATATTTGTGTGCATGAACATGTCTGTTTGTACTGGTCTGGGTGTTTTCTATATATTATAAGTATGTATTTACAAAAAAAAAAATGTATATAAGTAAGTTTATCGGTTGTCTAGTACCCCATACGACAGGGTACTTAATAGTACCTTAATTTGGGACTAGATGGCTCTGTGTGGCCCAGTGTGGCATGTCTTAAATATTTATTTATTTATTTATTTATTTATAATATATTTGGTCGTTGCATAATTATAAATCGTTTTAAAATTACGTAACAAGCAACTTTATCGAAAAAAATTTTACTGTAAATTGGAAGGAAATTTTCTTTATAATATTTTAAGACCGCAGTTTTATTTTTGTATTTATTACCACTAAGTAGGTACCATTGAAATTACATATCAAGTCCATTTAGCCATAAAGTGCTAAAAATAAAACAAATGTCGTCGTTTTGTCGTCCAGACTAAAAAGTTGCCTGGGAGTTGAGAGAACAGAAATTGAAAGTATTTATGAAGAATAAGCTATTTATTTGCTTTCTGAGCTTAAAATTTGCATGTGTTAACACCAAGCGCCGATAATTAGGAAAATATAATAATATATTATTAGTGATAAAGCATTAACTACTTAATAAACTTAATTACCTTTTCAAGAGTATTTATTGCCCACATAGCCATATTGGCGACAAGTAGGAAGGTGACAAGCTGCCGACCCGGCTTCTCGCGCCGGTGATCCGAGGTGCCGCAGCGTCGCCACCACGCGTCGATTATGAACAGAGACTGGAGGATCGTCTGAAAACGTAAGAATAAATAATAAGATGTCTCTACCTCTCTCTAAAATACCCTCTATCCACTCTATGTTGCCTAATATAGTATAAAATTTTTTTTAGATTTATTCAGTGATAAGCACAAATGCAAAAGATAATTGGAAAATCAGAGGCTAATATCAAATCTAGACACGCGGTAGTGTGTCAATCCAAGTTCAAGATAACAGAACTGGCAAGCAGCACCGTGTGTTACACGAACCACTTTTAAACCCCGCTCAACTCAAAATGTATTTCACATGGTCATGACGGATTTGACTCATATACATATATAGACTTGCGAGATACATTTCCAAGTGATAGATATTAACGTCCAAAATCCTCATTTTCATTACTGACTCATATAGATCAAAATTCTAACCCATTTCCAGATGACCTAGAAAGTTAAAAATTGGCAACCAGAAGTATCTACCAATAATTTCTGTAAGTACCTAATAATTTAGTCATGGACCCTATGTTCGATAGTGCAATGGTTTCTACCAGCAAGCCAAATTTTCGGAATATTATTACTTAATTAACGTCTATAAACTACTTCTGAATACATGTAATGCTTAAATTAAACCGCTCGATCAATGGGGCGTTGTAATAAAGATACAAAAAAATACCTGTATAAACGATAGGAATTCAGCGAAGAATCCTGTGAGGCCGCCGCTGTTGCTCTTGCGCAGCGTGTGGTGGCTTCCTATGAGGCTGAACATGCAATACACGAACATTCCCGTTTGCGCCAGAATCAGCAACGACGTATCTAGTCCTAGCACCGCTGTAAAAATACAAAATACAAACCACCACCATAACTTTTATGAGTATACTTAAAGTTATCTAGAAAACATCGACGTTAGCGATAAAATTGCCTTAATTGTTAATCTTTGTGTAAACACCGATTGTTTCTTGTTAACATTACTTGTAATTTTCTTACCTTGTGCTTTCCTTTTGTATGGCAACACCCTCATTTGTTTCATGGCAACTGTACATGTCAGTATTGTAATTGAATAAAGAATTAATTCACAAACGTTGACTTCAAATATAGCGTCCTGTAAAAGAAAAAAAAAACCTTAGGTATTAGTGTCGCCAGCTCCGTGGTCTCGTGTTCAATTCGAACTGTTCAATGTCAAATACCTATTGACCTCAAAATTCAAACCTTGATGTGACCTCAAAATTCATAAAATTAATAGAAGATAATAAAACTGACTTTTAATCATTTATTTGGCGATTAAATAATTTGGCATTATCTTAAAAGTAAAAGAATTATTACTTACATTGATTGTATTAGGGCTGTTGGCGAGGACAAAGAACATGATGAGGGATATAATTGTTAGCACGATGATGAGGATTCCACCGAAGAGGCCGCGGTGCGCGTGCGAGCAATCCACTGAGAAATGATGCAAGGCCGCGCGGCTGCCTTGCGGCGTGCCCACACCTAGCATGCCCGCTAAAAACCCAATTCACAAAATGTAGGGATAAGGGACATCATCACCATACTCAGTCTATATGTAACAACAAGAGGACTCTGCCATAATCGTCCCGCTCCACGTAAGTTTGGGCAATAACGTAAAGAAAACGCTTTAGCCGGTCTTCTTCTTGCAAGACCCTATACTACCCACTGAGCACCGTAACGTAAGGCAAAGTCGAATTACTGTTCCCACTTGTGATCAATCACCAACCCGCATTTGGCAAGAGTGGTGATTATGCCTGTACCCATCTTTGCTATGGTAATTCGAATTGAATGATGGAGGCATTTGCCCATTAGTGACATAATTATAGGCCGTTACTTTTTAAAAATTTAAAATGAATTAATAGGAATTTGGAAAGAAATAGGCCATAAAATATTAACCAAAACATTTAAGATTTTGTAGTATAACTTAAAAGTGTGTAAACAAAAGGTAGACTTATTGCCGTTTGGCATTCTCTACTAGTCAACCATATAATTAATTAATGTTAACAGTATCCAATTTCCCATTACGAATAGATATTTAAAGAAAATACAATTGTAATTAAAATGTAAATAAAGTTATGTTAAAGTTTTAAGCAATAACATTGGAAACATAAAGTATATATGTCACCGTAAAATTGTAAGATCTGTTAGTTTACAAATCAACGCGTGAGATTATAAACTAGCGGGTAGGTTAGGTAAGGTTCGATTGTAATCCATCGACGTTCAATTATTAACTGACAAAGTTTACAATAATTTTACAGTGACATATACATAATACAGTATATTTATATAAAAATATAAAAGTTTCAAAATTAAGATCTTACCAAACTGTTGAAGTATCTTCTCAGGGGTAACGGAGTTATTTCGTGACTTGTTTTTAGCATAATTGAATTTCTTTTCAAAGTCCTCCGGGGTGCATTTGACCTACAAAAGAAGGGAAAAATAAAGCTTCTTTTATGTTTTTAAAACATGAAGTTGGTTATAACGCACTGAGAATAAAAGCGGAAAAGCCTACAGCTTTTATTCAACACAAGTTACACTATCAAAAATAGAAACATACCTCTTTCCACATCTCGTAAAGTATGACAGCACAAATAAGTGAGTACTCAATAGTACATGGAAAAAGAAAAGGAGAGGCATTCTGTAGTAAGGTCCCCATAATATTGGACCTTCGACACGACTCTGTGGAGCTAACATGCGTGCCATTGCTCGAAGAAATTATTGAATGTTCTAGGTGGTGGATCTCATGTTTCGTTTCTTCAACAAGGACGTACAACCACTCACAGAGATTCGTCGCGATTATGTGCATAAAACCGAACCGCTGTATCATTTTGTAGGCTCCAGTCTCGATATCTTTGTTCGTGAGGAAAATAAACTGCATCTGTGCCAGCGTGAGAGCCATTCGCAAAGCGGGCGTGGCAGCCGACATCACTGACCGACAATTGTCGGTCATTTCAAAATACTCCCCGAATTCAAGTCCACTATGAACCATAGAACCGATTCCGAAAGCTGTGAAAAGACTGTTACATTAGCAGTGATCGACGAAGATAAAGCTATTTTGGGATTTATGACCTAATATGCAAATTATGGCATCACGAAATAATAAGAAAAAACATAGTGAACATAGGGAAATTTATTTGGAATTCATAAAAAGTTAAATACTTTGGGAAAACGTTACGTTTCACCAACATGACAGCAATGAGAAAAATGCATCCACAGAAACAAAGGACTCCGTTCATGCCTATATTAAAGTACTTAACATGACCAAAGATGTTACAGACTATACGTTTTTAAATACAAACATTAGTAGATATAAATAAATACACAGCTTTGCCTACTACGATAACCGGTCATTAGGTTCAGAATGCCATTATGTAGAACTGTTATAAATTGCACTTCGAAACTTACCAATAGCACCAAGTCTAAGATAGAAACTTCCGTATCTCGATAATGTTTCCTTTGGTTTAACTTTTTCAATAGGTGTATTTTTACCATTTTTGTCTTCTTTTTCAGGGTCATCTGCAAAAATCATTGTTTAAAATACCAAATGTTTGCCTTTATTGCTGGTCATTAGAAGCCACGTATCATATGGGTATTTGTGTATGTGTGGATAAAGGAAATTTTCCGGTACATTTATACGAATGGTTGAAAACGTTAATGGAATGAAAACTAAAGAAGGCAGTATTCTTTGCGCTTGTAATTATGCAAACGAGATGTGATTTTAATGTCGCATTTTGTTAAGCAAATGTGGCTAATCACCCAAACTGTGTTTACTTTATAATTGCTTCTTTTAGTTTTTCGTAATAAATTAAGTATTTTACCATATGTATGAATAATCATGTTGACGGCTTTCTGTCTCATTATGTTTGCGTACTGGAATACTACAAATAATAGGGATACCGAGTACAAGTACAAGTAGAAACCCTGAAAGGAAATTAACAACTGTGATAATAATAATTCATAGTAAGTATCTTAACTAGAGTAGGTATCACATATAACATCTATATAAATTACCTGATAATAAGCTTCCGGAACACCGTTTGCGATGACTTCAGTTACAGGGAATGCTAGTCCTAATACTACTAATAGTTTAGCGTATAACACAGATAAAGCTTTGCTTAGAGCTTCACTGAAACAAACAAAATACTTGGATTGGCTAAAACGTACTTATTGAGTAGATATTGTAAAGGTTCCAAACCAGAATTTTGGTCACATGTAATGAAATGACGTCTTTTAAAAGTTTGATTTCAAACAATTGGGTTTTAATGAGGTCTTCTATGCATCCAGTATAATTTTGTATTTTGTATTTGTGGTTTTGGAAATATCACTTGGATAGTTGGTATAAATAAAATAGTTATCGTTTAAATTGAAACAGATGAAGTACCACCAATGCCCGGAGAAAATATATAAAGTTTTCTACATTGACCCATCCGGGAATCGAACCCGAGACCAAAGAACTGGCGACCTCTTGAAAACCGTTGTCTAATAAATCTACTAGAAACAAGGATATTTATAATGACTGTCTGTAAATAATTATAACCAATGTTGAGACGACGCAAAATAAATTGTTTGTTTAGCACCGACTTTAATGATTTAGAGGTTTTTACAAAATTGAACCCTCATACTCTATTTTTCCTAGAAATTAAAAGCAACATATTATACCTTGTAGTAGGTACACATATTATGTGTTTAAAATACTTATGTACGTTAAAAAGTGAACTCTGAAATATTACTGCTATAAATTATATGAATCGTCGGAAAATGATAACGGATGTTCACTGCCAGCCTTGTTCTGTTTCGAATTTAACTAGATAACTCGAATGCGACCTCGCGATATGACAGCTACATAAACATTTTCACATTTTAATTACGTTCATCGGGAGGCGTATGTACTGAATGCTCAGCGCGGCACGGCATTGTCAACCTGTCTCTCTATTAACAAATAAAGGGTGTGCTTTTGAATGGTGTTGACGCGTAGTAGGCGCCGCATTGTGCCAGCCATAATGCGGACGGCATGACGTTATCCAACTGAATATTATTTACCTCTAAATAGGTCTCGGCTCCCTTATTCAGAACTAAGTGCCCGACTATCTCATTGACGTCTTGCTGAAGTGAATTCGGTTTATAAGGTATACTCGATTTAGTAACAGAGCTAATTCAAAACCCCTTTTACTATGTTAATTTGAAAAAACAAATTTATTGCAAAGAATATCTCCGGATCAAAATCATATCTTGAATTAAATCAGTATTATTTCTGCTAATAGGCTTTCAAACATCTATTTTAACCTATTGCATTGCTTCGAGACAAGTCTTTGCTAGTGCCCAGAAGAAGCAGAAAAAATAAATGTGTGTCATAGTGCCATAGTGTGCTAGGACCATTTAATGCCATACATTTCTATCATTTATGTAAAAATAATAGTATAGTAGACATACGATTTAGTTTAGTATACCTACAGTGGGTTCAGCAATAGTGTATAAATTTTAATAAATGAACAAATTTCTCGTTTGAATCCTCGAAAGGCAAGTTTAGCTTAATATCTAGTATAAAAATTGTATACGTGTGTCACTTTTCTTTCTATGACTATGAAGTTTTCGTGGCTCTACAATTTTGGATTGCAGTAGTATTTCAGGACTCTAGGAAAATATATTAAAAATAGCTGGTTCGGCAAAAGTAGATATAACATTACATTAAATTATATCAAAATCATTTTCAATAATTATGCCAGCCTAAAGATTTTTTGTGTAATTTTTTTATATTTTTTTAGATTGATAATGATTATGTTATGTAGTTAGAATAAACAAAATAGAGGACGCTCAGTTCTGCGGTCGCGGTGCTCATGACATAAGATTACAGTGTCTAAAACAGCTGGCCCTACTTTTGATTTATGTGTTGACGTGTAGCGAAAGGACATTCAAGTTTTAGAAATGTTTAACTATCAAGTGACAAAACTTGATTTTACGGCCATTTTACCGTACGATAGTTTTTTACTCTTTAACCTCTTTTTATGGGATTCGTAGAAAGCGACTAATAGATTACCATCTCAAAAAGGCAGTATAAATAAAGTATCTTATGGGAGAGGACACCTGGATTCCATACTGCAAGCATGTGCTTATTTTGGAATACAGGAAAATCAAAATAACTTTTGTAATCTGTTTTTGAGAATAAATCATTAAATTATATTATCTTATCTCAGTAGTGTCTTCTCGCCAACATCAGCCAAGCTGCGATCGCCAACCTGCCTGCTTAGAGTGGTGAATATAGCACAATCCTCCTTTGGTAGAGGCGTCCAGCATTGGACTGATGTGGACTAATTATAATGGTGTGAAATCATGATGATTATAGACAAGCAGACAGACAGGCGGCCATGGCGAAACTAGAGGGATTACTGTTTGATTAATCAATCAATCAATCAACAGTCATTGTCCCTCCACTGCTGGATGTAGGCATCCTTCATGTCACAATTGTCTATCCTGGCCTTTCCCCATCCAGCCACTGCCAACAGTTCTCCTAAGGCAGGGCGTCCTACACTACGCTTGCCTAAACGCGGTCTCCACTCCAGAATTCGTCTGTTCCAACGATTGTCGGTTCTACGGCAGACTTGACCAGTTCACTGCCATTTCAACGTGCTTATCTTTCGGGCTATGTCGAAAACTTTCGTCCTCTGACGAATATGCTCTTTTAGTATCCTGTTTCTTAACGAGATACCGAGCATAGCCCTCTCCATAGCTCGCTTAGCGACTATGAACTTGTGAACTAGTCCTCAGGTACCACGTTTCCGCAGCATAGGTTATAACTGGTTGGATGCACTGATTGAAGACCTTAGTTTTCAAACATTGTGGCATGTATTATGTAAAGACGTGACGAAGCTTCCCAAATGATGCCCAGCCCAATTGAATCATCCTATCGGGATCTTTCTCGAAGTTGTTTCTAGCAAGCTGGATTACTTGTCCCAGGTATACATACTCCTGAACAACTTCGAGGGCCGAATCTCCGACAACATGATTTTCGTCTTGTCCAAGTGCATTCCGAGCCCCACTTGCCGAGAGGCATTGTTAAGGCTGTATAGCATTTCCACCAGATCCTGCAACGATTCTGCCATCACGACAATATCATCAGCAAAACGGAGGTTTGAGATGTATTCGCCGTTTATGTTTTTGCCGCGCCCTTGCCAGTCCAGGGTCTTGAGAACATTCTCTTGTGCGTTGGTAAGCAGCTTAGGGAATATAACATACCCCTGCATCACTACTCAGCTCAACTTGGCAGTCTTGGTTGAAGGCTTTCTCGTAGTCCACGAATGCCAGACCCAGGGGCTGATGGTACTAGACACAGGGGCTGATTGTACTTTTCAAGCCAATTGCCTTGTTTGACTACGTAACCCAAAAGAGTTTTGGTTTGAAGTAATTTGGACCAATATTAAAGAGGTTGATTCTCATTTACACCTTTAGTACACCAATGGAATCATCATAAAATAATGTAGCGGCAGCGTCTGTCACGGGCTAAAATCATAAAAGCAATAAAAAAGCAGTTCCTAGTTCTCCCTTCTATTATGAATGCAGGCACGCAGCTGATTTAATTCCGGTTAATTTATTATTCTTGAGCTGAACGATAAAGAAAGATTGTACTCACTGTCCCAATATGTCGGCAGCCGAAGGAGGGTGCTCGTGTATGGTTGAGGCAACCGATGCGCGGGAGTGCGGTGATAGCTCGGAGAGAAAACGACGCTGCGTGGCCGCACACAGTGCGAGCGCTTGCGACGGTCGACGAAACGCTGCGATTATCGCTGATGGTCGCCTGTCACCCGAATAATTTGTAAGTTTATCTACATTGTGATTTACTTTACTTAATTTTTACAGAGAAACAGGCCAATTAAAGAAATGTATAATGTCTAGACCGACAGCAACAAAAAAATTTTTAAAAGTTAAAACTATTTAACCCTTTTGTAAAACAAAAAACATTTAAAATTGGCCATTATAAATTTTTTAAATCAGTAAATAATTCGGTTTATAGGCGACCGACGAAAAAAGCCTTTGCTCGATGTACACCTATAACGGAGTGGTGAAAACTAATGTTGATTGATAATCATTATTATATTTATAATATTATTACCTGGTGTTAAGGTTTGCAGCCAGTTTGGCCTCTGTGTCGCAGGACATTCTGCGGCTGTTGGGCTGTGAATTTGAATGTTGTACGAGAGGATCTGTCGGCGTCTCCAACATTGCTCGGGTTCGCTCCCGAAGCCTGACCACGTCCGAGTACGATGACTCATCGCTGTTAAAATAGTAAACAGTTCTTACAAACAATTAAATATCAAACATTACATATATTGCTGTATCTATGGCTATTAGAACTTGATCCCGTAGAATATTGTTTTTATTTGGCTGGTAAGTTCTGCTATGATAGTTTACTTTAACGGCGATAGTCATAAGTGTGTTATATGTACATGGTATATACTCATGCCAATATATTAATACATAGGCATACCTGAATAATATCGATGGTTATATAGTAACGATCAAACTAGGTACTCAATAAATAGCAACTTTTTGAATTTAATAAATAAAATAATATGATGAAACATCATGCGTTTCACGCCATCTTTCTAGGTATATTCAGTCAGCTTTTTTAAGATCGATAATCGATAAGTAGATCAATGGTTAGAGCAATCACCTAATAAGAGGAAGGTTGTGAGTTCGAGTGCCACCTCCAGCAGTCGGTTTTATTTTTTCAAGCAATTGTATTTTTTTTTCAAGATCATATAAAATACTTTCTATTGGCGAATACCGCTTAGTCTAGCCGTGACCATGCACGTTGTAATGTTTTGTAAACGTTGGTATAAATCAAAATAAAATATAAAATCCCATTAAATGCGACTTAAATCTGTAATCATTCAGTAAAATCAGTTTTATTTCTATATAACTATATAAGTCCCAATCTTTTATCCTACTACTGTTTTGGGACAAGGGCTGCCGAGGAGAAGTATTGCAAAAAAGTCACTATTTTTAAAGCCTCTTTTTAGATAAGTAAGAAGGTTACATACCGGTGTGAGCTAGAAAATTTTAATTTTATATATACATTTATTGCATTTATGACGTTTAAATAATCATTTTCAGTGTAGTCCTTTTTCATTAAAATTTATTTAACATAATTTTGAATAAACAAAATTTTGTGAAGTTTGAATTATAAATATTGTATATGTTACAGTTACATCCCGTTTTTAGTGAGAACTCGTTTTCCCTAGTTAGAACTAGTTTTTACTTAATGCCGTTGTTAAAACTAGTAATACCTAGTTAAAACTAGAATTTACAACTGATATATTTGATTTTCAGATAAAACTAGTTGTCACTCCGAGCATTAGTTAAAACTAGCAATCCTAAATTAGTTTCCCTAGAAACTTATTTGGGATTTAAAACAAGATATACTTATGCCGACCTCCGTGGCGGAGTGGCGTAGGTACACATCGGTTTTCAAGGTGTCGCCTGCTCCGAGGTCCCGGGTTCAATTCCCGGGTTCGATGTAGGAAAAAAGTGTTTTTCTACATTTTCTCGGGTCTGGGTGTTTGTGGTACCTTCGTTGTTTCTGGTTTCCAAAATACGAATGCTTTAAATAGTTATTCAAATTGGGATCAGAACAATGTATGTGATGTTGTCCACATTTATTTATTATTTATTTTATGAAAATATTTATTAAAAAGATCTAGAACTCAGAGTTCCTAGTAAAAATTATAATCTTACACTACTTATAGGAACATTTAAGGGAACCTCGACATTAAGTGTCAAGTTGCCAAGATGACAATATAAATTGAAAGTAAATAAAATAATCAAACAAGACAACAGAATACAACCATAAAAATTTTAAAAGGAACATTGTTAAGGAACATTTTTTAACACAAAATAAGAAAATTATGGAACAACCTTAATATTAAAAAAGATGAAGATCTACTTATTATTGCAAGACAAACTGTCTTGGCATTTTGAGTTACAAAGGTAACCATTTTTCTAGCAGAGACACATTCTTGACATACATCCTTTCTTGCATACGCAACTATATAAATTTCAATGTGCTTTTCAGGTCAAAATTCGACAAGTGCAAAGAAACATTTTTGCACGTAGAAGACGTTCCGAATACAAATTTACCATTGAGAACTGTTGCTAAGGAAGCAGCCATAGGAACAAGCCAAGGATTTATGCGCTATCCTTGGCCTGTTCTTATGGCTGCTTTTTTAATATTAAATTTCTCAGACGGAACAGTTTTAACTGACTCGCTTCGGAAAAACGCGTTTTGTCTAGTTCTGACTAGTTTTACCTGATATTAAATTTTGAACATTAGATAATTCTAGTTTTATCAAAGGCATTAAGCAAAAACTAGTTCTAACTAGGGAAAACGCGTTCTGTCTAAAAACTGGTTTTAACTGCAACATATAAATAAATTTGAGCAAGACATATGAATAAATAAAATACATAATTTTTGTTATAAATCTTGATAGCTTGTTAAAAATGCCGATGCAATTTCCCATATCGAATGCAATTTCGAATTTCCTACATTACGCCGTCTGAAACCTAGAACGGCAAGTTTAGCATTATGTCTGGTGTTAAAATTATATGTGTGATTCTTTTTTTTGAGTAATTGCAGGTTTTTGCGGGCATCGATCCTAGAAGGAATCATCGTTTTTAAGCAATGTTCTGTCTGTGTTCCTTGCAATAATTGTGTCAAATAAATAATTCTTACTTTATTTCTTTCTTTCTTAAATTTATTATAAAAATATGAATTTTCTTGAACAGCTCTCTCAAATGAAGACGCAAGTAGCCCGCACGTTAAAGAAGTATACGAAATCGTAATCCATCACATCAATTTATATGAAATTGCCTTCGAGGCATATAATTTTTGACAACACTTGTGAAATTCGACGCCGTCGGGTGTCACAATATTGTAGAAAATATCTAGCGCATATATATATATATACGTGCTAGCTACACAAAGCAGTCTATCAAACGTCATAAATATTTTCAAAGCTACCTGTGCGCCCAAATCCCTCTTTGTGTATGCGCGTCATACCTACTGCTTGCGCTTTGTACAGCGTGTTTTTATTTGGAAGTAGTTTTTTAAATCTTATTTTTTTATGTTATTTCCTGTATTTTCAACCGACGAGGCGAAGAAAGAAGACGATATTTTTGATTTTAAACTATTATGGGATTGATCAATTAAAATAGTTTTTGTGTTGTAAGCAGAAAATAGATGTCAGATATAAAATTAAAATAACAACCAGAGTAGAAAAATATGGTTGACAGGTTACTACAAAAATGATAAAAGAAATAAAGCAAATGCCATGAAAGTTTGCATTTTTTTTTTCAAAAAAGCAATCTCTGGCGCTTGTTGCATACCGATTTAGGTACAAATTTTTACTTGGCATGAAGTTTTTTTACTTTCTTGTAATCACTTGCAATATAAGTCACAGAAATCAATTATATTAGGTCAGATAAAATTTATTATTTATCGTTATTATTAACTGTGTATGTTATAAATAAAAACATTAGGTATTTTACCGCTAGGTTGGTAAATACCTGCCAAACGTCGATGACATATTGTCATAAAATAATATATTTATTGCATAAATTATTAGCAAAATTCTCCATTTGGCGAGACCTGTGTCCAGCAGTAGACTGATGATGATGATGATAATGAATACTATAAATATTATTCTAATGCTACTTGAGGCAGAAAAAAATTTTTACGACACTGAGTAGATAGCAGATGTTGTTTACATTTTTCCACAATCGATACGGATATTTCTGTAAACCAAACAAACGCCTGAAGGAATAGCGCATACTGTAGTATCAATATTTAAAGAAATGTCTGTACTGAAGTCGCATTGAACTATTTGGACTATCTACATGGCTTCGAGCGGGAAATCTCCAAAATGTGCATCCGTTCTACGGAAGCGTTTTCCTAAGCTTTCTATGCACACGAACCTAGCATGAATATCAAAATATAACAATACCCAACGGTGTCTGTAAGTATTTTATGCTCTATACTGACACTCCTATGATATGAATGACGCATACATATACTGTTTTAGTAAAAACTTTTAAACACGACGGCCGGTTAGTGTAGTGCGGAGATCCACCTGGTCTCAACACCGATTCCCGGTTCAGACAATTTAGAGAACGATAGTTTCGGCTCACCTATAGGAAGGGCAGGTTAAAAATCGTGCTTAGGAAGATTGCTATTTGCTATTGCTCCCGGTTTATGTTCCAAAATGAAAGTCGCAAAAACAGGCCACGTCAGAGGCATGTAATGCGGATTGAAAAACTCTGACACTAGATTAATTTTGAAGGATAATCACACGACAAAAAGAAGAAGATGAATAGCCTTTTTTAAGAATTGGCAGAACAACCAATCAACGACCATTGCCAAGATTGGTATTTAATGCTTTTTGCGGTCATAATTTTGGTTGGCAGTAAGTCTCCATCTTTTAAAATTTGTTTTGTGTTTTTATCTTTTCAAATTCAGGTACGATTTATCAAATGAGATAGAACAAACCCGGTTCACCCCCTTAAGAGGAAGGTATCATTGATGATCATTAGATTTTTTGATTGAGTTAAAATTAATTATTTTTTATCAAATCTTACAGACTTTCTTTATATTTTGTAAGCTGCTAACATAAATAAAATATCGTCTTAATTATAGATAACGCCCCGTGATCAAGTGGTTTAAATAACGGGCCAAGATCTCGGGGTCCCCGGTTCGATCCCCGGGTCGGGCAATAAATAGTTTCACACTTTCGAACATTGCTTTGGCTTGTGTCACCAACCCGCTTTTGACAAGGGTGGTGATTATGCCGATACCCATAATTGCTGTGGTAATTTGATACAATGATAGAAGCCTTCGCCCTCAGTGGCATGATTAAAGTGACTTTACTGTTGTTTTAAATGATTACCAATAAAATCTCATTCGTGTGAAAAAAGGCATCATAAAATAACACGTAGCAGTGATTCCGTATAAGATAAGATAAAACTGAACTACGGCTACAATAGAGAAAAATTCAAAAGAAACTTTAATTAAATGGTTAGGATCTACAGTGCGCTTTGTTTATGACGACTGCCGACTGTCTACCGAGCGACGTTATTCATTTCCTATGCTTTCAAAAACCTAGCTTCGCATTATACCCATCAGGTTTTTAAATGTAGTAGAAAAGAACGACTTGGTTAGAATTGTACTTAAATAAATAAATAGTCATTGATGCTAATTGTGTTTCATTATTGAAGGAGCAGTTCACTTCCAACTTATTATTAACAAATCTTAATAGAATGTGTGTAATTTTTTTTCTATGCTTCATTAAATGTTATTTATACTGAATACTTAATTTAGATCGACCTACCTAAAATCATATTAGGTCATGAAAGAAATCATCAATCATATCAATTATTTGAAATGCATGAGGTTTTCGAAATTTCTGTTAACAATGATTGCAAACATTACAGATTGTAGGATATAATTTTGTCTAAATTAATATAGTTTTTTTTTTATATCAGGAAAGATGATATATATAAAGATGCTTGAGAGATGTGTTAATAGTTTTAAAAATTAGATTTCAAAAGTAAAAAAAAATACCTGTCATTGTCATTTTCTTCATGCACGGTGTCCATGTCTGTTACGGTGACACTGGGCCTCGTCTCGCCCGCCTCGCTCAGCAGAGCTCGCTTGCCTGGACTCATCTGAACAAAATTATTATTACAACAGCTTAAAGACGTCTCTCTTCAATGCTTAATTGTTTTTCGGTAGAGAAGAATCATGACGTCATAGTGGTCGCCTTTACGTCAGGAGGATGACTTCATTTTAACGCAGATTACAGCGTAGACGATTACTCATGTCAGCTGAGAAACCTGAACACAATGTCAAAAAAGTGACACAATTTTTGTAGATGTACAATCGTAACGAAATATAAATAACCAGATTTCAGATTCCGGTTGTGTGTGTGTGTTTACCGGGTTAATAATTTTTAAGTGTATTCATACAGTTTATAAATGCATTTTCCGCATCCGAATATAGTAAACGAGCAAAGATAATTTTGGTAGAAACTACACAATGTTACAATGGGTACATACCTAATAATTCTATTAAACTAAATCAACAATATTATAAGGGATCACTACCACTTTTTTATGTTAAATAAAACACTAAGTAAATGCAAAACAGCAAATTATTGTTATCAAGTAAATATCGCACAATATACGCACCTGTATATTTCTAAACGTTTGCTAGATTTTTTTCTGGAATATTTTTTCATTGCTCTAATCTCCGACACGACACTGGGGCGTTCAGGGCAAGTAATTGAATTGACACGGTACATCCAAATTGCTTCCAGTAAATGTTTTTTCTTATTTTGCCATTTTCGCGCCGTGAGGCACACTTCCTTGCTTCTAATACATGCGTGTCTGTGAAGCAGACTTCACTAAATGATCATGTTTTTGTTTACAAAACTAGTGTCTGGTATCGCGCACCTTTATTACGTATACAGCCTACTAATCCCTTGATGTTTGAGATCATTCCGATAGGATTATATCACTCGAGAGCTGTTCAGCACTGTCAATGAGCTGATTGTGACTGATAGCGTCGATGGTCGTAATACTCGTAATACGTGTCGATATATATAACTCCTATGCTGTGTAGCAGATACGATTATGAGTCTACTCGTAGAAGTAAACTAAATAAAGTTTATGTTTAAATAGGTCAGTTGTTAAGCAATAACTTGGAAGAAATAATTTGATATAAATAATTTGGTTATTTTCGACCGATTACAATACGACTGCCTACTTAAATGTTTTATCAAAGCAAAACATCTTAATTATCTCACAAAGTTCTTTTTATCCACATTTTTTTCATGTTTAAACTCAATCACCTAGACTCAATTTCATGAAAGTTTTGTTAAAAAATTACAGGTTACATGCTTACCTGAATGTTTATTAAGTTATGTTTTTATCACACAAAATAAGTGAAGCCTGAGAACACGAAAAATTTTTTTTGAATAAAATTCGATTTAAAAAAATATATATTTATGAATTACCTATACTGAAACTCCTTCGAATATAAAAAGTTATTATTATAAATTTATTTTAATGCAGTATCTGAGCGAGTAAGATTAAAGAGTAGGTAAGTTTGTTTGTCTTGCGTCCGCCGGGCGGTCCGCTCTAAGGTTGTTAGGTTGTTGAATAAGTTTCTGAATTAAGAGAACTGAAAGTTTTCTCATCTCGAGATTACAGCAAAGTGTTTACCGTTTGGCTGTAGGATGCGGCCGCGACGCCCGCCGCGCGCCGCCCCCGTAGTCATGTCTCGCGACATTTTACTCGATATCAGCTAATTTATTTTTTAATTGCTTTTGACGCTACAAACAATTAGTCCAGATGAGATTTGTCGCCATTTTTAGCTGTTTTAGCTCAAGATAAAAGATAAGACAGAATGAATTAGTAGTCAACGTTTTTATTTAGATTCTTTAAAGTTCATTTCATTGACTACGTTGCGTTGTGTTTACCTTTTTTGTTATCATTATCAGGTGACTGAGTGTTAGATAGGAAAATATTATCAGTATATAAACTTGAAAAATGTTTGTCTCAGGCGGGACTCGAACCCGCATCTCCTCTCTCGATGCGGGTTCGAGTCCCGCCTGAGACAAAATTTTTCAAGTTTATATACTGATATTATAAGTGCAATTAAGTTGCTAAAATATCAAATAAAGTATAGGAAAATATTTTTTAACATAGGTATATTATTTAGTACCATTATTTCGATAGTGTAGATGATTGGAAATAACTAGCTGTTATACCATCAATATAGATCACGAATCATGCAAACCAATATGTATGCTTTTTGAAAATCTGATCTGAAAATCAAACACCGTAGTTGATCCTAAAAATTGAGAGGTTGCATCATGGTAACCCCTGTATAATTTTTTTTTGATATGGTCACGCTAATTGACCAAATTCATAAATGTATTCTATTTTCTGGTCTCACAAAAAAGATATCTATTGTACTTTTTCATATTAAGGTACCTACTTATTTTCAGGCCCTCGGCGCTGTTATAAAACCTACCAACGTAGTTATCAGTTTAGAGCATTTTTATTCATTTTCACTGAATTGAATATTTTTTACTTCTAAACATAATAGGGGTTAAAGTATAAAATTGCCGTTTTATATGGACGAAATCGAAAAAATCCTCATCCATCCTCAAGTCATTTTTCCATACTAACAATTTTTTTGTTTTTTTAAAAACGCCTGAACCGTTTTCGATGCAATTAAAGGTGAAAGTTAGATGGTTATAAAGCTACGCATTATAGTATTTAAATTTTTGAAAATCAAAGTATATAATACAAATATACTTAATTGAAGCAAGAAGGTCAGCTGACACATTGTAAGGGGTCTTTTCAAAGACTTCCTTTGAAGTAATAGGCACTAGTATAGCATTTTTTTTAGTCAAAAGTTACTTTATTTAGTTTTTGATACAATAAAAAAAGAATTACGCAATAATATGACTATACTTAAGAGCTATAAACAAAATAAAAAGTGGGAAAATAATCGGCAATTTCATACTTTAACCTCTATTATGTATTTTTCAAGTAAATAAATAAATAAGACATCAAGTATTTGATAATAACAATCCACTCATGCGGGAGTGTCGACGCCCGCGCGTCCTTAACGATAACATTCTTGGTATTTTCTTTAAATATTTGCGTGAATGTATCGCACCTGATGCCGCGATTTGCTGCACTCTAAACTTTCTGTGATTTACGCAAACAAAAAGCCGTTCGCAAATATTGAGGCGAGAACGAACTTCTGACTGCGCTTTACGTGGACAAGTTAAAGGGCTGAAATGCTTTCTAAGATAATGCTTGTGTAGTCTATGATTTATTGAGTTAAACACTGTGCTTATCATGATTTTAAGTGTTTTTTTAACTATCTTTTATCAGTGGATCACTTAGAGCAGTTCATTATTGATTTGATATAATGAAATAGATAAAATTGTATCAGTATCCAATAAGTCTTGACTTATGAGAGTTATGTAAGATTTACAGAAGTACAGAAATACTTATTGTATGGTAGGCAATAAAGAGTATTCATTTAACATTATTTGCATGAAATAAGTTTCATGAAGAAAAGGAGCGGTGATACTCTATTTACGGCCATTTCCAATAACCTATCTATCGCTAGTTTTGACATATCAGAGATAGGAAACAGTTTCTATCTCTGATTTTTCCGTCCAGAGAAACAAAGACAGAAGTTTTTTACTATCTCGGATATGCCAAAACTGAAGATAGATAGGATATTGAAAACGGCCGTTAGGCTGGCATAACACAATGTAAATTTAGTTTTATGAATGCACAGGACCATCCAAGACGCTTCTTACGATACTTTTGATTAGAAGGTGTTTAAAAGTTGTGTGGGAACAGACGACTAACTTACATAAGGTAGAAATCAAAAATGTTTCGTTTGATAATGCCCTACTCAAGTTAAATGCAACATTATTCTAAATTAGTTGGTGCCTGGGTATGCTGGAGGAAAGTTTAAATAACCCAAAATCTCTCAACTACATATTTGTACAATCACAAACCGTAAAAGTTGCTCAGTTATTAGTTATGCATAAGTTTTTATTTTTATTTTGATATTAGTCCCGTAAAAAAAGTTGTTTTGTTTAAGCACCAGAATCATTATTAACAATATGTATAATCGCTAGTGCATACGCACTATACACAGTATTACCTATAGGTACGTGGAGTTAGAACAAAGTATCAGAAAGTTGATACCTTACTTCGAGACTAAAACAGTCACTGTATTGTCTGCCGCAATTATTCAAGCAACCGAATCAAATTTTTACTTGCTCTTTTTATATTCTGTGTTAATTATATATTGTTTTGCATAGTGGAATGTCAATCATTGATTATCGATAAACGCACACGCCGTTGTCTGTAAAAATCTACAAGTGTGGAAGCACTTTAACATTTATCACGAGTTCTACAAAATATATAACAGCGAGTAAATGTACTCTAGCACATAGCACTCTGCTCTCGTTAGCGCCCAGCTTCGTGATCTGTCTCAATTTGCATCTGTTACGCGCACAAACAATCTAATAAAAACTTACACACAACACATTTCATAAAACTGCGCATAAAGTCAATTTACATTTTCACAGCGGTCGATAGTGGGTTTAGTTTGATTTACATTGACCTTGGAAAATTTTGTGACTGCGCTGAAGTGCAATACAAAAATTTTCGTTGCGTAGGAATTGAAAATATCGAGTATCATTAACATTTTTTCCCAACATCTTTTCTGTTCTAAGAATCTAGATTAATAAAATAAAAAATATTTAGGTAGCTGATAAGTAGCTTGAGAAACCTCGAAGACAGCTTACGTATCTATTGCAGTGAATATAATTATCTCTATCTTATTAACTTAAAATACTTAAAAAAGCAAAGCAAAAAGCAAACTCAACGTGTATGAACGAATTTATTACAGCTTATATAGGACGTACCTATACAATAGCTACTATAGGGTGTATGGAACATCTGCTTTAAAGGGTTGTAGCCAAAGAAAATGTAGGTAACTTTTACCTTTTTTTTAGTAATGTAAAATAAAAATAATAAGAGATTACCCTTGACTTTGGTTACATTAAGTAATTGGTTCGTATTGTCTGCGTGCCCTAAGTAGGTATACCTATTTTAATTTCTTATTAATTTAAAGTGTCGTTATTTTTAGAATTCTTAAATATGAAGTAGAATCTGTAACCTGTAAATACGTTGGAACGGAACGGATTTTATAGTTCTCCCTTCATAGAAACATAGACTTACTTTATAGTTCATCAATAGTTGAACGATGAAAGTAACATAAAAATATATTGATACCTCAACTACATATTTGTACAATCACAAACCGTAACATTTGCTCAGTTATTAGTTATGCATAAGATTTTATTTTTATTTTGATTTTAGTCCCGTAAAAAAAGTTGTTTTGTTTAAGCACCAGAATCATTATTGTTTTGTGTTTGTCCCAAAAACAATATGTACGGAAGTGATAACATTTTTGTAAATATTTCAGCGTGTTATATCATGAAATCATATATCGATTTAGAGCATTAATACGAATACGGTGGCAAAAAAAGAAAAAAAAATATGGCTCATCCACATAGAACCGTTCTCTTAGCATGCTTTACTTGCATTTACTGTATAACGTACCTAATACATGATTAAAAATTCTGGTCAACTTCTATATCAAACATACTTACATTTTGCTTAAAACTTTAAGGTATTCTTAAAAATAATACTTTTATATATTATAAAAATAGGTCTCCGATCTTATTCAAACAAAAATATTCCATCATCGACCTAATTTTTTTTTCAAAAATGTCTTCCTTAGTATTATAGAACTATGGTTACTTGTTGTACTTGTAAATTTACTTGACTACTTGTTCTAAAAAGATAATACTTTTTGATAAACTTCAAGTGGTCGCCGGATGCACAAAAGCGACTAAGTACATACAGTAGGAGATTACTAGATAGTATTTCACTGCAACTGGCCGATAAGGATCTTAAGTTCAATATCAGAATCTTAAAATGCGGGATTGGGTATTAAACTCGTGCTATGATTAGGTACTATGACATATACACATTATTATAAGCTATTGGAATGAGAAAGGTAATCAAGATACGAGTAGAAAACTTTAGCTTGCAGATGCAATATTGCAAGTTTTCTTTCTATAAAAGTGTAAAAGAGGATGTAGTGACCAGTATTGAAATGCATTTAAATGGTTTGGACATGTTGAGAGGATGAATGAAAGCAGGTTGACTAAAAAGATAAACATGGCGAGTATGAATGGAAATGTTGGAAGGGGAAGGCCTCGACGAACTTATCTTGATCAAATCGGGGAAGTTCTAAAAGAAAGGTCAGGTCAAGAGTACCCTTAACCGGCGAGCGTGTATGAAAAGATTAATGAATGTGGATGAAGCGAAAGTAGTCTGTAAGGATCGTAGCAAGTGGAAAGATGTGGTCTCTGCCTACCCCTCCGGGAAAAAGGCGTCAGTGTATGTATGTATGTTCTTTCTATAAACCGTCAAAAACGGTCTTTAATTCGACCGCGACGCCTGAAATTCCAAAATTCGGTCCACCTGTTGTTGTTTTTATTGTGTTTATACTCAAAGTAAGTCGAAAAAGAAGGTCGAAAGCCCTTAAATAGTACCTAAAAATTAAACATTTCATCCCAAAAAGTTAAATAACGAAAAAAAAACGACAAGCGTGCATTATGCCAACCATTTTGAGTCGGTGTCCAACAAAATTCATCGACAATCATCCAGCACTGACTGACTGAACACAAACACTGACGCTTTTCGTCGATCAATTTTTTTTGGAAAAACAGATTTTCTGATGTATTTATTATTGTTTACATAATAGTTACAATAAAGTATCGAAATCTGAAAAAATATAGTTGTTTAGTCGAGTCGAGAGCTAATTAAAGTAAACTTGTTCAGTGTTGTCTGTATTACATTTGATATATAACAATAATTATCAGCATGTTGTGTTCTTTACGTTTTATTAAAATTTAGGAAAAATATACAGTTTTTAGATAACAACATAAACAAATTTTTTTTTAATCCTAAATCTATCAAGGCTTTGTTTGTTTGACCAAATTCCAATTACAATTTCATTACCGATGTCACTTTTTGATATTTAGATGACTTAGTCGTTATGTACCAGAGAGTTTTTTTAAAATTATAGTTGTAAAAGTCACTTACTTTGTTTAATATTCGGTCAGTGCACTATAACAATCCGTTTGTTTCGTCAACTCAAGTGGTCACCATCGTGGCTCCCCGATACTGATTTTCGGCGTTACAACGCGCGGACCACACAGTGTCGTCCACTTGATAATTATGCCATCAATTTATATCGCACGACTCGTGTTTCACAAAAATAAGGAAATAGTGACTGTCTTCTTGAATTTACGCGAACACTATACGTTGAACAGAAAGATAAATTTACAGATCTACAAGGATCTACCAGTGACCACGAACACTGTAAAGTGATCGAAATGGTCTATCCATATTTAAATGTAAAAAATACGCGGTATAATCAGTAAAAGTAAAGTAGAGTAAAGTAACAGCCTATAATCATCCCACTGCAGGGAAATAAATAAATAAATAATAAATAAATATTTAAGACATGCCTCACTGGGCCACACTAAGCCATTTAGTCCCAAATTAAGGTACTATTAAGTACCCTGTCGTATGGGGTACTAGACAACCGATAAACTTACTTATATACTTTTTTTTTTGTAAATACATACTTATAATACATAGAAAACACCCAGACCAGTACAAACAGACATGTTCATGCACACAAATATTTGTACTGTGCGGGGATCGAACCCGCGACCCATGGCTCAGAAGCAGTTTTAACTACCGCTGATCCAAATGGTCGTCACTGGAAAAGGCCTCCATCATTGAATTAAAGTTACCACAGCAATGATGGGTGTACTGGCATAATCACCACGCTTGCCAAATGCGGGTTGATGATCACAAACCCGAGCAACATTCGAAAATTCGAAACTTTTTGTTGCCCGACCCGGGATTCGAACCTGGAACCCCGAGATCTTGGCCCGGTATTTAATCCACTAGACCAACGGGGCGTTATAATCAGTAAACTTATCATTAATTTCAAAGGAAAAAGTTGTATCAAGATAGAGGCCAGTTTTTTATTTAGAAGAATAAACAATATTGTTACGAACGTGGAGTTCGGGATTTGGATAAAACACCGTTGACTTATAAGAAGAATTTATTAGGCGATGAACAGGTCGCAAACACTATCACACAAGCCAAATCACAAGAATCGTAGTCCGGTAGGTCGCTGAGGTCGTTGGTTCCAAAACACTATTAGCCAATCCGCAGAGTAGTACTTTAATCTGTTGGTATCGCTAAAGTCGTCGTTACTTCGCACTAGATCACTTTTCGCAGGTATCGCACCGAAAGCTCAGAATGAACTGACTCGGCGTCTCAAGTCCTGTTATTTATATATCTCAACATCGACGCCGGTCGTACATACTAGAATGTTCGTTTTCTAGAAGAAATTACAAGGACGTTAAACGTTGTTTACGTTGTTGTTTACTCTAGTAAGTTATGCCATTTTGTGCCTTAATCTGTAAACTTAAAGTTCAATGTCGCTTGCACTAAGGTCTTGTTATTACTTTGTGGCCGAACTTAGGTAGTTATGTACATTCGTCTAGCGATATCTTGAACCTTCTAGCATGACCGCGACACTGCCCTCCTCTTAGAGATGCTCGTCCCGAGCGTCATCGTTATTCCCGTTATAACGTGCCAAGCGGTCGATGTGAACTACCTTAAGTGCTCCTCTCGGTGGCCGTTGGATCCGGTATGTAACATCGTTTATTCGCGTGACAACTTTGTACGGCCCTTCCCATCTTGTCTGTAATTTAGGTGACCTCCCTTTTCTCCGTATCGGGTTATGTAGCCAGACTAGTGCTCCTTCATCAAAGCCACTGGTATTCGCTTTCCGGTCATATCTAGTCTTCATGTTTTCACTCGACTGCAAGCCGTTTTCTCGAACCATGGCATAAATGTCCCGCATCTTGTCTTGCAAATCGGAGACATAATCCTGTACGGTGACGTGATCGTCTGGCGCTCCTCCGGTTACAAGGTCTACCGGTAACCTTAGCTCTCGTCCGAAGTTAATATATGCCGGGGTCGTTTTTGTGCTCTCATGTTCCGAAGTCCTGTAGGCGAGAAGGAATGGTGCAATGTACTTGTCCCAGTCTCTTTGATGGTTGTCCACCAATTTTGCTAAATGCCTCTCTAGTGTTTGGTTAAACCTTTCTACCATGCCGTCGGACTGAGGGTGATAAGCAGTGGTTCTCGTCTTGTGCATGCCCAATATTTTGCAGACTCCTTGAAACACGTTCGACTCAAAATTTCTGCCCTGATCGGAATGAATTTCCAGGGGTACACCATATCGGCATATGACTTCTTCAACCAATTTAGAGGCTACAGTCGTGGCTTCTTGATTAGGTATAGCGAAGACTTCTGGCCACTTGGTGAAGTAATCCATGACGACCATAAAGTACTTGTTCCCCGACTCTGTCACAGGGAATGGTCCGGCAACATCCACTGCTATCCGCTCCCATGGTGCACCAACGTTATAAAGTTGAAGGTGTCCTCGACTCCTGGTGGATGGACCTTTCACCGCAGCACAAGTGGTACATTTCCGACACCAATCTTGTACATCAGCTCTGCAGTTAAGCCAGTAGAATCTATCCCGTAGCTTTGTTAAGGTCCTTTTTACACCTAGATGCCCTCCTGATATGCCATCGTGTACCTCTCGAAGAACATCCTTGATCCTTTCCCGTGGGACGACCAGCTATAGGTGGAACTCTCTACCGTTAGGTTTTTCCCATTTCCGATAAAGTATCCCGTTTTGCAAAATGAAACTGTCCCATTGAGCCCAGTACGCTTTAGTCGTAGCACTCGTAGGCGCAACTTCATGCCATCTCGGCTTAGCGTTACCGCGTTTCTTCCATGCGACGATCAGTCGTATGTCTTCGTCTTTTTCCTGAGCTTCTTTCATGGACTCATCTTCCCAAGATTTTGGAGGAGCTGTTCTCGTTATTTGTACATAGTCCTCCTTAGACTCCAGCTTGATGCAGTGCTTGCACTCCTCCGGGCACGGTCTTCTTGAGAGGGCATCAGCATTTCCATGTGTCTTTCCACTACGATGATTGATGGCTTCTCTTGTTCCAACCAGCACCCGCTCCTTAGGCCTGTTTGTTTCTCGTTTCCGTTGCTCCCAAGCAGAAGATGGTGTCTCATGCTTCTTCGAAAATTCTTCGAGGCGTTGCTCCAACTTGCTAACCATTTCAGCAAGCTTAGTTGTTTGCCTATCTTTCTTGGGACAGGTGAATTGCAGGTGGCCCTTTTCTCCACATTTGTAGCACATCGGTCTGGTTGCCATTTTCCTAGGGGGAAATGACATCTTCTTTTCCTGCACTTCTCGTATCTTGTAAATTGGCCGAACATCTGTCCTCAGAGCTTCTACTTCCAGAGCGTGCGCTAGAGCTTCCTTCAGTGAGGTATGGTGGCGAAGCCCCACTTCAGCTCTAATCTCCGTATCTGTGATCCCATCGACAAATGCTTGGAGTATAGTTGAGTCCACTATCTTTGCATCAGCAGATGGGTATGCTTTGCGGACTAATTTTTCAATCTCCAGAGCCCATTGCTGTAGTCCTTCTCCAGAACGTTGAACCCGGTCTCGTAGTTGAGCGCGGAAGACATGCTCCAGATGGCGTTCTCCATAACGAGCTTCGAGTGCCCCCATCAGATCGCTGAATGTGCTACCCGAGGATGGTAGCGCCTCCAAAACAGAAAGAGCCGATCCCCGTAGAGCGACAGTGAGAGCTGTTAGGCTCTGTTCCTCCGTCCAACCGTTAGTAGAGGCAACGGTCTGAAACTGTTGGCGGTAAGCGGTCCAGGACGTAGTACCGTCGTAGGGTGGCACTTTCACTCTGGGTGCCGGGTTGGTGAATACGAAGTCACTCGAGGCGGCGGGTCCTGCGGTCTCCAGTTTTAGAACCTTTTTTTGTAATTCGGTAAGGTTCTTCTTCATACTGTCTATGGTGGCCTCCAGATTAGTGACCCTCTCTTCTACCAGGTCTACATTCTTCTGTAGGTTCTGCACCATATCACCCACTGAACCTACGGCATGCAGTACTTTTTGTTGTTCTTGACGCATTTCGTCCTGTTTTCCTTGCATTTCTTCCTGTTTAGCTTGAATCATTTCTTGCATTCTATCCTGTTTCTGGCACATGAAGTCCATCATCTGCATCAATCTACTAAAGTCGAATGCAGATGCTCTGGCTTCTTGAGCTGATGATGGCGTAGTAGCCCGGTGAGCGGAGACAGTAAGCGAGGCCGGCGACGCAGTGGGTAAAGCTTCCATTCCGGTAGGCGTGGACTGGTCGATGGACGATGCTTGGTGGGCGGAGCAAATAGGTGTAGTATCCCGATGCTCGGTAGCCTGTCGGGTAGTAGCCGTGGCTTCCGCAGCTTGCTGTGCCCTGGTTCTAACGCCAGCAGTATCTTCCCTCGGAGTCACTGGCATTTCCAAATCTCACTTCTGACACCAAATGTTACGAACGTGGAGTTCGGGATTTGGATAAAACACCGTTGACTTATAAGAAGAATTTATTAGGCGATGAACAGGTCGCAAACACTATCACACAAGCCAAATCACAAGAATCGTAGTCCGGTAGGTCGCTGAGGTCGTTGGTTCCAAAACACTATTAGCCAATCCGCAGAGTAGTACTTTAATCCGTTGGTATCGCTAAAGTCGTCGTTACTTCGCACTAGATCACTTTTCGCAGGTATCGCACCGAAAGCTCAGAATGAACTGACTCGGCGTCTCAAGTCCTGTTATTTATATATCTCAACATCGACGCCGGTCGTACATACTAGAATGTTCGTTTTCTAGAAGAAATTACAAGGACGTTAAACGTAAACAACTCTAGTAAGTTATGCCATTTTGTGCCTTAATCTGTAAACTTAAAGTTCAATGTCGCTTGCACTAAGGTCTTGTTATTACTTTGTGGCCGAACTTAGGTAGTTATGTACATTCCTCTAGCGATATCTTGAACCTTCTAGCATGACCGCTACTATATCATTGATGAAATAAACCAAAAAACTCTAGATATTAATGTCTATAATATGCTTATTCCAGAAAAACTTCAACATTCTTTAAAAAAATCTCTTGTTGACATCGTTAATCAATTTGACGCCCCGTTGGTATAGTACTGTGGCTGACCGCATATTGTACCTGTTCCCAGGTTCGATTTTCAGTTGGATCAATTTAGGAAACGATTTGGTCTTAATTGACTTTAGTATGGAAGAGGCAGAGGTAAGTCGTGATTCGGAAGGCGTTTTAAGCTGTTTATCCCGGCTACTGTAGTAAGATCGAAATAACTAGTCAGAGGTCTGTTCGCCGAAGCAAGCCAATCCATTACGTATCTTGGATCTGTTTCACAATCATTAAGTAAAGGCTTAAGTAGTTACTCAACGAGTTAATTACATAGAGGTTAAATCCTTTCGTTAACTTTCTTTGCATTTCACAATCATCCAATCCATAAATTAAAGTGAAGATTATATAATTAATACTTACTTACAAGTTACGTTTCGTTTCAAGGTAAGAATAATGTATGTGTTTCTATAAAGTATAGTAATCACAGAATGATCATTAAAAATATTTTTTGTTATAATTATAAATAATAAAAACAATAAATTCGTACAAAAAATGTTTACACTGTAATGTAAATGAGTCATTTCACCTTTTCTAAAATCAATGTTTCTGTAAGAATGGAACGCAACGAGGTTTCAACAAAAAGTCTATGTCGAGTCAACGTCAGTTAGTCAGTAAATGACAAATGTCAAATTTGCCGACGTTTGGTACTTTTTTGTGGTGATTTTGTTTGCATTGAATTTACCATTACGAACATTGTGTTATTTTCCAATGACTGCAAAAATATCCATTTAAATAAAAAAATAACTTGTTGTTGATGAAAATTTGGAAATGACGTATTTGAGGTTATCTTTTTAAATTTACTTGTCAAGTAAAAGGCTACTTGGCAGTGCATCCGGTGATTAACTTAACGAGCAGATAAAGTGGTGATTAACCCTACTCAGGGATTGTGAAACGTGAAAAATAGTTTACTGAGCAGATAGGGTCGAAGTAGCTTACCCAGAACTTTACTCAGCGATTGTGAAACAGGCCCTAATAAAACATTTTCATTTTTGCTGTGTGCTTTTTACAATTTTATACGGAATAATAACTGATGTAGGTGATTATTAGCTTAGACTGGTTTTCAGTCGCATATTGTTTATAGCTGTTGCCCGCGACTTCGTCCGAGTCAATTTCTGTTATTATGATCGCGATTTGGTAATTTATTTTTATTTATATATTTATTGGGTAACTTGAACCGTTTTCGCAGCGCACACAACGGACCCCTTTAAATATGAATTTTTTCCCCGGTTTTTGCAACATTTTTCACTGAGGCTTCGCTCTAATCGGTCGCAGCGTGATGTTATATAGCCTAAAGCCCTCCCCGATAAATGAGCTATCCAACACAAAAATATTTTTTTAATTCAAACTAGAACTTCCGGAGACTAATCTCCGGAAGTTCTAGTTTGAATTAAAAAAAAACAAACAAACAAACTCTTCAGCTTTATAATATTAGTATAGATTTATTTATTTATTCATGTCATGATATACAGAATGAAATTTAAACAACCTTCCAAATTTTAACACAGCAATCTACGAGCCAGATAACAAATGACGTGTTTTTTCTTTTAGTATAGCCCAGTACAAAAATGTCAATATAAAGCACTTAGGCGTTGTCCGCCAAAAATCAAAAAATTTTCGATACGCTCTCCTCACAACACTTTTTTTACGCGATTCGCATCTCATTCAATCATTAGGATAATATTCATAAGTTGTTGATTTTTCCTTTATACCTTCACAGGCTTAGGACCGTAAAATGGAAAACTATGGTGCCAAAAATATTTTTGGGTGAAAATTTGATCTAAATTTGATCTGATACGATATTGGACGCCTATAAAAAATTTGAAAGGTAATGAAAAAGTCATCCTGTGTATTTATTTCTGCCCAGAATGTGATGCCCGAAGCAATCGCCTAATTTGTAAAGCTAATCCAGCACTGACAACAATGAGAAGCTAATCAATAAAATTTACATTTTCTGAGCTTTTTGCGGCCTAGCTGCTGAGTATACAATATGTAAGTTAAAGAAGCTTTTACAGGTAACTAAGCGAAAACACACTAATAACCAGTTTCCTGTGCAGAGTGCGCCCGTGTGGCCTCCAGTGTTCAGTTATTAGTTTACGATGCGCCGGGACATATATGTGGAAAACTGCATTATTATTCAATTTCCTGCGGCTGCGTGTCAAGTTAACTGGTGAAGCGTGAAAAAAGAACGATTTCCACGTGTCACATTTTTATGCAATTCAATTTTTGTGACATTCGCAGCGTCGCAGCCATTGCCGCTGCAAAATTTGTTTGATTGATTGGCGATAAATTTTAATTCCTGTATCGTAATTGTGAGCGATTACTTCTAAGTGACAAAGGTGTGACAATTTTTTGGCTTTTAGAATAGCTGCTTATGATTGTGACCGAGTTCCTTGCATTGCTTCTCCCTGTCACTAGACCGCTATTGTTCTGAAGCAGCGTAGTAGTAAAGAAATATTGGAAATGCAGAAGTGCTTTATTACTTAAAAAATAAACAACTTTTGAAACTGTAATTCTTAACTGTAATTATTTAAACAAAATTAGAATAAAGTATTCTAAGCATCATCAACAAATAGTACTTATAACATAAGCCAGATATCAGCAAAATAAAGATAATAGATATTATGGTTATTTAAATTAATCATGATGTTGATAAAAGTTTAAAGTGTTACGTACTTTTTACAAATTAAATGGTTCCGCTGAGGTATCGAAAAAACAATGGATTTGGTCAATTAAATGGTCATAGAAACACATATTGGTACGCCTCTAACTTAGAATTTCTAGCTTTTCCTCTTTTTTTGAAGAAAATAAAGCGGATTAATAATTAGATTTCCAAGATAATAAAAATAGTATTTTCAATTCCTAATGACTAAGTATCCGAATTTTCTTACACCGGACATATTGCATAGCATATCGTATGGTATTACCCTATTGGTCCTAACGTTAGTTAAGTCTACAGGGGCTAGGATATGATCACTCTGCTTGTCACTCTGTGGCTCTGACGTTTGGAATAATACTTAATACAGGCTTGCCAATGGTAAAATTAAAGGCTGCGATCACACGGAGCAGATCAGGCTGCATGTAGCTCGACATCCTCGTTTTTTTAACTGGAAGCTATTGGCCCCATCTATCACTATAAATTATCTTGCCAATCATGCAACTCTTGCCAGGTGTTTTTGTGCAACATAATGGCAACCAGGGGGGGGGGGATATGGTGGGACATCTTTGATAACTCTTCTAAACATAAGCAAAAACTGAGGGTATTTATATGTCACATGTTTTCTTGCTGTTTTTTTTTCTCTGAGTGCAATTATTTGGAAATTTTTGTCCTAAGTCATGGCCATCTTTTTATTGAAATATTTTATTCCGATTATCATGTTAAGTAGCCTGATAAAATAATTTATAAGGTCTTAAGGTCACTCGACATTCGAGTTAAAAATATCGTAGGTTGGCAAAAAATAGGAAGCAAGGTCACCCCATAAACTTAACTAGTGCATATATTACAGGAAATGTATGAAATCCGTCATTGTATACAATTTCTAGGAATTGTATATAATTCCTAAAATCATCCGGAAATGTGTGATGTAAATTATATTCGGCACATTTCCTAGGAAATGTATAAATTTCTTAAACAGCAATCGGAAATGTAACATACAGGGTGAAATTTTAACCACCTTCCAAATTTTAATACAACAATCTACGAGACAAAAACAAATGACGTATTTTTTCTTTTGGTATAGCCCAGTACAAAAATGTCGAGGTAAAGCACTTTGGAAATGTCCGCCAAAAATCTAAAATTTTTGATACGGCCTCCTCACAACACTTTTTTTACGCGATTCGCATCCCATTCAGTCACAAGAATACTATTCATAAGTTGTTGATTTTCCTTTTATACTCGTATCTTCACAGGCCGTACAAATTGAAAACTATGTTGCGAAAAATATTTTCGGGTGAAAATTGGACCTGGATTTTTTACTTCATAAATGGGCTCTAAATACGATACTTAACGTCTATAAATTTGGAAGGTCATGAAAAATGCATATTTAAGATTTTAATACGCGTGGACATGCGGTGCGAGGGGAGCAAGGGGAGGGTATGTAAGATAGACTGATTACTTACCAAAGAAACTTTGTGCTTTATATGAAAATATAGTCTTAAGGCCCATTTATCACAAAACCAACTAAGGTTTTGTGATAAATGGGCCTTAGGAATTAATAAATAATTGATTTATTAAGCTTCAATTAGTATATTATATTATACTTTATGATTGTTTAAAAACTCTGATCCTTGAATTAGAAATAAGTAAAGATATTATTAACTTTATGATTGTTACATAAATGTCTTAATTAGACCCTTAATAAAAACTTTGTAGGTAGCACAGGTAGTTTGAGCTTGTCGATAGAATTTCTTGAACAGAATATTCAAACCTGTTCATATGTCATGATTTGGGAACAAATTACATCCACAGAAGTTACTAAAATAGTAAGAAAAGTGGAAGACAAAAAATCGTATGGCTGGGATGACTTCCCAATATCAATATTTAAAAGAAATATTGACTTATGGGCTAATGCTCTAGCTAGGTTTTACAATGAGTGTTATGAGCAGAGCGTCTTCCCTGACCAACTTAAAATTGCCAAAGTTTTGCCTGTTTATAAGAAAGGGACCAGAACAGACTCAAAAAATTATAGGACTATTTCCTTGCTGCCAATTCTTTCAAAAAATTTTGAATAATGACAAGACTTATTAAACATCTCGATGTAAATAAAATATTAAATAAACGACAATTTGGATATCATCCTAATATTGGTACAAATAACGCAATAGATGTATTAATTGACGATGTAATGACAAATATAAACAAAAAGAAGAAGGAAGATGGCCTCCTTCTGGATTTGAGTTCAGCTTTTCACATGGTAGATCATCAAATTTTAATTAAAAAGTTACATCATTATGGTGTACAAGGAAAGGTTTGGGGACTTTTTCGGTCTTACTTGAGTAACAGATATCAATACGTTGAAATCAAATGTACAAATAATGGACAAGAAAATACATTTAACTCAAAACTAAATAAAATTAAAAGAGGTGTTCCCCAAGGTTCAATCTAGGGACCCGTTCTGTTCATAATTTTTATTAATGACTTAATTCCTTTTATAAACAATTGTATGCCAGACACTGAACTTATAGTATTTGCCGATGACACGAATGCAGTGATAAGTGCAAAATATATTCTTGATGTCAACAACAAAGTTAACTGCGTTTTGGAAGCTTTTTATCGATGGTTTAATGCAAATAATCTGAGACTAAATCCAGAGAAGACTAAATCCATCCTTTTTAAAACTACTGCAAGAGCATAAGATAACTTGTACATTAAATTAAATGATGACTGTGTATCCACTGTAGATTCTGTAAAATTTTTGGGTATCCATATAGATTCTCTTTTAAATTAGAAATAAGAAGTAAATTACATAGAAAAAAATATATCATCTTCATGTTATGCTTTACGAAGCTTAAGGAGGAGCTAACAATGAAGCATTTAAAAATGGTATACTATGTTCTAGTAGAATCTCGTCTAAGATATAGCATTAAATTCTGGGGAAACAGCTATGATTACAATCTTAAGAAGGCTTTTATTATACAAAAAAGGGCAATCAGAACAATGATGCGCATATCTCAAAGGCAGTCGTGCCGGGAACACTTTCGAAACCTAAAAATACTTACAGCGCCATGTCTTTATATTCTGGTTCTACTTACAGACCTTGTTAAAAATTTGGACAGATACGAAAACACAGAAGAAAGGATAATGCGTCATGAGACTAGGCGAAAAGATATTGCGAACCTGATAAAGCCTAAGCTACAGATAATTAAACATAGTGCAAAATATCAAGCGGTCAGACTGTTCAATAAATTGCCAAATGATTTAAAATGCATAACAAATGTGATCCACTTTTAGAGCAGATTAAAGTCATATCTCCTGGAAAAAAGTTTTTATAGTGTAGAAGAATATGTTAATGGTAATTGAAATAAATGATGTTATTATTAGACTGACTATAAGATAAAATACAGTTAAATAACTGTCATATTTCTCCTTTTTGTAATGTTGATTTTATGTATTTTTTTTATTTACGACATAATTCTCGTCGACAAGTTAATTTAGATCGTAATAGAAATTTAGATTTGATAGAAATTAATAGTGATTTAAATTTAGACGTATTATTCAATTACACAATGGCGCACGAACCTGACACCATTTACAAGGCCTTACGCCTCGTGCCAGAGTTCGACGGTAATCCTAATATTTTAACTAGATTCATTCAAATATGTGATATAGGGTTCATATTTTGTAGGAAAACAGATTGTTATAGTTTTTAGGTTTCCCATAGTATCAACTAGCATATTCGATTTGTATAGGTTATCCTTAGCTCCTAATAAATTCCACCAAGTCCTTATACCTCCCTTTCCTCTCATAGCAACTAATAGAAAAGACTATGTGTACATTGAGGCTGAATGCCCGAAGTTCGAAGGTCAACATCTCTGCGAGGAGAACCCTCACCAAGAACTCCGTACTCAACCGGACTGCATCATGCAAATTATCCTTCATCAGACTCTCAACTCAGCGTGTAACTTATCAAACATTCACCTTACAAAAGAAGCAATGGAGCGACTCGACGACCGAAGATACGTCATAACGTTCCCCGAACCTACTCAAGTTCAACTGCACTGTGGCACCGAAGACTACAATTTGCTGAATGGAAGCTTTCTCGCGACGATACCTATTCACTGCTCACTGCGTACTACGGAATTTACAATATCGAATACATACGACATCATTCAAGGCCAGCCACTTAAGATTATGAAGATCACATACCCTAACAACATTAAGATTTCTTCAACAACGCATCTCAACCTCAACACGATAGATCTGAGAAAACTTCATAATGTTCAAGATAAAATCAAGATCCAACCCCCACTACAACTGGCAGCCGCACCTGAAACACTTTACCACACGACTATACCGTTCTACGTAGTACTATTCGGCACAGTCGCACTCGCCACCGTCGTGCTATCTCGCCGTTATGGACCATGGAGACGAAGCCCTGCGAAGAAAGAACAAATCACGATCGAAATGAAACCAGATGACAGTCACCAAGATGAAATCTCCAATGATCCTATCTATGCGAAACCATCTCTACCAGCAATTTTTTCACACAAGCTAAGAAAATAATTGCTGTTCTGAGGGTAGAGGAATTACATCCCCTTACCACTACTACTACATTCCTATGCCAAACCAGCTGACTTCACACAAGACCATTGTAACATTTGGACTGCATAGCGATGACCCCGATCTACTCGCCTGCACGCGCCACCTTGTCAGCAGTTTTCGCCCTACGTGACGTCAAGCCTGCAACACCGCTTCCTCGAGCTGCCCAATATTCAATTCACTTGCTTTCACACTTCGAAGCTAGGGACTCCCCCTTAGTCTTAGTATATCTTATTGTAATTTTTATTTTAAATATTAAATTAGTAAAACTTAATTTAGTTTCCTTTAGCTCCTTCGGCTGTAGCTAACGTAATTACATATTATTATTTATTTATTGTGTTGTATACAATTCCTAGAATTCATACATTTTCTGTAACACATATAATAAAAAATATCAAAGGAAGCCGCTTCTTTTAAGGTTTTTTCTTGATGTTTTTAGTTGCACCTGGGTATAATTGTATAAAAACTGATTTAAAAAAATTCTGCTTCAGAATAATGACCACCGAAAATGTTAGATGTTCTAATGATTCACTTGTATCACAATGTGTGAAGCAAAATTTGTTTTTCATGAATTTAATAGTAATCCCATAGTCAAGTAATTTACAATGATTGACCAACAGCCCCATTTCAAACGGATACTATCAAAAAGCAACCTGTAAATTTACTTTTATGTGTAGGTAGGTACACAAGTTACGAATTGATTGTATTAATGAATGTTACTTATTCCTCGAATGTAAATAAAATAAAATAAACTTTTGAATTTGAAAACTGGTGCATCGAGAGATATGTCGTCGAAAACTTTAACACCTGGCGCCCATGAAAGACTCACAAAGCTGCAGGTTTTTCCGAGACCGAGCGCTCAAAGAGCTTTGCTGTCGACCGCAGTGTTTGCGGCCGCGTCACAGCGACCTGATTGAAACACGGCCCGCTGCCCGCTCACCTTTTGACGGACCCACCTATACGCTCTACCTTTGTGATTCACATACACTAGCCTACTACGGCACACGCAACCAATTCCTATGTAATTGGGGCACGAAATTCAGATGATTTACTGGCATTAAAAAGGTTTAAAATATACAACATTTCACTTAACCTAACCTAAAACCAGAGTTCACGAGGATAACCCCATAAAAACATAACTTAAAAGGCGAGTTGATTGAAAGTTATGTACCTACGCCTAATGCCATAATGTCGTAATTATAACGACATTAATGAATTAATTAAGATTCCCCCTTTAGTGGGTATCCGAGGCAGAGGTTTTAGCAAATATTTTCTAATGCGACACAAAGGAAGACACGCTGAAGCCGCGTGAAATTATGCCCAGTGAAATGAAGTTGAATTTTTTTACTCTCCTTTGACGTTGAAAGTTGGCAGAGTTAATTCAATTTATTGTCTCTCTTAAAACGGGACTCCACCGTAATGTTATTTATAGGGTTCACCTACGGCTTGTTGACATGCCCAAAAAGTGAGTGCAGGAGCGCACCGGGGTGCCTAAGTGATTCGATACACGTTCAATATGTTTCATTAGGGAGCTCCGTGCTCGCTTATTCAATCATATCGGCAGCGAGAGGCGCGCGCGCCGCACATCGCGAGGCTACCTTTCCCAGCGCTTTACTCAATTGTTACATAATCAGTTTTTCCGACTCAATAATGGTACACATTCAATTTATGGGCCCACGAATACTTCATAAAACATCAGTACATTTGCCTATCGTACATTACATCCTATGAACCCGTAATACACGTATTCCGTTACAGACATCCTGTTCCGCGCGTTTCTGTTTTGAACAGACAACTAAAACAAAATCTGATTGTTAGGATTGGGGATGTATTGTAATATTTCCTTCCTTCAGTGGCGTCGAAAGCCGAACGATTCTGAGGAGGAACCGCTTCTTCTCGAACGTTGTCTGCGTCCTGTGTCACAGGAAATGGTAATTACCGCCTAATCTTGCCCGAAGCGCAGGGCGGCCCGACGTCCGGATATGAACTTCCGTTATGAACAATTTAGCGCGCGAAATTGGACGACGGCATGCTCGCATTCAGCCTACGAGTATAGCAGGAGCGGATGGCAGCATGCGCGACCGCTCGTTGCGCCCATTCATGGCGCTGGCCCGCGAATAGGCAAGTCGCTCTCCCTGAATACGAAACCGGCGGCTTTTTACACGGCGATCCGCACGAAATTGCATTTTTATTCAATTTAAAAAGTTAAGTGCATAAAATCGTTCTCGCTCTATGTCGTTTTGGAAGTAGAATAAACTGTGGGCAACGTTAAAATAGTAGACATGGGCAACATGGAACTTTAAAACGTACGTAAAGACCATGTCCTCTAAAACTAAATCATAATTTGAAGTCTGAAGGGTTTTGGGCTAGATGAGGGCCAGTCTTCAGCTCTTATAAAGTCCGGAACACTTAATTCTTCTTCGATTAAAACTAACAGTCTCTAATATTAATTGCAACAGACACACATACATACGGACATGGCTGAAACTGTAAGAGTTTCCTGTCTTGACTACGAAACCCTTACAAGGAACGGCAGAGGAAGCACGTCACCCCTGCATCAGTATATACGGTACAATAAAACCGTGTCAGTATTTTATAAAGGTTAATGTCCCGTGACATAGTTACGTGGCTGCGTAATTCATTTGATGTTGTAAGCATATTGAACACATCCAGGGATCCCGATACCTATCTGTATTACGGCACAAGTCTAAACCTTTTTTTAACCAAGTAAAATTTGAGTGACTATTCCAAAACGTTTCAAGCTTTTTTGTCCGGAATAAACCCATTAAATTAGAAAGTAGATTAATTTGTGTAAACTTTTGTTAAATATACTTAGTAAAAAAAATTGAAACTATACAAAAATTCAGGAGAAATTTTGAAAAACATGCATTGCATGACTCGATTCCTGAACTAAACGGATCCTGAACAATTTATAGTCTATGTTTAAAAATTACGGATCCCTCGGTGGGCGAGTTCAACTCCTACTTGTCCGGTTTTCTGTACAGTGTTTAACTCAAAACCCATAAACAACGTAAAAACTGATTATGTAACTACAGTTAAGCGTGCATGGCAGGACTGCTGTTACGCTTACCAGTGCATGCAATATGGGACCCTCCTCGCTTGTCCGCGTGCTTGCTCTCAAGATGGGTTGTACATTTTTAAAACTTATATTAAAATTGTATTTAGTCCTTATATTAACACAGTAGTTGGTTGACAGTTGATAATAATAATAGACAAAATATTAATTGGCGGTAGGGAGACCAAAGTCGTGCCAAATAACTTTGCTTGGCAACTAAAATAAATCAAATTGTTTCTAGGGAACGTACAGTAATTTCCAAATAAAAAGCCTATTATTTTTTGAATATTAGGTTGGAGAGGCCTGTATGGCCTGTCAGTGGACTGGTGTGGACTGATAATAATGATTATGGAATCCAAAACATTCCTTCTCAATGCGGTGGCTTCTATTCAACTCTCATCTTCTTATCCACATGGCTTTGGATCTTTTTCCTGAAAACATCAAACGCTCTACCAGCGTATGTAGGGACTGCATTAAGAAACTTCATTTGTCTTATTTTCATAAGTTGCTATTGTCATCACCAACATAGCTTTATTTATTCCTATTTGTCATCTTATTTAATTATTTATTTTTTAATTACTTATGAAATGTATGTAGTTTACGTATTTTTTGAAATTATTTTCTTTAGTTTATTTAATGTACCTATTTAATTTCAAGAAGTAACAACTTAAGTAAATTAATCTTACTGATATTTAAATATGAATGCAATGTTTGGATGGATGTTTGTTACTCAATCACTCCAAAACGAATAAACAGATCTAAATTAAATTTGGCTGAAAGGTGGTATTTGATCAGGAATAGCATATACGTTTAGGTTTAGGTTGTGTATTAAATTAAGTATTTATGTATAGGTAGCACTTAAGCTTTAGGTGTGGTTTTGTTTAACTGTGATTATTTTCACATCAAGTACTCTACTTCATCTTCCCCTTCCTTTGTGTAGTATCCAATGCCCAACGGTTGTCTGGAAGAAATCGCTGTTGGCGATAAGACCGCCGCAGTTGTACATCCTTTTTTTTAAATTATTTACTGTAAACTTTATTTTTATTTCTGGTGTGTAATAAAGAGTACTCAATCTATCTATCTATACGCCACTTGAAATCCCGGAAAAATATATTCCCGTGTGATTACCATGCTTATTTTTAATTTTTAATGATGCCGTGCAGTAGTCGCCTAGGAGTCCAAAAATAACAAAATCCACCTTTTATCCTCAAAAACGGTACCTGCAGGATAGAATAAATATGTTTGCATCAGAGGATTTTAACGCGAACGTAGAGGCAGGTAATAGCTAGTTTTATATAATTTCATTGTTAGTTTGTCGCCTACAAAACATTTCTGTTTATTCTACTAGTTCTACTGGTACAGAATGCATTATGGCCACATTTTGTACTCTAACTTGTATTTGCATATAACAGAATAACACAAATGAATGCATATAAAACAAAAACTTGCAAAACATTAGCATCCATCCATTGACGGAGTCGCAAGGATAGATTTTCCAAACTTCAATGCAGTCGCGGTCTGTGAACTGGAAGATGACAACCAATTATTGTTATGTTTGTTATCCCGATGAAGATGCACTTCCGACGATTTCACAGAGTTAACGGGGGTCGGCGTGATCTCTTAAACATTATAAGTGAATTTTGTTTAGTTGTACTCGTATTTTAGACGTCAACCTATGACGTAGTGATCAACATAATGTCAGTGCTGGTTACAGCAGGAGTGTTCGAAACTGTGGTTCGAAATTTGGTAACAGACAGGGTATCCCATGTAACCAGCCGACAAAAAAATAGAAAGTCCTCAATATATTTAGTTTTCTTTATATTTGACACATTTTACGGGGTTAGTAAACCCTGATCTAGTGGAATATACGAGTAATACCTTTTTGTTTGTTTAATTGAATTTGACTCAGTCCCATTAAAGTTTAATTAAGACCAAAATTCCACTCTTAGGCTAGAGACTGAAATTAAGGATTGTTTTAATGACGTATAGTTTTTCTTAAAAATAACAGTCTCTGGGTAGAAATATTATTTTATTACTGGGTTTTATTGAAATTACTGCCGACCAAAAGTAAATATCTGCTCAGCAGGACCAAAAGTAAATAGAAATAGATAGATATTTTCTCTAATTTTGAGGATGTATTAGTAATGTTGTTTGTTAAGTTTTTGTGTGTCTAAAATATAATGATAGCGGAAAAAATGAAGCCGTGTTGAGAGCTTTCAACATTTGAGATAAAACTAGAAATGCTTTCCTATATTACTCGTGCACCTTAAGAGATAATTAATTTTTTTTGCAATCGTTATATTTATTTTAAATACGAAATTACCCTTCGGTAATTTCTTCTCAAGCCAAGTACAGCCCTTAACATATTTTCCCATCCGATTTCACCCTTTTGAGGAATTATTATATTATTGGATAGAAAAATATCATACGCTCTATTTAAAACTGTGTTCTTTAAACTAGGTAAATAAAAATTTAATCAATTATAAAAATTATAATCCTAAAATTATGAATTAAAGCTAGAGTGAATAGGCTGCTTCTGGGTAAGCTCGTTCCATCTTAGGCTTCTTCTTAACCACAGAATTAAGTGTGTGCAAGGGCGGATCCAGCTTTGGCGCCAGGGGGGTTACATAGTCGTCATCAAGTCACAAGAAGTACAAATTTTATTTTGATTTTATTTAATATTTATAAAAAAAAATAGGTATTTTATTAATGTATGTGGTACTGCACTTAAAAATCATCATTATCTCAGTCAAACGACGCCCACAATTGGACGTAGGTCTCCCCTACAGATACCAACAACGACCGGTTCCGCGCCACTCGCATTAATCGTCGGTCCATCTGTTGGGGGTCCTACCCACAAGTCGCGCCCACTGCCACTTCAGCTCCGCAATTCTTCAAGCAATGATTCTATCACGCAGAAAATACTAAACTTTGCTCTCTTCATTAAGTGACTATGTTCCAGTTCCATACTCACTGGCAACACGCACTAGTCAAAGACTTTCATCTTGATACATTGAGGTAATTTGAACGAGGAGATTTTTCGTAATTTCCTAAACTGGAATGGATTCAGAAAGCCATCTGTGTTGGGTTGGATGAGGAACGTCTTTTTCGAAAATGGAATTACCTAGCTGGGCATTCTGTCCCAGGTACCTACGAGTATACGTAACGGTCAATACATTTAGTATAGCATTTTCAAGTATAGCATTTTCAATATAAAATGATGCGGGTGCGACACAGGTATTCAAGATGACTTGGGAAGTAGGCACTACTAAGATCTTTCAAGGTCTCAGCGATAGGAACTATATCATCGGCAAAGTAGATGTGTGTCGGTCGGTAGTACTCGCCACTGATGTTGGTCCTTTCCAATCCAGAGGCGTGAAAATAACTTTCAACGCAGCGCAGTTTTGGAGATCAGAGATGTAATGTCCGACGACCTCCGTAGCGGAGTGGCGTACACACCGGTTTTCAAGGTGTCGCTTGCTCCGAGGTCCCAGGTTCGATTCCCGGACGGGTCAATGTAGAAAAAAAAGTGTTTTTCTACATTTTCTCGGGTCTGGGTGTTTGCGGTACCTTTGTTGTATCTGGTTTCTAAAATACGAGTGCTTTAAATAATTATTCAAATTGGGACCAAAACAATGTATGTATGTGATATTGTCCGCATTTATTTATTTTAATGTACAATCACCCTGGCTCACGCCTCCCTGCAGTTGTATAGGATTAGAGTTCTGGCTCTGTAATTCTACTTGACACCTCTGGAAAGACTGCAGTACCACTAAAGTCTCAATAGAATTAAAGGCTGTCTCATAGTCCACAAACGCCAACCAAGCAAAGTGTATGGTATGATATACTCTTGGATCTTCTTAATAAATGGCCACTGTGGGTAAATGGGTACTAAAACCATTTTGGACCCCTGCTTTTTTGGGCGTTAGGAAGACATCAATCCTGGAAGCTACACTACACGATTCGTGAAAACCCTTGAACACATCTTACATAGGGTTCAGAAGCGAGATCGGTAGATAATTCTTCAAGAGTGTCTTAATCACCCTTTTTTGAAGAAAAGAACAACCTTGCCTTTGCTCTTCAGCATACAATCTTCAAGGATGACGGAGTTGAAGAACTTCGAGTTCCGACTTACCACCCGTTCTCAGAAGCTCTGCAGTGATTCCATCGTCGACAGCCGTCTTGTTATTTTTAAGCTGTTTGAGAGCCACACTAATCACCACCAGGCTAATGTACAGGATTTCTTCAGAATAGTGGCGAGTAAGCTTGGCTTTAGGATCTGTTGCATAGCTTGTAACGGGTGCATGTGTGAAGCATAACTGACGATAAAAACTCTCAAGATTACAAGCTTATTTGAAATGATGTTACCGCCATCAGTTTTCAGCTTAGTAGTTGGCTTTGCTCAATGACAGATCTTTCGCGAACAATTAGAGATCTTTCATTCCGCTCGATGGCCTCTTATATATGGTTGGTAATAAATCGGCGCAGGTCGCTCGTCAGAAACCTTGATATCTGTCTGTTCAGCCGCCTGTTCTGACTTGCATCCTCCGAGTTCTGTAGCCTCATTTTGCATCTCCGTTTCATGAATTGGAGTCGGAGACTTCTTGCTGGTACGGCGCGATTTAAGTGTTTGGACAGAATTTACCACCATGTTGTTTAATCATCCACATCTAAGCTATTTTGAGGCTTTCAAAGTGGTTTAAAAGTTTGTGTTATAAACTCTTTGGATTTTGAAGTTGTGCATCAAAACTTGGGTCTTTTAAGCCTAATATTAATATTCAATGTCTCTCGTACCAAACGTTGACTACTTTCTGTTAATATTATTGATCACAGAGACATTATTAAATACCTGCATCTTCGTCGAGACGATAAAGACAATCTCATTCATGATTTTACCGTTCGTACTTAATACTTATCCAGCTCCGTTTCAACTTCAGTTGAGGATTTTGTTAATTAAATACCTATATTTAAATAATAAAATAAATTTTTCTTTAACATCCTCTCCCGAAACGCGTTATCACTTCATCTACTAAAAAAAGAAGTAGAAGTCTTAGTAGTAACTGACATAAAATCTATAATCTGTCAAAAAAATATGAAAAAACATTTAGCTGGTTATCCACCTAAGTCCTGGACCTAGCCCAGGGGGGGATCATGACCCCTGTGACCCTCCCCCTGGATCCGCCCTTGAGTGTGTGCAGCAAGCCCATTGAATATTAAAAAAAAACCTCAGTTTAGCAAGAACTATTAATTGATTAGGCCTTTTCTGAATCGAATGTCAAAAACGGCATTAGTAGGATCGTACCGTAGTATTAAAATATGGTTGGACAGGTCAGGATATTTGAGCAGTATTTGAGCAGATAAGGATGCCTCCTGTTAAACATACACCTGGGTCGCTAGTCCTACCAGCCAATCGAATCTGGCAATGCGAATGATTTACCCACACGGTGAATACATAAATGCTTAGAAGAATGTCTTAACGCCCCGTTGGTCTAGTGGTTTAAGTACCGGGTCACAGTCAGGGTACCTACTGGGTTTGAGTCCCGGGTCTTGCAAAAATTTTACGTATTTTCGCTCTTTGCCCGGTTTTAAGAATAAGAATAAAAATAAGAGACATTTATTTTGTGATCACCACACCCGCATTTGGCAGGCTTGGTGATTATACCTATGTATACAGGGTGTAAAAACACTAAACGGAGACCCTGAAGCTAGGCAATCTTAAAAGCAAAAAAAAGTCATATTGCAAAATATTAGGTATATCTGGGAAATGATTTTTATATTTGGGGGTCAAAAAAATATTATAATTCATAGCGCACAATGTATAGCAGCCGGAGCATAGGCCTCTGCGCTGAAGATAGCTGCTAAGTTCAAAATACGTCCGTGCACTGAGCCGTAAATTGCGTATTATAATTAAAAAACCCTTATTATGAACGAAACAATAAAAAAAAACACATTATGTTTGTAAAAATAAAAGTTTTTAAGTAACCCTTGCCAGTAACAGTTTTTGTAATAAAATATAAAACTAAATTGTGACTTTGACTCTCAATATCTTCGAAACCAGCTGTTTTCCAGGTATGGTTCCAAAGAAAAAAATTATCCTAGTGATGGGGACAGTACGTGGATTTCGGACCTGCATTTGATTTTTTTACACCCGTTATACCTACCTATCATTGCTGTTGTAACTTGATTTCAATGATGGAGGCCTTTACCCTGCAGTTGTCGGGATTTTAAGGCTTTCGTCGGGAGAAATTAAAATTAAAATTAAATATAAATTACCTACAACATTATTTCTGAGTCGTGCACTACCCACCAAAGAATATTAATAACAAAAAAAAACACAAAAGAAAGATACCGGCTGAGCATATTTTTTATTTTTTATCCTGTCAAAAGTCTTTTTCATTGCTTTTTACGGATTTGATTAATATTTCTCCTTTTTCATTGTTTAAAAAAAGTCTTAAAATTTTAACAATTTTTAATTAAAATTAAACCGAATTATTAACTCCGCCTTTATTAGGTCTGTACTCATTCGGATTCTTTCTTTTCTGTATGGATTATTTTATAAGATAAAACTCGTTTACAATAGGCGTTATTCACAGGCATAGAAAGTATACATTTTGACTTCATTGCAGTTGTTTAAAAAATAGTCATTTGACATATTCTTATAAAAGAATAATAATCTTACTAATATTATAAAAGCGATTGTTTTGATAGATATTTGTTACTCAATCACACCTGAACGGCTCAACGGATCTGAATGAAAGTTGTTGCAGAGATAGTTTACGGGTTGGAATAGGCTACCTTGTATCCCGGAAAACTGTGCGGTTCCCGTGGAATCTTAAATGTTCTGAGCGTGGAATAGTTTTAAGTTGTCTAAATTCCATGCGTACGAAGTCGCGGATAACAGCTAGTCATTATACATAGAAATCATCGGTGTCGATGTTCTACGGGCTGACCTTTCATTTCGGCTAAAACAATCATGTGCCTGGCCGCTTCTCACCTGCCCCCCCTCGGACGGCGACCCAAGCCGAGGTACAGAGGCGCCCTTGAGGTCGCTGTCCGATCCCCCCTCCCAGATCGGGCCCGCCAGAATGGAGCCCGACCGTGATCATTGGCATGCCACGGCATCTCCGATTCCGGCGGCGCCACCACTGGTGGGTTCGCCATTTGGTAGGGTGCCCTTTGCACCCCACACTGGCCCTATCACGCCCGCTAGATGGGCCCCGGTGCGAGCGAGCCTGAGGCTCACCCTCGGCCGCACCGGGAGACCGCTAGCGTGGCGGACCTAGGCTGAGCGCCCTCAGTGCTCGCCAAATTCTGCCCGGTTTAACTGAATTAAGCCTTCCATATAAGGTTTCAGTGATAAAACAAAAAAAAAAAATTACGAGCTGACTTCATGCAAACAAAGTCTCTTTTTTCTTCTCGTTGCGAGCGACTTGGATGGAGCGGCAACGTTTCTTCGTTCTGTCGAGCGGTTTGTAGGTACTGTATGTTTTGCTTGACGAAAATGTGAACTAAAAATTATCGAAGTTGTTTTTCGGGAGATTTTTTACTTTGTCGGGACTTGGGAGGACACACAAAAATTCGGGAGAATCCCGCCAATTCTCGACCATCATGGCAACCCTACCTGCTGTGGGAGGATTACAGGCTGTTACTTTTGTTTTGTTAAAATCTTTTGAAGATTTGATGATTGATCTATATAATCATATCGAGAAAAGTTCTTAAGGTCATGTTTTATGAAATTTCATGCTTTGATAAACACAAAATTATTTTTATTTTTTTGTTTTTACCATTACCATTCCTTTCCTAGACCTTTGACCTATAATAGGTACGGATAGGAAGTTTCCTCTCGTTTCAATTAGTTTCCTATTTATTTTTTTACTAGTAAGGCTATTTTTCTACAGAACCTATTATGTTTGTTCAATATCTATTCAAGAGTTCTTTTTTTTTGTATAAAAATTACTGAGTGGATCTAAATGATTATTCAGATTTGTTAAAATATGAAGCCGTATTAGGATTAAAATAATCCTATTAAAAAAATAGTGTTATAGTTATAAGTATTTTAACTACTTATGTTTGATACTATACTCAATTTAACTGTAATTTTTATTGTTAGCTTGAATTGAAAATTTGATTCCTTAATTATTATTTTTTCTTAAGCGGGTCTTGAACTAAACCTTTCATTTCCCAGGCGACTCGTCTATCCCTCATTTTTTCTTTCAGACGTTGCAACGACCGAAGGAACATGGCATAATCAAAAACATACGAGTAGTTGAAACGACGGTGGTGTAAAGCGCCAAGCTTTGAATAGGCACACATGATGTCTTGGTAGCTGAATTGGAAGGAGCACTCACCCGGTAAATGAAAAGTTGTGGTTTGGAGTCATCGAGATGCTTATTCAAGGAGTAGTATTTTTTTATTGCTTAGCATTTTAAATATATCTCAACTAAGCACTTTTCTTGAAGTAAAATATCATATTTCACAAATAGTATTTTGTGTAGTTATTCATTTATAAGTAATTTTACTTCTAATAAAAACTCGTAAAGCTATATGATGTGTAATGTAATAAAGTTAAAAAAATAAATTACAAATAAGTAGGTAGAAGTTTATATAGTGATTTCTTTATTGTAATTCAATCATACACACACATGTAACACTGAGTCTTTCGGCAGCTCGTAATCGTCTTTACTGAAGTGAACTATGTGGTATTAGTGGTTAATAGTTCAGGTAACAATCCATTTTTCTTGAATTCGTTCAAATTAAGTTTTGTGTTAATATTTCAGCAATAAATGGACCTAGGACCTAAAAATTGAACTAACTACATACTTACATAATACTTTATTGAACATCATGAAAAAAAACTTATCACTGAACCGGGATTTACAATGCAATGTTATAATTTATAGGTATAATCGTTCGTCGTATAAATTATAACATTGCATTGTAAGTCCCGGTTCAGTGATAAGTTTTTTGTGTAACAATGCATCATGAAATAGTAAAAGAGTAGCATACAATTTAATACATATTCTTTACAATGTTACATTAAAGGTGCAATACATTTATGTGACACGACAAATTACAAAGAGAAGAGGCATATCCCTAGATTAGACAGAACATGTTCTGGAAGTATCAGTTATAGGCTATTGACATACGATTACACAGATGATGAGACAGCCAGCACAGTTGTTCGAGGGGCATTGCTTGTGGCCGCTGTAATGACACCGCATATCAATGCAGATCGTGATGAATGGCGGTCATTACCTGCGTTCCGTTGCGATCACCATTTGCGTCCATAGGTGCAGTATGTAGATTGACTATAGTGATGCCTAATTGTGCCATTTAGGATGGTTTAGAGAATCGATTGAAGGTAGACAGAAATAATAAACATTTCACAAACGAAACTCGTATCTGTTAGACGTGCACACGGTAGAAACTTATATTCCTAAAAGGCCGCATTCAGCTAATACTTCAAATTCAGATTAAAATATAAAGAATTTATTTCAGAAGCTAAGTTCGTCATTATTTTATCAAACACTGTCCATAAACAATACGGTTACTAGACATGGAGCTATTAGATTAAATAAAGTAAACATGAAGCTTCTTCTTCAACATAAAGTTCCTATATTATTTATATAGGAACTTTCATAAGAATTGGGAAAATACATACGGATACTCCAAATAATGTCCTTTTAGTAAATATTGTAGTTCTTGCATAAAATATTGTTTTACACCAGCAACTGCTTTACATCTTTTTTTTTTGCTTATAATCTGCAGTCAAGTATAATTTTATCAAGTATTAATACAGTAGTACATTAATACAGGATTTCAAAAAATAATTGTGAATTTCCATCGCTACCGCACAAGTCGTTAATAAAATGTCAGAAACGGAATGTATAATTAACTTATCACGTTACGTATCCACGGGCGATATGCGCTCAGAAATCAGTGGGTCTGGCACCGCTCAAAATGCAATGAAATCCTGAAAAAATGATTTTGATATTCGCAGTGAGATTCGAATGGGCAGTATTGGGCGGCGGTTATTGTCGGCTCTCATACGGACACCAAATGGACTGCGCTCGTTCAATTTCGATACTTTTACAACACAATAGATGGGAGTAAGGCGTGCTCGCTCACCTGTCAAATTAAAAAAGCACTTGCATATTCAAAATAAACTAAAAGGTACATTCGCGTCGATTTCGATTTTTTTTCGCAGTAATTTAAAACGGCCTCTTTTAATCTTAATTGCATTTCGTTTTTTTAAAATATGTCTATTGAATCAAGCATAAAAATGGAGGTTTTAAAAAATATTGTAGTAGTGTAGTATTCATGGCTATTAAATCTGTCGGAACTATACACAATCTAATTAACGTCACGTTTTTTCAAAACGCATTGGATTTAAAATTAAGTAGATTGATTTCGCATCAAAATTAGTCGTTAATTTGCATGAGTACTTACAAGTTTGATTTATTCTTAACTGTATAAAACTTAATACAGCGACTTAATACCGCTTTATTTGATATTTTAGCAACTTAATTGCACTTGTAATATCAGTATATAAACTTGAAAAATTATGTCTCCCGCCTGAGACATAATTTTTCAAGTTTATATACTGGTATTACTACAGCTTGTTTTTTTTATTTTTCCTATCTAACTCTATACAGGTTAAAATAGGTGTTAGTATGGTTTTTACACAAGGATAAACAGGGTAAAATATTTTTTTTAAAGATGGACGACTACATGCTGAAACTGCACCGCCTTTTCAAAAAACTTTTAAGTCCAGTCTGCAAACGAGTGAATTGTGCGAAAATAATCATAATAAGACAAATATAAAAGAAGTGACAAACGAGTTACTTATATTATATTAACAAATAGTAAAATTGTTTGCTAAACGATAAAATTTGGAGTAACTTCGTGCTTATTGCAGTTTGTTTTTATTTTACACCAAGATTATTTAAAGAGAGGCTAACTTAGTGATCGTCTTTCTTGAGTTACTTTTTCATGACTTTACATTTTTTTTTAGAGTTGCGTAGTAAAAAGGTAGGTACTTTTAAGGTTCCCGTCTTTCTGTCCGTCCTGCTGTGGTTGATCTCAGAGACTCTGTACCTACCAACCGATATTGTTATTAGAATGGGAAAAGTTGACGTTTAGTTGCGTTTCGTCAATTGTTGCGTTTACGTTATGATAATTTACTTTAGTAGAATTGGTCTCCAGGAAACTGTAATTTGATATGGATATCTCATTACACCCACATGTGAATAACCTTGATTAATATTATTGTTTGAAGTAACTCCCCTTCGCATAAAGTGTTGTTGATTTTTTGTCTTGTCTATCTCATAGGTACTCGTAGTATAGTGGGTGTCATTGGATAGGTTTATTAAAAACTAGCTGTTGCCCGCGACTTCGTCCGCGTCAATTTCTGTTATTATGATCGCGATTATTTTTGCAACATTTTTCACTGATGCTGCGCTTCTTTTAGTCGCAGCGCTATGTTATATAGCCTTAAACCTTCCTCGATAAATGGACTATCCAACACAAAAAGATTTTTTCAATTCGAACCAGTACTTCCTGACATTAGCGCGTTCAAACAAACAAACAAACAAACCAACTCTTCAGCTTTATAATATTAAGTATAGATATTCTATGTCTGTTAACATATTTTTCTGATTCAGGTATACAAGATGAAATTTTAACTACTTTCCAAATTTTAATACAACATTCTACGAGACCAAAAATAAATGAGGTATTTTTTCTTTTGGTATAGCCCAGTACAAAAATGTCAAGATAAAGCACTTAGAAAATGGCCGCCAAGAACTAACATTTTTGATACAGCCTCCATATTATTCATAAGTTTTTGATTTTCCCTTCATAGGTACCTTAACAGGCTTAGGACCGTAAAAAATAAAAACTTATGAAAAATATTTTTAGGTAAAAACTTGATTTACATTTTATCTATACTAATATTATAAAGCTGAAGAGTTTGTTTGTTTGAACGCGCTAATCTCAGGAAGTACTGGTCCGAATTGAAAAAATCCTTATGAGTTGGATAGTCCATTTATCGAGGAAGGCTTGATGCTATATAACATCACGCTGCGACCAATAGGAGCAAAGCATCAGTGAAAAATGTTGCAAAAACGGAGAAAATTATTATAAGTCGCGGGCAACAGCTAGTACTTCATTAATGGGCTCTAAATATGATACTCAACGCCAATAAAAAATTTGGAAGGTGATGAATATCTGTAACTGTAGTTTTAAAGTTATTGTAATAAATAAAATAAATAAATGAAATAAAATGTATTTTTTTCGGAAGCAGAATCCAGAGGGTTTGTAACAATAGAACTTAGGTACTCACTTTGTTAGTATTTAGATTAGGTACCTACAATAAAAATAATTGTGTGACATCGAGGTGTCTTTGACCAGATGGACGCGAGTCCAATATTCAAAATATGTGGATACGGCCTTCTTGCAAATTGCAATACACTTTTTACGTTATGCGCATCTCATTCATTACGATACTTTTCAAAAGTTGTTGATTTTCCCTACATACTATAAGCTTGTGAAGGGCTTAGCACCGTAAAAATTTAAAACTATGTTGCCAAAAATATTTTCGTGTAAAAACTTGACCTACATTTTTACTTCGTAAATGGGCTCCAAGTACGATACTCATTACCTATTAAAATTTTGACGGTGATGAAAAAGTCAGTATAAGTTGAAGATATTTACGTAAACCAGTAGTACTTAAATATAAATTTCTAAGCATGTAAAACTACGTTAAAATGAAGTCGTATGTAAGCATTTAACGGGGTGCTACAAAATTATCTTGCGCGTGGACTGACACGCACTTGATCGGTTTTGTCTACACTACTCGTAATATAAGTATTTTACTATAAACATTCAGGCAAGATTTGTATTTTTGTATACCTTAGAATTCAAACGCCCCGTTGGTCTAATGGGTAAAACATCGGGCAAGCTACCCGTGTCCGCGAATGCTGTAAAGTGTTCGAAACGTCGAAATAACCTAAATTATAATGTAAAATATACGCGAATTCAAATCCGTAAACCAATTCATTTCAATGTGTTCGCTTAAATTTAAGAAAAAAAATCTCCGGTTCGAGCAACAAGAGTTTCGAATTTTTGAACATACCTCGGCAAGCATTTGGCAAGCTTGGTGATTATGCTTGTACCCGTCATTGGTGGTAACTTGAATTCAATGATGGAGGGATGATTTATGTGTTTATTTCTGTAAATGTTTCTCAAATAAGTTGCTGGTGCTACCCAGGAGATTCTTATGTAGGGAAAGTTAGTATTCATATCAAGTTAGATTTACAACACTGTAGGTACAACATTTAAATAAGTGAAAATGTAAGGTAAGTAATGTTACCTAGTATCTAACAAGGAAACGGAGTAGGTATAGGTTTTTAAGGAGAAATGTATGTGTATTTATTAGCGGAGACCGCTAGCGTGGCGGACCTAGGCTGAGCGCCCTCAGCGCTCGCCAAATTCTGCCCGGTTTAACTGAATAAAGCTTTCCATATAGGGTTTCAGTGATAGGTCCGATTAAAAAAAAAGTTTTAATTTAGAAATCATTCTTTAAGAGCTTTATGCAATAGAGTAAATTATTGTAAGGTAAATATTGGTACTTTCCCGACGTTTCGAACGGATTCCACAAATCATAATTTGTGCTTTTTAATTATTGATAATTTTGTTTCATAAAGTCCGTAAAGTGTTAAGTTTTAAGTGTAGCAAATAGTTTAATATATACTGATTTATGTTACTGTTACGAATAATGTTAAAATTTTATAAAAACTTCATAAAAAATATAAGTAGACGACTTCATTATAATAGAACTGTAACAGGTAGTATTACTATGTGTACTAAAGGAAATAAAACACCAAATACATTTTATACAATAATAACAATATGTAAGCAGCGTAGCGACTTCAAACTGCATGTAGCCTCGTGAAAGTAGTTCACCGCACATTTTGCAGGTTTCGTCGACAACGAACCAATTAATGGCACGGTTACATCGTCTCGAAACCCGAATTATGTGCGGATTCTTCAGCTCTTCTTAGTTATTCTTTCTTGGATCGTCTTTTTCTAACTTTCTGTTTTTCTTTTAGATTATCTTCATGTTTCTTCTATTATAAACCGCTAGCTGCCCGCGGGTCTACACGTTTAGGTCCATTCATAAGGTCTAAACTATCTTTGTGTCAAATTTCATCAAAATCGGTAACAGACAAACAGACAGATTTACTTTCGCATTTATAAAATGAGTAAGGAATAAGTTAACTATCGATTTATTACAGATGAGTAGTACTTGTAAAGTTAATTGTTCCGAGATGTCCACCATTTATTCCACCATTTGAAAAAGTATACGAGTATTATTACCTTTCAATACCTGATATTAAATAAATTATAAAACAAATAGTGGCATGGTAGAAATCTCGAAGTACATAAATATTTTAATCAATATAATCAGACATACATATCAAGATGTAAAACTTTTCCATCCTAAACGCAGGTCAGAGCGGAGCAGGTATATCTATAAGTTGTAAAGTCAAGTCAAATCAAATTATTATATTTGTGGTCTTCTATATCCGCATACAAATGTTTAAAGATATATGTATAAGATGTTAAAATAAAATACATTTGAATGTGGGAATTAATTCTCTGAATCTTCGTAAATTGAGTTAGTAGACATTGTATTGTTTTGCTGGAAAACATACACTTTAAGAAAATTTAATCAGAAAAAGTGTACATTTTTATTTGTAACTACGAGTATACTGATAATTATTATTCTCTACTGAACATCTCTGAGATGAATATTTATTTACGATACAAAAATAACTTTATAGCAGTTAGTATGTTAAACATTTGTTCAAATTTGATAAAACACCGGTTAAAGGGTTTTTATTAATTGTGTCGATCAGTCTCATTCGTGTAGTTACTAATTAAAATATAAACCAAAAAACAATCCATTTGAAATAATGGATTGTTTTTGAGTAGGTATTATAGTATATTTATATTATATATTTAATGTTCTATTTTATTTTAGGCTATACTAAGGACTTACATACTTATTTCTTCGCATTTAGCAGGCTTTTTCTTTTCTCTGTTTTTATAAGATCAGATTCAGTTCTTCCGTAATCATGAGGCTTAAAAAAGGATAAATCTATTAAATAAGATATGTAGAAAACCCCGAAATAAATAATTAAGGGCTACAATTGCTGGTGACGATTGAAGTCTTGTTTAAATGAATATTCGTTACAACTAATGTTGGAAAAACTTATATCGGTATTGGAACTAAAAAAAAACTTTTACCATTAAGTAATTTCAAGAAATCCTTGTAATAAAAAACTATAAAAGTCAGCTTTTTTTAATTTCAGCAATATGCATAAAATCATAGTAGGTAGGTAGGTACCTATTTAGAACAAACAAGATACTATACTGAATAGTAAACTTTTATTTTACATTTGTTGTGTAACATTACGATTACAATACAAATACATGTACACGTACATTTTAAGGAAAAAAAACATTTATTTATTTATTCAAATACATAAAAACATCATAACAGTTAAGTAATTGGAATTCGGTTCTATAAGGAAAGAAAAAATAAAACTATCTAATTAAGATACTTCTTTACTTTTTAAGTGATACAGGCGAGTATTTAGCCAATCTACAGTGACAACTTTCTAATACCTATCTAAAATCTTACAAACGCTTAGGAAATGCAACCTACTTTTTAGTTGTGATGTATACATCAAGCAATTTTGTATTCAAAAGAGCAATACTTACGTAACAATGTTTAGTAGGAAATCATAATTAGCCTGTAAAAACACCACAAATGACTTAATTAGGAAATGGGTAAGCAACGAATTAGGTGACGTCCACGCTTTAGTACGAAAAGTTAACGAACGTGCCCCTGATTTTTGTCGACCTAATTACGTTTTAGTCCTAAATTAGTTATTGAAACCTGTTCTCTACGAGTACGTGTAATGTTATGTAATACTAAGCTATTACTTACACAAAATAATAGACTACTGTATCTTGATCTGTCTTACTTAATATGTGGTCTAGCTATGAATGACAAATGTATTTTACTGAAAGTAGGCCAGAAGCAATTAACTATAGAAAAGTGGGTACATGGTTCCCTCTCGATTAACAGACGTTTAGGCGGCGTCTCGTACTCAACAGATGACCAATTGTTCGTTCTCCCATAACGGGAGCCGCTAAAAGTTTTCCCATTTATTCAGTGCTCATACGTCAAGTCGGAGCTGGGCTAGTAAGCGCGGGCGCGGGTGGCGGGGCGGCCCGCCGGGAGCGACGCGTTCCGGCGTGATAAGGCGGGTGGGCCCATTGTACCGGCGTCGGCGCACGTTTCCTCCGCTGCCGTCGAGCCTACAGCATTGTTCGCGCTCGTAATGAACAAACTTATTCCCGAGGCTAATGCTACAAACGCGCCGTCGACTGCCGAATTCGCTCACTTTAGCGTTATCTCCCAATTGTCACGGGCCACCCGCGCTACATAGACATTACACGCACGACGGGAACGCGTCATAATAGTCCGAACCCATCGGCCCACTTTTGTTTGAATAGTGTTAGGAGTATTGGATGTGTACTCACATTAGCACAATTGGTGGAGGTTGTTTGACGAGGGACCCGAATTCTATTATAACATACTTCTAGTCCGTTAGACACTTCGTAATTGATGTCACGTTTGTTTTGAAACGGTGATATCACGGAACATAGTTTAAGCATACCTACGCTATAGATAGGGTTAAGTATTTAAATAGAACAGCTGTTTTCTTACACAATTTCGAATGGTATTCATTAATTGGCTTCCTTTGTTGAACGCTAATTGATAGTGTTAAGTTTCATTAAACAAAGCTAAATTTAAAATAAAATAGGTCGTGCTTCCGTAGCGTGGTTGTTATTTACAATGAGGAAAATCTGAAATGTCCTTTCAATAGTAAATAAAGGGGGTCGGTTGTTTGAACAAACAATTTTATAAGTGTTATCTATTAATCGGTGGTCCCGATAGCGAGGCGTCCCGAGGCCCATTACCGAGGCGAGCGCCCCCGGCGCGCCTGCCGCCTCCCTACTCTTTACTTACGTATTATGCATTCGCCGTGGCGCCAAAATTTCTTATTCACTCGAATACATTGAAAAATTTCGTATAGTAGTGTCGTTCTTTCTTCAATAGAGAAAAAATCCAGAGGAACCGGCAATAACTTTGAAGGGAGAAAATCGCATTTCGATCGAAGGAGGGCAAATCTTTTATGTAATATGAGATTGTCATCGCGATTATTACAGGCAAATAGAATACGCCGGATCAGTAAGTAGGTTATCTTCTTGCTTCCCTAGGCCGGAATTACTTTATTGGATGTTGCAAGGCTGGTGTTAGATTTTTATTGCGATTTCTCAAGTAATATTTAAATTGTTTGATATTACTAACTGTTCATCGTTGAGAAAATATTAATGAATTAATAAAGTGATAGTATTCTAAAATTAACATAACATGGTACAAGTAATATGTGCAGGAATATTGTATGACTAAATCAACCGGTTTGATCAAATACATTGGTGATACAGTGATAGATTTCCTATACAATCCTCTGAATCTGAATATGAATGCCTGAATAATACCTAAAACAGAAATAAAAAAAAACAGAGTAACATGATTGTGTTCGTCGGTCCACAAACGATATGAATCAAAAGTTTTATCGAGGGGTGACGTCAATTTGCGCTGAACGGTCTCTCGTGAGTCGAATTACTCCCAAACAAATGCCTGTCACAGGGTTGTTAGCTTGGGAGAAGAAAACTGTGAACCGGACGAAACTTGTTAACTACGCCTTCGAACGAGGTAAAATGTCGTTTTTCTGCCTTAAATGTCATTCTTCTATTTTTATTAGATAAAGTATGATAAAATTTATTAAAAATACCTGCTTGTGCACGTCTAAACGAATATTGAAACCAATTTATCATCCTTGTAAATTCACAATACCCTGTTCATGTTTCCTTGGAATATTTCTGTTAATTAACCATTTGCCGTGAAGCTGGCCCCGCTGAAGCTATGTCGTTAGTGCGAGAGCAGGTGCGCGGAAAAATCGCGGATTATTAGTCGAGTTGCGATGCGTCGCAGACATATTCATATTTAAATGTGTCGCCCTGGAATGCGCTGCAACACGCCAGAGTTAAGCCATGCGAGATTTAACGGCAAGACGCCTTTATAAATGCTAGTTATTGCATCTGACATCTTTATCGACATCATGTCTTTATTAAGCATTACTTAAAGTCGATTCTATGTAAATGTAAGATACGGAAGAGTGCAGGTATAGCGGAGTTTTTTAAAGATTTTAGAATTGCAAGTTAATTTTGAAAGTAAGGGTAGCAAACGGTTACGACTTCTTATGTCATTAATTTTATTAGATCTTTTTCTTTTAATAGTTGTTGTCATAGTATTGAGCAAATGACAGTGTCATTATATATCAATAAAACTGCTTAGGGTAGAGTTCACCAACAGACGGTTAAAATTTAAACAGCGTTTATCATGTTATTTGACATATTTTGTATGGGGATTGTGTCAAATTAATCGTCAATCTATGTTTACCGGCTGTTTAAATATTGGTGAACTCGGGTCTAAGATTGTGCAGTACTAATATATTTTTTGATGATAACACAACACATTTTACATAAAAAATACTTTCCCACTACAAAAGTAATTCTGTTTTTGATTACTGGTACGTTATACGACCTTTTATTTTTAATACTTAACAATAGGTTTTTGAAAATATTTATGAAAATAATTATCAAAAAATAATTCGTTAATTTGTTCTAAGGTTTTGGAATTATATGTGGGTAACCATTTCACGTGTTTCATGTTCAGTACCTACCAATATATTGAAAATAACTTTCGCTGTCAGAAACTTACTCGAAACACGCCAGTATCGAATATCTTCCTACTTTTTAAGAGCATCTACATAGTAGGTATCGTGGTCAATTTGTTATCACGAATTATATTTTGTTCTCAGTGAAAACAATCTGTAACTCACAAAGAACAAAACAATAACGCACACTTTTGAAGTTTAAAATTTTAGTACAATATCGGAGTCCCTCAACCACAATGGGCAGCGCGTTTCATCGGTAGACAATCAAAACGAGTTACAAAATTACAAAGACTAAAAGGATCCTCTTAAATTTCCCAACTACAATACAAAGGGATAAAAATGTTGGTTGCAATTTTGTGGAGAGTCGACGCTCAATCCCGCGCGTAGCTCCGGGGAGCTAAACCGAATTTATGCTTCGAAAATTAAACTTAAATTGGATATTGTTGAGTTATTTTTAAGCATTTGCATTTAGTGATTAATTACGCCATGATAAATTTGATGGTAATTTAATAGGCTGGAGCAATTTTCTCGTTTCCTTTTGCTTATCAAATAAAGTAGGTATGCATGAAATACTATCATTAATTTTCGTAACATTTATCTGGTCGATTATTTTACATGTTATATCATAGAGGTAGAATTCTTTTTCCTACATATTGGAAAAAAAAATGACTAAAATAAGGTATAACAGGTATAAAATATAATATATTGAAAACATATTAAAAAAATAAATAATAAGTACCCACCCAACAAAAATCGTTGAAAATTGAGTCTCATAGTAAATACCTCACTTACAAATTATTATAGAATAGACTAGAATAGAATATTTTTTATTGCACATCAAACAAGGTAATTACAATCAAATGCTTATAAAAAGATGTACAATATAGGCGGCCTTATCGCTAAGAGCGATTTCTTCCAGACAAAATAACAAAAGTTACAGTTCATTTACAGACCAGCTTTGCCGCATGTATTGTAGGTATTTTTAATGCTTACAGACACATAAACTAAAGTACCCAAAATAAGATTTGAATGCGTATGTAAATTGTAACGAGCCTAGTAGACAATCAAATGAAAACTGGATTAAAGTTCTAGTAAATGTTGAATTACTTGAACTTTAATCCAGTTTTCAGGGGGACATTAATTTTCACATATGTTTCGATAAAGATTCGACAATGTCGTGGTTTGAAACGATCGCTACAAAAATCTAGAAACTTGAATATTTTTACTTAATTGAAATAAATGACAGCAAATAAATTTCGAAAACTCTTAATTTTCATTCTCTAGAGTACCTTTTTTCAAGAAATTTTGTGTTGAAAAGTGTGGGCAAAGAAAATAAAAAACTGAGAGATTACTTTTGTATACCGTGTTGACATTGCAGGCTTTTATCATCCTTTTTATGGGGAGAGAGAAATCTCTGACACATATTTAAATAGGCAAACAATACAGCCTTCGCAACCAATATAAATAGGATATGGAAAGGGGAGTAAAAAAGCTGGCGTTTGTGTAAAAGCTTTACGAAAAACTATAAACTGTTATAGATTTTTCTAAAGATCTGTTGAGTAAATTAACTAATTCTAGTTTTTGGAGATTGATAAAAAAAGGTACAAGCAAAGCCCACAACATCCTCTTAAATTTAGTAAATTAGTAATCATAAATGTATTTGTTAATGTAAAAATTAATCCCTATTTCCCTTGGTCACGGCATTATGCGTGAACGGCTGGACTAATTTGGCTAATTATATTATGGTTTTGTTAAATTTAATAAATAAATAAAAATAATAAGAAAATTTCGCGGAAAATTTGAAAATACTTAATTAAACAATTTATATATGTTTTTTTTAAATTAATTATACCAATTTTAAATCCAAATTCATAGTTAAGACAGGACAACGTCTGACGGGTCAGCTAGTATAAGTATAAAACGTATGAGGAAACAACAAAATGAAACTTAGTAACTTTGTCAACTTAGGTCGTATAATAAAGTTATAGCTATGTATTATTATTGAGGCACCGTAGCTACATCTGAAATGTTGCTATGATGCCCTCAGTAAATTAAAATTAAAGAAACATTACAATTGAGTTACGCAATACCGGTGTAGAATGCCAATATTTGACCATATAATTACTTTGTATGATGTTTGTAGGATGCGGTGTACCTATATATAGGTAATGAAGTCATTTACCAAAAAAATGGTTCTGGTTAAAATAAAATGCTAGTAATTGTACAGGATGAAATTTTAACCACCTTCCAAATTTTAATATATTAATCTACGAGACAAAAAACAAATGACGTATTTTTTCTTTTGGTATAGCCCAGTACAAAAATGTCAAGATAAAAAAGCACTTAGAAAATGACCGCAAAAATCTAAAATTTTGATACGGCCGCCTAGCAACACTTTATTTACGCGATTCGCATCTCTTTAATTCATTACGATATTATTCATAAGTTTTTGATTTTCGCTTTATAACTTATCAGGCCTAGGACCGTAAAAATGGAAAACTATATTGCGAAAAATATTTTCAGGTGAAAGCTTGATTTACATTTTGACTTCATAAATGGGCTCTAAATACGATACTGAACGTCTATAAATAATAAATTTTGGAAAGTGGTTAAAATTTCATCTTGTATAAATAATATACTCGTTATAGCGTACCTATAACTACGTCAAAGTTAATAAAGAGTTTGGATGACAGCGGTTGTTAAAAATAAACTATGTATATATTAATAAAAATATACACAAATTATTAAATCCTGCCTATAATAACACCACATAATTGAAAGCAAAAGTTGAACTTGACAATATCAAAGAGTTACTGTTATTTTCTCGATTTCTATTCTAATAAATATTGTAGCGGGCTGAGTCATATTCCTAATATGTAAAGTGCATAATAAAATGAATCGAAAATGTATAACTATTGTAATGTAATTGTTTGACGACAGTCGCTAATAAACCAGCATCGTAAGAGTACGTTTCATTTCTTCTCTTTACACGCATCACCCGAACGCACACTCATCTACCACAAAATGAATATATATCTAATTTCCATGTAAGTATGGGAATGTGTATCTGGATTGAACGGTACCCAAATCTCCAAAGGCCGTAATAAAGACGTATCGGATTACAAAATAGATTTCCACTAAACAAGCGTCGAACAAATCTTGCTGAACAAACGAGTAACGGGAGCTGGGAAGATGACACGCCATATTTTAAGTATCGAGGAAAGTCGACACGGAGGCGACACCTCGCGGAGGAGACAGGTGTAGGCCTCCGCACCCCTCTTTATTGATATTACGGTCCGCGCATTAAGCACTCCAACCGTTGTGTATTGGCTTTCACATGAGGGCCACTACAATAAAACTAGGATAGTGGATTGAGCGCTAGAATAAAAATAGCAAAGCCTTAACTACGAGTTTTTGCAGAATAATCTTGTTTTGGAACTTTACACACAAGAAAGTTTAGTTATTATGATTGTTAAAATTTAATGATATACAATTTTTATATAATTTTAATCATACCCTTATTATATACTGCTTGTATAAACAATAAAATTAATTCAACGAAATAAAAGATGTCTTATCTTTTCAAGTATTTTTAGTTTGTATGGTAGAGTCAAAACTTAAAAGTAAACAGTATTTTTATGATATAGTATGGGGCAAGAAGGAGTTCAGTCTTGATTGCAAGTCGATATTCAAAGGCATTTGAAGTCTACCGGGCAGCGGCAAAACGCAGTAACGTGTATTGTCGCCGCTGGACCGCAATAATGAGAGAGCGTCTCCTCGGCAGATAAGAGCTTATATTTCCATCGCTAACGGCCAGGCGACGATTGCCTGTAATTGTATCCGGTAGACCGGACCATCCACATACAAATAACAGCGTATCTACCTCCAGCCTCCCTGTCCGCACCTTACGAAGTTAAACTCCGAAGGCTGTAATTTGGTTTTAATTCAGAAGATCCCAACTATCTATTATAGCATATGTCAAAGTGGTCGGCGCGCCAGTGTTAAGCTATTTCCTTAGTTTTCAAGTTGTTCCGACCCCACCAGGGATAAAAGTTTGCAAGGTGCCGTTGCCTGACCGCGGCGTGCTACAACTGCCAAACTTAAGACACTTTAATTAGTATTTACTTGCTTGTACTATGCTTATTAAGTCACAACTTGATCGGCTTATAAACCTACGAGAGGCTTTTTATCGTTTTTATTCCAAACAAAGTTTGAAGAAGGCATGTAAAGTATTTTACAACAGTTTGATTAGATGAAAACAAAATATAAGAGTTGTTAGGAAGGAATAAAAAATGAAATTAGAATTTCATGTTCCGAAAGTTATTGTGAAACTTTTAAAAGTTAAAATATGTTTATATTCGAAACTGGTAGTTATAATCCAAATAAGAGTATACATTAATAATAAAAAATGCACGTAATCTTTAAACGTGCTGCATTATGAGAAGAAAAAAGTTTTAAATAGGGCTTTAGAGAATAACAGGCTTTAAAAACTGTCTGATAATATTGTTAGACACAAAGGTAGAAAATACGCTTCAGGTATTATTAACTTTGGCGCCGACTACAAGCTATTCGGGATTTCCCTGCAAAGCCGTTCTCAATAGATGGCGTCGGGTAATAAGCTCAGCGATGGGCTATTACGGGGCTACGAGAGAAATTCGTATCGTAGGAGCCTACGGGTATCAGTAGCGTGCAACTTTTATGGAAGCACCGCTAGATTGCACCGTGCAAGCCGATCACAATCGCAATCGATTAGAAATAGCCAGTAGCCGGCCGCTGTCCGCAAATTACAACAATTGTTCGTGGCGTTCTACACAAAATACAACTGCACGTGGTACAATGCTCAAATGCGCTATTGTTATTGAGAAATAAAATGCCTGGAGCGTCCGTCTGTGTGGTGCATTAACGCGTAAGTTTGCGGTCTTAAACCGGTTCTAAATCAACAAACCCTTCTCTTGGTAAGATAAGTCTGCGGTTCTAATGGCCAGTTGTTATTTCAAGGTTTTGGTTAGTCGGGTGCACTTCGGTTCTTTTACTTTCGGGTTCTACGAAACAAACCGTAAAGTGGCTGATGAATTTACCTTTCAATGTCTGTTTTTTGCTTCACAACTAAATATTTTCCAAGCTTTCTACAATGCACTGATTTGTCTAAAGTTATCGCCCACCTTATAACGTAAATGTCAAATAAGAAGGACACTCTGTTTTCCTCAAAAAAACTTGGTTGTTTAGTTATGCGAACGTATTATGTAGCCTTTCGTAAAAATACTTTCACATTCGCAGCCTTTCAGCGGTCATCGCTTGCCTTCTTTACTGACCACACTCAATAAAATCGTTACTGTAAAGCTCAAAGCAAAAAATCTCACAATTTGTTAAAACTTCCTTAGTGCGAATAATCTGTTTCAGCACAACATTGTTAAATAATTAATGTGAACCTACCTAATTAAGCGTTGTAAAAAGATTAAACGCGAAAAGGTAAATTAAGAACAATGAACAAGGCCAACCGAGGTTGTCATTGCGCTGTACTCTTACTAAATGAGCTTTCTGAGATCGTTATAATGTCGCCAAATTTAATTGAATAAGGCTCGCTTACATTTACGACACGGCGCGGCGCGGCAACGAAGCTAAACCCGCGGCGTTAATCTCCTAGGTAAAATCAATTGCCAAAAATTGTATTTGCTCAAAAGTTAACATCGTGACTTAGCGCCCTGTGGGGCTGGGTTAAGTTATGTTTTCGCGTGACCCGCTGCACGGAAGGAGAATCATATCAAAGTAAATTATTTTCTTGTTTAGCGTCGTCTACGAAAGTGCACATCTCCCGTCCCAGTTGAAACTCAGCTTTGCGTTCTGAATAGGTCTCGCAAGGTTTACTTTGGCGTGCAGATAAGGAAGGAGTTTTTATTGAGAAATTTATAGAGCGGTTAGAAACATCGTCGCCGTGCTAGACGCACCGCGGGCGCGACGGCGGTTAAGACATCTAGCTGCCCCTTTATTGCTTGCCTCAAATTAATGTCGCCTCGACCTCAGGAAGACTCGTTTACTTTGTGGAAACGGTTACAGGATTTCATTATATTTTATGAAAAAATATACTTATGAGTTTAGTTCTCTAAAGTAGTCTAATAAAGCTTTAAAAGCTACAATAACTGTTTTATAAAAAAAAATGTTTATGTTTGTGACGATTTGTACATATTCGTTACTTTTTATAATTAACTCGCAGTGTTTAATTAATCATGTTATCACATTGAAGGTAAACTTTTGATGGTTTACTCGAAACAGTAGAGTACATTTGTAAGCGCAACAAATAGGTGCCCATGAATGCATTATGACTACAATAGCTCGTGAATGGGGTAGTTTGTCAATGTTTTGTCCAGTTTCCCGCATCATGAGCTATACCGGACCAGGAGAGGTCTGCGGGGAGGGCGGCGTGTAATTTTCAGATTAGTTTGCTCAGTAAGCGAGCCGTTGTCGGCGAGCCGCAAATATGTGGCCAATAATATCCGAGCCACAGACGCGTCGCCAGCCTGCACTCTTCACCAAATTCTTTTGCGTAGTTTTAATATGTAACAGTTTATAATTAATCTGCGTGGTTTGTTATATGTCTTGGGTATGTATATATTATACACTACGAGGAAGAAGATATATTAATGTTAAGTAAAGTAGGATATATTAAAGTTTAGTATTTATTTGATTTTTATTCCGGTTTTGTATTTTAGGTGAGAAAAGGAGCTTTGTAATAAAAACCTAAATTAGGTTTTCGTTTCATATCTAATGATCTGAGGTCCCTTTAATTTGTTTCGTGCAATCTAAAACACCTGAACATAATAGGTATGTTGTACAAATTTTACCGTTTGCGAATTAATTTGGTTTAAAGTTAAGGCTCACACATAATAGTAGCTATCGTCATGACACTACTATTTAGTGATTATTTGTAAAAGTAATAGTAGGATATGCTGCGTGATATAAGCTATGAGTCTCAGAAAATTTAGAAACAGAGAATAGGTTCCTACAATATGTCGAAGACAAGGATTTATCACAATGGTAAATCCTGAATAAATAGTTTTAAAAATCAGGTCCATCCAGATGCTTTATTATCAGTTTCGCTCGCAATAAATAAAGTCGTATTATATTCTTGAGCGGACGATCTCTCGGCTCTATAAATCATTTTTATTGTGCTGTCGAAGGGTCCCGGGTAATGGCGGAGTTCGAGGCTAAATTGGGTCGACTCCACAGTAAATAGATAATACTTTACACTGCAGACATACCTTCATCAAAGACACGAACAAAATGGATTTAAGAGGTAACAGCCAAATTTTGAATATCCCCCTCTGAGACTCCGAGGAGGCTACGAAGTGCTAACTAAGCGTCGTCAAACAAAACTTTGTCTCATATAGAAAGAAAATGCGCACAAAAAGGCGGTTAACTTGACTTTTAAAAAAGGTACTTATTGAGTGTTCCATAAAGAAGTTCAATCTTTTCAAAGAATTATCAGTATACTTTTAGGTAGAGTAACTATGCAACGTGGTCTGTTAAGTTAAAGTAATTATGTAATTCTTATATTATATTGTATTTCGGTTACGTATGCTACAAAGTAATAATTGTAAAAAAGTTTATTATGTCAGGTATTTGATTCAAAGTGAAAACGACTGCAAGCTAAATACTTAACTTAATACCATTGTTGAAAGTGGTATAATAATTATTTCCATTGCGAGAGTGGTGGTTGAAAATAATTTTGTTGATATAATTATCCGTATTTACTGAGTAGGCCGATGTGGCTCAACCCGCAGCAGCGGCCAGTATCATCGGTGTTAATAAAATTCTATATTTGTTTTCAATTTTCACGGTAAAAGGACAGCTTATTGTCCGCGGTCCATTAGTTCCGTTCAATTAAAATCAGTGCACAATGCACGGAAAGAATGTTCATTTTGAACGGCGCGCGCGCCGCCCGCTCGTCGGAAACAATGAAGGCTTTGACATTATTTCCGGTAGTTGCGTCGCGCGCTACCCACTACGCCTCATTTCATCCCACTCCTTCGAAATGCACATCGATGCGTAGTTTTACAAACTAGCTAGTTACTTGCCTATAAGTCAAGGGGCACCGGAACAGCCTTTACTACTGGTTTACATTTATTCTACATTCTGTTAAGTATGGGTTATGTTATAGTTACCAGGTTATAGTCTGACACGAGGTCAAAGACTCATTGTTTCCAACTTATTGACTTCGTAATCTATTTGGTTTGTGCATAATTAAAAATTAAATTTCCGTAAGGTTTTGAAAAGTTTTGCAGTAAAAGAGAGTACAGTAAGTTTAACTTAATGACATTAAATACCTTCTGATACCATTTTTTTAAATATTTATTCAAATTCAAATTTCCCGGCAGTGAGATAAAACGTCATGAAGTTATATTTTTATCCATGGCTCAAAAACGTTCTATCTTAGTATTCTGATGGCAATCGCTTTAAATATACTAGTCACAAACATAAATGCTTTTCCGTGCAATTTAGTCGAACCCCTGTCAGACTATTAGTACAAAATTAGTATTTTGGGGTGGTGGGATCTACCTCCTAGTGATCCACCCTGGGCAACGGCATCTTTGGTTTTCTAACTAATGATGACGGCTAACAAATCCCTCTGCGGTGGTAGGCTTCGTAAGATGCCGCCTGGATGCTACCACCCTCCTGCCGGAGTCCAGCGCCAAACAGTTTTTCTGTGTTCCGCTGGTGTGTGGGAGAACCAGTTCCTCTGGGTAAGCTTGCTCCATCTTAGGCTTCTTCTTAACCGTATAGTTAAGTATGTTGTCAAAACCAAGCCCAATATTTATAAAAAAAAATTAGTACGGTTCGATTTCCGCCTGAGACATAATTTTTCAAGTTTATATACTAATAGTACGAAACAGTTGTTTATTTTTATCAACATAATAGTGTCATACAAAATGTTGTTATCTATCAGTATACGGTATGCGGCTATTTAAGAACATAATAAGACTCTAAAAGTATCCTTGCAGACTTTAAGAGTCAATTTTGTTAGTATATTCAAGGATAAGAACATTTTTTTATGCTCTTGACTTGCTGCATCTCAAATTAAATGGTCAATATGACATCGGAACTTAAAATATTATATCCTATGATACATTAATAAATTTGTTATCAAATATTTACATCAAGAGGAAAAACACAAATGAAACCACCTTATGGCAACGGGTTTATATAAACTATATCGCCGTAACGGGACATAAAAGCAATGCGAAAGATTTGATGTTCATAAAATGTTCCGCATCTGGAATACGGGCTGGACTTGCCGGATTTAGACAGAGTCTGCGGCTTCCGAAGGGAAGTGCCGACATAATACGTCTTGTGTGTAATATATTTATTTAGTTTCCAACCGCATTTACTCATGAGCCAATCGCATTAAATACAGATAATTCTAAGTCATTGTTTTCTTTTAACGACGGATTGGAAATCATCATTAAACTAAATTATCATTTTTAAAAGTTAGTATTTGTTAGCATTTATGATCCCATATTATTAACAAAAATCAACTCATATCAACAACAATCTTATATTAAAAAAACAAACCTATCTCGAAACGAAATCATGATTAAAATGTCTAAAAAATTTAGTAAGAGCTGGTAAAATTAAAAATCAATCTAAATCATCATCACCAGCTTGTGGCATACCGCAACTGGACACAGGCCCCTAATTGGCGTAACCGAATCGTATCACAATCGTAATAGAACGACAGGTTTTTGACAGTTCTAGTATGGGCTAAATGTCAAAATCGTCCAATTCTATCACGATCAAACTGCGATTCGGTTACGCGAATTAGGCCCCAGGACTCTTCAGTGGAAGAATTTGGCATAATAGCCACGCAGGTGTCATACTTCCTATTAGCAGGACACGACACAATATTAAAAAAGTGCTCGATTTAAAACTGTCTTCTTCCGAGCACCTTTCGCTCTAAAGATTTATTTGAATCTAAATGTTGCGGGGCTTGCTAACGGTGTTCTTCTCATGGCTAAGCAAGTGGCATAAATCCGCAAGTAGCTTCCGAAAAATGGGCAACGTAGTCTTCTCTCTACCATTGTACAAATTGCGATAGTCACCCGCCGCGAAGCAATGTTTTTTAAACAAGATTTGTTGCTAGTATCTTTACCATAGTATAAGTTTATTCAAGTCTATATGTATTCCCTTTTTTTCATAATCATAAAATCTTAATTGTGGAACAACAGGTGAACATAGGGGTCATACAAATGTGATACTAAGAACTAGCCGTGTCCTGCCACAAGGGCGTACAATATTTGGAAGTAACAAAATTGCAATAAAATAAGTTTGCCTTAAAATAGATTGCTTGAACATGCGAGTTAATATTAAAGCTAATAAGTTTTGTCCGTCATAAATTCATTAATGGAATAATAACTTTTGTCAATCAGATTTTTACTAAGTTTTGTTTTAAAAATATTTATGTCACTAATGTCTCCTATAGATTTTGGTTTTCTGTTAAAAATACGAGGAGACTTACAAAATATACGTACTCTTGCTAAATAAGCTAGATCTGGCCCGAATTAAACACAGTTTATCATTATGACGAGCTCGTGTCCTAAACTCAAACTTGTCTATGTTAGATTTTATAAAAATTGCACATTCCAAAAATTTGTGAATCCTTTGCGAAATTTGAAAAACTTTAACACGTTTTTAGCATAACTCGGAAATTTACAGTAAGAACAATTGCCCATCATTGTTAAAGCCTTATTTACATAAATGTAAAACGAACAGAGTTCGTTTATCGGATACGCCAGCGCACTCCAATATTATAACCGTGGTATAAAACCGCGATATAAAGGAGGTTATTTGGTTTCACAGGCAATAAAGTGGCATTCTTCGAGGACAATGAAAACTGCACTTGTCGTCTCTTGCGGCCGGACGATTTTATTTTGGTCCGTCGCGTTGCGAGCGAGCGGCGTGTCGTCATATTATTTTTAACTATCATATAGCTTATTTTAGGATTAATATTAGAACAGGTATTAAGACAATTAACTAGTTTATTAAATGTTTTATTGTTAAGAGAGAAAATGGTGAGGGTGACATGAAATTTAAACTAGAATTTTATCGGATGGAGCAATATTTGACTTACCCAGAAATGTCGAATTATATTGTCTATTATAAAGAAATACATTTTATTGATCTATTTCTGACTTCAACTTATTGTATTAAACACATTGGAAAGTTGAATTCTATTCCCGACGAAGACGAATCCAAAAACCAAAATCATGAAAATCGGTCCAGCCATTCTCGACTTATAACTAACTGGTGTAAAATGCGGATCGAGGGTCCGATATTTTTTACGTTAGTGTAGGACTTGGCTGAGCCCCGAGAAGGGCTGTTTTTGGTAAAGCTCTAAGAAGGGCTGTTTTTTGGGTAGCCCTGAAAAGGGCTTTCCTGAGGACTCATGTTGGTTAAGCAGTGAAGACACCGGGAGATTCTTAAAGAACAGTCCGGTGAGCCAATATGGCACAATATCCTTTTGCCGCCGGCCTGCCACTCCGTTACGGTGGTCAGGACCGGACGTTGCCCAGGGGACGCGACGTGGACGCAGATACTGTATGTTCCCCCTATGGTGTATAAATAAATAAATATTTAAGACATGCTACACTGGGCCACACAGAGCCATCTAGTCCCAAATTAAGGTACTATTAAGTACCCTGTCGTATGGGGTACTAGACAACCGATAAACTTACTTATATACTTTTTTTTTTTTTTTGTAAATACTTACTTATAATACATAGAAAACACCCAGACCAGTACAAACAGACATGTTCATGCACACAAATATTTGTACTGTGCGGGGATCGAACCCGCGACCCATGGCTCAGAAGCAGCGTTAACTACCGCTGATCCAAATGGTCGTCAAATCTGGGAGGTATGGCTGCCTGTTTTGGCTCACATCGCTCCGCCTGAACTACGGAGATGCCAGGCAGCTGTTAACGAATGGAAGAAGTGCTGGCGGGAAGTGCACGGAAAGCCAATGCCAATCCGGAAAACGCTTGATGACTTGCCCCCCGAACGACTGATCTCAAGATTCCCCATCTGGACCGATAAAAACCTTCACAATGGCTTTGACCTCAAACAAGAATGGCGAACATCATGGGAAGCATTTCAGCATAACCCCTGGAAAGATCTCGTATCGGATCCTACTATCAAACCCTCCGGCTTTGACAGCTGTCGCACCGTGTGGTCTAGGGTTAACCGGTTCAGAACTGGACACGGGAAATGCAATTACCATATGCATAAATGGGGTTTTAAAGCCGCACCGGATTGTGACTGTGGGGCTCCAAACCAGACAACGATGCATATCGTAGAGGAATGTCCTCTCCGTCGTTTCACTGGAGGAATGCGTGAGCTCCATGAACTCACTCCGGCCGCGGTGGATTGGCTTCGCCAATTAGATATTGACATATAACTTATAAGGACAAGCAGAAGCCATACGACATGATGATGACTAACTGGTGTAACTAACACGACTTTCTTTTATATATATAGATAAACATTTCGTGATAGTTTGTTATACACGGTGCATATTCAACCACCAAAACGAAGCCCTCGTTATGTAAACATTATTTATAACATGTTGGCAGTGTTTTTTTACCTTATTTTTTTTATAAAGACTAATAAAATATTGGTTTAGCTATTTATTTTGAAACACGCTGTGAGCGCATGGATTTAGCTGTGTAAGGCTCATTTATCCGGAACCCTGCTTCAGCAAAATAATACGTCTGTGCGCATCACAGCGTGTTACAAAATTGAAATTGAAATTGAAATAAATCAGTATATAAACTTGAAAAATTTTGTCTCAGGCGGGACTCGAATCCGCATCTCCTCGCATGCCGGGCGGGAGAATATCAAATAAAGTATTGAAATAAATATTTAATATTTTTCCAAAAATATTTTTATTGATAAATTAAATAACCCTGTTATGATGTCATACATAATAGTCACATAACGTGAGCTTCGTTTTCCAGGTGGTTAAAAATGCACCGTGTGTAGTAAATCAGCAACTTCAACTCAATTATTCTTGTCAAAATCAGGTAAAATTAAACAAATGTCTGAAATCTTGGATTTTTTCAAATAATCATTTGCAAGAGATATGTTGGAACTTTCACAATGCGTTACAGTAACTGGAATAATTTTCATCGCTGTCGACGATAGTGAAAATTGACGTATTTCTTCGTAAATGGTATTTGTTAATGGCGAAATAATTTGATTCTTATGGATCTTATATAGTCATCGCTATGTTACATCCAGTTTCAGAGCCCTTGAATGTTTCTTTTTAAAATCAAGTGTTTAAAAATATTAAAATTCTATGCAGAAACAAAAAACAAAATTAAATGAAATTAAATTAAGTTAAATGAAATCTGGATAAAAATTATAGTTGGTTAGATCATAACTGAAACCCATAGAAAGGATTCGTCTTTACAAACATTACAGTCTTTTTGATTGCAGCCTATCAGTGCTATCGTTCTGAATTACAGAGTGTCATCTTTCTTCAGATTTACAATTCCTGTAGAGTTATTTGAAATATAAATATATCAAATAACAAATTACACAGACATAAATCAAAGGGTTAAAGTTAAAAGCTTACTGATTATTTAATATACCTAAATCAGTAGTATCCTAATTATTTAAAAGGAAATGCAACAATTTCTGGCAGATGGTCCGCAGCACTGCGGCGAGACAAAGTGAAGGAGCGCGGTTCGTTAGCGCCGGACCACGCCGCCTAGGGTTCTACAATCGTTTACGTTATCTCGAGACGTTTGGGGTCAAGTGTCGGCCACCTTCAATATTATATTGTCCAATTAGGGCCCTCAGAGTACTACTGAATTAGTTAAGGGGATATTTGCCGTAAGGAATATGATTTCTGTATCGCTCTCACAGAGAAAGTTGATGATTTTGGCCTTTTACTTTCAGTAAGGGGACAAAAAGTAGACGTCTTTGAGGTCTTAAATATTATGCTCATGAAATATATATACAATTTTGAAATTTGATTTTTTTTTGGTTCCAATGATTTTATAGGTACAAGGCCTGGGTCGCCTAATTTTATTTGTACTCTCCTCCACTATTTTTGTAATGTCAAACATACATAATAATGATATATATTTTAATTTTATTATATCAGGGTTCCTGTAACATGTACCTACCTGTTATATTGGTATACTTTAATATGCTCAAAAAATCACGCTTCTTTTACTTATTACCATGTTATCTTGTTAATATTGTAAATGTTTAAATATGTATAAATGCTGTAATGTTTATAAGCATGTTTTGATTTAGACAAGAATATAAATTTTACTTGTAAGTACATAGATTATAGACTGGAATAGCACATAGGTTACTTTTTAATAAAATCAAATTTAAATTTAAAAAAGCCTACAAAGTCGCGGGTAACAGCTACGGCAATATGCACAGCTTATCCTAACAAGAAGCATGTGTCCAATTTCCCACAGTATAGTTTAAGTGAGGTTAGTAGATATCTTGGATATTCTCAGAATGCTCCAGCTGGTCTTATGAAGCGATCGCACAAGTAATTGTGGCAGACTTACAAAAGTTAAGCGGTCGCGGTAAGCCGCTCGTGCTCAAGAGCGCTCATAACCATTATTTTGTCTGCGGACTTTATAAATGTAACCGAGCCCGTCCCCATCCAACCACCTATGTAATTATTAGCTCCAAGCTGAGCCATTATTGAAGAGATTTTACAGTTGGTACTTCCTAATGTTTGTCGATCCAATTGGCAATTCTTAATGGATTAAAAGCTCTGTGTACAGAGCATCACAAGTCGCTGTCACTGGGCAGTTCAGTATAACATTTTAATCTAAGTTGAGTTTGTTTGCTTAAAAAAGATTTAACTATAAGGATAAATGAGGAAATGTAGCCCTGACAAGTTAAGTACTTAAGTGTTCAACGTTTTTGATACGAAACTCCTCCAAAATACTCCCATTCACGGTTCGAAATAATTTAGTGTGATTGGACCAAGTCAATCAAGCGTAGGTATACATATATACATAATATATTAACTAAAGTTCTGCCCTGGACTCCGTCCGCGTGGAAATCGGCTATATCGCATTATCATTTATTTATGGTCGCGTTCCTAGATATTTTTTTTGCAATTCCTATTTGTTCTTCCCAAAGCAAAGAAATATTTATTCCCTTTAATATATGATTGCAGGTACAAAAATATCACTTCATTATAAGGGTCCCCAACTATCTATGTACCAGATTTCAATTAAATCTATTTCAACACATCTTAGACTTGTTCAATTTTTTTCAGACTCTTTTAAAGAGCATGTCATATAGTAAGTTGTAAAACTACTCCGCAAGTTTGGCTAAAACAGGATATTTAACTTAGTAACATAATATAACATGACGTGTCATTCCAATAATCCAACTAGGTAATTTGATTTAGTCAATTTATTCAATCATTATTGATTTTTTAAACGAGGTAGACAATGTAGAGTATGACCGAAAACTTTGTTTTGTCTGTTTATCTATCGATCGATATGTAATCGCGCCTTGTATCACGGCTGTCCGTGTGCGTTACTTTTGCTCAGTGGCGCGGTATCGCGACATGACTCGCTTGTGACGTCATTTTCTCAATTCCCACGGGATGCGAATCGGTCTGCCTTCTTTTTTTTCGTAAATCCTACATCATTACTAACAGAACAACTTTTCTTTCATTACTAGCCTAAGCTGTATGGCTATATTTGCTCTTAACTTTTAGATAATAATTGGGAAAAATTATACTTTGTATAGACAATTAGATTATTTAATATAGGTGAGTATTTCTCAAAATATTTATACATCTGTGGAAAAAAAAGCGTGCCTTGAAACAATTAACGAGTTCAATAATTTTTTATTCTATTATACAACAACAAATACCTTTACTGTGAAGGAAAACTATAAATCATCTTTGTGCTCTTTTTCTTCTTTCAAAGAAAAATATAAAAATAACAACAATATTATTATTTAGGTACTAAAAATAAATTTAAGCAAAACATTATTTTTACTTCCCATACAAAAAAAGTTTTGCCACCCTACCACACACACACCTCATGTTTTAAGGCTTCATAAAATTTTAAATGTTTCATTTTTTTTCGTTTGTTGGGTAATATTCAGATTGATTAAATATAGTTTCCGTTAAAAATATCTTTCTGTGGGGTTTTCTTATAAAAAAAACGCAAAAAACGAAGTGAGTCTAATACATAAACTTT